>OY757013.1:166309174-166909174 GCA_963580285.1 Lucinisca nassula | reverse complement strand
ATGGCCTAGACTCCCTGGCATGAAGCATTGTGCTCCCCACACAAGAGCTGTACACATGGCCACATGTCTTGAATGAGAGGTGGTGGGAAGAGAGAACTGGTAGCAGCTCCTTGAACTTCTCCCAGGCTGTTTTCACACGTGATGTGGCTAGAGCACTAAAATAATACCAGATTCTACCAGCAAAAATACCAGATTTTATAGTGTACTTCCGAAAGTAGTTCACATTTTGTTTAGCTAATCTTGCTTTGAACAAGTCGACCTAGATATTATATTTGGCCATCATTCTACAAGGAACACATCTTTTGTAACTTGCTGTTAGCTGCCTTTATATTCAAACAAACCAGTAATGAGGTTATTCTACAAGGAAAGAATCTGCTCCAAATTTATTCTTTTATTTCATAGAAGAGCTTTTTTCCAAAAGCGATCAGGCTATCACAAAATTGGAAGAAAACAATGTCATGTGTATACACTTGCCTTATTAAGAATTTTGGCATAGTTGTATGCCTGTTCTTATTAACCACATTAAATTGTTAAATTTTACAGTCATTATTTTATCAAACCTGTGTATTACAATGGCAACATTTGCGTGTGACTTTTTCTATATCTTCCTTATTTCTGCTTCAAACATAGATTGTGGGTGCTCTTTAAACCTACCTATTAAATTGAGGCACTTATGAGTACCCACAATATGTGTTTTATATGTGACTGTCTAGGACCATCATGGCTCTCCTGTTTCGATGTAATGGGGGTTTATAATGTCTACATTACATGGACTTATTTTTTTTTGATATTAGCTCACCTTGTTAAAAGTGACAAGGTGAGCTTTTGTGATCACATTTTGTCCGTCGTGCGTGCATGCTTGTGTCTGTGCGTGCGTCAGTGCATCCATAAATAATTTCAAAAAAGTATATCTCTAATACCCAACGGCCAATCTTGATCAAATTTCATTAGATGCATCATCAAGGAGGGGGAAAGGCTGCATAAGGTTTTTGGGCTGATCGGATTGGAATTCTGGTTGCCTTGGCAACATACAGCTCATAGAATTACAGTGGGAAAAATATAAAAAAATCTTCTCTGAAACCACAGGGCCCAGAGCTTAGATATTTAGCTTGTAGCAACGTCAAGTGTTCACTTACATAAATCCTGCCAATCATGCCCCTGGGCCAATCATGCCCCTGGGGTCCCAAATTGGCCACACACCAGAGCCCCTTAGCTCCCATAGACTTATAATGGTAAAAAAAAGCTTCAAAAATCTTCTCTGAAATCATGAAGCACAGTGCTTAGATATTTAGTATGTAGCAACATAAAATAGTCACCTACATAATTCCTGCTAACCATATCCCTGGGGCCACGCCCTGGGCTCATCAGCTCCAATAGACTTATAAGGGGAAAAAACTTCAAAAATCTTCTTCTCTGAAACCACAGGGCCCATAGCTTAGATAATTAGCATGTAGCAACGGCAAGTGGCCACCTACATAACGGCAAGTGGTCACCTACATAAATCCTGCCAATCATGACTCGGGGTCCAAATGGGCTCCTTAGCTCTCATAATGGAAAAAAACTTCAAAAATCTTCTACTCTGAAACTATGAAGCACAGAGCAATATAAAATAGTCACCTACATTAATCAGGCTTATACTGACCCTGGGGTCAAAATTGGCCACGCCCAAGCTCATCAGCTCCCGTTGACTTATAATGGAAAAAAAACTTCAAAAATCTTCTTCTCTGAAAACATAAGGCACAGAGCTTAGATACTTAGTATGTAGCAAAGTCAAGTGGCCACCTACATAAATACTGCCAATTATGCCCCTGGGATCCAAATTGGCCACACCCCAGGGCTACCGCCCATAGGGGCTTGAAGAAATATATGGGCTGCAGGATGCTTCCACGCAGAGCTGAATCCGGACCGCACACTAGTACATTTTTTGTACTGGTAAACCGCTTAGAGGATCTAAGCCTGTCCAGGAACCGCGGTGCGAGGCGGACCGTCCATGCTAATAAACCCTATTGGTTTCATTGGGCGACAGAGCTTGAGATGTCATTTTATCTCAATGTCGGCTAAAAGTCCCACAAAATTGGAAGCAATGTCTCCAAAGTGACCTTTACAGTGTTGACGGGGACGTTAAACCTCAAATCAAACAAACAAAACACCCCAGGGCTGTTTAGCTCCCATAGACTTACAATTGGAAAAACTTCTTCTCTAAAACCACAGGGTGCAGAGCTTAAATATATAGCATGTAGCAACTTCAACTGGTCACCTACATAAATCCTGCCAACCATGCCCCTTGGGTCAAAATTGGTCACGCCCATGGGCCCATTAGCTCCCATAGACTTAAAATGGGGAAAAAAAAACTTCAAAAATCTTCTCCTCTGAAACCATAAGTCCTAGAGCTTAGATATTTAGTGTGTAGCAACATGAAATGGGCAGCTTAAGAAATCCTGCCAACCATGCCCCTTGGGCAAAATTGGCCACGCCCATGAGCCCATTAGCTAACATAAACTTAAAATGGAAAAAAAAAAACTTAATATGAAAAAAAAAAAATCTTCTTCTCTGAAACCAGCGCTTAGGTATTTAGCATATAGCAATGCCAAGTGGTCGTCAACATGAATCCTGCCAATCATGCCCCTGGGGTCCAAATTAGCCAAATCATGTGGCCCCTTAACTCCAATAAACTTATAATGGAAAAAAAGCTTCAAAAATCTTCTTCTTTGAAACCATGAAGTACAAACCTTAGATATTTAGTACAGTGAAACTTTGATAACTCGAATACGGATAATTCGTTTACCTTGGATAATTTGAACTCACTCTTGGGTCGCTAGAGAATTGTTCCTATAACTCCAGATATCCACAAGTTTAGGTTAATTTATTGAATCTTGTTTGATTTTATCTTGAAAAGTATGTTGTGTGTGCTCATTAGAATTGCCTCACTGAGGTGTTCCAGTTATTGTGGTTTGACTGTATATAGCACATAAAATGGTTGCTTGCGTAAATCCTGCCAACCATGCCCTTTGGGTCAAAATTGGCCACGCCCCAGTGCTCTTTAGCTCTTATAGACTTGTACTGGAAATCTTCTTCTCCGAAACCATAAAGCGCTGGCAGAGCTTAGATATTTAGCTTGTATGTGTGTGTGTGTGTGTGAATTCGGGTTTAACGTCGCTTTCAACAATTTCTCAGTCATATCACGACGGTGTCTGGTTGCGACAGGGAGCTCAATGCTCACGTTTATAGTGCTGCCTCACTGAAGTATCATGTCCCAGACACATTACATGATACCACACCCAGTCACATTATCCTGACACTGGATCGACCAGTCCTAGCTCTACCCCGTAAATCTGAGTGCCAAGCGAGGAGCAGCTAGTACCATTTTTAACGACTTTGGTATGTCGCGGCCCGGGATCGAACCCGAGACCTCCCGTTCCCCGGAGCGGACACTCTACCAACTGAGCTATCGGGGCCGGTATATTTAGCTTGTAGAAATTCTCAGTTCCAGAATACAGTGTTTCAGTTGTTTGAAATATAACAGGGCTGTAATGTATGTAGTTAAATTCTGCTATAAAAAAACAACAAAAATTAAAACTAATTCTGCTTTTAAAAAAAAATTAAGGTTCCAAACATTCATTCTTTGTGTTTTCTAGAAAGACACCAAATTTGAGACTGTAAAAAAGTGGTCTTTTAGTCCACTTTTGAACAGTTTTACTGTATATGCCACAACCTCTTTATAACAATGTTCATTATAATATGGTTTTGGATACAAGACGTTTTTCAATGGAGCCCATAAATGATAATCTTTCTATATAATTTGTACATTTTTGTTTTGAATATAACATGGTTGTTTAACTAACACAGTTTCTGCTTTGGATCCCAGTAAAATGTTATAAAGAGATTGTGGTGTATATGTATTTTAGTTTGTAAAGTACTTGTGGCATTTTGGTAAGAACTTTTTGAAAAGTAGCTAGCGATTCAATACAAAAAGATATATACAACGGCTGATTGATATGTTGTGAGCCTCATATTGAAGGATTTGACTTTTGTCGGACATATTGTATTATTTTTCAACATAATCCCCTTCAGTATCTATACACTTTTGCCAGCGGTGTTTAAGGGCCTCAATGCCACTTTTATAGAAATCCTTTTCTTGGCTGTTCAGAAACTCATCCATATATTCCATCATCGGACTGAAAGTGGGTGCCTAAAATAGGCGTTTTCTTTTTCGGAAATAGATGAAAGTCTGATGGAGCAAGATCATGTGAATAAGGCAGATGCTCAATCAATTTAAAGCCACAGTCGTGAATGGCAGCCATAGCAATGACTGACTTGTGAAAAGGAACATTGTCCTAATGGAACAACACACCTTTAGTGAGCTTTCCGCTGCAATTTAGTTTAATATTTTCCTGCATCAGAAGTGAATCTTTGTATGTGCCATTGATTGTTTGTCCCTTTTAGAGATAATCTATCAGCAGGATACCTTCTGCATCCCAGAAAACCGAGGCCATAACCTTCCCAGCTGATGGAACAACAGTCTTTGCCTTCTTTGACGGTGGTGAGCCAGGGTGCTTCCATTGTTTTGATTGTTGTTTGGCCTCTGGGGTAAAATGATGGACCCACGTTTCATCCATAGTGACAAATCTCTGAAGAAAGTTAAAAAAAGTTAAAGATTAGCACGCGATAATGTGCGCCTGGTGTGCTATCTCATTGCAAGAATGGAATGTACTCTTTCCTGTGAAATGCCAACTCTACTGGCTATATATCTTTCTGTGACTCATCTGTCAGTCATAACAATATCATGGACTTTATTGACCATTTCTGGGGTTGCAACATTGACATGCCTTCCAGGACGGGGGTCACCCTCAAGGCTCTGTCTGCCACGCTTAAATTCCACCACCCACCTTTTCACTGTGGCATATGAAGGGGCATCTTTCCCTAGTGTTGCACCCATATCATTATGGATATCCTTAGGTGTTACACCCTTTTTATGCAAGTATTGGATCACTGGTCTTTCACCGACTCTGTCCATTTTGCAAAAGCTGCTTGTCTTGTTTACTTGAGGTCTACCTCGTCGATATAAACTGACTAGTAGGACTAAAAAGAACATCCCTGCATACCTCCTTCTATACGACGCTCACAACATATCAATCAGCCCTCATACTTTTATCTTTAGTCATTGCAGTAGTGAAAGCTGCAAGGGAGTTTAGTTTTTGTTCTAATTGTGGTACCCTCTTAAAATAAAATCTATTACTACATGTACTATTTTATAATTATCCATTTTCAGGTCATCAGTTGACTGTGGAGCAGTTTTTGGAAAGATTACCAAAGTCTGTTGTAAAACAAGGGAAAATAATAGATATACGGAGCTCAGTAGGAGACTCATTACAGGTATACAATAATAACATTATTATTCTTCTGTTTGGGATACCTTGACCAGTTAATCCTTAAAGCACTCTAGGAAAACAAGGCTTGACATTGAAGACAATTTACATGCAATACCAAGCCTTTTTTTTGCTGAAAAACTATTAAAAAATATACTGAGCAACATAAATTTAGCACAGATTTTCGGGGGCCAGTATTTTTATCAATATAACTTTGTTCAATAAATGAAAACATGTTCATTATCGGGCTAATGTCCAGGATACATTTATCTGCACGAAAAGTTCGTTTTTATCGATATCCAATGTGGCATATGCAATTTACGGTTTTCATGACCATTTTTTGTTCATGGCTCTAAGTGACATTTGCAAAACATATTGGTACAGTTTCATTTAACACCACAGTTAAAAAGTCTGTCTTATTTGCCGAATTTTGGCAATGGGGAAGAGCAGAAGCCTAACTTTAGATCAACGTCACAGAGTTCTGGGGATGCTTGAAGGTGGGGTGTCGGTTACAGCCCCAGCATGCCGAATTTGGGTTTACCACAGTATTGTCTCTCCGTCGTACCAGTAGACCACGAAAAACGTCGGTGGCAGAGGATTGTTAAATCGTCATGACTCAAGTCGGCACCGCTTCATGTCGACGAGAAAAGTTGCCAATCAGCTCCGGGTGGCCACCAGAACAACAGTTTCTGCTCAAACAATTCGTCTGCATCTGTACAGAGGAATGCTCCGGGAGAGAAGACCTTATGTCGGCATTCCTCTCACTCGACGTCATCGCCAGGATTGAGACATCATCGCCAGGGTCAAGTGAATTGGGCTTAAAATCATCACTGTTGGACTCAACGTCAGTGGAACAAAATCCTCTTTACCGATGAATCTCATTTCACTGTTGATTTTGCCGATGGTAGAGAGCGTGTGTGGAGACGTTCAGGTGAGTGCAACCATGAACAGAATGTCATTCAAAGGGACTGATACGGTAGTAGTAGTGTTATGGTGTCTGAGGAGGGGAGGTATAGCATGTAACACTAAAACGAACCTCATAACTGTTCAGGGAACTCTTACAGCTGCAGGGTATTGTGCACAGATTAGTCAGCCAGTGATTGTGCCCTTCACACGTCAACGTTTAGGAGTGATAATCCAACAGGACAATGCCAGACTGCACACTTCAAGGTACACAATGGATGTTCTAAACACTAACAATGTTCAGTTGTATGAATGGCCATCACGATCCCAGGATTTGCCCCCTCATCGAGCAAATGTGGGACGTTTTGGGATGCAGAGTTAGAGAACATCATGACGTCGACAACATTCATGATCTAGAGCAGGCGGTGCATAGAGAGTGGAACAACATGCCTATGGCAGAAGTTAACAGACTTGTTTTCAGCATGAGACGTCGGTGCCTGGCTGTCATCGCATCAAACGTCGGGCATACAGGATATTGATGTGCGTGTGAACTTTCAAATTGACCCCACTGTCCAATATTGAGGTCTCTGACAAATTCCAAGTGGATGAGATGGCTGTTTTCATTTGAAATTTAGTGTCAATGGATTAAAGATGAATTTCAGTAATGTTTCACATTTGTTACTTTCTTCCTCTTTAAGATATTGTTGTTTTCCTAGTCTGTGATAAATTTATGTTGCTAAGTATACTTTGAAAATGTCATTTGCTAAACATGCTTAGCATTTGAAGGGATAGTGTTTGATAGTAAAGTTTGAAGTTGAATTAACTGTATGTGAATACATTAGAAACATGTTAGTAGAATGGACTCTACCTCAACTCAGAGAATGCTTCAGTAAAATCAAATGCTCTTATCACTCAACCATGGTGTCTCTATTTTTTGTTCTTGCTATGCAACTTAGTATATGGTATAATCAAAACACTTGATAGCCCTGGTGGCTTGATTGTCTCTGGGTTTAGGCTGAAAAATGGTCCATGAATTCTTTTATTTTAAGCAAACAGTGAAGTCTACTGTTTCTTTTACTTTTTCAAGATGAAAGGTTCTTCTTTAGACCTGTAAACATTGTATATCCAGTTGAGAAGGCTCACGATGGGCCTTCTCATTACTATATGTATCTACACTTTTTGTTGTCTTGTTTTTGATTTTGACCATACTCCCTATTAATAAAGAATGGACTTGCTCCAAGAATCTACTTCTGAAACTCAGTAGTGAAAGGGTATAGGGTTGTACACCACAACCTGTTTATAACACTATTAATGGGGTCCAAAGCAGAAACTTTGTTAGTTAAACAACAGTGTTATATCTAAACAAAAATGTTCAGATTATATAGAAAAATGAACATTTATGGTCATTTTTCTATATAATCGATACATTTTTGGGATTTATTTTGAAACTGTGTTATAATGAACTGTGTTATATGAGGTTGTGGTGTAATTGAAAGAATTTGCTATGTGGCTGTTATCATAGCAACACTAGCTTATTGGGTAAGTTGCTTGTTAAGAGGACTAGATGCACCTGGCATATTTCCACCAATTAACAAAGATTCTCTGCCTATCTGTAACCTCTCTGGGTATACACTGAAAAAGGGTCCTGAATGGGTTTTTTTTTATTCTTAGGGGAATGGGAACACCTGGCAGATTTTTCCGCCATTTTTCAAAGGGAGAACTTCCTGTTTGCTTTTCTATAAGCCCTGCCCCACGGAAAAAGGGATCTACTCTTAAAGGGAAGAATTTGCTCCTCAGGAGCAAATTCTTTCCTTTAAGAGTTGACCCCTATTGACATGGGAGACAAAAATACTTTTGCAGGAGTTGCTTCCCCTGAAGGTGTTCCCATTCCCCTTAAACTCCTACACTGAGAGCAGACATTGTACACCCTTATCAGACACCAAATTCTGTGGCATCTGTTTAGGGTTTACACTGTTTGCTGATGTGCCGACAGTCCAGGCTTTACAGATAACTCCCTTTTCACAACACTGAAGTCACAACAATAAGATCAGCATGGTTATAGATTTTGTATAAATACAATGTACAGGCAGTTTAACTTTATTGGTCATGTGGAGAATCCTGGCCTCGATAGCTCAGTCGGATGCGCATCTGGCTGGTGATCAGGAGGACGTGGGTTCAATACGTGCAGGGGTCGGCAACATTCTTTCGTGGAGATTGATCATGAAATTTTTTCTACGGTCATTCTCTCCCGCTGATTCAAGAAGGGCAGTTTTCATTTTCTGGCAAAAGAATGTACACTACTGGTTAACTGCTTATGTATGAGCCTGCCCAGGAAAAGTGTTGATAGGTAAACTGACCTTCTCTAAAATGACCTTAATAGTGTTGACTGGGCTGTTAAACTCCAAAACAAACAAACAAACAAACATGTGGACAATCACAAGAAAACTTCTATATCACTTAGTAACTTTGCCTCCCCTGGAGGTGTAGCCATTCTTTTTAAATGATCGTTAGATCTAGCAACTTATGAAAACCTGATGTATATTGCAGGGTGGTAAGAAGAGCAATGGTGGGGTAACTCTGGTAGAAACAGATACTGTTGTAGATATGAAAAGGAGGTTAGTACAGGAAAATGGATTCTTTCATGTGATTTAATCATAAAATAAGTCAGCTCATAGGAAAAAGTATCTTATATATAGGCAGCTAGCAAAGACTCAAGGGCCAGTGCCCTCAATATGTAAACGCTCGTAACCCATTTTGTGCCAGAAACTGCAAAATGGGTAATTGGCAAACAGTGTAGGCCCAGATCAAATGCTGCAGAATTTGGCGTCTGATCAGGGCCTACACTGTTTGCAAAAAGATTAACCCATTTCCCAAATACATTTTGAAGAAAACACAACCTGATACCCGAAATTTTGAAATGGACTCCTGGTTTATATAAGAAGGAAGATTCCATTTGGTACAATTGCATGCGGGAAATCCCTAAAGGGGTACCTTGACAAACAGTTCAGGCCCAGATCAGACGCCTCAGAATGCGGCATCTGATCAGGGCCTATACTATTTGCGGACAGAATTTTCTGTCAAAAATAGAATAGTTCTGCCACCCCATATATGACAAATGGGCGTGTCCCACATACAGCAATGGAAGAGTCCACCAGCATACAATGACTTTGATGCTCACAGACATGTAGATCTTCAGGTAGCTTCATACTAGAAGTCATGACTGTATCCCCATTTGTTGGCTGCACACTTTCATTTTGTGAACACAAATCACCCGTTTCTCACGGGTCCGCTCAAGTATTTACTATAGTAATCCTGTAAGAATCTTACATGGGTGTGAGGGATGGATAGAAAAATCTGTATTGAGGTGTCACTGACCAGCATCACAAATCTTGCTGAGTGATGCCGGACTGGCATCCCGAGGGATGGATTTTCTATCCACCCCTCACCTTCCATTTCTGAGCATGGATTTTTGGACGGATTTTTTTTTAAAAAATCGTCCTTTAGAATAGCGATGTCTGGGCGGGCGGGCATCGAGCGTCATCCAAGTTTACCTTTTTGGTTAACCTTTTTTCAAAGTAATATATTACCTTTATTCTTCAGTGGATTGCTTTCATATTAGGACTTTTGCTTCATTGATAGTATCTCTTTCATATGCAATCCATTAATTGCACCAAGGACAAGCGTTTTGTTGAATATTACCATTTTTCAAACTTAAGTTTATTTATTTAAGAAGTTTTCTATGCATTACCGCCCTTACTAACCTTGCAAGCTTGATAGTGTAGTTGATAGAGTGAAGAACTCTGAAATAGAGGGTCCTGGGTTCAATTCCAGGTGAAGGAATGTTTTTTGTTTTTAGCTCACCTGTCACGTAGTGACGAGGTGAGCTTTTGGGATCACTTTTTGTCCGTCATGCGTCCGTCCATGGGTCCATCCGTGCGTGCGTAAACTATTTCTTCAAACGACATCTCCTCCTAAACCACTGATCTGATTTTGATCAAACTTCACAGGACAGATCCTTAGGTGGTCCCCTGTCAAAGTTGTTCAAATGGTTCTGGTCCATTGCACATCAAGGTCAAGGGAGCCAAAAATAGATTTTTTTTAATGAAAACTTTAAAAATCTTCTCCTCTGAAACCACAAGGCTCAGGCCTTTGATATTTGGTGTGTAGTTTCATCTAGTGGACCCCTACCAAGATTGTTCAAATTATAGTGCTGGGGCAAAAATGCCCCTGCACGGGGGCCCTTTGGTTTTACAAGGGCTTATATAGGGAAAATCTCTAAAAATCTTCTTCTCTGAAACCGCAAGGCCCAGGTCTTTGATATTTCATATGAAGCTTCATCTAGTGGACCCCTACCAAGATTGTTCAAATTGTAGTGCTGGCGCCAAAAATGCCCCAGCCCCAGAGCCCTTATGTTTTACATGGGCTTATGTTGGGAAAATCTTTAAAAAACTTCTTCTCTGAAAACGCAAGGCCCAGGTCTTTGATATTTAGTATGAAGCTTCATCTAGAGACCCCTACCAAGATTGTTCAAATAATAGTGCTGGGGCCAAAAATGCCCCTGCCCTGGGGCCCTTTTGTTATGCCCCCGCCATTCGAAGAATGGTGGAAAGGGCATATAGCGTTGCCCCTGTCCGTTCGTCCGTCCGCGTGTCCGTCCGTGCGTCCGAAACTTAAACGCGGTCAATAACTTCCTTATTTCTTGGCAGAAATGTTAACCATCATGAGACGATGTGTCACATGCAAAACCCAGGTCTGTACCTCCAAGGTCAAGGTCATACTTAGAGGTCAAAGGACAAAAAAAGGTTCCGAAACTTAAACGCAGTCAATAACTTTCTTATTTCTGGATGGATTTTGAAATTGCTTTGTAGAAATGTTAACCATCATGAGTCGATGTGTCATGTGCAAAATCCAGGTCCGTACCTCCAAGGTCAAGGTCATACTTGGAGGTCAAAGGTCAAAAAAGGGTCCGAAACTTAAAGGCAGTCATTAACTTTCTTATTTCTGGGTGGATTTTGAAATTACTTTGTAGAAATGTTAACCATCATGAGTTGATGTGTCACGTGCAAAACCCAGGTCCGTACCTCCAAGGTCAAGGTCATACTTGGAGCTCAAAGGTCCAAAAAAGGGTCCAAAACTTAAACACAGCCAATAACTTACATATTTCTGGAAGGATTTTGAAATTATTTTGAAGAAATGTTAACCATCATGAGACAATGTGTCACGTGCAAACCCAGATCCGTACCTCCAAGGTCAAGGTCAAACTTAGAGGTCAAATGGCATAAAAAGGGTCAAAAACTTAAACACTGTCAATAACTTTCTATGGATGAATACAAACATAGACATATTTTCAGGCGGGGGCATCTGTGTCCCATGGACGCATTTCTAGTTTCACATGGGCTTATATAGGGAAAATCTTTAAAAATCTTCTTCTCTGAAACTGCAAGGCCCAGGTCTTTACTATTTGGTATGAAGCTTCATCTGGTGGACCCCTACCAAAATTGATCAAATTAGTGCTGGGGCCAAAAATGCTTCCGCCCCGAGGCCCTTTGGTTTTACATAGGCTTATATAGAGAAAATCTTTAAAAATCTTCTCTGAAATTACAAGGCCCAGGTCTTTGATATTTGGTATGAAGCTTCATCTTGTGGACCTCTACCAAGATTGTTCAAATTATAGCCCTGGGCAAAAATGCCCCCGCCCTGGGGCCCTTTGGTTTTGCATAGACTTATATAGGGAAAATCTTGAAAAATCTTCTTCTCTGAAACCACAAGGCTTAGGTCTTTGATATTTGTTATGAAGCTTCAGTTAGTGGACCTCTACCAAGATTGTTCGAATTATAGCCCTGAGACCAAAAATGCCCCCGCCATGTGGCCCTTTGTTTTTACATAGACTTATATAGGAAAAATCTTGAAAAATCTTCTTCTCTGAAACCACAAGGCTTAGGTCTTTGATATTTGTTATGAAGCTTCAGCTAGTGGACCTCTACCAAGATTCTTCAAATTATAGCTCTGAGACCAAAAATGCCCCCGCCACGTGGCCCTTTGGTTTGACATAGACTTATATATAACGAAAATCTTGAAAAATCTTCTCTGAAACCACAAGGCCCAGGTCTTTGCTATTTGGTATGAAGCTTCATCTAGTGGACCCCTACCAAGATTTTTTTCAAATTATAGTGCTGGGGCCAAAAAAAGCCCTTTGTTTTACATAGGCATATATATGGAAAATCTTCTTCTCTGAAACCACAAGGCCTAGGTCTTTGATATTTTGTGTGAAATTTCATCTAGTGGACCTCTATCAAGATTGTTCAAATTGTAGTGCTGGGGCAAAAAATGCCCCCGCCCGAGACCCTTTGGTTTTACATGGACTAATATAGGGAAATCTTTAAAAATCTTTTTCTCTGAAACTGCAAGGCCATGGTCTTTGATATTTGGTATGGAGTTTCATCTAGTGGACCTATACCAAGATTGTTCAAATTATAGCCCTCGGGCCACAAAGGCCCCCGTCCCGGGGCCTTTTGGTTTTACGTAGACTTGTATAGAGATAATCTTTGAAAATCTTCTTCTCTGAAACAGCAAGGCCCAGGTCTTCGATATTTGGTGTGAAGCTTCAGCTAGTGGACCTCTATCAAGATTGTTTAAATTATAGCCCTGAGGCCAAAAATTCCCCCGCCCCGGGGCCATTTGATTTTACATAGGCTTATGTAGGGAATATCTTGGCCAAGATTGTTCAAATTATAGCCTTTGTTGATATTTGGTATGAAGCTTCTTCTTTTTAGGCCTCCCTCAACATTATGCACATTATAACCCTGGGGTCAATAATGGTCCTCCCTGGGGCCCACTTGTTACTCTTTGGATCAGGTGAGCGATCCAGGGCCATCATGGCCCTCTTGTTCTTTTTTTTTTTTTCTTAAAAGCACATAAACATTATTATTACTTGCAAGTTTGTAAAATTTCTTCTTTTTTTTTTGTCAAATATATAAATTTCATTTTGTACAATGCAAACGCTTGAAAATGTCTTGATCATTTGTTCTTAGGGGTACACAGGTTAAAAAAAAACATCCTTCAAAATAGCGATGTCCAGGCGGATGGGTGGCGCGCATCAGGCCAGCGTCCACAAACACTCATGCATGCATACACACTCATGCATGCATGCATGCAAACATGCACTCATGCATACACACACACTCATACACACACACTCTTGCCTGCACACATGCATGCACTAATGTATGCAGGCATGCATACATGCATGTACATGCATGCATGCATGCAAACACACATGCTTAAATGCCAAACTCATGCATGCATGCAAACACACATGCAGGCGCACATACACTCATGCATGCATGCACAGACACATGCATGCATGCACTCACACATGCATGCAGGCATACATGCACACATGCATGCATGCACATGCACACACTCATGCATGCATGCACACACGCACTTATGCATACATGCATGCTTGCTCACACTCATGCATGCACATACACTCATGCATGCACACACTTGCTTGCATGCACACATGAATACATGCACTCATGCATGCATGTATGCACTCATTGGCACACATACATGCATGCTCATGCATGCATGCACACACACATGCATAAACACACACCCATGCACACATGCATGCACACACACACTCATGCATGCATGCACATACATGCATGCATGCACCCACACATGCATGCATGCACTCACTCACACATGCATGCAACCTACATGCACACATGCTTGAACATACACACATTCATTCATGCATGCATACATTCACACACACACAGTCATGCATGCATACACACATGCATGCACACACACACTCACTCAAATGTTGGGTATAACAAATTATTACCTCAAGCAATATTGACTTTAAGGGTTCTGGACTCAAGGTCAAGGTCAATGTCTATTATTAGGATTAGGAAACCTTTGTCAGCGCTGTAGTGCCTACATTTGTCAATAGATTTAAATTTAACTTCACACAAATGTTGGGTATGAATTGCTGCAGTCTGTTGGTCTCTTTTACATAACAAAATGTAATTTTTGGAAAAAAAAAAAAACCTGCATAATTGAATTTTTTTTTTGATAACTTGTTAAACTTTAGCCCCTGTAGGTGAGCTATGTTGCTATCTGCCAACTCTTGCTTCATATGTAGGTTGCAGCTTTGCTGATATCAAAACTGTACTGAAAAACACATCCATAATGCTGTGAGGCATTTTTCTTGTTAATGATGCAGTCACTTAGGTTGCCACCATCTGCCGTATTGTGATGGCAATGGTGTGATTTTTGTGATGTCCCATAACATGCTGTGACTTCAACCTTAATGATGGTGCATATGAGGTCGTATTCAAGCAGTGCATATCAGTCACATGAGAATATTCAATTTTTACCAAGTCCCTGGGTAAGAACACCTGGGTAAGAACAGAATTTCTATCCCAGGCTAAAACTATTGGTTTCCTTATCTGTTGTTCAAGAATGTCCCTTCTGCTGCTTCAAAAAGGGCAGTTGTCAGTTACTGGTGGACTGTATAGTTGATCTAAGCTTGCCTAGGAAGAATGTTGCAAGTTTAACTTACTAGTTTGGCATGACTGGCTTTGTTGTTGTTTTCTTGCAGAATATGGCGGTTAATCCAGTCCCCTTAAAACATTAGAAACATTTTCTGTTTCAGATTAGACAGTGCTGGTGCATCAAGACCATTTACTCCGCGTGATATCACAACATTGCGTGTCAAGTCAGAAGATGGGCATCATACTTACATACTTAAGATGAAGTTTCAGGAAACAGTTGGTGATCTCAGAAAATATATCAGTACACAAAGGTGAGAAGAAATGTTTATTATATGTTAATTTGCTTAAAAGTTAGGGCCCAGTTGTTCAAAGCATCATTAACCTAACAAGCTTGTTAGGGGTAAAAAATTTAACTGTTCTAGCAAGCACAATATCTAATACTTGCACTCTAGCTGTTATTTTTGATGGAAAAATGTGAGTAGCTTATGCAACTGCAAAAGCTACTAACATTTTTCAGTAAACATTTTAGCATATTTGCTATATTTAAATCAAATTTTTAATGATATGTTAACTAACAACATGGTTAGTTTTGAACAACTGTACCCAGGACAGTATGTCTTGAGTAAAAGCTTTAGACACAGATCAGACAGCACTCTGATCAGAGTCTACAATATATGCCTTTCCTGCAGCAGTCTTACAAAAAATTGTCTTGTTCAAATTTAGGCTTAATCATACTTGTATAATTCAGTTAAGGAATCCCACTCTTTCATGAATGGGAGTAGCCCAAGGTATTTTCTGTCTCGCAAAATTTACAGTGACCATAGTGGACACACCCATTTGATTTTAACCCATTTTCTATTGGATACCTCAAAACGGTTAACTGGCAAACAGTGCAGGCCCAGATCAGATGCCGCACAATGTGGCATCTGAACAGGACCTACACTATTTGCAAAAAGTTCAGCCATTTTCCAAATAAATTTTAAAGATATCACAACCTGTCACCCCTAAATTTTGAAATGGATTCCGGCTATATATAAGGAGGAAGATTCCATTTAGTACAAAAACGGTTAATAGTCAAACTTCAATGGCACAAACACCTTTGGGACTATGAAAATTTGCATGAGACAGGGGTAGTTTGAGCCGTTGGGGATTAGTCATAAGGCCAGGTCAAGGGGCACAATATGGTTTTGATTCTCTTTAAGATAAAGGTATGTTGTTTGTACTCACTAGAATCGCCTCTTTGTGGCAATTCCACCACATTGAGGCGATTCTAATTACATGCAACATACATTTTAGAGAGAATGTTAAAGCATTCTCCCAAAATTAGCCAACTGTGTAAACATTTGCATTCATGGA
This sequence comes from Lucinisca nassula, assembly GCA_963580285.1. Classification (NCBI taxonomy): domain Eukaryota; kingdom Metazoa; phylum Mollusca; class Bivalvia; order Lucinida; family Lucinidae; genus Lucinisca; species Lucinisca nassula. The sequence continues at coordinate 166,893,039 of OY757013.1, read as the reverse complement.
AATTATATCCTTGGGGACTGAAGAACAAGTTCAAAACAGCCATGAAAAAGCACCATTGGGGTTCATACATTGAAGTTTCACTGTTTATGACTGACTGTCTTCAAGCTTGTTTCTGAACCTTTAAATCTCAAAATATGATTGATTTTTAGCTCACCTGAGCCTTTAGGCTCATAGGTGAGCTTATAGTATAGCCATGGTCCGTCGTCCGTCCGTCCGTCCGTCCGTCCGTCCACCATTTTCAAAGATCTTCTTCTCCTATACTGCAGGGCCAATCAAAGCCAAATTTCATATGGAGCCTCAGTGGGATGGGGGAACGAAAGTTTGTTCGCGGGGTCTGGATCACATGACCAAGATGGCCGCCATGCCCATATATGGTAAAAAGCCTTCAAAAATCTTCTTCTCCAGAACCATAAGGCCAGTGGCCTTGAAACTTGGCATGTAGCATATGGTACTCTGGCCCATCATGGTTTGTACAAATGGTGACCCTGGGTTGACCTTGACCTATTTTACAGCAATGTCAAATTTGTCGACTTAGGCTTTTGCATGGGGCAAAGTGAAAATAATGGATTTATAGGAAACCATTGAAGACAGTGTCACCAAAATTTGTAGATCAGGTAAAGTAACTGAATACATGAATGTATATGGATCAGAAAGGTCAAGGTCATTCATTGGCCTTGTTCGCGGGTCTGGATCACATGACCAAGATGGCCGCCATGCCCATATATGGTAAAAAGCCTTCAAAAATCTTCTTCTCCAGAACCATAAGGCCAGTGGCTTTGAAACTTGGCATGTAGCATATGGTACTCGGGCCCATTATGGTTTGTACAAATGGTGACCCTGGGTTGACCTTGACCTATTTTACAGCAATGTCAAATTTTCCGACTTAGGCTTTTGCATGGGGCAAAGTGAAAATAGTGGATTTATAGGAAACCATTGAAGACAGTGTCAACAAAATTTGTAGATCAGGTAAAGTAATTGAATACATGAAGATCTATGGGTCAGAAAGGTCAAGGTCATTCATTGGCCTTAGACCAAGGTCATTCAGGATCCATATTTCAAACATTTTTTTCTCCAAAACTGCTAAGCCAATTTAAGTAAAATTTAATATGGAGCCTTTGTGAGTTGAACAAATGAAAAAATGCCAATACGGTCTAGATCACATGACCAAAATGGCTGTCACGCCCATATATGGTAAAAAGCCTTAAAAATTCTTCTCCTCCAGAACCCTAAGGCCAATGGCCTTGAAACTTGGCATGTAGCATATGGTACTCAGGCCCATCATAGTTTGTACAAATGGTGACCCTGAGTTGACCTTGACCTATTTTACAGCAAAGTCAAATTTGCCGACTTAGGCTTTTGCATGGGAAAAAGTGAAAATAATGGATTTTTAGGAAACCATTGAAGACACTGTCACCAAAATTAGTAGATAAGGTAAAGTAGCTGAATACATGAAGATCTATGTGTAAGAAAGGTCAAGGTCATTAATTGACCTTAGACCAAGGTCACGTAGTATCCATGTTTCAAACATTTTTTCTCAGAAACTACTGAGCCAATTGAAGTGAAATTCAATATGGAGCCTTTGGGAGTTGAACAAATGAAAAGCTGCCAATATGGTCTAGATCACATGACCAAGATGGCCACCACGCCCATATATGGTAAAAACACTTCGAAATTCTTCTTCTCAAGAAACGTAAGGCCAATGGCCTTGAAACTTGGCATGTAGCATATGGTACTCGGGCCTATCATAATTTGTTCAAATGGTGACCCTGGGTTGAACTTGACCTATTTTACAGTAATGTCAAATATGCTGACTTAGGCGTTTGCATAGGAAAAAGTGAAAATAATGGATTTTTAGCTCACCTGAGCCTTTAGGCTCATAGGTGAGCTTATAGTATAGCCATGGTCCGTCGTCCGTCCGTCCGTCCGTCCACCCTTTTCAAAGATCTTCTTCTCCTATACTGCAGGGCCAATCAAAGCCAAATTTCATATGGAGCCTCAGTGGGATGGGGGAACGAAAGTTTGTTCGCGGGGTCTGGATCACATGACCAAGATGACCGCCATGCCCATATATGGTAAAAAGCCTTCAAAAATCTTCTTCTCCAGAACCATAAGGCCAGTGGCCTTGAAACTTGGCATGTAGCATATGGTACTCAGGCCCATCATGGTTTGTACAAATGGTGACCCTGGGTTGACCTTGACCTATTTTACAGCAATGTCAAATTTGCCGACTTAGGCTTTTGCATGGGGCAAAGTGAAAATTATGGATTTATAGGAAACCATTGAAGACAGTGTCACCAAAATTTGTAGATCAGGTAAAGTAACTGAATACATGAAGATCTATGGGTGATAAAGGTCAAGGTCATTCATTGGCCTTGGACCCAAGATGGCCGCCATGCCCATATATGGTAAAAAACCTTCAAAAATCTTCTTCTCCAGAACCATAAGGCCATTGGCCTTGAAACTTGGCATGTAGCATATGGTACTCGGGCCCATCATGGTTTGTACAACTGGTGACCCTGGGTTGACCTTGACCTATTTTACAGCAATGTCAAATTTGCCGACTTAGGCTTTTGCATGGGGTAAAGTGAAAATAATGGATTTATAGGAAACCATTGAAGACAGTGTCACCAAAATTGGTAGATCAGGTAAAGTAACTGAATGCATGAAGATCGGTGGGTGAGAAAGGTCAAGGTCATTCATTGGCCTTAGACCCAAGATGGCTGCCATGCCCATATATGGTAAAAAGCCTTCAAAAATCTTCTTCTCCAGAACCATAACGCCAGTGGCCTTGAAACTTGGCATGTAGCATATGGTACTCGGGCCCATCATGGTTTGTACAACTGGTGACCCTGGGTTGACCTTGACCTATTTTACAGCAATGTCAAATTTGCTGACTTAGGCTTTTGCATGGGGCAAAGTGAAAATAATGGATTTATAGGAAACCATTGAAGACAGTGTCATAAAACTTTTTTCACGCTCAACTCACTTCAGCATGAAATTTACCCTGCTCATAAGTTTTAAAATGCCAACAAATATTGAGATGGCATTTTAAAATTTATGAGCAGGGTAAATGACATTTTCTGCTGATCTAAGTAGGAAAATTGTCACCAGACAGGTGAGCGGTTCAGGACCACTGGTCCTCTGGTTTATCTTGTCATTTTGGAAGAGTTGATAACCATAGCTCTAGGTAAGAGGGGTATCCGCATATTATTTTTCTTATTTTTGCATGAAAACATATGTGTGGGTACTCAGAAGCTCCTCAATGAAGCATTTCTAATGAGTACCCACAGCATATGTTTTCATGCAAAAAAAAAATAAAAAAAAAATCAGTATTTATTGCCATGAAAAAAGTATCTTATCTGGAGCTATAAGTTACTGTCTGGGACAACACCTATTCTTGTTTGCCTGTTCAGGATCTAGTTGTTCAAAAACTAATGATGTTTTTAGTCTATGTAGCATTAACCCTTTTCCTGCTGAATAATAATTTAGGCACCCCCTTTTCTGACTTCAATCAGATTACTTGATGTTATTTATTCCCACAAATTTACAAACTGAATGTCAAACAGTGTATATCCTGATCAGAGCCATCTGATCTAGATCTATGCAAAAGTTGCTCACATTTTTTTAAGCAAAAGTCTACTTACCGGCCCCGATAGCTCAGTGGTAGAGCGTCCGGTTTGGGAATGGGAGGTCGCGGGTTCGATCCCTGGCCACGCCATACAAAAGGCGTGAAAAATGGTACTAGGAGCTCCCTTGGCTGATGCTCGCATTATCAGGGGTATTCCTAGGAAGATAAATGAAGGCAGGTAAGTATTTGTTAGAGGATACTTTGTTTGTCGCAATAAAAGCTCTGCAGAGCTTGTGTTATTTGTTTCGAATATGCGACGTTAAATAAAGCTTCATCTTTATCTTTAAGAGATTATACTCCCCAGAACAGAACAGATAACATTTTGACCACTTAACTCTTATCCTGCTGTTCACGACAACCCTTTTCTTTGCAAACAGTGTAGATCCTGATCAGATGAAGAAGCCATCTGATCAGGATCTACACTGTTTGACATTGAATTTATGAATTTGTAGGAATAAATTAAGTAATCAAGGTGGTTAACCTTTCTGCCAAGTAATCTGATTGGTTCAAAGTCAGAAATGCGTGCGGCTAAACTGAACATTCAGTAAGTGAAGGTATAAAACTTGTTAAGCTAACCTGAAGCATTGTTGGCTTAACGAGCTTGTTTGTATTCAAACTGTTAACTGTTCTAGTGAGTACAATTCCTGATTTCTGAAAACTAAGATTAAAAGTTATATTTACATCTGCTCTAGAATTTCTTTACATCAGGTTAATGATCCTGTGTAATGAACACCCCTCTAAACCACACTTTGTATAGAGAAAACTGGGGTGTACAGGAGTTTATAATATTTTACCTTTTTTCTGCTCCAAGACATAGGTTGTGTGGGTACTTGTTAATATCCCCTCAATGAGGAGGTTCTAACAAGCACCCACAACCTACAGTTGGGGTATGAATAAGATATAACAAATTTGCATCAGAAAATACACTATTTTGGTTATATTTATATGAAAGAATGCACTTTATCATATGACGTTGCTTCTGAGAGTGTAATTAAGCCATGTAATATTTTCGATAATCCACTAGTGGATTAAATATGCAAATAAGCCAGATAAGTCCCGTAATGTTACATGTACCATGTCCTTAACGACGTCACGTTTACACGGCCCCCGCCCATAGGGGCTTGAAGAAATATATGAGCTGCATGATGCTTCCACGCAGAGCTGACTCCGGCCCGCACACTAGTACTGGTAAACCGCTTAGAGGATCTAAGCCTGTCCAGGAACCGCGGTGCAAGGTGGACCGTCCATGATCATAAAGCCTATTGGTTTCATTGGGTGACAGGGCTTGAGATGTCATTTCATCTCAATGTCGGGTAAAAGTCCCACAAAATTGGAAGCAACGTCTCCAAAATGACCTTTACAGTGTTGACGGGGATGTTTAACCTCAAATCAAACAAACAAACATCGCATTTACTAATGGCAGAATATTGATATTTTTGTAAACAATTGTGAATAAAATGCGTTTTAATGTCATATGATAAAAAGAATCTTGCATTTGTGCTCATGTATTATTGAATTTATTAAACTTGTTGAGAACAAGGGATAAAATGTTCGACAAAGCCTCGCATTTTATCCCTTTCCCTCAACTTGTTTAATAAATTCAATAATACATGAACACTCATGTAAGATCCTCTATTTGTCACATGAGTGTGTTATCGTAATGAGTGCTATAAAATTTCAAACTCTGTGACCCAGACTTCAGAGCCCAGTTGCTCAAAGCTTTGTTAGCTTAATGAACTTGTTAGTGGTCAAATTGTCAACTGTTCTAGCAAGTACAATATTGAAACTTATTTATTTTTGCTGAAAAAATGTGAGCAGCTTTTACATATGCAAAAGCTGCTCACATTTTTTCAGCAAAAATATTAGCATATTTGACATACTGAATGATCCAAGTTTTAACGATTTGTTAACTAACGACGTCATTAGTTTTGAACAACTGGCCCCAGTTGTTCAAAGCATTGTTAGCTTAATGAACTTGTTAGTGATCAAAACATTAACTGTTTTAGCAAGTGTGGAAATAAACTTGAAAAGATTGGATAGCAGTAGACAACAAAAATATTAGCATATTTGCCATACTGAATGATCCAAGTTTTAACGATTTGTTAACTAATGACGTCATTAGTTTTGAACAACTGGCCCCAGTTGTTCAAAGCATTGTTAGCTTAATGAACTTGTTAGTGATCAAAACATTAACTGTTTTAGCAAGTGCGGAAATAAACTTGAAAAGGTTGGATAGCAGTAGACAACAAAAAACTTTTATTCTATACTTCGCAGTGAAATCAATGCATATCTGAAACAAATAAAAATGACACTATGAAAATATATATTTTCGCATTGTGAAAAATCAAATGACCATGTTGTTTTCACAGTAGCAGCCTGGACTACTTTTTTTGGTTTATTTTTTGTATAAAACAAGAAGAAAATTTCCTTTTTTTTTATAAATACCAATAATTCATTGAATGTGTTGAAAACATATTTCATCAAGTGAGCTGAAAATACCAGAAATTTTCTCCCGAGTGTGAAGCATGTTACAAACAGCTGTTCCATTACAGTACCTCCCCAGTCACATATAAAATAAAATGAAAATTTACTTTTTTTTTGATAAATACTAAAAATATTTCATTGATTGTGTTGAAGCGAAGCACTCATGAAAATTCTGTTGTTTTCAACACACTCAATGAAATATATTTGGTATGCATCTCAAAAAAGTGAATATCCTCTATGTATATGCCCTGTGGATACACATCCTTCAACAGACACAAGTTGTTCTGGAACTGTGCTTATTATTTTCTATGACATTAATAAATCAACTTTTGATGAAAAAAAAATCTCAACTTTATGTAACAATTATATGTTTCAGGCCCTCCAAAGCTCCATCATTTGATATAGTATCAGCATACCCTAACAAGATTCACAGTGAGGACAGTGAAACTCTAGAGTCAGCAGGCCTAACACCTAATGCTGTATTACATCTCAAACTGAAGAACACCTAGTACATGTTTAGAGTGAGGACAGTGAAACTCTAGAGTCAGCAGGCCTAACACCTAATGCTGTATTACATCTCAAACTGAAGAACACCTAGTACATGTTTAGAGTGAGGACAGTGAAACTCTAGAGTCAGCAGGCCTAACACCTAAATGCTGTATTACATCTCAAACTGAAGAACACCTAGTACATGTTTAGAGTGAGGACAGTGAAACTTAAGAGTCAGCAGGCCTAACACCTAATGCTGTATTACATCTCAAACTGAAGAACACCTAGTACATGTTTAGAGTGAGGACAGTGAAACTCTAGAGTCAGCAGGCCTAACACCTAATGCTGTATTACATCTCAAACTGAAGAACACCTAGTACATGTTTAGAGTGAGGACAGTGAAACCCTAGAGTCAGCTGGCCTAACACCTAATGCTGTATTACATCTCAAACTGAAGAACACCTAGTACATGTTTAGAGCGAGGACAGTGAAACTTAAGAGTCAGCTGGCCTAACACCTAATGCTGTATTACATCTTAAACTGAAGAACACCTAGCACATGTTCACTCATTGCATGCTGGAAACCCCTAAAGGGGTACCTTGGCAAAATATCGTTGGCAAACAGTGCAGGCCCAGATCAGATGGCGCAGAATGCGCTGTCTGATCAGGGCCAGCACTATTTGCTGACAGAATTTTCCATCAAAAATAGAATGAAAATGAAAAAATAGGCCTGACACCCCTTAAATGACAAATGGACTTGTCCAACATATAGCAATGCAAGAGTCCACCAGTATACAATAGGTTAACTGGAAGTCTGATATGCCATACTCTGATAAATGGTGTCCCCATTGATGGCCATGGTAGTACAGTCATATACGGCATTGATAACTCAAACATGGATGGCATGTTTACTATGTCTAATTCGAACTTGATCTGGAGCCCCTGAAGAGTTCTTCCCATAGCTCCAAATAATTATGTAGGATTTTATCATGAAAAAGGTGTTGTTTGCACTAATTAGAATCGCCTCATTGAGGCGATTCTAATTAGTACACACAACACACAACATTCTTTTATTTTACAGAAAATTCAAAATATATCTTTTTTGATCCCCACTGTTCCTCATGGCCTGGTTCTATGATTAACCCATAAAATGCCAATCATGACAATTGTCGTCTGCTTTGCCATCTGCAGGTTACCTTAAAAGTAATTTTTTGCCGACAATGTGGGCCCAGATCAGACTGCTCCCATACGAGCAGTCAGATCTGGGCCCACACTGTTCTTAAGGCATTTGAATTGAAGTTTGACTTCGTGTCTAGCCGGTGATCAGGAAGTCATGGGTTGGATCCTGTCTGGTTTCGGCAACATTCTTTAGTTTCATTGATCATTCATAGAGATTGATCATAAAATATTTTCATTGATCATTCTGTTCCTTCATCTTGGTCAAGATGTACAGCTGCCAGTTTCTTTTGAAAGAATGTACACTGTACTGGTTAAACGTGTATGTTTAACCCTGCCCATTAAAAAGTTCACTCTTGATATTCCGTACAATTGCCTTCTTCAGTTAACTGTTGAAATATCTTCTAAAGAGTGAACTAAAGTATGTGTGTTACACAATGGGCTAAATAGAGAAAATATTGGGTTTACAGGGGTATTCATTATTTTTGTAATTTCCACTCCAAAACATAGGATGTTGATATCAATATTGTCAGTGGCTTGTGTTTACAGTGTAATAGCCTTGACAAATATAACACCATTTGGTTAACTAACAGGGTCCGTTGGTTGGACCTGGAGTTCTGTGTTTTTTGTTTTTTTTTGGTTTGGGTTTTACGACCCTTTCAAGATTATTTCATTCATATCGAGCCGATCGTTAATCAGAGGTGGGCGAAAACCAGAGTACCCAGAGAAAAACCACCTGACCTTCCGTTGCAGAACTTGGCGTCTCACACGTGGCCCGAGCGAGGCTCTAACCTACGGCGGTGAGAGACCTAATGACTAAGAGTCAGCGCTCTTATCCACTAGGCCACGGAGTGGAGTTCTGTGTTATAACGAGGTTGAGGTGTAACATTCATGACTGGAAAACTAAACATTTACCTCTCCTATTGGCAATTTTGAAGATGGCTATTCGCAAATAATACGAAATCAGGAATCCCTAAAATTGAATGTAGACTCATTGAAAGAAGGGTACATTTAAGAAATGAATTTTATTTTTCTGCTGTTCATGAAAGTATGAACACAGTGTGTCACCTGCAAATTAAATGAACCCAGAAGAGGTTCATTTATCATATGGCGTCGTGTCTGAGAGTGTAATAACGTTGTGTATTATTTTCGATAATCCACTAGTGGATTAAATATGCAAATTAGCTAGATACGTCCCGTAACGTTACATGTACGACGTCCTTAATGACGTCGCGTTACTAACGGCGGAATGTTGACATTTTTGTAAACAATCGTGAATAAAATACGCTTTTAATGTGATATGATAAATAGAATCTTTCATTCGTGCTCATGTATTATTAAATTTATTAAACTCGTTGAGAAAAAGGGATAAAATGCTCGGCAAAGCCTCGCATTTTATCCCTTTTCCTCAACTCGTTTAATAAATTCAATAATACATGAGCTCTCATGTAAGATCCTCTATGTAAACTTTGCTACTGACCAGCTGTCGTTCATACTTCCTTGAACAGCAGAAAAATTAAGTTTATTTCTTATATTTACATCCTTTACTCCTCATCACTTAAAAATGCTTGTAGGAAAAAATTTAAAACCTGAAAAACATTTACACGCTGTTTTTCTACAAAGGGCGGAACAGCATTGATGTCTCCAATGCCCTATCAGATCATAGAGAACCATTATTTAGACTGGCGTCACTTGACATCACTGAAAATCATGTGACTTGATGTGTTCATGGAAGTATGAACTACACTGTTTTCTATAGGTTTACAGGAAATGTAAATATTTGATGTTTGATAGGTTGCATAATTATGTGGTTCATACAACTGCTGATTCTATTATATCTGTGATATATTTTTGTAAAACTACTGTAATTCTGTTCATTTTAGAGAGTATTTTTTTAATAGGGGAACAAACCAGGGCCAGGTTGTTAACATAACAAACTTGTTAGCTTAACTACGGAACCCGGTAAGGGATATGAATTTTTTTTTTTAATATGTTTGTGCAAACACGATATTAAGCTGTGCCAACAAGGTATTATCTTGTGCACACAAGATAATATGTTGTGCACACAAGATATTATCTTGTGCAAAGAACATAATTTATCTTGTGCGGACAACATGTTATCTTGTGCGCACAACTTATAAAAAGAAAATTCATGTCCCTTCCCAGGTTCCGTACTTAACAAACTGGTAAATGGTCACAATGTTCTGGAAAGTACATTATCAAATACAGTGGTATTTTTGCTGAAAAACTATGTGAAAAGCTACTCACATTGTTTTTCAGCAAAAGTATTGAACTGTTGATGTTTTAAGATCATGTTTACTAACAACTTTGTTTGCCTTGAGCAACTGGGTCCAGTTGTTCAAGGCATTGTTAGCTTAACAAGCTTGTTAGTGGTCAAATTGTTAACTGTTCTAGCAAGTACATTATCTAATACTCGAGTATTTTTGCTGGAAAAATGTGAGCAGCTTTTGCAAATGCAAAAGCTACTCACATTTTTTCAGCAAAAGCCTCATTAAGGGATCAAAGTTTTAATGATAATGTTAACTAATAACAACGTGAGTTTTGAACAACTAGTCCCTGGGCGGGTATTAGTTTAAAGTGTGTGTTAAATTTGTACTGATATCCCATTAGATCATCCCATTAAAATGTGAAAATTCCAGGACAGATTTCAATGCCAACACAACCTTCAAAATCTCAGATAAAAATTTAAATTCATTGTATTCAATGTATTACTCTGATTATGTTTTCCTCCAAAGGTGAGCTGCTGCCGGCCTTGGTAGCTCAGTTGGATGCACTTCTGACTGGTGATCAGGAGGATGCTGGTTGGATACCTGCCAAGGTCGGCAACATTCTTTCATGGAGATTGATCATAAAATCTTTTCTACGGCCATTCTCTCCTTTCCGCTGATTCAAGAAGAGCAGTTGTCAGTTTCTGGCGAAAGAATGTACACTATACTGGATAACTGCTTACGTATAAGCCTGACCAGGAACAGTGTGGATAAGTAAACTGACCGGCTCCAAAATGACCTAAACAGTGTTGAATGGGCCATTAAACCCCAATACAAACAAACAAAGGTGAGCTGGTACACAGATTTTGGTGTTGATTCGTCTAACTGTTGGCATAATGTCAGTGATTGCGTAAGAATGTCTAATGAATGTAGGAACCACAGTGTCTATTTTTGTGGAGAGATTCATGAATAATCTTTGAAGGACATCATTCAATTGAATGCCCGAATTACTCGTCATTTGTAATAATTTTTCATTATTGTTGTTGTTGTTCCTTGAAGGATACCAGAACGCATTTATGTGTACTTGTAGTTTAAAAACCTTTTAAATCCCTGTGACCAGTGCAGATGCCTATGCAAGCAGTGTAGATTCTGATGAGATGGCTCATAGTGAGTCCTCACATTAGGATCAACACTGTTTGCCCTCCTGTTAATGATTATTGACTAAACCTCCTATTTACAAGAATAGATGTGTCTGGATTCAGAGATGGAAAAAGTTCACTTCAGAAAGTCAAGGGTGAAAGAGTTACGTTTTACACCTTTCACCGACAGGTTTCATTTTGTAATTTTTCTTACCATCTGTATCGACAATTTTTAGCTCACCTGGGCCGAAGGCTCCAGGGGAGCTTATAGTATAGTGGGTCCTCCGTCGTCCGTCCGTCCGTCCATCCACACTTTTGAGCAGCTATATCTCTGTATCCTGCAGGCTGATCTCAATCATTTCTCACCTGTAGTATGCCTCTGGTGGGGCATTGATGACATAAACTTTTTTTTGAAATCGCTCTAAAACTTTGGTTCCTATGGCAACCACAAGGTCCCATAGACTTACTATGGGAAAAAGCTTGTCATCACCGTAGCGCCTTCAGTTTTGATTGGATCTTTCTGAAACTTATATGTAAGGTGACTGGGGATAAAAACTCGGATGAGTTCGAAAACCGGCCAAGTCGGCCCATTTATCATAGAGTTACCTCCCTTTGATTGCTGAAAATGCCCATTTTCGACCTTGTCATCACCGTAGCCCCTTCAGTTTTGATCCGATCTTTCTGAAACTTATATGTTATGTGGCTGGGGATAAAACCTCGGATGAGTTCGAAAACCGGCCTAGTCCGCTGGTTTATCATAGAGTTATGTCCCTTTGATTGCTGAAAATGCTAATTTTGGACCTTGTCATCACCGTAGCCCCTTCAGTTTTGATCGAATCTTTCTGAAACTTATATGTAAGGTGGCTGTGGATAAAATCTTGGATGAGTTCGAAAACCGACCAAGTCGGCCCTTTTATCGTAGAGTAACGTCCCTTTGATTGCTGAAAATGCTGATTTTTGACCTTGTCATCACTGTAGCCCTTTCAGTTTTGATCGAATCTTTCTGAAACTTATATGTAAATTGGCTGGGGATAAAATCTCGGATGAGTTCGAAAACCAGCCAAGTTGGTCCATTTATCACAGAGTAATGTCCCTTTGATTGCTGAAAATGCCGATTTTTAGCTCACCTGAGCCTTTAGGCTCATAGGTGAGCTTATAGTATAGCCATGGTCCGTCGTCCGTCCGTCCGTCCACCATTTTCAAAGATCTTCTTCTCCTATACTGCAGGGCCAATCAAAGCCAAATTTCATATGGAGCCTCAGTGGGATGGGGGAACGAAAGTTTGTTCGCGGGGTCTGGATCACATGACCAAGATGGCCGCCATGCCCATATATGGTTAAAAGCCTTCAAAAATCTTCTTCTCCAGAACCATAAGGCCAATGGCCTTGAAACTTGGCATGTAGCATATGGTACTCAGGCCCATCATGGTTTGTACAAATGGTGACCCTGGGTTGACCTTGACCTATTTTACAGCAATGTCAAATTTGTCGACTTAGGCTTTTGCATGGGGCAAAGTGAAAATAATGGATTTATAGGAAACCATTGAAGACAGTATCACCAAAATTTGTAGATCAGGTAAAGTAACTGAATACATGAATGTATATGGATCAGAAAGGTCAAGGTCATTAATTGGCCTTGTTCGCGGGTCTGGATCACATGACCAAGATGGCCGCCATGCCCATATATGGTAAAAAGCCTTCAAAAATCTTCTTCTTCAGAACCATAAGGCCAGTGGCTTTGAAACTTGGCATGTAGCATATGGTACTCGGGCCCATTATGGTTTGTACAAATGGTGACCCTTGGTTGACCTTGACCTATTTTACAGCAATGTCAAATTTTCCGACTTAGGCTTTTGCATGGGGCAAAGTGAAAATAATGGATTTATAGGAAACCATTGAAGACAGTGTCAACAAAATTTGTAGATCAGGTAAAGTAATTGAATACATGAAGATCTATGGGTCAGAAAGATCAAGGTCATTCATTGGCCTTAGACCAAGGTCATTCAGAATCCATATTTCAAACATTTTTTTCTCCAAAACTGCTGAGCCAATTTAAGTAAAATTTAATATGGAGCCTTTGTGAGTTGAACAAATGAAAAAATGCCAATACGGTCTAGATCACATGACCAAAATGGCCGTCACGCCCATATATGGTAAAAAGCCTTAAAAATTCTTCTCCTCCAGAACCGTAAGGCCAATGGCCTTGAAACTTAGCATGTAGCATATGGTACTCAGGCCCATCATAGTTTGTACAAATGGTGACCCTGAGTTGACCTTGACCTATTTTACAGCAATGTCAAATTTGCCGACTTAGGCTTTTGCATGGGAAAAAGTGAAAATAATGGATTTTTAGGAAACCATTGAAGACACTGTCACCAAAATTAGTAGATAAGATAAAGTAGCTGAATACATGAAGATCTATGTGTAAGAAAGGTCAAGGTCATTAATTGATGCAGGTTCCATATTTCAAACATTTTTTTCTCAGAAACTACTGAGCCAATTGAAGTTAAATTCAATATGGAGCCTTTGGGAGTTGAACAAATGAAAAGCTGCCAATATGGTCTAGATCACATGACCAAGATGGCCACCTGGCCCATATATGGTAAAAACACTTCGAAATTCTTCTTCTCAAGAACCGTAAGGCCAATGAAACTTGGCATGTAGCATATGGTACTCGGGCCTATCATAATTTGTTCAAATGGTGACCCTGGGTTGAACTTGACCTATTTTACAGTAATGTCAAATATGCTGACTTAGGCTTTTGCATAGGAAAAAGTGAAAATAATGGATTTTTAGCTCACCTGAGCCTTTAGGCTCATAGGTGAGCTTATAGTATAGCCATGGTCCGTCGTCCGTCCGTCCACCATTTTCAAAGATCTTCTTCTCCTATACTGCAGGGCCAATCAAATCCAAATTTCATATGGAGCCTCAGTGGGATGGGGGAACGAAAGTTTGTTCGCGGGGGTCTGGATCACATGACCAAGATGGCCGCCATGCCCATATATGGTAAAAAGCCTTCAAAAATCTTCTTCTCCAGAACCATAAGGCCAGTGGCCTTGAAACTTGGCATGTAGCATATGGTAATCAGGCCCATCATGGTTTGTACAAATGGTGACCCTGGGTTGAACTTGACCTATTTTACAGCAATGTCAAATTTGCCGACTTAGGCTTTTGCATGGGGCAAAGTGAAAATTGGAACAAGTTTTCTTTTTGCTTCATTTGCTTCTGTATACAGTATACCATTTATGTCCAATGGACAGTTCCTCATATTTTCCCTTTCTGTGAGCCAGGCACCGAGGTTATAAAACTTTTTTCACGCTCAACTCACTTCAGCATGAAATTTACCCTGCTGATAAGTTTTAAAATGCCAACAAATATTGAGATGGCATTGTAAAATTTATGAGCAGGGTAAATGACATTTTCTGCTGATCTAAGTAGGAAAATTGTCACCAGACAGGTGAGCGGTTCAGGACCACTGGTCCTCTGGTTGATCTTGTCATCACCGTAGCCCTTTGAGTTTTGATCGGATCTTTCTGAAACTTATATGCAAGGTGGCTGGGGATAAAGCCTCGGATGAGTTCGCATACCGGCAAAGGTGGCCTATTTATCATAGAGTTAGGTCCCTTTGATGGCTGAAAATGTCGATTTTTAGCTCACCTGAGCCGAAGGCTCATGTGAGGTATTAGTATACCACGAGCCGGCGTCCGTCGTCGTCGTCCACACTTTCAAAGAAGTATATCTCCGGAACCAGTGGGCCAATCTTGATCAAATTTCATGTGAAGCATTATCAGGTAGGGGGAAAGGCTGCATACTGTTTTCGGGCAGATCGGATTGGAACTCTGGTTGCCATGGCAACAAATAGCTCCCATAGACTTAACATAGGAAAAAGTTTGTCATCACTCTAGCTCCGTCAATTTTTTTCTGATCGACTTCATTCTTGCAGATAACGAGGACAGGCATAAAATCTCGATCAAGTTCGATTTTGGGCTGAATCGGATTATTCACTCAGGAGTTACGTGCCCTTGAGCGTTAGGAAAAAGCTTGTCATCACTCTAGCTCCGTCAATTTTTTTCTGATCGACTTCATTCTTGCAGATAACGAGAACAGGCATGGAATCTCGATCAAGTTCGATTTTGGGCTGAATCGGATTATTCACTCAGGAGTTACGTGCCCTTGAGCGTTGAAAAAATTGCCTATTGACTTAACATGGGGAGAATGTTGTCATCACCGTAGCTGCTTCAATTATTTTCAGATTGGCTTTATTCTTGCAGATAACCAGCACAGCCATGAAATCTCGGTCAAGTTCGATAACTGGCAGAATCGGATCATTCACTTAGGAGTTACCTGCCCTTGTGTGTTTTTGCATTAGGGTTAATGGGAATTTCAAAAATGTATATCTTAAAGACTACTTGGCCAACTTTGATCAAATTTCATGTGTCGCATTATTGGGCAAGTGGAAAGGCTTCATTAGGTTTTCAGGCAGATCTGAGTGGAACTCTGGTTGCCATGGCAACATCTAGCTCCCATAGACTTCACATAGGAAAAAGCTTGTCATCACTCTAGCTCCGTCAATTTTTTTCTGATCGACTTCATTCTTGCAGATAACCAGTACAGGCATAAAATCTCGGTCAAGTTCGATTTTGGGCCGAATCAGATAATTCACTCAAGAGTTACCTCCCCTTGAGCACCCGAAAAATTGCCTATCGACTTAACATGGGGAAAATGTTGTCATCACTGTAGCTAGTAACGAGGACAGGCATAAAATCTCGGTTAAGTTCGATTTTGGGCAGAATCGGAATATTGACCTCGGAGTTACGTGACCTTGAGCGACAAAAAATTTGCTCATAGACTTAACATAGGGAAAATGTTGTGACTACGATAGCGACTTGAATTTTTTTCAGATCAGCTTCAAACTTGCAGGTAACGAGGACAGACATAAAATCTCGGTTAAGTTAGATTTTGGGCCGAATCGGATTATTTGCCTTGGAGTTACCTGCCCTTGAGCATAAAAAAAATACGTTGTGACCACGATAGCAACTTTATTTTTATTCAGATCAGCTTCAAACTTGCAGGTGACGTGGACAGGCATAAAATCTCAGTTAAGTTGGAATCGGAATATTGACCTCGGAGTTACATGACCTTGAGCGACCAAAAATTTGCCCATAGACTTTAGAGTTCGATTTTGGGCCGAGTCGGATTATTTGCCTTGGAGTTACCTGTCCTTGAGCATAAAAAAATACGTTGTGACCACGATAGCAACTTTATCTTTATTCATATCAGCTGTAAACTTGCAGGTAACGAGGACAGGCATAAAATCTCGGTTAAGTTCATTTTTGGGCCGAATCTGAATATTGACCTCGGAGTTACGTGACCTTGAGAGACAAAAATATTTGCCCATAGACTTAACGTAGGGAAAATGTTGTGACAGAAATAGCGACTTGAATTTTTAGCTCACCTGAGCCAAAGGCTCCAGTGAGCCGATAGTATACCAAGGCTCCGGAGTCCGTCGTCTGTCGTCCGTCCATCCGTCGTCCACACTTTCAGTGAAGCATATCTCAGAAGGCAGTCGACCAATCTTGTTTAAATTTTATGTGTAGCACCATTGGGCGAAGGGAAAGGCTGCATTAGGTTTTGGAGCTAGTCTGGTTCATTTGTTCCTTCATTCTTCTTTCTCTCCATATAGAGATAATAGACCAATGTTAAATTTTTAATCAAAGATTTCTCAGGAACTATAAAAGCTAGAAGCATCAAATTTGATATTCAATAGAATAATGATGACTTATTTTGTGTAAGAGACATTGGGCTTTCTCAGCTTATTTGTTCATCTGTTCTTTCATTCTTCTTTCTCTCCATTTTGACCAATGTTAAATTTTCGTCAAAGATTTCTCAGGAACTATAGAAGCTAGAAGTCTCAAACTTGGAATGCAATGCAATAATCATGACTTATATCCTGTAAGGGTCAATGGGCTGGATTCTATTAGCAGATTTAGTAGTCAAGTCTGTGAATTGTTAAAACTTAAGTTCCTCAGGTGAGCGGTTTAGGCTCATTGAGCCTCTTGTTTACCTTGTCATCACCGTAGCCCCTTCAGTTTTGATCGAATCTTTCTGAAACCTATATGTAAGGTGACTGGAGATAAAACCTAGGGTGAGTTTGAATACCGGCCAAGTTGGCCCTTTTATCATTGATTTACGTCCCTTTGATTGCTGAAAATGCCGAGTTTTGACCTTGTCATCACCATAGCCCCTTCAGTTTTGATCGGATCTTTCTGAAACTTATATGTATGGTGGATGGGGATAAAATCTTGGATGAGTTCGAAAACAGGCCAAGTCAGCCCATTTATCGTAGAGTTCTGTCCCTTTGATGGCTGAAAATTTTTATTTTTGACCTTGTCATCACCGTAGCCCCTTCAGTTTTGATCGGATTTTTCTGAAACTTATATGTAAGGTGACTGGGGATGAAACCTCGGATGAGTTCGAAAACTGGCCAAGTCGGCTCATTTATTTTAGAGTAACATCCCTTTGATTGCTAAAAATGCCAAATTTTGACCTTGTCATCACCGTAGCCCCTTCAGTTTTGATCGGATCTTTCTAAAAATTATACGTGAGGTGGCTGGGAATAAAATCTTGGATGAGTTTGAATACTGGCCAAGTCTGATCGGATCTTTCTGAAACTTACATGTAAGGTGGCTGGGAATAAAACCTCAGGTGAGTTCGAATACCGGCCAAGTTGGCACATTTATCATAGAGTGACGTGCCTTTGATTGCTGAAAGTGCCTATTTTCGACATTGTTATCACTGCTGCCCCTTTAGTTTTGAATGGATCTTCATGAAACTTACAAACAAGGAAGTCAGGCAGAAAGCTTGGAGGAGTTTGAAAACTCTTGTTTTTGAACTTGTCATCACCATAGCCACTTCAGTTTAGATCGGATCTTCTTAGCAAGTCAGGAATAAAAGCTTGAATGAGTTTGAAAACCGGTGAGGTCAGCCTGTTTATCATAGAGTTAAATTCTACTTGATTTTCAGAAAATGCTTACTGTGTCATCACCATGTCCTCCCATAAAGCCTTCAGTAAAGGTTGTCACTTCCTTAAACTTTGAATCTGTTAGCTCAGGTGAGCGATACAGGACCTAGCTTGGTCCTCTTGTTTTTTATTGCAATGATCATTATAGTTGGATATAAAATTTACACTGGATCCCAGAAATTTAACATTCATAGAAAACTGTATGGCTTATATTGGAAAAGGACAATAAATGATTATTTTTCTATAGTTGTTTGGCAAATTAGACAGATTTTTGCTTTGTATGTAAGACATCTTTGAGATGCTCATTGCTAAATGAATTTGCTAATGATAATTTTTCCACTGTGAAATATGTATATTTTTCCAAAATGCTCAAGGAGCAACATTTCATTATTTTTTTTCTTGCACCCATTGATGGCTAAATTACCAAGTACCAAAATTTATAGAATAAACGTTTTTAGAACTTTCATAAAAAGTTACTACCGTATTCGGGCGTGTATTACCCGCAGTTTTTTTCCCTCAAATTACAGGCCCAAGTCCAGGGTGCGGGTAATCCGCCCGAATTATTTTTGGACCATTTTATTTTTACTTTTGTCAGCTGAAAATACGATGCATCTAATGTTATGCTCTATCCTTTTACGATTCCCGACATAAATAACGTTTATCTGTCCACTCAGTTTTACTCACACGAGTAATATAACAATCTCTATTACTAGCAAGCCCGATTTTGTGAGTATTATTCCTAAAACTCTGATTTTAAACAAAATAAAGAAGCAAGTTCAATGCGAACATCAAAGTTTTCCGGCATCCAAACTGCCGCCCACAAATCACCGCTAGTTTTTTTCTGCACGCGATCGGTAAATGACGTCATCGTACCCCAGCAACCCCACACGTGTCTATTGTTTTATCTTAATGGGGCTTATCTCTCTCATAGAAAAATTGTTTGGAAACGGTAAAAAAAATCTCGCTAGCAAAACAGCGCTCTCCGTAAGCTCCGTGTCAATAACCAACAACAGAATACAGATGTGTTAACACAAAGAGTTCAACTTTTCTCGCCAAACGTCTGCTATTTGGCGCCAAAACATAACCATTCACGAGATAGAAAAATAGTCGTAGCAACTCATCTTAGGAGCAATTAAATAATTTTCACACTGATTGCGGATTAAATTTTATGATTGGGGAATTAGAGACATAACTTGACCATATTTTCACACCTTATCGACACGCACCGCAGGGTGGCAATTATATGACGGGGATTAACAATAGTGTCATAATTGAACCGTTATAAATCAATAAACAGTGTAAATCCAAATCAGACATCTGCGCCGTCTTTCTGAGGTGTCTGATCTGGGACTGCACTGTTTGCCGATGTCCCAAAAAAGAAACGTCTGCGGCGTCTTTCTGAGGTGTCTGATCTGGGACTGCACTGTTTGCCGATGTCCCAAAAAAGGGCCGCGGGCATATGTGCGTCAATAAATAAATAACAATGGTGAACAGGTAAAGTTTTTTCAACATTTTAATGCGAAATACATGCTTTCTGGTGATACTCGCACGCACGTGCATTTTCCCGCCTTTTGAAGACGATCGGGCGTTCCGTTGTGTGCTACAAAAACTGGCCAAATTCTTACTTTTTCTCACTTACGCATCCACCAAAATTTCAGCAAATGTTCCATGCGGGTAATACAACAGAATAACAGTTTTCCCCCAGATTTTGGCAAAAAAGGGGGGTGCGGGTAGTACGCAAATGCGGGTAATACACACCCGAATACGGTATACATTTTGATATCTTATGTAAAGTAGAAGTAAAACAAAGATCAGGAATCGATACAATTAACTTACTCCACCCATCAAAGACACCAAAGGGAAAGAAACACAAACATGAAGCGACCAGACCATAAAGGAAACCTAAACAAAGGAAGGCCATAAGGACAGTTACTTTCCCACAAAATGGCCAAATGGCCATCCAAAATTAAAAGATATCCAGTACACTTTCATTCAGCGATCAGGATGGTACATTCTAGTGTAATTTCAGAGGTCAGTGCACCAAAAAACTCTGGTCAACTTATGCTGTGGCCTGTTGTCTATCCTCCATTCATCATTAACTTTTCACATTTTTGACACCTCCTCCAAATTCGTAGGTCAGATTCAGCTGATATTTGGTGGGAGGCATTGGGGTAACACGGAGATTTAGAATTGGTGAAATTGTCGCGTTCCACTATCCAAGATGGCAGCTATGGTGGCCATCTTGAAAGTCTTTGAATGGCATCTCCTCCCCTCCTGAAATGAAAGTCTGATTGAGCTGAAACTTAATGGAAGGTATCATGGCAACATGGAGATTCAGAATTGCTTAACCCTTATCTTGCTGAATATTCAGTTTAGCCACACCCATTACTGACTTTGAACCAATCAGATTACTTCATGTAATTTATTCTTACAAATCCTTAATCTTCATGTCAAACAGTGTAGATCCTGATCAGATGGCTTCTTCAGAAGCCATCTGATCTGGATCTACACTGTTTCCAAAGATAGGGGTTGTCGTGAACAGCATGATAAGAGTTAAATCATTCTGTTTTTATATCCAAGATGGCCACCAAGGCAACCTTCAAACCACATCTGCTTCCAGTGTCTGATTGAGCCGAAACTTCTTGGAAGACATTGGGGCGACTTGGAGATCCAGAAACCCAGGATGGCTGCCATTATCCAGGATGGTTGTTTTGAAACCCAGGATGGCTGCCATGACATCTCCTCCCAAACCATAAGTTTGATTAAGCTCAAACTTCTTGAGATGCATTTAGGCAACATGGAGTCCAGAATTGCTAAAATGGTTGCCAGGGTGGCCATCTTGAAAATCTTAAAATCACATCTGCTTCAGAATGGCAAGTTGAATTGAGCTGAAACTAGGTGGGGGGCATAAGAGTGACATGGAGATTCAATCTTGTTTCAGTCATTGCGTTCCAATATTCAAGATGGCCATCACAGGAGCCATATTGATAATCTTCAAATGACATCTGTTAACGAATGGTATGTTAGATTGAGCCTGAACTTACTAGAAGGCATTGTGGGAACATGGAGATTCAGATATGCTAAAATAGTTTTATACAGTCGAACTTCAATGGCTCGAACACCTTTGGGACCTCGAAAATCTGTTCGAGACAGGTGTAGTTCGAGCCACTGAGGTTACTGTCAGGAGGCATAAAGAAATACTTTTAGACATCTTTTCGGTGTTTTATCTTGCAAATGTATGCTGTGTGTACTCATTAGAATCGCCTCATCGAGGCGATTCTAATGAGTACACACAGCACACATTTGCAAGATAAAAAACTAAAATCTTAATTATCCCCCACTATTTCTTATGTAGAGGATTTCGTTAGGGGCTCAAGAATGGGTTCGACACATCCATGGTAAACGAGCCATCGGTGTTCGAGCCATCGAAAGTCTTCTGTAGTTCCAATATCTAGTATGGCAGGCACAGTGGCCATATTGAAAATTTTCAAACCTCTGCTGCTGAACAGTCAGATTGAGTTGAAACTTGGCTGGATGCATTGGGGTGACATGGAGATTTAGAAGCATTCTGATATCCAAGATGGTTGCCAACTTTAAAGTCTTGACATCTGCACCTTCAACTCTGCATCAACATCATCTCCGCCTGAATCCTTAGTTGGTTTCAGCTGTTCAGATCCTTAGTTTGGGGTGTCAAGGCAACATACATATTCAGAATTGCTAATGGCATGATGGCAGCCATAACACAGTGTAACATACTATCAGCCTCATCCAGGTGCCTGATTTTTGGCCCTTTTGCACTTATACATGTAGTTTGTACATGGGACTTGCCACTAGGTCATTTCTGATGATTTACATGTGATTGGCATGCATCTCACAGTAGTCACATGCTATTGACTGAGAACCCAATGTTTCTGATTGGATACCTGCACACTTGTGTCATAATTTGGCTTATGCTTTTCTGTCCTTGTCAGTTTGTGACATCAT
Source organism: Lucinisca nassula (assembly GCA_963580285.1). Lineage (NCBI taxonomy): Eukaryota > Metazoa > Mollusca > Bivalvia > Lucinida > Lucinidae > Lucinisca > Lucinisca nassula. Next base: position 166,870,892 of record OY757013.1, on the reverse strand, counting down.
TATATTAGGTTTGGTGATAAAATGATGCATCAAAATTTTAGAAATTAGTTGCGGTTAGACAGTTATTTAATGTCACGTCCACACAAAATTCTGATGAAATTTTAGTAATCAGGTCCTCTCCATAGTGGTCCTAAAATATCTACTAAATTTCATAAGCCTATCTCAAATGGTTCCTGCGATTTTTTGTTAACACAATTTTTGTAGCAGATGGGCATGCAGTCACAGACGGTTGGACAGACAAGAATGAATAGTATTCCCTTTCCACTTCTTTGAATTTAGGGAAATACTAAGATAAATGAACTGTAATTGTATGTATTTTCACATGTATAAATGCAGGTGCTTTTCCTCATTAATGCATATTAACCCATTTTGAAACAAATGGGATCTTCCTCCTTTAATATAGCAGGAGTCCATTCCAAAATTTTTGGGGTGCAGGTTGTGTCACTTTCAGAATTTATTTGGAAAATAGCTGAACTTTTTGAAAACAGTGTAGGCCCTGATCAGACACCCTATTCTGTGGCTTCTGATCTGGACCTGCACTGTTTGCCAGTATCCCTTTTTAGCTCACCGTCACATAGTGACGAGGTGAGCTTTTGGGATCACTTTTTGTCCGTCGTGTGTCCGTGCGTGTGTCCGTCTGTCCGTGCGTGCGTAAACAATTTCTTTAAACGACATCTCCTCCTAAACCACTGATCTGATTTTGACCAAACTTCACAGGAATGATCCTTAGGTGGTCCCCTTTCAAAGTTATTCAAATGGTTCCGGTCCGTTGCACATCTAGGTCACAGGAGCCAAAAATAGATTTTTTTCACCAAAAACTTAAAAAATCTTCTTCTCTGAAACCACAAGGCCCAGGTCTTTGATATTTGGTATGAAGCTTCATCTAGTGGACCCCTACCAAGATTGTTCAAATTATAGTGCTGGGGCCAAAAATGCCCCCGCCCCGGGGCCCTTTGGTTTTACATAGGCTTATATAGGGAAAATCTTTAAAAATCTTCTTCTCTGAAACCACAAGGCCCAGGTCTTTGATATTCGGTATGAAGCTTTATCTAGTGGACCCCTACCAAGATTGTTCAAATTATAGTGCTGGGGCCAAAAATGCTCCCGCCCCGGGGCCCTTTGGTTTTACACAGGCTTATATAGGGAAAATCTTTAAAAATCTTCATCTCTGAAACCACAAGGCCCAGGACTTTGATATTTGGTATGAAGATTCATCTAGTTGACCCCTACCAAGATTGTTCAAATTTTAGTGCTGGGACAAAAAATGCCCCCACCATGGGGCCCTTTGGTTTTACATTGGCTTATATAGGGAAAATCTTTAAAAATCTTCTTCTCTGAAACCACAAGGCCCAGGTCTTTGATATTTGGTATGAAGCTTCATCTAGTGGACCCCTACCAAGATTGTTCAAATTATAGTGCTGGGGCCAAAAATGCCCCCGCCCCAGGGCCCTTTGGTTTTACATAGGCTTATATAGGGAAAATCTTTAAAAATCTTCTTCTCTGAAACCACATAGCCCAGGACTTTGATATTTGGTATGAAGCTTCATCTAGTGGACCCCTACCAAGATTGTTCAAATTATAGTGCTGGGGCCAAAAATGCCCCCGCCCCGGGGCCCTTTGGTTTTAGATAGGCTTATATAGGGAAAATCTTTAAAAATCTTCTTCTCTGAAACCACAAGGCCCAGGTCTTTGACATTTGGTATGAAGCTTCATCTAGTGGACCCCTACCAAGATTGTTCAAATTATAGTGCTGGGGCCAAAAATGCCCCCGCCCTGGGGCCCTTTGGTTTTACATAGGCTTATATAGGGAAAATCTTTAAAAATCTTCTTCTCTGAAACCACATAGCCCAGGACTTTGATATTTGGTATGAAGATTCATCTAGTGGACCCCTACCAAGATTGTTCAAATTATAGTGCTGGGGCCAAAAATGCCCCCGCCCCGGGGCCCTTTGGTTTTACATAGGCTTATATAGGGAAAATCTTTAAAAATATTCTTCTCTGAAACCACAAGGCCCAGGACTTTGATATTTGGTATGAAGCTTCATCTAGTGGACCCCTACCAAGATTGTTCAAATTATAGTGCTGGGACAAAATATGCCCCCGCCCCGGGGCCCTTTGGTTTTACATTGGCTTATATAGGGAAAATCTTTAAAAATCTTCTTCCCTGAAACCACAAGGCCCAGGTCTTTGATATTTGGTATGAAGCTTCATCTAGTGGACCCCTACCAAGATTGTTCAAATTATAGTGCTGGGGCCAAAAATGCCCCCGCCCCGGGGCCCTTTGGTTTCACATAGGCTTATATAGGGAAAATCTTTAAAAATCTTCTTCTCTGAAACCACAAGGCCAAGGACTTTGATATTTGGTATGAAGCTTCATCTAGTGGACCCCTACCAAGATTGTTCAAATTATAGTGCTGGGACCAAAAATGCCCCCACCAAGGGGCCCTTTGGTTTTACATTGGCTTATATAGGGAAAATCTTTAAAAATCTTCTTCTCTGAAACCACAAGGCCCAGGTCTTTGATATTTGGTATGAAGCTTCATCTAGTGGACCCCTATCAAGATTGTTCAAATTATAATGCTGGGACCAAAAATGCCCACACCCCGGGGCCCTTTGGTTTTACATAGGCTGATATAAGGAAAATCTTTAAAAATCTTCTTCTCTGAAACCACAAGGCCCAGGACTTTGATATTTGGTATGAAGCTTCATCTAGTGGACCCCTTCCAAGATTGTTCAAATTATAGTGCTTGGGCCAAAAATGCCCCCGTCCCGGGGCCCTTTGGTTTTACATAGGCTTATATAGGCAAACTCTTTAAAAATCTTCTTCTCTGAAACCGCTAGGCCCAGGTCTTTGATATTTGATGTGTAGCTTCATCTAGCGGACCTTTTGCCAAGATTGTTCAAATTATAGCCTTTGTTGGTGTTTGGTATGAAGCTTCACCTTTAAGACCTCCCTCAACATTGTGCATATTAAAGCCCTGGGGCCAATAATGGCCCTCTCTGGGGCCCACTTGTAACACTATGGATGAGGTGAGTGATCCAGGGCCATCATGGCCCTCTTGTTGGGGTTCCAGTACCAAATGGATTAACCCACTGCATGCAGGAAACCGCTAAATGGGTACCTTGGTAAACAGTGCAGGCCCAGATCAGATGCTGCAAAATGTGGTGTCTGATCAGGACTGGCATTATTTGCTAACAGAAGTTTCCATCAAAAATGGAATAAGAACACAAAAAAGGCCTACCAACCCTTATATGACAAATGGACTTGTCCAATATACAGCAATGGAAGAGTCCGTTAGTATACAATGGATTAAAGTTTGTAGATTTACCAATTTTTCGCAAAATTCTTATATTAGCATGTATTACCGTACGTGGAATTTCACAGATTGGGAAATTCTCAACCATTAATACACCACAGAGATTTGTAACAGGATTAAGAGTTAATATGTGGACTCCTTTATACTGTGGGAGTGTTGGACTGAGTGTGTGAATACAGAACTATGTGTACATTACAATAAGAGACCCATGTGACGTACATTCTTTCATATCTCCAAAACTAATATTTTTATGATGAAAAGTTGAGATTTATTTCTTATTTATACTTCAAAGTTAGGTTGCAGATGCTCTTTAGAATGACCTCAATGAGGCAATTATAACGAGTACCCAGAACTTAAATCTTGGAGCAGAAATAAGAAAAATAATGAATACCCCCGTAAACCTCAGGTTTTTCTGTATAAAGTTGGGTTTACAGGAGTATTTATTACACAGATCATTTGTTATTGTGAAAATTTCTATTTGTGATTGATATAAAATTTATTTATACATTCCAGGCATTATTTTGACCACTAATTCTGTCATTATGATCCGCCATAACCTCTTTTTAACACTGTTCATTGTAACACTGTTTGCGATATAACATGGTTTAGTGATGGATCCCAAAAATGTATAGATTATACAGAAAAATGACCATAAATGGTCATTTTTGTTTATTATCTATACATTTTTGATTTGATATAACACGGTTGTTTTAAACCACGCTAACATAGTCTCTGCTTTGGAAGCCAACAATAGTGTTACAAAGAGGTTGTGGTGTACATAAAACAATTTTATGCATTAGTATATAAACCATTAAATGCAATATTTATTATCAATTCAAATTAATTCCATCATTTTACCCCCTTTTATTATCAATTCAAATTCATTCCGTCCATTTACCCCCTTTCAGTATTTATTAGAAACAAGAATTGAATGCTTCTAGTGAATGCACATAAACCTCTTTATTACACATGTTCATTATTTCATAGATATGACTATAACACAGTTTAACCAGTTTTATACCAAATGGAATCTTCCTTTTTATATATAGTAGGAGTCCATTTCAAAATTTAGGTGGGTCAGGTTGTGTTTTCATCAATATTCATTTGAAAATTGGCTAACTTTTTGCAAACAGTGTAGATTAAAAAGAAAAATGATCAGGAACTGATACAATCAGATCTCAAATTCTTCCCAATCATGAGGGAAAGAAGTAGAAACATGGAGTGACGACAGTAAACAAAACAGAAAACAGACACACCTAATCAGCAGCTCTTTCCCAAACAGGTGGTGACCCAGAATATCCAAACCTAACTAAGAAGGAGCAATATGCATAATGGTGGAAAGAATCAGAATCGCCAACATGATAAACATTAAACTGGAAGAACAAATGTAATCAAAAAAGGGGAAGAATCAGAATAATCAAAGTAAAAACATATATGATTAGGGAAAGAATCAGAACCACCAACACAAAACATGAAAGAACCACAGCAAAAGCACCGACTTGAAATGGTCAGTAGAAATTACTGGTGGGTTTAATTTAACTTTACGGGATCCCAACCCTCACCCTCACTTTCTGCGGCATCTGATCTGTTTGCCAATTACCCGTTTAGGGGTTTCTGGTACGTTTTTAGCTTGCCTGGATGGAGTCCAGAAAGAGCTATTGCATTTACCCTGTCTTCAGCATTGGCATTGGAAAAAGCTTTGGCATACGCATATAAGTTTTTTTAAAAGCTCAAAAATGTTTCCAAACTGTTTGCTGGATTAGGTTTATGTTAAGTATGATGGTAGATATAGGTCCAAAGTTTTATTCAGCAATACCCCTGTGCATGCCCATTACCTCAAGGTCAAGGTCACAGGCTTTGAATTTTTAAGTTTTTTCAATGTTTAAGTTTTTTAAGAGCTCATAATTTTCCAAACCACATGATTGAATTGGTTCATACATGTATTTGGTATGATGATAGATTAAGGTTTATTCAGCATTACCATGACCTTAAGGACTCCTTTCCAGGTGAGCTATGCTGTCTAATGATAGATCTTGTTATATATAATCTATACATTTTTGTTTAGATATTAGACAGTTAACTACCATTATGTTCCTATGGGACAGATAAGCCTATGCAAACAGTGCAGACCTGAAGGAGCAGTCCGATCGAGGTATACACTATTATTCTGTCTGCACCTTTTGGACTCCTTGCAGGACATAGAAACAAATTTCTTACAATTTTAGGAGAATTACAGCAAGTTCTCAAGGTGTCCTAATTTTAGTATTTTTACAGTAGCACTGTTTCAGCTTTGGACCCCAACAGTTGTTTTATAAATAAGGCTGACACGATTAATCGTATAATCAGTTAATCGATCTATAAATCCCACAAAAATGATTATCAATTATGATTTGCTATTAATCGATTACTTGATAGGTACAATTTACTACCAAAAGTTAAGCCTAAAAAGCTGAATGAGTGGCAAACAGTGCAGACCCTGATGAGACGCCGGATTATGCGGCATCTCATCTGGGTCTACACTGTTTGCTCAGGCCTGTCTGTTCAAATATACATATGGTAAAGTGCAACATACGGTAAGAGTCATGCTCAGACAGAAAGCGAGACAGGTAAAATTATGACAAAAACCTTAAAGATTACTAATCGATTATCGATACTAATCGATTATCGATCGCAATGGCAGGACTGATAATCGATTATCTTTTCAGCTCCGATTAGCCAGCCCTAGTTATAAAGAGGTTGTTGTACATGGAAGTATTTTATGCATCAGTACATGTATATTAACTATTAAATGCAATATTTATTATTCATTCCGTCCATTTATTTTTCATATATTTGTTATTCATATATTTTTCTGAGGTCACCTAAAAGTACATATTGTCAGTAGTTTTTTCTGTTACTCAGTAAGTTTGTAAAGCAAGGAAATGTTTTTTTGAGGTTTTTTAAGTTTTTTTTTTGTCACACTGGTGTTGACTGAGCTGTTAATCCACGACAACACCTGCCTTCACAAACATTGTAGATCCAGATCAGATGGCTGATCAGGATCTACACTGTTTGATATTTAGTTTGTTAACTTATAGGAATTAATTACATCAAGTAACCTGATTGGTTCAAAGTCAGAAATGGGTGTGGCTGACTTAATTATGCAGGGAGATAAGACAAAACCCATTGACAAGAATTGCAGCTTCAACTTGTGCAACACGAGTTCTTGTATTTTTGTTTTGAATACTGTATATGTATGAACAAATGAAAGAAACAATGAAATAAAGAATGATACATATTTTTCTTTTGTCCCTCCTTTATTTAAAAGAAATATTGCTAGACAGTATATTGCTTAAGAAGTACATGTAAATTATTCCGAACCATGCTATTTTTTTTTTCATTTTACAGCCCTTTCAAGATTATTTTTTTTTCACTTGTTTGTAGCTGATTGTTAATCAGAGGTGGGCAAAAACTGGAGTACCCAGAGAAAAAACAGCTTACCTTCCATTGCAGAACTTTGCTTCTCGCATTTGTCTTGAACCACAGCAGTGAGAGACCTAATGGTTAAGAGTCAGCACTCTTACCCACAAGGCCATAGAGGCCAGTAGGAATGAACCATGCTCAAAAGCCCAAGTTAAAGCACAGCTGAGTTTGGGTTGTACCTATATGAGCACCAGCAAGTGCTTAACTCTTATCATGCTGTTCACGACAACACCTATCTTTGGAAACAGTGTAGATCCAGATCAGATGGCTTCTGAAGAAGCCATCTGATCAGGATCTACACTGTTTGGCATTCAGTTCATGAATTTGTAGGAATAAATTACATCAAGTAATTTGATTGGTTGATAGACAGAAATGGGTGTGGCTTAAATGAATATTCAGCAAGATAAGGGTTAAATGGGAACAACTCAAACTCTACTGTGATTTATTAGGGGCATTTGAGAATGGTTCAAAATAATTTCTTTTCTAACATTGAGTGTATTGAGTGAAATTTTGCATAAATGTGATTTTTATTATTACACTTCCCTTTGGTAGTTGACTACTGCTCTAGCATTACATCATACAGTTACCTAGTTACAAGTTTTCGATGACCACTATTCAAGGTGGCAGATTACACATTTGAATTTGAAGCCCCTATGGTGTAGTGAATAAGCTACTCGCCTCGCAAACCAGGGGTCTTGAGATCAATTGCGGACTTCTCCAGACTTCAGATGAGTCTTTAAACCAAGATTCCATCTCCATATGACCTTAGCTGTTGGTGGGATGTAAAACTCAAACAGGCACTGACACTCATGTGAATGAGCGGACAATGTAAAATGCAAAAAATTGTATCCTGTATTCATGAAAGACATGGAATTGGAGTGTCAGGATGATGTGTTTGTTTGTGTCAAGGTTTTATATCCTAGTCAACACTATTTAGGTAATTTTGGAGACATTGCTTCCAATTTTGTGCTATTTTTACCCGAAGGGATGACATCTCAAGCTTTATAGCCCAGAGAAAGAAAGAGTGTGACTCCCCCCACTTTTCATGGGCAGGCTTAGACCTAAGCGGTTTACCAGTTCTCATGTTCGGTAAGTCTCAGCTCTGGTGACATTAAACACTACAAAACACCACAAAACACACCACAAAACACCACAAATCACTACAAAACACATCACAAACTTAATTTTGTTCAAATGATCTGGATCACATGGTCTTGTACAACCGTACATTGCCGGCCTCAGTAGCTCAGTCAGATGTTTCCAAAATGACCTATACAGTGTTGACGGGGATGATTAACCTCAAAGCAAAGAAACAAACAGTAAAGTGTCCAGGTGATGTTATTGGGAACCAAGTACAGTTGAATTTGATGTAAATCATTTAGTGTAAGTTGGTGTAAACAAGAGGACCATGATGGTCCTATATCGCTCACCTGAGCTAAGAGATCTATATGAGGGTCCCTGGGCAGGGCAATATTTAGCCTCAGGGCTATAATTTGAACAATCTTGGTAAAGGTCCACTTCATGAAGATTCATACCAAATATCAAAGACCTTGGCTTTCTGGTTTCAGACAAGAAGATTTTTAAAGATTTTCCCTATGTAAAACATGTGGGCCCTGGGGCTGGGCCATTTTTGGCTCCAGGGCTATAATTTGAACAACCTTGGTAGAGTTCCATTAGATGAAGCTTCATACCAAATATCAAAGACCTGGGCCTTCTGGTTTCAGACAAGAAGATTCTCAAAGGTTTTCTCTATATAAGCCTCTATATAAGCCTATGTAAAACCAGTGGGCCCCAGTGCCTGGGCATTTTTGCCCCCAAGGCTATAATTTGAATAATCTTGGGAAAGGTCCACTAGATGAAGCTTCATACCAAATATCAAAGACCTGGGCCTTCTGGTTTCAGAAATTTTTTTTAAATCTTTTCCCTGTACATGTAGCCTATGTAAAACCAGTGGGCCGGGCCATTTTTGGCCCCTAAGCTATAATTTGAACAATCTTGGTAGAGGTCCACTAGATGAAGCTTTATACCAAATATCAATGCCCTGGGCCTTCTGGTTTCAGACAAGAAGATTTTTAAAGGTTTTCCCTATGCAGTTGACTCTCGTTATCTCGACCTCGCCTATCTCGACCCTATCACTGATGTTGAACCAATTTCTAAGTCCCGTATATTTCCGCTATATATTTATTGTATTTCAACTTCGCATGTGTCGAACTACTTTTAAGTCGACACTTCGGCTATCTCGCTCATCATTTTCGGTCCCTAAATATATTTTTCACTGTTTTTACTACTGCGTATCTCCAACCAAAATTCATGAGGTAAAGAAGGAAAAACAAAAAACGATGCCGCCGGTCTTTCAGTTAAAGAAAATAATAACAGACCTTCACAAAACAGTTCATCAATACTCACAATGTTTTTAATTTTCCACATTGTCCAGGTGCGTTAAAATTAGCACAAACAATATCTTTATCACTATTACGAAAATCACGTGCATGTAATACAGACTGACATGCGGTGCTCAACCTTTGATCTTAATACCTCGTTTCAATGATTTCCAAGATTTCCGTGATAAAAGGCGGCTCTGACAATTAGGTATGACCAGTTGTTTTAAGTACTCATCATTAGTGTCAAAATTGAGTATTGCCCCTTGTCCCGATGCACATACAAACAGTGTAGATCCAACAAGATGGCTCATGACCAGCTTTCTCGGCAGGACCTAAACTGTTTAAATCAATACGAGGGACTACCGTATGACGTATAGCACGTACTGCTCAGCATTTCATTCACAAGCGGGGAACCATCCCATTTAAGTACATATCTATTTTTAGCTTATTTGGATACCCGAATTTGCAGGAATTTAAAAGACAACAAAACACGTGAGAAATCTTTTATAATCGCTATACTTCGACAAGCTCCATTACTTTCATAAACGCATTTTAAAAACTCAATAGGCTGTGCATGTTAGTGCTATTACTCTAGAATAACTAAGAATACCAAGAAGATCACGGCAAATAATGGGCTCCGACATGCATGTGACGTCACACTTTGGTTATCTCGTACTACGGATAACTCAAACTTTTTTATCCGGTCCCGTGAGGTTCGAGATAACGAGCATCGACTGTATAAGCCTATGTAAAACCAGTGGGCCCCAGGGATTGGGCATTTTTGGCCCCAGGGCTATAATTTGAACAATCTTGGTAGAGGTCCACAAGATGAAGCTTCATATCAAATATTAAAGAACTGGTCCTTCTGGTTCGGACAAGAAGATTTTTAAAGGTTTTCCCTATTATAAGCCTATGTAAAACCAGTGGGCCCCGTCGTTTTTAGCAATTCTGAGAAAAATACCAGCCTCTAATAAACACCCACTGGAAAAAAAAAACAAAAAAAAACAAACAAACAAAACAAAAGAAACGATCTAACCTTATGCTGAAAGCTTCCGAATTGTTGCTTGATAGTCGAACACACAAGTCCTTTTTTCTCTCGTGGTCCAAAAAGGGTTGGAAATTAAACAAGTCAAATAAAATGACTTCAGGTTTTACATATTTGCCATGTTTGACACGTAATGAGAAAAACAGTAATGATATTCGCTTTAGTGAAGAAAGGTGGGGGGCGGGGGGGGGGGGGGGGGGGGGGGGTGACACAGCTATTTTATCCCCAGTCATTTTCTGAGAAACAAGATGGCGGCGCCATAAGAAAGAAACTGAGTGTTTTGGACCGTCATATGCGAGTTGCAGGTTTCTCTGGCCTCTTATAAACGCCCACCTCACTCTTCAGGAAAGATAATGATTCTAACTAACGCCCGGGCGTCTGTTAGAGATTTTACGGTAAATCACTTTTTTTGCCAGAGACAGTTGTAAAAATTCACAGGTTAGTATCAATACAAGGATCAAACAACCCAAACTTGGATTCCTATGCTCCTATGAAATTTCTATGCTCAAATGTTAACTCTTATCATGCTGTTCACGACAACCCCTATCTTTGGAAACAGTGTAGATCCAGATCAGATGGCTTCTGAAGAAGCCATCTGATCAGGATCTACACTGTTTGGCATTCAGTTTATGAATTTGTAGCAATCAATTACATCAAGTAATTTGATTGGTTGATAGACAGAAATGGGTGTGGCTTAAATGAATATTCAGCAAGATAAGGGTTAAAGCACAGCTGGAAATGTAAAGACAAATAAAGAACAACATGAACAGGGTTGTTACAATGTAGCATTACTAGAATTTGCTTTACTAAAGTATGCAACTGCAGATAAAATACACTACTGCCTCTTTTGTTTATTTGAATTAAGGTTTTATGTCCCCATCAACACTATTTAGATTATTTTGGAAACCCTGCTTCCAATTTTGTGGGACAGTTACACGACGTGGAGATGTAATCATTTCTCAAGCCAAATTGTCCAAACAAACCAATAGAGTTTATTTGCAGGGACAGTCGGACTTCCAACACTTTGCCTGGGCAGGCTTAGACCTTCTTAGCAGTTTACCAGTACCCGTGTGCAATCATTTTCAGCTCCTAAAAATTCGGACACCTTGAGGACTTGCTATAATTCTAAAATTTTAACAAATGTTTTCGCGATCCAGCAAGGAGTCCAAAAGGTGCAGACAGAATGGCAAACAATGCAGACCCTGATAGGACTGCTCTTGCTTCTTCAGGAGCAGTCTGATCAGGATCTACACTATTTGCTTAGGCCTATCTGTCCTTATACTTAGGATCATTATGGTATTGTCTGCTGTTTTTGCTTTGTGCATTGGGAGTTAATGATCAAGAGAAAAACTTTTAAAAAATTGGAATTCAGGATATAGCTTGAGTATATATATTGCCTTGAAATTTCCAATTTATAATATTTGCTTTGTTTCTAACTTTACATTTTATATTGACTTTATAAAGTATACTAGTATGTAATATGTAGTTAAACAAACTAACTTATAAAAGTTTTAGATTTATTGATTCAATACTGCTACTTTGATCTTCCGTTGCATTTGTTGCAACCTATTTTGAGCTCAGAGAGTCTTCTAGCACAGTCAAATTTCAAAATTTATGGGTGTCTGGTTGTGTTGTTTTAGTCATTTTGCTTAGTTATTGAAGGCCCTGATCAGATACCTCATTCTGGGGTATCTGATCTGGGCCTGCAGTGTTTGCCAATAATATTCTGTTTGGGGTTTTCCAGTCTAAAATGGGTAAAAAATGCCATGTCATCCTGGTACCCTAAAACCTAAAAATTGAGACACCTTCAACACTTGCTGTAATTCTCCTAAACAATTAACAACTTTGTTCTCAGATCCAATAATGGGTAAAAAAAATACAGATGGAACTGTAAACAGTGTAGACCCTGATCAGGAGCAGTCTGATCTGGGTCTGCACTGTTTGCATAAGCCTATCTGTCCCAATACTTAGGATCATTACGGTAGCTCAGATGGGTTATGTTGTAAAGTTTATAAACAATCATTTTTCTATCTAATTCTTCCGAAAATTCTAGAGGTGTCAGCAATCTGATTATTTTCATTTTTTTTTCAGCAAATATAAGGCTTGACATTTCATGTGAATTGAATCCAGCTATATTTTTCCAGAAAAATAAAAAAAGAAAACCCTATAAAAATGCCATCTGCTATAGGGGCTTAGTGCTTGATTGGTTAATTTAATATACATTTTTGGCACCAGAATAAGCAGTTGTTCAAATCTAACAAAATTTGTTTTGAAAGCATAGCTAATAATACATTTTAACTGGAATCATTCAGTATGGCAAATTCACTGGTATTATTGCTGTAAAAACAGCAACATTTTCAACAGTGAAAAATTAACTGTTAACATTTTTGCACAATAATAATAATAATAATAATAATAATAACAATAAAGACTTTATTTCAAGAGGGTAACACAATTAGTACAGAACTAATCTCCCTTGCGGCCCTCAATAATTACAAGTTATACACAGTGAGCAGTTAAGCTGATTAATACTAAGAAACACCACACAAACACACAGTGACACAAAGATGTGTTACACACATATAAAATGAATGAAATAATGAATGAATGAATGAAATAATGAATGAATGAATGAATGAAATACACTATATATACAAACAAGCAATTCTAGGTGATTAAACAATGAATGAATGAACAAATAAATGAGTGAAAATAGAATTTACAAATTTACACATTTACATTCATAACATAAATACTGTTATATCTTATATCTTTCAATGCCGGCCTTTGTAGCTCTGTCAGATGCGCTTCTGACTGGTGATCAGGAAGCCAGATCGATACCTAACGGTGTCGGCAACATTCTTCCGTTGAGATTGATCTTTTCTACTGTAATTCCCCCTTGCGGCTGATTCAAGAAGGGCAGTTGTCAGTTTCTGGTGAAAGAATGTGCTTCTGGCGAAAGAATGTGCACTGTACTGGTTAACTGCTTACATATAAGCCTGCCCAAGAAAAGTGTGGTTGAATAAACTGACCTAACTGCCTTAAATAGTGTTGACTGGTCCGTTAAACTCCAATACAAACAAACAACCAATTTACATCTTTCAACACTTAATGATTCCATCATGAATTAGAAGTGGACCATATTTGTTTAAGTGCTTGGAATCCTCTATAAACCATATTCTATCTAAAGCCTGCTATCACATATGGTGGTTTATCTGCACATGCACAACACTACCGTAAACAAGATGTGTGTGCGAAACAATGATGACCCCGGACAGGGCATGTGAAATATGAAAGCCCTATCACTAACCAATCAAGGTCAAGGTCACAAGGACAAAACTTATGGTACACTGGAAGGTCTTGAGACAAGGAATGCACACGTGAAATATGAAAGCCTTATCAGTTACCAATCAAAGTTATGGCCAATGTCAAAGTCTTTAAAAAGTAGTTCAAATGTCAAGGTCAAGGTCACAAGGTCAAACATTCTGGTACCCACTGGAAAGGTATTGTGACAAGGTATGCACATCTGATATATGAAAGCCATATCACTTACTAATCGAAAGTTATGGCCAATGTTAAGTTTTTAAAAAGCAGGTCAAATGTCAAGGTCACAAGGTCAAAACTTATGGTATCACTGGAAAAGTCTTCTTGTGACAAGAAATGCATATGTGAAATATGAAAGGCCTATCACTAACCAATCAAAAGTTATGGCTAATGTTAAGGTTATTAAAAAATACGTCAAACGTCAAGGTCAATCTCACAAGGTAAAAAAATATAGAATCGTTGGCAAGGTCTTGTGTCATAGAATGCACTTGTAGAATATGAAAACCCTATCACTTACCAATCGAAAGTTATGGCCAATGTTAAAGTTATTGAAAAGTAGGTCAAATGTCAAGATCAAGGTCACAAGGTAAAAAACTAGAATCGCGCAGTCGATGGCACGCCATTGCATATCCCCACGCTTTTTTAAAGATACGCCGCTATATAAGTTCTCAATTGCAACTCCCACCCAATCTTAAGATCAAAATTCCGAAAGTGTCATGCACTCCTCAGATCAAAGACCTATCAGTTCCCAAAGTTTCATGTTTCTATCTGAAACGGCGTAGGAGGAGTTATCCGGTAATCATTATAAAGAGGTAATGGGGGTGAAAATCCAAGTTTTTGACCTCTGGTGACCTCAAACCTGACCCTAGGGGTCAAACTTTGATTGTTATTTATTCTACTCATAATGCTGTTCGATTTGATATGTCACACGACGAGTTTCTGAAAACTTTGATTTTTCACCCCTGGGGCACCCCACCTCCTGGCCTGGCCCCTAGGGGTAGGATCAAAATTCTGAAAGTGCCATGCACTCCTCAGACCAAAGACCTATCAGGTCCCAAAGTTTCATGTTTCTATCTGAAACGGCGTAAGAGTAGTTATCCAGTAATCGTTAAAAAGGGGGTTATGGGGGTGAAAATCCAAGTTTTTGACCTCTGGTGACCTCAAACCTGACCCTAGGGGTCAAATTTCGATTGTTATGTATTCTATTCATTATGCCGTTCAATTTGATATGTCACACGACCAGGTTCTGAAAACTTTGATTTTTTACCCCCGGGGCACTCCACCCCCTGGCATGGCCCCTAGGGGTAGGATCAAAATTCTGAAAGTGTCATGCACTCCTCAGACCAAAGACCTATCAGTTCCCAAAGTTTTAAGTTTCTAGCTGTAAAAGTGTGGGAGGAGTTGTCCAGTAAGACGGACGGACGGATGTACGTACGGACGTACGTACAGACGACGGAGACAATTACAATATCCCCACTTTTTCTTCAAAAAGCGTGTGGATAATTATGGTACAGCTGGAAAGATCTTGTGACATAAAATACACATGTGAAATATGAAAGCCTTTTGGCAATGTTAAAGTTTTTAAAAAGTAGGTCAAACATCAAGGTCAAGGTCACAAGGTCAAAAATTATGGTATCATTGGAAAGGTCTTGTGACAAGGAATGCACATGTGAAATATGTTACCATTCAAAAGTTATGTCCAATGTTAAGGCTTTCTTTTGTGGACAGACAAACAGATGGTCCAAAAACTATATGATTCCGGGGACATAAAAATCCTAAACATTCGGACACCTTAAAAACTTGCGGTAATTCTCCTAAATGTTTAACAAATTTGTTTCATGATCTAGCAAGGAGTCCAAAAAGTGCATGCAGATTGGCAAACAGTGTAGACCCTGATCAGACTGCTCCTTCAGGAGCAGTCTGATCTGGGTCTGCACTGTTTGCTTAGGCATAACTGTCCCAATACTTAATAATAACCATAATAATCAACCTTGTTTAGGATCATTATAGTATGTTGTGAAATGATAATTGCAAGATCTTCTGGAACTGTGATTGCAGAATTTTATTCTCAATCAATGGGTGGTCAGATTTTGCCACTCTTGTATAAATCCAACGTTTGAAGCAATGTTTCAATAAATGTTTAATACGTTATTGTGAAGTTCAAGAGAAAAAAACTAGGTACAGTGAAATTTGCTACCTAAATGGTTATTCTTCTTTTAAAACATCTTTTAAAAAGTTTCATTTTGTGTGTTTTCTACTCTGTTAGTCCTCTACTACAAGACCACCTTTGGGACCATTCAAAAGCAGTTTAAAGACCACTTTTGAACAGTTTCAAAGATGGGTCTAAATAAGGAATTTTACTGTACTTTATTGAGGTCTGTTGCATATTTGGTGGTGAGGTTTGTTTGTTTGTATTGGAGTTTAACAGCCCGGTCAACACTATTTTAGGTCAAGACAGATTGAGAAGCAGCTATATTGCATGCATTGATATCTCCTGTGAGAGGTCTGTGACCCCTAGCAGGCATTTATGTCCTCTCTTATAATGTTATTATGGTGTAATACAGAATGTCTTTTCGATGTAACCTTTACCTTATAAGGTGAAAAGAGCACATAGGTAAATATAAGCTGATCGAGAGCTTTCCGGCCTAGTATTTACTTATTTTTGTTCAATGATAAACATTGAAATATTGGCTTTCCAAATTACATTGTTGAGTGTTTGCATTAGAGGAAATTTTGCTGTATGATTTAAAAGGCATCATTATTCAACTTTCCTGCTTTTCTGTTCTTTTTAACAGTTAATATTTCACAGTATTTACATTCCCAACCCAATATTTGCACTGACCACTATTAGTTGTGAAAAGGCTGTATATGCTCCAAATGTAATACCGAATATTCCTATAGTCAGACCACCTTTGGAACTGTTCAAAAGTGTTTTTAAACCATAACATGCTGATCACAAAAATTGTACCTTGCTTTGCCCTCCGCAGGTTACCTTAAAAGTATTTTTTTTTTTTTTTTTTTTGCAAACAGTGTGACCCCAGATCAGACTGCTCCTATAGGAGCAGTCTAATCTGGGCCCATACTGTTTGCCTGTATGCAAAAATATTTTTAAAAAGTTTACAATAAATTCAGCAGACGACATAATCAGACAACATTCTCAGATGTAGATTTTTCTTGGTGTTTTAAGGGTTAAGATACCCAGTGTTCTCTGGTAAGAGACCACTTTTGGGGCTATACTTTAAGACCACTTTCAAACAGTTCCAAAGGTGGAATCTTACCAAAGACCTCAAGGTCATTTTCAGAGTTCCACACTGACTAGACACCTCAAATTTAAATCATTTTCAAACAGTTCCAAAGGTGGTGTCTTACTAGAGTTTAAACAATTCCAAATTTTTAAAGGTGGTATCTTAGTAGAGACCTCAAGATCATTTTCAAACAGTTCCAAAGGTGGTATCTTACTAGAGACCTCAAGATCTTTTTCAAATTGTTCCAAAGGAGACCTCAAGATCATTTTCAAACAGTTCCAAAGGTGGAATCTTACTAGAGACCTCAAGATCATGTTCAAACAGTTCCAAAGGTGGTTACTTACTACAGAACTCAAGATCATTTTCAAACAGTTCCAAAGGTGGTATCTTACTAGAGACCTCAAGATCATTTTCAAACTGTTCCAAAGGTGGTATCTTACTAGAGACCTCAATATCTTTTTCAAACAGTTCCAAAGGAGACCTCAAGATCATTTTCAAACAGTTACTATAGACCTTAATATCATTTTCAAACTGTTCCAAAGGTGGTATCTTACTAGAGACCTCAAGATCATTTTCAAACTGTTCCAAAGGAGGAATCTTACTAGAGACCTCAAGATCATTTTCAAACTGTTCCAAAGGTGGTATCTTACTAGAGACCTCAAGATCATTTTCAAACAGTTCCAAAGGTGGTATCTTACTAGAGACCTCAAGATCATTTTCAAACAGTTCCAAAGGTGGTATCTTACTAGAGACCTCAAGATCATTTTCAAACTGCACCAAAGGTGGTATCTTACTAGAGACCTCAAGATCATTTTCAAACTGTTACAAAGGTGGTATCTTACTAGAGACCTCAAGATCATTTTCAAACAGTTCCAAAGGTGATGTCTGACTAGAGACCTCAAGATCATTTTCATACACTTCCAAAGGTGGTGTCTTACTAGACACCTCAAAATCATTTTCAAACCGCTCCAAAGGTGATGTCTTACTAGAGACCTCAAGATCATTTTCAAACAGCTCCAAAGGTGGTATCTTACTAGAGACCTCAAGATCATTTTCAAACAGTTCCAGAGGTAGAATCTTACTAGAGACTTGAAGACCACTTTCAAACAGCTCTGGTATCTTACTAGAGACCTCAAGATCATTTCAAACAGTTCCAAAGGTACATGTAGTATTTTAATAGAGGACACTGGGTGTATAAAAAAAGAAAGAAATAACGAAAACTCTTTAACCCTTAAATTAAGTGGCCAAGAGAAAACACATCTTTATGAAAACTCTTCAAACATGTTTTTGCATACAGGCAAATGTTGTGGACCCAGATCAGACTGCTCCTGTAGGAACAATCTGATCTTGGCTTCACACTGTTTTAAACAATGACATTTAAAGTAACTGGCAGATGAGAAAGCCGACAACAATTGTTGTGATTGGCATTATAAGGGTTCAGTTTGATTTACCATGTAATTTTTGTAGTGGTGTGTGTGTGTTTGACTTTTACTTCCCACCAACAACTAAGTTCATATGGAGACAGGACCTTGGTTTAAAGACTTTTCCGAAAGTCTGGGGATGCCTGCAATCAATCCCATGACCCCTAGTTTGTGAGGTAAGTAGCTTATCCACTACACCACACAGGCTTCTTTGGTGGTGGTTGTTTCAATTGCCATCCTTCAAAAGCCTCCATTGTGTAGTGATTAAGCTATTCCCTTCTTAAAACAGGAGTACTGGGTTCAATTTAGAGCTATCCAAACATTTTGGATGAGTCTTTAATATGATGTTCTGTCTTCATATGACCTTAGTTGCTGGTGGGATGTAAAACTCAAACAAACAATTGCCTCCCTTCAGAAAATTGATTTTTGCCTTATGACTGGTTTATGGAGAATCGTTACAACTGCCATGTTTTATGCTTTTTTCAACAGGAAAAAATGTGACTTTCTGTTTGTTTGTTTTTTGTAAATTCAGCCCATTGAAGGAGCAAATTCCTTTCTTTAAGAGTAGACCCCTATGAGGAGCAAAATCTTTCCTTTAAGAGTAGACCCCTATGAGCAGCAAATTCTTTCCTTTAAGAGTAGACCCCTATGAGCAGCAAATTCTTTCCTTTAAGAGCAGACCCCTATGAGGAGCAAATTCCTTTCTTTAAGAGTAGACCCCTATGAGGAGCAAATTCCTTTCTTTAAGAGTAGACCCTTATAAGGAGCAAATTCCTTTCTTTAAGAGTAGACCCCTATGCGCAGCAAATTATTTCCTTTAAGAGTAGACCCCTATGAGCAGCAAATTATTTCCTTTAAGAGTAGACCCCTATACGCAGCAAATTATTTCCTTTAAGAGTAGACCCCTATACGCAGCAAATTATTTCCTTTAAGAGTAGACCCCTATGAGCAGCAAATTATTTCCTTTAAAAGTAGACCCCTATACGCAGCAAATTATTTCCTTTAAGAGTAGACCCCTATACGCAGCAAATAATTTCCTTTAAGAGTAGACCCCTATGAGCAGCAAATTATTTCCTTTAAGAGCAGACCCCTATACGCAGCAAATTATTTCCTTTAAGAGCAGACCCCTATACGCAGCAAATTATTTCCTTTAAGAGTAGACCCCTATACGCAGCAAATTATTTCCTTTAAGAGCAGACCCCTATGAGCAGCAAATTATTTCCTTTAAGAGTAGACCCCTATACGCAGCAAATTATTTCCTTTAAGAGTAGACCCCTATACGCAGCAAATTATTTCCTTTAAGAGTAGACCCCTATACGCAGCAAATTATTTCTTTTAAGAGTAGACCCCTATGAGGAGCAAATTATTTCTTTTTAAGAGTAGACCCATACTGATCAGGGAGACTAAAAAGGGAGACTGGAAGATACCAAATCTGAATGTGTCTCCATTCCTTTTAACCTTTAACCTGCTGAATATTCAATTAAGCCACACTCATTTCTGACTTTGAACCAATCAGATTACTTGATGCAGCTTATTTCTACATATTCATAAACTGAATGTCAATTGTGTAGATCCTGATCAGATGGCTTCTTCAGAAGCCATCTGATCTGGATCTACACTGTTTGAAAAGATAGGGCTTGTTGCCTACAGCAGGGTAAAGGTTAAGGGAACCTAGTTTAGTCATAAAGTTTTTGAGGTAGTTAGCCCATTGTATACTGGTGGATTTTTCCATTGCTAAATGTTGGAAAAGTCCATCTGTCAGGGGTTTCAGGCCTTTTTTTTTTTTCATTTTTATTCTATTTTTTACGGAAAATTCTGTTAGCAAATAGTGCACGCCCAGATCAGACGCCGCATCCTGTGGCCTCTGATCTGGGCCTGCACTGTTTGCCAAGGTAGCCCTTAAGGGGTTCCCTGCATGCAATGGGTTAATTGAGAAGAATCATGTTTATGAGCTAAGTGCCATCAGGTCATGTTTTTTTCCGACTTAGAACTCTTGTTTATGAGCTAAGTGCCATCAGGTCATGTTTTTTTTTCAGACTTAGAACTCTGTCATATAATATTTATCAATGTTGCTTAGAATGGCACATGATGACATCAATGTCACTACATAAATTGTTTACACCTGTCATTAATAGAGGGTTTTACATCTAATAATTAAATATTAAGTATAGCCTGTCCAAGATGAACACTTTGAAATATAAAAAGATTGTTTTAATCAAGACTGGTTAACCCAAAGCTTTGTGTGTTTCTGTTTTTACTGTAATGTACATCTGAACCCATTTTGCCCGGAGTAGAATTATAATGGTCTTTCATATCTGTTACTTAAGAACTATCATTTTTCATATTATTTATTTATTTAACTTTTTTTGTACATTTTACTTATTTCTGCAGAACCGCCCCAATGAGGTGGCTCTATAGTATCTAACATGTACCTACAGTCTACACTTTGAGTAAAAATTAAAGAAATTATTGTGTATCCCCATAAACCACACTTTTTGCTATATAAAATGGGGTTTACAGGGGTATATCATGGGCTTGTTAACCAATTTTGTACCGGAATCCCCAAAACGGTTACCCTGGCAAACAGTGCAGGGAGGAAAATTCCATTTGGAGCAAAATGGGTTAAGGTAATGTATGACCAGTAAACATGTATCTTCTGTCATGCACCCATAGAAGACTCAGATCACATCAGTCAGTTCAGTCTGAATACTGGTTCTACTGTCTGTATTCTGACAGGCCTGGGCAAACAGTGCAGGCCCTGATAAGACACTGCAGAACATGTCATCTCATCAGGACCTACACTGTTGGCAGATCATCCAGCCAATTTTAGACACATTATCAGTAGGACATTGTACTTGTTAAAAGTTTATAACAAGTATTCAAAGGTGTTGAGGTGTCCAAATACTAAGGTAAATACGGTGTACTATATGGATGAAATTTGAATCAAATCTTCTTCATGCAGTCAGGGACAGCTGTACTATGACAACGGCTGTGGCAATACCATGCCCGACTTGTGTGGCTTGTCATATTTCACTCAGGACTAGTTTACTTGTCCTGGGACAACTTGATCTGTATGTCATATTTCACTCAGGACAAGTGAAACTGTCTAGTGTACTTGTCCTGGGACAACTTGATCAGGATGTCAGGATAAGTGAAACTGTTTAGTCTACTTGTCCTGGGACAACTTGACCTCTATGTCATATTTCACTCAGGACAAGTGAAACTGTTTAGTTTACTTGTCCTGGGACAACTTGATCTGTATGTCATATTTTGCTCAGGACAAGTGAAACTGTCTAGTGTACTTGTCCTGGGACAATTTGATCAGGATGTAAGGATAAGTGAAACTGTTTAGTTTACTTGTCCTGGGACAACTTGACCTCTATGTCATATTTCACTCAGGACAAGTGAAACTGTTTAGTTTACTTGTCCTGGGACAACTTCATCTGTATGTCATATTTTGCTCAGGACAAGTGAAACTGTCTAGTGTACTTGTCCTGGGACAATTTGATCAGGATGTAAGGATAAGTGAAACTGTTTAGTTTACTTGTCCTGGGACAACTTGACCTCTATGTCATATTTCACTCAGGACAAGTGAAACTGTTTAGTTTACTTGTCCTGGGACAACTTCATCTGTATGTCATATTTCACTCAGGACAAGTGAAACTGTTTAGTGTACTTGTCCTGGGACAACTTGATCAGGATGTAAGGATAAGTGAAACTGTTGAGTCTACTTGTCCTGGGACAACTTGACCTCTATGTCATATTTCACTCAGGACAAGTGAAACTGTTTAGTTTACTTGTCCTGGGACAACTTGATCTGTATGTCATATTTCACTCAGGACAAATGGCACTGTTTGGTTTACTTGTCCTGGGACGACTTGATAAAATTATGCATGTCATATTTTACTCAGGACAAGACATTTAGTCTGTTTAGTTTACTTGTCCTGGGACAACTTGATGTGTATTTCATATTTCACTTAGGACAAATGGAACTGTTTAGTTTACTTGTCCTGGACAATTTGATATGTATGCTATATTACATTCAGGAAAAGTGCAGCTGTTTAGATTACTTGTCCTAAGACAAGTTGATCTGCATGTCATATTTCACTCAGGACAAGTGAAACTGTTTAGTTTACTTGTCCTGGGACAACTTGATATGCATGAGCATGACATATTTCACTCAGGACAAGTGCAGCTGTTTAGTTTACTTGTCCTGGGACAACTTGATCTGTATGTCATATTTCACTAAGGACCAGTGAAACTGTTTAGTTTACTTGTCCTGGGACAACTTAATCAGGATGTCAGGATAAGTGAAACTGTTTAGTTTTCTTGTCCTTGGACAACTTAATAAAATTATGCATGTCATATTTCACTCAGGACAAGTCTGTTTAGTTTATTTGTCCTGGGACAACTTGATCTGTATGTCATATTTCACTAAGGACAAGTGGAACTGTTTAGTTTACTTGTCCTGGGGCAACTTGATTTGTATGTCATATTTCACTCAGGACAAGTGCAGCTGTTTAGATTATTTGTCCTAAGACAAGTTGATCTGCATGTCATATTTCACTCAGGACAAGTGAAACTGTTTAGTTTACTTGTCCTGGGACAACTTGATATGCATGACATATTTCACTCAGGACAAGTGCAGCTGTTTAGTTTACTTGTCCTGGGACAACTTGATATGCATGACATAATTCACTCAGGACAAGTGCAGCTGTTTAGTTTACTTGTCCTGGGACAATTGATCAGGATGTCAGGATAAGTGAAACTGTTTTGTTTACTTGTCCTGGGACAACTTGATCTGCATGACATATTTCACTCAGGACAAGTGAATCTGTTTAGTGTACTTGTCCTGGAACAACTTGATCAGGATGTCAGGATAAGTGAAACTGTTTAGTCTACTTGTCCTGGGACAACTTGACCTCTATGTCATATTTCACTCAGGACAAGTGAAACTGTTTAGTTTACTTGTCCTGGAACAACTTGATCTGTATGTCATATTTTGCTCAGGACAAGTGAAACTGTCTAGTGTACTTGTCCTGGGACAATTTGATCAGGATGTAAGGATAAGTGAAACTGTTTAGTTTACTTGTCCTGGGACAACTTGACCTCTATGTCATATTTCACTCAGGACAAGTGAAACTGTTTAGTTTACTTGTCCTGGGACAACTTCATCTGTATGTCATATTTCACTCAGGACAAGTGAAACTGTTTAGTGTACTTGTCCTGGGACAACTTGATCAGGATGTAAGGATAAGTGAAACTGTTGAGTCTACTTGTCCTGGGACAACTTGACCTCTATGTCATATTTCACTCAGGACAAGTGAAACTGTTTAGTTTACTTGTCCTGGGACAACTTGATCTGTATGTCATATTTCACTCAGGACAAATGGCACTGTTTGGTTTACTTGTCCTGGGACGACTTGATAAAATTATGCATGTCATATTTTACTCAGGACAAGACATTTAGTCTGTTTAGTTT
Source organism: Lucinisca nassula (assembly GCA_963580285.1). Lineage (NCBI taxonomy): Eukaryota > Metazoa > Mollusca > Bivalvia > Lucinida > Lucinidae > Lucinisca > Lucinisca nassula. The sequence continues at coordinate 166,847,215 of OY757013.1, read as the reverse complement.
ACTTGTCCTGGGACAACTTGATGTGTATTTCATATTTCACTTAGGACAAATGGAACTGTTTAGTTTACTTGTCCTGGACAATTTGATATGTATGCTATATTACATTCAGGAAAAGTGCAGCTGTTTAGATTACTTGTCCTAAGACAAGTTGATCTGCATGTCATATTTCACTCAGGACAAGTGAAACTGTTTAGTTTACTTGTCCTGGGACAACTTGATATGCATGAGCATGACATATTTCACTCAGGACAAGTGCAGCTGTTTAGTTTACTTGTCCTGGGACAACTTGATCTGTATGTCATATTTCACTAAGGACCAGTGAAACTGTTTAGTTTACTTGTCCTGGGACAACTTAATCAGGATGTCAGGATAAGTGAAACTGTTTAGTTTTCTTGTCCTTGGACAACTTGATAAAATTATGCATGTCATATTTCACTCAGGACAAGTCTGTTTAGTTTATTTGTCCTGGGACAACTTGATCTGTATGTCATATTTCACTAAGGACAAGTGGAACTGTTTAGTTTACTTGTCCTGGGGCAACTTGATTTGTATGTCATATTTCACTCAGGACAAGTGCAGCTGTTTAGATTATTTGTCCTAAGACAAGTTGATCTGCATGTCATATTTCACTCAGGACAAGTGAAACTGTTTAGTTAACTTGTCCTGGGACAACTTGATATGCATGACATATTTCACTCAGGACAAGTGCAGCTGTTTAGTTTACTTGTCCTGGGACAACTTGATATGCATGACATAATTCACTCAGGACAAGTGCAGCTGTTTAGTTTACTTGTCCTGGGACAATTGATCAGGATGTCAGGATAAGTGAAACTGTTTTGTTTACTTGTCCTGGGACAACTTGATCTGCATGACATATTTCACTCAGGACAAGTGAATCTGTTTAGTTTACTTGTCCTGGGACAATTTGATATGCATGACATATTTCACTCAGGAGAAGTCTGTTTAGTATACTTGTCCTGGGACAACTTCATCTGCATGTCATATTTCACTCAGGACAAGTGGAACTGTTTAGTTTACTTGTCCTGGGACAACTTGATCTGCATGTCATATTTCACTCAGGACAAGTGAAACTGTTTAGTTTACTTGTCCTGGGACAACTTCATCTGCATGTCATATTTCACTCAGGACAAGTGGAACTGTTTAGTTTACTTGTCCTGGGACAACTTGATATGCATGACATATTTCACTCAGGACAAGTCTGTTAAGTTTAGTTGTCCTTGGACAACTTGATCTGTCTGTCATATTTTACTCAGGACAAGTGGAACTGTTTAGTTTACTTGTCCTGGGACAACTTGATATGCATGACATATTTCACTCAGGACAAGTCTGTTTAGTTTAGTTGTCCTTGGACAACTTGATCTGTCTGTCATATTTCACTCAGGACAAGTGGAACTGTTTAGTTTACTCCTGGAACAACCTGATCTGTAAAAGCCTCCATGGCATAGTTATTATGCTACTTTCTTCATACAACATGGGTCGTTAGTTCGATCCCATGCTTCCCCAGACAGTCTTTAAACCAAGGTCCCATCCCTGTATGACCAAAGCTGTTGGTGGTATGTTAAACTAAACAACTCAAACAACTTGATCTGCATGTCACATTTCACTCAGGACAAATAAAACTGTTTACTATACTTGTCCGGGGACAAATCTTAATTGTCAGATTTGCAAGACTTGTCTTCTTGAGTTTAATTAACCCATTTCAGACTGGAAACCCTAAATGGGGTGGGTGGCAAACAGTGCAGGCCCAGATCAGATGACGCAGAACGCAGCATCTGATCAGGGCCTCCACTGTTTGCAAACAGTTCAGCCATTTTCCTAATCAGTTTTGAAGAAAAGACAACCTGACACCACTAAATTTTGAAATGGACTCTTGCTATATATAAGGAAGATTCCATTTGGAACAAAAAGGATTAAGCACAGATAATCCTTGGATAAGCATGCAAATTTGTTATTTCCTCAGCCCTGATTATGACGAGGGCTGATTTGAGTCTTATCTGAGGGTATATATGAAGATAGGTACGTTTTCCTGGTTCCTAGGTCTCTCTGGTTCTTTTAACAACTTTAAAGAATCACATGATCAGCTTAGCAAAATCTGATTTTAAACTTTCAGGTTCTGAATATAAGGAGATTATTGTTAACCTACTTTTTATTGAAGGATTAAAAAATTCCCCATAAAATCAGCTTTGTCTTCATTCAATTAAATGATACGACCTGTTTCATAGTTTAACCCTTATCCTGCTGAACACAACAACCTTTGTCTTTGCAAACAGTGAAAGTAGATCCAGATCAGATCTACAACTTTTCAAGCCCAAATCATGACTAGAATATTATCACAGCACATATATTTAATACAGAGGCATTTTTGCTGAAAAAAAAAATGTGAGTAGCTTTTGCATTTGAAGAAGCTACTCATCTTTTATCCGCAAAAATGTTAGCATAATTGCAGTATTAAATAAACAGTTTTAACCCTTATCTTGCTGAATATTCATTTAAGCCACACCCATTTCTGTCTATCAGCCAATCAAATAACTTGATGTAATTTATTAATACAAATTCATAAACTGAGTGCCAAACAGTGTAGATCCTGATCAGATGGCTTCTTCAGAAGCCATCTGATCTGGATCTACACTGTTTGCAAAGATAGGGGTTGTCGTGAACAGCAAGATAAAGGTTAATGACAGGATAAACCAAATGCACAATGTGAGTTTTGAACTGGACCGAGGTCATACCCAAGGCAGGAAGCAAATTCAATAAAACTTGTGGCAAATATCTATCATTATGCAATGCTTCAACTATTTGTGGCTAGGCCATGCTCAATGGCAGGAGGCAGATTCAAATAAACTTAGGGCAAATATCTATCATTATGCAATGCTTCAACTATTTGTGCCCAGGTCATGGTCAATGGCAGGAGGCAGATTCAATAAAACTAAGGGCAAATATCTATCATTATGCAATGCTTCAACCTTTTGTGGCTAGGTCATGCTCAATGGCAGGGGGCAGATTCAATAAAACTTGTGGCAAATATCTATCATTATGCAATGCTTCAACCTTTTGTGGCTAGGTCATGCTCAATGGCAGGAAGCAAATTCAATAAAACTTGTGGCAAATATCTATCATTATGCAATGCTTCAACCTTTTGTGGCCAGGTCATGCTCAATGGCAGGAGGCAGATTCAATAAAACTTTGGGCAAATATCTATCATTATGCAATGATTCAACTTTTTGTGACTAGGTCATGCTCAATGGCAGGAGGCAGATTCAATAAAACTTTGGGCAAATATCTATCATTATGCAATGATTCAACTTTTTGTGGCTAGGTTATGCTCAATGGCAGGAGGCAGATTCAATAAAACTTTGGGCAAATATCTATCATTATGCAATGATTCAACTTTTTGTGGCCAGGTCATGCTCAATGGCAGGCGGCAGATTCAATAAAACTTTGGGCAAATATCTATCATTATGCAATGATTCAACTTTTTGTGGCTAGGTCATGCTCAATGGCAGGAGGCAGATTCAATAAAACTTTGGGCAAATATCTATCATTATGCAATGATTCAACTTTTTGTGGCTAGGTCATGCTCAATGGCAGGAAGCAAATTCAATAAAACTTTGGGCAAATATCTATCATTATGCAATGCTTCAACTTTTTGTGACTAGGTCATGCTCAATGGCAGGAGGCAGATTCAATTAAACTTTGGACAAATATCAATCATTATGCATTGCTTCAACTTTTTGTGGCTAGGTCATGCTCAATGGCAGGAGGCAGATTCAATAAAACTTTGGGCAAATATCTACATTACGTGAACAAGTCTGTGAAATCAACACCCCCTAAACCCCCGATTATATAAAGAAAACTGGGGTTTACGGGGGGGTATAGATTATTTTTCTTATTTCTGCTCCAAGACATAAGTTGTGGTTACTACTTAGAACCGCTTCAATGAGGCAGTTCTAACGAGTACCAAAAACCTATGTTTGGAGTATAATTACGAAAAATATCCCTTTTCATCGGGAAAATTGCCATTTTGAAGATGTGAAAAATGCAATATGTCACACGGGTGTGTTATCGTAATGATCATTATGCAATGCTTTGGTGATTAAGTTTGAGGTCCCTTCAACAAGGTCATATGGAAAAGGAACCTCAATATTAAGGCATATCCAAAGGTCTTGAGAAGCCCAGAATCAAACCCATGGCATCTGGTTTATTAGGCAGGTAGCTTTCCCATCACAAGACAAAAGCTTCTATGTGGCAAACTTGTACCTGAGGTACAAGATAACCCTGATCTCTTGTATCCTGGGTACAAGTTAGCAGATCAGTTAAATGACGAACTGGAACACTGGCATTATATCAGCAAGTTAAAAAAGAAATTATTTTCCACAGAAAGTAAAAGAACACCACTCACAACAGAAGTTTATTGGCTAATCATACAATAATTGGTAAATAATTTAACATGTCAATCATAAACAATCATACAAGCTCTAAATTGGCACCAATGGTTTCTAATGTTTAACAAGTTCACATGGAAACAAAAATCAAAGCACTGACAGCACTGGTGGGTCGACTGTCTCTGAGCGTAAGCTGGTAAAATAGTACTGAATGGGAGGACATAGCCCTTACATTACTGTACTTTAGCCCATTGTATACTGGTGGACTCTTCCATCACTATATGTTGGACAAGTCCATTTGTCATATAAGGGATGTCAGGCCTATTGTTTTTATTCTATTTTTGATGGAAAATTCTGTTAGAAAATAGTGCAGGCCCTGATCATCAGATGCCGCAGAACGCCGCGTTCTGCGGCATCGGATCCGGGCCTGCACTGTTTGCCAAGGTACCCTTTTAGGGGTTTCCCACATATAATGAGTTATTCAAACAGTTAGACCAAGATCAGATACTGTGTTCTGCGGCATCTGATCTGGGGCTACCATATTTGCCAAAGAACACTGACCTCATAAGGATAAGAATAGCATCGCTATAAATAACCATTACCTGGATTTTGTACAAACCAGTGATAATCACGTGGAGATCAGCAACATAAAGCTATTGTGCTAAGTAACTTTGGGTGACTGACAAACATTCAATCAACCCAAAAAGCAAAATCTAAACAATATGTAAAAAAGTTTGTCTTCAAAGCTGAGCTGGTGCATGACAATTGAAACCTACAAGAAAAGCTATATGAGCAGTAAAGACTCTGATCAGACTGCCCATATGCATAGTCTGATCAGTCTTTGCTGCTTGTTCTTGCCTTTCATAGCATTTGAGATATCTAAAGAACAATAAATATATAGAATGGGTGGACACAGAGGCTGATCACAGTCTTTGCTGATTACACAGGTATTCTGGGAAGGTATAGTAATGCTCAGGTTCACTTGTCTGCTATAAAATTCTGTCATACCCGCAAAAATCCTAAAAATTTGAACACCTTGAAGATTTGCTGAAATTCTTCTAAAAATTTAACCAAGTTTCACAATCCCCCAACTTGGCCCCAAGGAGTCCAAAAGGTGGAAACGGAATGGCAAACGCTCAAGAGCCCAATCAGACTGCTCCGTAAGAAGCTGAGGAGCAGTCTGATCTGGGTCTGCACAGTTTGCTTAGGCCTATCTGTCCCAATACTTAGGATCATTATGGTAGGTCGCAGGTTCGATACCTGCTCGGATTCTCTGAGGACTGTATAAGCCTGCACAGGGAAAGTCTGGTTAAGTAAACTGACCAATTTATTATGACTTGCATAGTACTTTTGAGGACCGTATAAGCCTGCACAGGGAAAGTCTGGTTAAGTAAACTGACCAATTCATTATGACTTACATAGTATTTTTTGAGGACTGTATACGCCTGCACAGGAAAAGTCTGGTTAAGTAAACTGACCAATTCATTATGACTTACATAGTATTTTTTGAGGACTGTATAAGCCTGCACAGGAAAAGTCTGGTTAAGTAAACTGACCAATTCAGTATGACTTAAATAGTATTTTTTGAGGACTGTATAAGCCTGCACAGGAAAAGTCTGGTTAAGTAAACTGACCAATTCATTATGACTTACATAGTATTTTTTGAGGACTGTATAAGCCTGCACAGGAAAAGTCTGGTTAAGTAAACTGACCAATTCACTATGACCTACATAGTATTTTTTGAGGACTGTATAAGCCTGCACAGGAAAAGTCTGGTTAAGTAAACTGACCAATTCACTATGACCTACATAGTATTTTTTGAGGACCGTATAAGCCTGCACAGGAAAAGTCTGGTTAAGTAAACTGACCAATTCACTATGACCTACATAGTATTTTTTGAGGACTGTATAAGCCTGCACAGGAAAAGTCTGGTTAAGTAAACTGACCAATTCACTATGACCTACATAGTATTTTTTGAGGACCGTATAAGCCTGCACAGGAAAAGTGTAGTTAAGTAAAATGACCGGCTCAATATGATCTATGTAGTATTTACTGGACTGTTAAACTCCAAACAGATAAAACTGCACATAAATCTAGAAACATATGTTGACCCTTCTCAACACTTTTCAGCTCATGTTGAGCTGGTCAGTTTATCTAACTGCACTTTTCCTGGGCAGTCTTAACCCTTATCTTGCTGAATATTCATTTAAGCTACACCCATTTCTGTCTATCAACCAATCAAATTACTTGATGTAATTTATTGCTACAAACTCAAAAACTGAATGCCAAACATCAGATGGCTTCTTCAGAAGCCATCTGATCTGGATCTACACTGTTTGCAAAGATAGGGGTTGTCGTGGATAGCAAGATAAGGGTTAAGCTGTCAACCAGTACAGTGTATATTCATTTGCCAGAAACTTACGACTGTCTGTAGACAATCTCCACAAAAGAATGTTGCCAATATGGCAGATATTGAACCTGCTACCTCCTGATCACCAGTCAGGTGCACACCTGGCTGGCTATTTTTATCATACACTTGCACATAAATTTAGAAGCCAATGTAAACTAATTTCATTGGCAGTCAACAGTACTGACTCAACACTAGACTGATGTTCAGTCTCATACTCATATATAAACCACAACCTTGCTATAAGTTTAGAAGCACATAACGATCCCAAGTATTGGGACAGATAGGCTTAAGCAAACGGTGTAGACCCAGATCAGACGTCTGATCAGGGTCTACACTGTTTGCCATTCCCTCTGCACTTTTTGGACTCCTTGCTGGATCGTGAAACACATTTATTATAGTCTTTGGAGAATTACACAAAGTTCTCAACGTGCCCGAACTTTTCGATTTTTTACGGTAATATAATTTAATTGGCAGTTAACAGTATTCACTCAGCACTATAAAGGCCATATGAGCTGGTCAGTTTAACCCTTGTCCTTTTAATCTGCCACACCCACTAGCGATTCTCATCCAATCAGATTACTTGATGCAAATTATTGCAACAAATTCACAATCTGAATGGCAAACAATGTAGATCCTGATCAGATGGCTTCTTCAGAAGCCATCTGATCTGGATCTACATTGTTTGAAAGGTAAGGCATATTCAGGCTCAGCAGGACAAGGGTTAACTAACCACACTTTTCCTGGGCAAGCTAATACCTAAGCTGTTAACCAGTACAGTGCATGTGTTTTGCCAGAAACTGACAAGTGTCCTTCTTAAATCAGTGGGAGAGAATAACCATAGAAAACATTTTATGATCAACTTCAACCAAAGACTGAACTTGTATTGGAGTTTAACAGCCCAGTCTACACAATTTAGGTCATAATGAGCTGGCCAGTATACCTACAAAAGAATGTTGCCGACCCCAGCAGGTATCAAACTCACGTCCACCTGATCACCAGTCAGACCCCCATCCGACTGAGCCACTAAGGCCAGCCTGAACATGCAGTATTTTCTACAGTCATTCTCTCACTTCGGCTGACTCTGGTACAAGCATTTTATATCATGCCAAAAAGACAAAGTAAACAAAAACATAAAGGTTTTTTTTTTTATATGTATATAAATGATAAAACCTAAAGCACAAATAAAACAAAGGAATTAATAAATAATCTAAATCTCTATATAAATATATATCACAGTCAAGTTGTCCCTAAACATGGAACAGAACTTTGCATCACAATATAGTTTGTGCAATGTATGTTATTGTAAACAACACTTGTGACTACTGGGGTTTTTAAGGGTTTCAATTATTCTGCTTAAAAACATACATTGTGGGTACTCATTAGAATCCCATAAACCCATTGTTTACTAGTGGACTCTTCTATTGCTATAACTTGGACAAGTCCATTTGTCATATAAGGGGTGTCAGGCCTTTTTTTTTTCTATTTTTGACCGAAAATTCTGTTAACTAATAGTGCAGGCCCTGATCAGACGCCACGTTCTGTGGCGTCTGATCTGGGTCTGCACTATTTACCAAGGTACCCCTTTAGGGGTTTCCCACATGCAATGTGTTAACAAGCATTCTGTGGCATCTTAAGTGGATCTAAACTGTTTGCTCAGGCCTGTCTCACTAAAACCATATTGTAAATATGGTAGGTATTATAAAATTTATCAGCAGTACAAATTCTATGCTCAACTAAGATAGAGCTAGAAAGAAATTCATATCCTCAAAGCAAGTAACTTTCATGTGAACAATATGTAAAAACCCTTCGACAAGACATACACATAGCACCATACAATGAAGATCTGTACATAATATTGGACCATATTTTATACAGTCAACCCTCTTTATTCTAACATTATATGAGCCCCGCCAAGCGAATTTGTGTCTTCTAGCATTCCGTCATGACAAATTTTAACTGCGCATGCCCAGCCATTCAGAGGGGCCAGGGATATGGCTTTCTGTCTGAAGGTTCCTCTTGATTCACTGCTTGTATGAGCGAGCAGTGAAGGTTCTGGCGAGACTGCGCGGATGCGCAGGCTCGCCTGAACCTTCGCTGCTCGCATAGGCGATAAGTACCAAAATCGCTTGACGGGGCCCATATGTAACCATAAAGCTTGTAATGCAACTAATCCTAGGCTCAACGTCAGATAGTCAAGAATGTTTCATTTTATACTCAAGGAAACAAATATTGTGTACATTTGTTGGAATCACCTCCCTCAGGGGAAATGTAGTTCATACTTCCATGAATGCATAGAGTCACATGATTTTCAGTGACATCAAGTGATGTCAGTCTAAACCATGGTTCTCTACAATCTCGTTGGGCATTGGCGATGTCAATGCTGTTCAGCTCTTTGTAGAAAAACAGCGTGCAAATGGTTTTCAGCTTTAACCCATTGTATACTGGTGGACTCTTCCATTACTATATGTTGGACAAGTCCATTTGTCATATAGGAGATGGCAGGCCTATTTTTATTTTATTTTTGACGGAAAATTCTGTAAGCAAATAGTGCAGGCCCTGATCTGATGCCGTGTTCTGCAGTGTCTGATCTAGGCCTGCACTGTTTGCCATGCTATCCCTTTAGGGGTTTCCCAATGGGTTAAAAGCATTTTTTTTTTTTTGCCAAGTGATGAGGAGCAAAGAATGTAAATATAAGAAATAAACTTAATTTATCTGCTGTTCATGAACGTACGAACAACAGTGGGTCACTAGCAAAGTTCACATGAACCCCTTCAGGGTTCTACTTTGCAGGCAATCGACTGTGTTCATACTTTCATGAACATCAGAAAAATAAAATTCATTTCTTAATTATACAACTCCTCGTTAGTATTCTATGATATAGCGGCAAATTCTTTAATGGCAAAAATTGTTAGGAAACTTAACGAGGGTCCTCTGTATATTTTAACCCTTGTCCTGCTGAATATTTTAATCTGCCACTCCCACTACCGATTATCAACCAATCAGATTACTTGATGCAAATTATTGCAACAAATTCACAATATGAATGGCAAACAATGTTGATCCTGATCAGATGGCTTCTGACAAAGCCATCTGATCTGGATCTTCATTGTTTGGAAAATAAAGCATATCCGGGCTCAGCAGGACAAGGGTTAAAACAAGTACACGTATATTTTACCTGATATTTTTATACAGAAGAACATTAATTTTATATTTGACCACATGTTTACATTACAAAGTGTTTATACTATATCATGTCTTACACAAAACTCGTGACTTTTTACAAGAAAAAAATGATTACATTATCATACTTAATTCTCAAACATTTGCAAATTTTCCAAATATTTCTTTTTCTACTTTTTTTAAGAGAAAATAAGGCTTGACATTAAATGTGACTCATTTCCTGAGCAGATGATTCATATGAAATGTCAAGCCTTGTTTTAACAACAGGAGGCCCATGGGCCACTACGCTCACCAGAGGTCATGTGGTTTATACCATATACTGGCATGGCGCCCATCTTGGTCATGTGACAACAATCCCACGAACAAGCTTTTCATTGCCTCATCCCAAAGAGGCTTTTCATGTAATTTGATTTCAATCAGCACAGCAGTTTTAGTGGAGAAGAAGATAACAAGTTTCAAGGTCATAGACTGTTTGGTAAAGGAGGTCAAGGTCAACCCAAGGTCATCATTTGAACAAATTTGATAGAGCCAGAGTCCCCGATGCTGCATACCAGGTTTCAGGGTAATCTGTCATTTGGTTCCTGAGAAGAAGATTTTTAAAGGTTTTTACCATATGTGGGCATGGCGGCCATATTGGTCATGTGACCCAGACCTTAGGAACAAACTTTCCTTCCCCCTTCCCATTGAACCTCCACATGTAATTTGGTTTCAAACTACCCAGCAGTTTAAGTTGAGAAGAAGATAAAATTACTGAATCTGAGCCTTCCAGGACCAAGGTCAGTAAAGGACCTTGACCTTTGGAATAGATAAACTTCCATTCAGCTGATTGCAAATATCATTTCTGATGCCACAGGTTACCATGCAATCAGAAAGGTCCACTATTTTGCCTTTTTTCCATACAAATATCTAAGTGACCAAATTTGACCTTAACGTAAAACAGACCAATGTCAACCAAAGGTCATCATTTGAACAAATTTGGTAGGGACCCCGAGTCCCCGATGCTGCATACCAAGTTTCAAGGTCATCTGCCATTTGGTTCCTGAGAAGAAGATTTTTAAAGGTTTTTACCATATATGGGCATGGTGACCATCTTGGTCATGTGACCAAGATCCTATGAACAAACTTTCTTTCCCCCAACCCATGGATAACCCACATGTAATTTGGTTTCAATTCGCCCAGTAGTTTCTGAAAATGCGGACGCGGACGACAGACTGCGGATCACTGCCTATACTATAAGCTCCCCCTGGAGCCTTCGGCTATGGTGAGCTAAAAATATACATCGCCATCTGCTCTAAGAATTTGCAGTGCTTTAACCCGTTTTTATCCACCTTATATATAGCACTAGCCCCCGCCCATAGGGGCTTGAAGAAATATATCGGCTGCAGGATGCTTCCACGCAGAGCTGAATCCGGCCCGCACACTAATACTGGTAAACCGCTTAGAGGATCTAAGCCTGTCCAGGAACCTCGGTGCGAGGCGGACCGTCTATGCTAATAAACCCTATTGGTTTCATTGGGCGACAGGGCTTGAGATGTCATTTCATCTCAGTGTCGGGTAAAAGTCCCACAAAATTGGAAGCAACTTCTCCAAAATGACCTTTACAGTGATGACGGGGACGTTAAACCTCAAATCAATTAATCATTATATATAGCACAAATCCATTTAAAAATTTAGGGGTGTGAATTTGTGTTTTCTTCAAATTTTATTTGGAAAATGGCAAACAGTGTAGGCCCTGATTAGATGCCCCTTTATGCTAATTACCCGTTTCGGGGTTTCCAGTAGAAAATGGATTAAGAGTTAAAACTTAAATGTAAGATTATCAATGCGTGTGGATGCCGTTACATGGGGTATCAGATCAGTAAAAATCTCCCTTTCCAACATTGTAATGATAACACATCTGTGCAACATAATGCATTTTTTCACATCTCCAAAATGGCTACTTTTCTGATGAAAATCCATAATATTTTTCTTATTTATACTGCAAACATAGGTTGTGGGTGCTCGTTAGAACCCCTAATTGAGAGGGTGGGGATTAGTCACCCCTAAATTTTGAAATGGACTCCTGCTATATATCAGGAGGAAGATTCCATTTGGTACTAAAAGGATTAAAATTTATTTGGAAAATGGCTGAACTTTTTGCAAACAGTGAAGTCCCTGATCAGATACCACATTCTGCATCGGATCTGGGTCTGCACTGTTTGCCAACAGTGATAATACTGGCTCAGAATAATATGGGAGATTCAGTCAAATTATGAATTACCACACCTTCACATAAATAACATTCTGCTATAAGATTTTTCTCCCATTTAGACCATTTCAATGAGATTTTGGGCAAAACTATGTGCAAATCTCTCAAAATCTCACCCAAAATATCCCTGGACCAGTATCCCGATTAGGGGTTTCCGGCACAAAATGGGTTAAGGGACATCTTGTTTGCTTGTATCGGAGTTTAATGGCACAGTCAACAATATTTTAAGTCATTTTTGAGCCAGTCAGTTTACTTATTCACACTTTTCCTGGGCAGGCTTATACGTAAGCAGTTAACCAGTACAGTGCACATTCTTTCACCAGAAACTGACAACTGCTCTTCTTGAATCAGTGGAAGGGACAGAATGACCGCAGAAAAGATCTCATGATCAATCTCCACAGGAATGTTGCCGACCCCCGCAGGTATTGAACCCAGTCCTCCTGATCACCAGTCAGACGTGCATTACAGAGCATCTGATCAGGCTCTGGACTGTTTGCATATGTCCAAGGTAAGTATAGGTTAACAAAATAAATGCAGTTTGACAAGAATTACTCCAAGAAACTATCAAATACCCTGTGGAAAATACAGAAGCCACCTTGTAAACTACTGTTTCCTTTCACATTAACCATTCTCCTAGCTATCATCTTGGCAGTGATTTTTTTGTTTGATTTGCCTCTCAAGCTTTTTTCCACTTACAGGTGAAGAGGATCTTTAATCAGAGGTGGATGAAAACTGCAGTACCTCGAGAATAAACCACATGGGTCCAGTTTATCAAAGCCTCGTTAGCTTAACGAGCTTGTTAGTGGTCAAATTGTTAACTATTCTAGCAAGTTTATGCCTAAAATTTTCTTATTTTTGCTGAAAAAATGTGAGCAGCTGCTCAAAATTTTTCACCAAAATATTAGTAAATTTGCTATATTAATGACCATCGTTAGTTTTGAACAACTGGCCCCTGGCGTTCTGCTGTAATATATGGCAGTGAAATTATCTTCCCATGATGCTGTAGTGGTGTATAGAATTTAGCACTTAATCTGCTGTAAGATCTCATCATTTGGTAGTGTGACATCACCAAACCTGAAAATAGAAATAAATGTTGTTAACAATATGAGCCTCACTATGAGAGATCAGGGTCCATTTGTTCAAAGCATAGTTAGCATAACAACCTCTATAATGGTGAAAATGTTCACTGTTCTAACAAGTACAATATCTAATACTCTGGTATTTTTGCTGGAATTATATCCATAGAAATGTACAGTCGAACTTCAATGGCTCGAACACCTTTGGGACCTCGAAAATCTGTTCAAGTCAGGGGTAGTTCGAGCCACTGAGGAAGATTTCCAGGAGGTATACGATATACTTTTGGATATCTTTTCTGTTTTTTTTTTATAATGAAAATGTATGCTGTGTGTACTCATTAGAATCGCCTCGATGAGGCGATTCGAATGAGTACACACAGCATACATTTGGGAGATAAAAGACGAAAATCTTCTAAATTATTCCCCACTATTTCTTATTGCGAGGATTTCCCTAGGGGCTCAAGAACGGGTTCGATTCACCCATGGTAAACGAGACAGCTGTGTTCGAGCCATTGAAGTTCTACTGTATTTAGGATAATTTATGGAGGTTTCTCTTTAACAAAAAATGTGTGTTGTATGTACTCATTAGAATCGCCTCAATGAGGTGATTCTAATGAGTACACACCACATACTTTTATTTTACTTAATATTATTCATTAATTAACCCTTGGGTGAGGGGAATATGACCATTTGTTCACCCGAGCAGGTAACATTGCCCCACTGCAAAGGCAAAGCCCGTGGGCAATATTACCTGTCGAGGGTGAAAAAATTATCATATTCCCCTCACACAAGGGCAACAAATGATTTATTATACCAAATTCTGACTTCTTGAGATTCTTTCAGTGAATGCACTAAGTCTTGTACTTTTGGACAGTAACATCATAAGGGATTATTGCAGGGGAATATGATACCTGTAATTTATTGCCCTGTGTGTGACTTCTAGAGGTTCTTTCAGTGAATGCACTTGTATTTTTGAGCAGGGACGTGAGAAGGGAATATTGGAGAGGAATATGATAATTTATGGCCTTAGCTGTGCATGGCATGCTCTTGATCAATCAGAATAGCTCAAGAATATTGATGAGGTATAATAAAGAAATACTAGAATTTGTTTTTCTACAAAAAACACAGATGTCTCCCCCCTTTTGACCTCTAAGTATGACCTTGACATTGGAGGTATCTTGTGTGCAACACATCATCTAATAAAGATGAACATTTCTGCAAAGTAACTATAAAAAGTTCATAGAGATATAAAAAAGTTATTGACCGTACACAAAAAAGCCCTTTTTTACCTTTGACCTCTAAGTATGGCCTTGACCTTTGAGGTACAACACATTGTCTCATGATGGTTAACATTTCTGCCAAGTAATTTCAAAATCCATCAAAGAATAAGAAAGTTATTGACTGTACACAAAAAAGGTCCCTTTTCTGACCTTTGACCTCTAGGTATGACCTTGACATTGCAGGTATGGACCTTGGTCTTGCACACGACTCATTGTCTAGTGAAGGTGAACATTTCTGCAAGGTTACTTTAAAAGTCCATCCAGAAATAAAAAAGTTATTGACTGGACACAAAAAAGATTTTTTTTTACCGTTGACCTCTTAGTATGACTTTGATCTTTGAGGTACCAACCTGGGTCAAGCGCACAACACATCCTCTCATGATGGTTAATACTTCTGCCAAGTAATTTCACAATCTATCCAGGAATAAGAAAGTTATTGACTGAACGCTAAAAAAAGGCCCTTTTTTAACCTTTGACCTCTTAGTATGGCCTTGACCTTTGCGGTACCAACATGGGTCATGCAAGAGACACATTGTCTCATTGTGGTTAACATTTCTGCCATGTAATTTCAAAATCCATCTGAAAATAATAAAGTTATTGACCGGACACGATTTTCCTATACATACATACATACCGACAAACTTCCAAGGGAGATAACTCAGAAAGTATAAATGTGACAGTTATAGTTCTTGCGCTCTGCACGTCGTCTAATATTGATTAATATTTTTATAAGTTTCGTGAAGATAGCTTGAATGGTTTTCAAGTTATAGAGCGGACACGAATTTGTGACAGACAGACGGATGCCCGGGGGGAAAAACAATATGTCTCTCCGAAAATTTTTTTTCCGGGGGAGACATAATTATTCCCATTATGCCTCCTGATCTTATGCTATAAATAGCCTTGGTGGCTCCAAGTACCTCTATCAGGAACATATTTTTATGTGAGCCATTGAAGTTCAACTGGACTATTACAAGATTTAACTGTAAAGTTTACATGATTATTCACCTTATTTGCATTATCTGCTGGTTCCTAGTCTGAAGGTTATCAGTGTTGGAAAAACAGGTAACCAGACCCCCCTGACCTTAAAAGGTCAGGGGGGTCTGGTTACCTGTTTTTCCAATATTGACAATGTGCAAGCTGGGAGCCAGCAAATAATGCAAATATGGTGAATATCTAATCACAGTCAAACCTGTATGAACACCAAATGGCTGCTTACAGCAGGTGCTTAGGTTCATATACCAGGATATATGTATTTCCTTTTAAGATTTATTCCTTCAAGTCGTGGAGTAAGTCATTTTCTTTATCACCCACCCTGCATGTAATTCTGACAGAATTTTGCATGTGTTTGATTTGATCTTGTAGATTTTTTTCATCTACCTTTGTGAAAAATTTCAACATCCAGAAACTTGTAATAATTGAATTATACATAAAATAGCATTGTGACCCTCAGTTACAAAAATCTTTTCTAATCAAAGCTAGAAAATGTCTAGGGAGATAGGCACTGAAATACTGATAAGCCTCACAGGTATCAGCTATAGCAGTATTTGCCAGGGAATTAGAGGAGATACGCATCTAGGGATAATGAGTTAATCTCTACCCTGCTAAATAAATCAATTTTGCCAGACCATTTTCTGACTAAGGCTTTCAAAATACTTATGCAGTTAATTCCAATAAGTGTCCTGATCAGATGACATCATTAAAAGCCATCTGATCTGGATCTACACTGTTTGCAAAGGTATGATGTATCTTGGTTCAGCAGGATAAGTTAACCATTATCCTGCTGAATAAATAAGTTTAGCCATACACATTTCTGATTATCAGCCAATCAAATTTAATGTATTCATTCAAATTTGCAAACTGAATGACAGTAAGTGTAGATCCAGATCCGATGGCTTCTGAATCTGATCTGGATCTACACAGTTTGCATTTTAAGGCAGGGGGTTTCCATGTTCAGCAGGATAAGGGTTAAAATGATATGAAAAACTGATCTTAAAGGACAGGACTGATGACTGCTAAACAGAGGTGGCCTGTAAGGCAGGTTTATTTTATCCTATCATATATTACTACAGGGCAGTCCCTTTATAACACTATTTTTAGGATGCTAAGAACAGGACCATGTCATAAGTAAACCATGTTATAAAAGGATATTTCAAAAATGACAATTTTGGAGGCAAGACCTGGCTGTTATAACCAAAACCGTGTTATAATGAGTAGAGTACTAAAGGGACTAAAGTGTATGTACTCCCTGTGTGGCAGGACACATGCACTGAAATTCTGTTTTTATCAAAATATTCTATCAGAGTTTATTTCACAATTAGGTTAGTATATTGTAATGGGTATGGAAGTTTTGTTAAGTTATGGCAGGGAAAAATCTGGCAGGATATCAAATATTCATGACAGAAGTACTAAGTGGACACTTGTAGAAATCAGCGAACTTCACTGAGAAACCACATTTTTGGGAACCAAAATCCTTCTAAAAATCATTAAGGGGATTGAACACACCTTTAAGAGAGGCAACAGTTACTGTTAGTCAATTACGGTAATTCTCCTATAATTTCGAACACCCTAAAAATTCGGACACCAAAAATTATTGACAAAAATAATTTCCAAAATACCTTTAAAATCTCGAACAGTGGCATTTTTATAAGACAGCAGTTTTTAAAATTTCGAACACTGAATTTCGCTGTGTAATTACCGATCCGTAATCATAATCGCTTTGGTCGCATTGGTGACGGTGCCTTCTGATGTGAAGATCAGCCACCAGAAGTGGTATAAGTAGATTATACTGGCCTGAGTCCCGCTGCGAAGACACAGTCTGATAATCGTAAAACATATATGACAATGAACATAAGTTTGGAGTGGTCCATTTCGAGTTATACGCATGTTAGGTTTGTTTTGTTTTTGTGAAGTTTTATAAAAGAAAAAAAAAGAAATGTGCATACTTTACGCAAAAAGTGTTGACTCAGATCAGACACCGCATTCTGAGGCGTCTGATCTGGGTCTAAACTATTTGCCACTGTCTCCATAATGGATAAATTGACTTCAAAGATTAACAGTGCAGGCCATTTTTCGAAGGCGCCGAGCCCTCCCCGTCAAAGGCCTTTTTATAATGTCCTCCCTAAAATCAACCATATCTTTCGTTAGGGCTCAAATGTTATTGAGCGCGTCCTTTATCATGTTATTGGGGGAATCCCCACTGTGTCACTCGCCACGCGTGAAGTGGTTTAACTCGAGCCGCGCCAATCAAAAAAGGAACTTCCAGCATTCACCACCAGCACAGACTCTAAGCACATCT
Organism: Lucinisca nassula; assembly: GCA_963580285.1. Lineage (NCBI taxonomy): Eukaryota > Metazoa > Mollusca > Bivalvia > Lucinida > Lucinidae > Lucinisca > Lucinisca nassula. Next base: position 166,829,323 of record OY757013.1, on the reverse strand, counting down.
GCGCAGATTGATCTGAGCCTTCGTTGTTTGGGCTACACCTGCGCAGTCTGATGAGACTTGGTTGTTCTGCCACATCTGCACAGTCTTATCTGAGCCTTGGCTGTTTGCGCCGCATCTGCAGCAGAACGGAGTCTGATCTGAGCCTTGGCTATTCCCACCAATCTTAAATGGGGCTTCCAGCATGACTCAGACCGAATTTGCGCAGCCTGGTCTTAGCCATGGCTGATCGCGCCGCATCTGCGATAGCGAAGTCTTATCTGAGTGTCGGCTGTTCGCGTCACATCTGTGACCGCGCAGTCTGATCTGAGAGTCGGCTGTTCGCATCAATCTTAAATGGCGCTACCAGCACACACGACCTACACCTGTGCGGTTGGATCTCGCACCGCTTTGCCTGGGAGTTACTTTGATCGCTGGTTAGGGTACTGATCTTCGATTTTCTTGGTGGTTTCGCGTTTGTTTTGCTACATTAATTTACAATGTCCATGTCGCACCAGATTGAACTTTTAAAAAAAAGCAGACGCATGAACGGTGAAGGCTCATATCAACCTGCGCATTCCCACAGTCTGATCAGTGTCTTTGCTGTTCGTATGAGCCTTCTTTTTCAAAGAACAACACATTTCCTAGATGCACATTTTGGGGGAACGTTGAATTTGGAAAGTAAGACGCGAGACCAGTGAACACTCGGATCAGCCTGCGCATTCACAATCTGATCAGAGCTTAAGTTGTTCGTATGAGCCTTCTGTGACATATGTACCAGTCAACTAGCAGCAAACGAAGATCAAGCCACATTGGCTTGATGCACAGGCTGATCTGATACTTATGTAGTAGAAGTTTTCTTTGCTCTGCGCCGGCTCAAATCCATGGAAATATGTAAATGTGGTGTAACCTCTGACTTGTAAATGAGGCTGACAGTTGAAGACTCAGATCAGCCTGCGCAGCCTAATCAGAGCATTTGCGGTTTTTACAAGCTTCTGTGGTCTCTGGGGTATTAAAAGAGAAGCAAGCGAAGAACATGGTAGGTCAGAACCTTAAAATTTCGTACAGTGGACTTTTTTGCCAGCTCGAATTTCTAAAAATTCGAACAGCGGCAAAAATAATTATTTAATTTTGTTCGAAATTATAGGAGAATTACCGTACTGCTTTTTTGGAACAGCTAATATTACATGAAGGAAATTGTCTTCCTTGCCAAAAATATGTCAGGCTGGCTGTGTATCCTTCTAAATAGAAATTCAAGACTTCATCCCCACTGCAACATTCTAACTAAACTGTGGAAAAATAGTTCAATGACATCTCCTAAAAAGGTCCACATTAAAACTGCATGCTTACATAAATGTCTAAAACTTTGTTAAAAATGTAGCTAATTAAAATGCTCATTGATGTTTGTGTTAAGTGTTTGTCAATTGAACCAAAGTTACTAAGCATAAAATCTCTACAGTGCTAAAGTGCACGTGACTATCACTGACCTGTTGAAAAATAGTGTACAATGTGTAAGAGAATTATCTATAGAAGCTCGACTGGAAGCATTGGTTGGGCTTGGCAGTGTAGACCAAAACCAGATGCCACAGAATGCAGCTTCTGATCAGGGTCTACACTGTTTGCGATTCCGTCTGCTCCTTTTGGACTCCTCGCCGGATCAAGAAACAAATACAGTAAAATTACTATATTAAGACCACCTTTGAGACTTAATTTTAGTTGTTCCTAAGAGCGAATTTTAATGTATGTTAAATTTTTAGGAAAATTGCAGCAAGTCCTCAAGGTGTCCGAATTTTGAGGGTTTTAGGGTAAAAACAGAAGCAGGGATGACCGTCTCTGAGTGTAAAACAGTGGAAATGATCCTTAGGACTGTATTGTTTTATCCTTAACCCTTATCCTGCTGAATAAATTAATTTAGCCACTCCCATTTCTGGCTATCAACCAATCAAATTGCTTGATATAATATATTTGTTCAATTCACAAACTGCATGCCAAACAGTGTAGATCTTGATCAGATGGGTTCTTCACTGTTTGCATGGGAAAGGGTGGTCTTGTTCAGTGGGATAAGAGCTATATTCATGTATTTTAACCCTTTTTGTACCAAATGGAATCTTCCTCCTTATATATAGCAGGAGTTCATTTCAAAATTCAAAATTTAGGGGTGTCAGGTTGTGTTTTCATCAAAATTTATTTGGAAAATGACTGAACTTTTAGCAAATAGTGGAGGCCCTGATCAGACGCCGTGTTCTGCGGCGTCTGATCTGGGCCTGTACTGTTTGCCAGGGTACCTGTTTTGGGGTTTCTGGTACTAAATGGGTTAAGAAAAACAATGTAGTCAATCTGATCAAAAATGCCACATTCTGTGGTATCTGATCTACATCTAGAGTCTGCCAGTGTCCAAGCATAGAAGCCCAGTCCCTGTTTAACACACAAACCTCTTTAAACTGCATTCTGACATCACAGTGACAGGAATAGCTGTTATAAGTCACATGGACAAGAGCAGTCCAAAAGCTTCTGGAGTATAGAAACTTTGCCTTGATTGAGTGAGTGAGTGTTTGAGTTTTACGTCTCACCAACAGCTAAGGTCATACTGAGACAGGACCTCGGTTTAAAGACTGATCCCCATTTTGTATATATTGACATGTTTGTGCTGTGTGTATTGTATCACTCATATTACGTGTAATATGTATATACAAAAAGAAATAAAGTTTAAACTAAAGACTGATCCGAAAGTCTGGAGAACCCCGGGATTGATCCTACTACCCCTGGTTTACACTGATACAAGATCCAAAAAGTACAGCTATTTTTTTTGTAATAAGGTACCATTATATGATCCTAAGTATTTGAACAGACAGGCCTAAGCAAACAGTGCAGACCCTGATCAGACTGCTCCTAAGCAGTCTGATCAGGGTCTACACTGTTTGCCATTCCTTCTGCACCTTTTTGACTCCTTGCTGGAACATAAGTTTTAGGAGAATTACAGCAAGTCCTCGAGGTGTCAGAATTCATAGGATTTTTACGTTATTTATTTATATATTTTTTTAAAAAACTAATGGCCTAATTAATGGAGAAAAATTTTAAGTTAATAGTGCATTGTGCCATGGGGTTAATACTGAATAGTGATTTGTAAAGCAGATAAAAATCACAGCTCTTTAAATGAGAAACAAAACCAAGATAGGATAACAATGAAATCACCTGATTCACAAATCTCTGCCATTGCCACCTGTAGCTTTTTTCTGAAAAGTTTACATGCCTATGCAAAAAGGCTCCAAAGAAGCACAAGTTATAAAGTAAAATGCACATACAGTAGAACTTCGGTGGCTCAAACACCGATGGCTTGTTTACCATGGCTGAGTCGAACCCGTTTTTGAGTCCCTAGGGAATTCCTCTACATAAGAAATAGTCAGGGATAATTTAGGAGATTTTAGTTTTTTATCTTGCAAATGTATGCTGTGTGTGCTCATTAGAATCGCCTCGATGAGGCGATTCTAATGAGTACACACAGCATACATTTTTATTCTAAAACACCGAAAAGATATCCATAGGAATCTCGTTATGCCTCCTGGCTGTAACCATCATAGGCTCGAACTACCCCTGTCTCGAACAGATTTTTGAGGTCCCAAAGGTGTTTGAGCCATTGAAGTTTGACTGTAATACACACCAGAATTATGGAACCTGGTCAGAATGTAGCTCTTGTGATTATATATACAGATGTGTGTCAAGTTTCATGAGGCTCGGCCAAATACTTTTGGAAATCTTTCTTCCAATTCCACCTTAACCTCAGGAGGGGAGACAGACGGTGTATATTACATACACTCAAGTTTTGCAGTATGAAAGCCTAAACAGTAACCATGTAATTATGGTAGGGTTCTTCAACCTGCACAGGGGATTGCTCTCCTTGCACAGGGGGCCTCCAGTTAACGTCCCGATCCAAAGGACTGTGCACTTTATGACATTCATCCCTGCAAATGATGCCAATGGAGCATGTTTGAACACCGCCGCCGGTGATCAAACCTGGGGCCTCTAGCATCAGAGACAAGTGCACTAACCACTGAGCTATCACGCTCAAGGTTAAAGGTTTTTTTTTTTAATTTTTGAAAAATAGGTCAAAGTTAAAAGGTCAAGGTCACAGGTCAAAAAGTTTGTTATTGAAAGGTCTTGCCCCAAGGATCATGGAAGTGAATTCTGAAAGCTGTATTGTTTGTCACAAATTGTGATATATAAATGACAGACCAAAATGTTTTTCTGAAACCAGTGTTTTTTCGTATATCACAAAGGGAGATAGATCAGTCAAATTGCTTGATAGAGTTCTGGAATTAAGTAAGAATGTAGCTGTTGTGATCATACAGATCTGTGTCAAGTTCCATGGGGCTAGCGCAAATATTTTTGGAAGTACATGTATGGTTACATTTTCGAAAAAAAATGGTCAAAGTTGAAAGGTCAATGCCACAGCTCAAAAAGCTTGGTACCAATGGAAAGGTCATTCAAGAAAAGTTGGAAGGCTGTATTGTTAGTGGTATTAAAACTAGAGGCCCAAGTGGGCCAGAATTGCTGGATGAGGCTGATCATATATAACATTGCGTCGGTGGCCATTTTGTCTATCTGATCACACTGCCTTTAGCAATTCTGAATCTGGGAGGAGATGAGGTTTGAAGAATTTCAAGATGGCTGCCATTGTGGCCATCTTGGATGCCAGAACATAACGATTTTAGCAAATCTGAATCTCCATGTCACCCCGATGCCTCCCATCCAGATTCAGCTCAATTCGACCTTTGGTTCGGAAGGAGATGTTGCTTGAAGAATTTCAAGATGGCCACCATGGTGGCCATCTTGGATATCCTAATGGAACGATTTATGCAATATGAATCTTCATGTAACCCACATGCCTCCTTTCAAGTTTCAGCTCAATTCAACCTTTGGTTTAGGAGATGACATTTGAAAAATTTCAAGATGGCTGCCATGGTGGTCATCTTGGATATCCGACTGGAACAATTTGCGTAAATCTGAATCTCCATGTCACCCTGATGCCTCCCATCAAGTTTCAGTTCAATACGACCTTTTGTTCGGGAGGAGAATGATGTCGTTTGAAGAATTTTAAGATGGCCGCCATCTTGGATATCGGAATGGAACCATTTTAGCAAATATGAACCTCTATGTCATCCTGATGGTTCCCATCAAGTTTCAGCTCAATTCGACCTATCAGGCTTTGGTTTAGGAGATGTCGTTTGAAGAATTTCAAGATGGCTGCCATGGTGGCCAACTTGGATATCCGAACAAACAATTTTAGCAAATCTGAATCTCAATGTCACCCTGATGCCTCCCATCAAGTTTCAACTCAATTTGACCTTTGGTTTGGGAGGAGATGTGATTTGAAGAATTTCAAGATGGCCAACAGGCCACGGCAAAAGCTGACCTGGTGAGCTAATAAAAGACAAAAACGAAAAACGGAGAGAAAAGGGGAGATAATTCAGTCAAATTACATAACAGAGTTATGGACAATTGGGTAGAATGCAACTTAAATGATGGCCCTGGATCGCTCACCTGATCCATAGAGTAACAAGTGGGCCCCTGGGAGGGCCATTATTGACCCAAGTGTTATAATGTGCATAATGTTGAGGGAGGTCTAAAAAGGTGAAGCTTCATACCAACTATCAACAAAGGCTATAATTTGAACAATCTTAGCAAAGGTCCACTAGATGAAGCAACACACCAAATATCAAAGACCTGGGCCTTGCGGTTTCAGAAGAAGAAGACTTTTTAAAGATATTCCCTATATAAGCCTATGTAAAACCAAATCGCCCCGGGGCAGGGGCATTTTTGGCCTCAGGGCTATAATTTACACAATCTTGATAGAGGTCCACTAGATGAAGCTTCACACCAAATATCAAAGACCTGGGCCTTGCTGTTTCAGAGAAGAAGATTTTCAAAGATTATCTCTATATAAGTCTTAGCTAAACCAAAGGGCCCCGGGCGGGGGCATTTGTGGCCAGAGGGCTATAATTTGAACAATCTTGGTAGAGGTCCACTAGATGAAGCTCCATACCAAATATCAAAGACATGGGCCTTGCAGTTTCAGAGAAGAAAATTTTTAAAGATTTCCCTATATAAGTCTATGTAAAACCAAAGGGTCTCGGAGGTGGGGGGAGGCATTTTTGGCCCCAGGGCTATAATTTGAACAATCTTGATAGCGGTCCACAAGATTAAATTTCACACAAAATATCAAAGACCTAGGCCTTGTGGTTTCATAGAAAAAGATTTTTAAAGATTTTCCCTATATAAGTCTCTGTAAAACCAAAGGGTCACGAGGCGGGGGCATTTTTGGTCTCAAGGCTATAATTTGAACAATCTTGGTAGAGGTCCACTAGCTGAAGTTTCATACCAAATATCAAAGACCTAGGTCTTGTGGTTTCAGAGAAGAAGATTTTCCCTATATAAGTCTATGGAAAATCAAAGGGCCCCGAAGCGGGGGCATTTTTGGCCCCAGGGATATAATTTGAACAATCTTGGTAGAGGTCCACAAGATGAAGCTTCATACCAAATATCAAAGACCTGGGCCTTGCAGTTTCAGAGAAGAAGATTTTTAAAGATTTTACCTATATAAGCTTATGTAAAACCAAAGGGCCCCGGGGCGGGGGCATTTTTGGCCCCAGCACTATAAATTGAACAATCTTGGTAGGGGTCCACTAGATGAAGCTTCATACCAAAATGTAAAGACCTGGGCCTTGCAGTTTCAGGGAAGAAGATTTTATAAAGATTTTCCCTATATAAGCCAATGTCAAACCAAAGGGCCCCGGGGCGGGGGCATTTTTGGCCCCAGCACTATAATTTGAACAATCTTGGTAAGGGTCTACTAGATGAAGCTACATACCAAATATCAAAGATCTAGGCCTTGCAGTTTCAGAGAAGAAGATTTTTTATAGATTTTCCCTATATAAGACCATGTAAAACCAAAGGGCCCCAGGGCGGGGCAATTTTTTGGCCCCAGCACTATAATTTGAATAATCTTGGTAGGGGTCCATTAGATGAAGCTACATACCAAATATCAAAGATCTGGGCCTTGCGGTTTCAGAGAAGAAGATTTTTTAAGTTTTTGGCGAAAAAAATCTATTTTTGGCTCCTGTGACCTATATGTGCAACGGACCGGAACCATTTGGCATTTTTGGCCCCAGCACTATAAATTGAACAATCTTGGTAGGGGTCCACTAGATGAAGCTTCATACCAAAAAGTAAAGACCTGGGCCTTGCAGTTTCAGGGAAGAAGATTTTATAAAGACTTTCCCTATATAAGCCCATGTAAAACCAAAGGGCCCCGGGGCGGGGGCATTTTTGGCCCCAGCACTATAATTTGAACAATCTTGGTAAGGGTCTACTAGATAAAGCTACATACCAAATATCAAAGATCTAGGCCTTGCAGTTTCAGAGAAGAAGATTTTTAAAGATTTTCCCTATATAAGACCATGTAAAACCAAAGGGCCCCAGGGCGGGGCATTTTTGGCCCCAGCACTATAATTTGAATATACTTGGTAGGGGGTCCACTAGATGAAGCTACATACCAAATATCAAAGATCTGGGCCTTGTGGTTTCAGAGAAGAAGATTTTTAAAGATTTTCCCTATATAAGACCATGTAAAACCAAAGGGCCCCAGAGCGGGGGCATTTTTGGCCCCAGCACTATAATTTGAACAATCCTGGTAGGGGTCCACTAGATGAAGCTTCATACCAAATATCAAAGACCTGGGCCTTGCAGTTTCAGAGAAGATTTTTAAAGATTTTCCCTATATAAGCCCATGTAAAACCAAAGGGCCCCAGGGCGTGGGCATTTTTGGCCCCAGCCTTGCGGTTTCAGAGAAGAAGATTTTTTAAGTTTTTGGCGAAAAAAATCTATTTTTGGCTCCTGTGACCTATATGTGCGACGGACCGGAACCATTTGAATAACTTTGAAAGGGGACCACCTAAGGATCATTCCTGTGAAGTTTGGTCAAAATCCGATCAGTGGTTTAGGAGGAGATGTCGTTTAAAGAAATTGTTTACGCACGGATGCACGCACGGACGCACGGCGGACAAAAAGTGATCCCAAAAGCTCACGTCACTACGTGACGGTGAGCTAAAAACAGGTCAAAGTTCAAAGATCAAGGTCACGGGTCAAAAGGTTTGGCATCGGTGGAAAGGTCTAATCCTAAGGAACATCCATGTGAAGTTTGAAGGCTCTGTTATAAATACATGAAGTACTGGAATGAGAGGAAAAAATGTGTTTCAGATAAAAATTATAAAACGGGAGATCATTCAGCCAAAATAAAAAATACAGTTATGGGCCTTAGTCAGAATGTAGCTCTTGTGATGGTGGGTATGTGTATGAAGTTTCATGAGGTTAGGCCAAGTCCTTTTGAAGTTATAGCCAAGGTTAAGTTTTTTGAATGCTAACGATGACGACAATGACGACAATTCGGAGCCAGAGTGACAGTTTTTCTTCAAAAAACAGACAAGCTAACAAAGAGATACAGTAAAGAAGACATCATATTCACACATGGACATGTTATTGTAATGTCTCTAAGAAAAATATCTCTGAAAATGTCACCTGCTTTAGTTGATCTTGGTACTTCAAAGCTTATCCTGCTGAATAATTTAATTAGACCCACCCATTTCTGACTATCAGCCAATCAGATTACATGATATAATGTTTTCTTTCCAATTCATCAACTGAATGACAAACAGTGCAGATCCTCATCAGATGGCTTCATCTGATGAGGATCTACACTGTTTGCAAAGATAGGGGTTGTCATGAACAGTAGGATATGGGTTAAGAGTTTATGCTGGTCAATGTCCAGGATTCAGATGTGATGATAATTCTATTGTATATGACATGTACGCATCTATTCAGTATTTTGTAGCCACTCATAAGCATTAATTAATTAAACAACCATTGCCAGTGCACTAGCTACTGTTAAACTGGCTGAAAGCCAACCCGATCAAGAAACCAGTAGGTTTTTAATCAGATTAAATGAAGTAATTATGCCATTTATGCTTTAATTTCAACACAAAAATCCAATCTTTGGTATTAAATTCCAATGTTATAAAATAATAACATTAAAATTCTCAAAATAAGAATAGTGAAGCAATATAAGAAATAATTGCGTGCAGTTTTAGGATCCCATAAACTGTTATACAATCAAAGCACTGAGAGTACTGGTGGGTCAATTATCAAATAGTCCTACTGAGAGTTTAAAGGTGCATTATTGAGCTACCAGGTCTCAATTTTTTTTTCCCGTTTTTTATCTTCAATTCATACTCCTTTGTCATGTGTACTTATTACAATTTTGGAGCCAAATACAGGTTCAGAACTTTGTGAAAATGGTCATTTTCATTCGTGTTTACCCTTCGCTCTGAACATGTGTTCGGAATTTCTGTTCTAAAAATAAATCTGTCACTTTACACAAACATGGCGACAGTATCGTCTCTGGGTGTCGTTACTTATTGCATGGTATTCAGCATCATTTTTTTTCCGATTCAGGCATGGCCTAACTAAACAAGGCCAAAAATGAACGTCGCATAACGTCATATATGGGGATTCTATTTTTGTCACGAACTAAAAATAGATCTAACTAGTGTTCGAAACTTAGTTAGGGAATCCCTCTCAAACTCGTTTACCTGTCATCATAATTGTTCACATTTTTGCATAAAATGCATTCATTTGTATTGTTTTAAAGAAAAATACCGGCTGTATGTTTTTTATTTTTGGAAGCATTTTTTACCGATAGCTCAATAATGCACCTTTAAAGGCTTAATTTACCCTTAAATATGAGGTTTTTAAGCAAAAAGTGTAAACCCTGATCAGACAATGTGTTTTGCAGCATCTGACCCTTAAATTCCTGCACTGTAAGCAAACAGTGTAGACCCTGATCAGACTATGCAATCTGTGGTGTCTGATCTGGGTCTACATTGTCTGCCAAGTCCAGCCCATGATTCCAGACTGGATTCTATAGATATACCAATTATCCACTGTGATCAAATTAACTCTTATCATGCTGTTCACGACAACCTTACTTTTGGAAACAGTGTAGATCCAGATCAGATGGCTTCTGAAGAAGCCATCTGATCAGGATCTACACTGTTTGACACTAAGTTTATGGCTTTGTAAGAATAAATTACATCAAATAATCTGATTGGTTCAAAGTCAGAAATGGGTGTGGCTAAACTGAATATTCAGCAAGAGAAGGGTTAACGCTGCTATTTTCTATAAATAAGTAACCTGGATTTTCTACAAATCAGTGATAGTCACATGGACTTTAGCACTGAAGAGTGCTTAGTAACTTTGGGTCGAGTGAAAAACAATTGACCGAAAAAGTACCTAAGTACTGAAAATGGTATATTGGTAAACAGTGTAACTCAATGAAATGAACACTCAGTAGTTATCCCTAACCTAGGTGGTGCTGTCTTCTACTCTGTACCCAAAGTTGCCACACATGTTATCTTCTCTAGTGTAACTAAAGCTCATAATGTATACTTTGACAAGATGTTGGAATGGAGGATCACGGACTTGGAGTAGCTGATGGAGGTGGATCCAGGTGTTAAATTAACCCTTATCTTGCTGTTCATGACAACCCCTATATTTGCAAACAGTGTAGATCCAGATCAGATGGCTTCTGAAGAAGCCATCTGATCAGGAACTACACTGTTTGGCATTCAGTTTATGAATTTGTAGCAATAAATTACATTCAGTAATTTGATTGGTTGATAGACAGAAATGGGTGTGGCTTAAATGAATATTCAGCAACATAAGGGTTAAATATAGTGAACAGTGGGCTAAGGGTTAAGAGAAATCTTAGCTCAAAATGAGATAGATTAATTGAGATATTCAAGAAATGTTCATATTTATTAGAACTGCCTCTGTGAGGTGATTCTTACAAAAGTCAGAACATATGTTTCTCATAGTAATTAAGGGGAAAGGCCCTTTCTATTTTCATACACTTCTTATTAAGAGTCTTAACCCTTATCTTGCTGAATATTCAGTTTAGCCACACCCATTTCTGACTTTGAACCAATCAGATTACTTGATGTAATTTATTCCTACAAATTCATAAATTGAATGGCAAACAGTGTAGATCCTGATCAGATGGCTTCTTCAGAAGCCATCTGATCTGGATCTAGGCTGTTTCCAAAGATAGGGGTTGTCGTGAACAGCAGGATAAGAGTTAAGAGTCTTAATATAGTGGAAAATTCTTTATAATGGCAAATTGCAAACAGAGATGTGGATCTTCAGTGATTGTCATTCAAGTGGTGAATTCATAGGAACAAATTACATCAAGTAATTTGATTGGTTTATAGTCAAAAATGGGTGTGGCACAATTAATTTATTCACCAGACAAGGGTTAGAGGAAAGAATTATGATAACACAATCATGTGACATAGTGAATTCTTTCATGACTCAAAAAATGACATTTTTCTCATGAAAAGTTCAGAAATATTTTTCATCTTTCTGGTCAAAATACATGTCCTGATCAGATGGCTTCTGATCTGGATCTACACTGTATATAAAGTTGTGGCTTATCCTGGGTCAGCCAGACAAGGATTAAACAATGCCAATCAATTTGTTTTAAGTTAAACTCAACCATAATAGCCAACATTACATGAAATTTCATCCAACCAAATAACTATTTTCTGATTTTTTCCTTTTCTCTTTAGTTGGAAATCAATAAAATATCAGGTGATAAATATTTCACTTATTAAGGGACATGAGTACACCTGCAAGGCAGTAAACTCTTTAAAAACAAGAGATCCGCAAGCGGGGCATTATATGCCCGTAGCAAGTTAATATTTGTTGGACTGAAACCTTGAAACAATAAAGAACTGCTCCATATCTTGGTCTAACTGCATATCAAGTTGATCTAAATTGTAGGAGTTCGCCGGAAATGAAAATGTCTACAGATATTTTAGAAGTGTTATACCTACATAAATATTTGGTGGACCATCGTCTCTAAACCATATGCACTGCTTCTCATCATAGTCAAACTTTATATCAAGATTTTGCTAGATCGAATGTTACCTGCAGAAGTTAGCCACAAACAAAATGTGTACAGAAATTTTCAAAGGGGCATAACTCTATTAATTTTTGGTGGAACGTAACCTCAAAACAATAAGCACTGCGCCACATAATGGTCTAACTACATAATATGAAGTTTCAGATTCATCAGATATTAACTGTAGGAGAATTAAGTTAGCCACAAATAAAATACTTACAGAAATCTGCAAAGGGGCATAACGTTATTTATATCTAGTAAGCCATAACAGCGAAACAATATGCACTGTTCCACATTGTGGTCAAACTATATATCAATTTTCAGCTTGATTAAATGTTCACTGTAGGAAGAGTTAGCCTTAGCCATAAACAAAATGTTCACAGGAATTTTCAAATGGGCATTAAACTGTATAAATATTTGGTGGATTGTAACCTTGAAATAGTATGCGCTGCACCACATCTTGGTCTAACTATATATGAAGTTCAGCTTGATCGGTTCTAAATTGCAGGCAAAATTGCTTACAGAAACTTTCAAAGGGGCAAAACTTTGTTTTTATTTGTTGGACCATAACCTCAAAACCAGTCAGACTAAGTCAGAAAGGGCCCCACATTGAGCTATCAAAGAGGTATGGTACAAGTTTTTGTCAGAATGTAGATCTTGTGATGGTAAGTATATGTGTGAATTTTCATGAGAGACAGGCAAATACTTTTGAAGTTATGACCAAGGTTAAGTTTTTTGGTTAAAGCAAGACAAACACACAGACAAAAGCAATATAGGCATGGTCTTTTGTCAGAATATAGGTCTTGTGATGGTGAGTATGTGTATGAAGTGTCATGATAGTAGGGCAAATCCTTTTGGTGATATGACCGATGTTACTTTTTTGGTTAAGGCGTTACAAAAACACAGCAGCACCCACTCACTGGGGCTTGAAGAAATAAATGGGCTGCACAATGCTTCCACGCAGAGCTGAAACCAACCGCACATGAGTGCTGGTAAACTGTTCAGAGGATCTAAGCCTGCCCAGGCAAAGCGGTGCGAGTTGGACCGTCCATGCTGATAAACCCTCATCATCATCATCAGCGGATTTTTGATTAACTTGCAGGTACAGGGGCAACATCCACATAAGTGGGCCAGTGGGCCCCCTTCCAGGTAGCTGGCTTGCTGCATGCATGGCAGATCTTACACCAGATCTTCAGGCCTGTCTATCATGAGGATCAATAGCAGAGAGCTTCCATTCTCTGCAATCTCTTTCTGTCAGCTGCTTCCAGGTCATCTTGGTTTTATTGGGCGACAGGGCTTGAGATGTCATTTAATCTCAATTTCGGGTAAAAGTCCAACAAAACTGGAAGCAATGCCTCCAAAATGACTTATACAGTGTTGACAGGGACGTTAAACCTCAAATCAAACAAACAAACAACAAAGTTACAAACACACGGACAACAGCAATATAGTTGTAGCCAGTGGGGGGCCCTAATAATATGCACTAGGATGAGTTATCTGGAAACAAAATATTCACAGAAATACTCAAAGGGGCATAACTCTGTAAATATTTGGTGGACTATAACCTCGAAAGAATATGCGCTACATCAGGTCATGGTCTTACTACTTACTAAGTTTCAGCTTGATCAGATGAAAACTGCAGGAGTTATCCGGAAACAAAAAAGTTTACAAAAATTTTCAAAGGGCATAACTCTGTGAATATTTGGTGGTCGATAACCTCGAAATAATATTTGTTACACCAGGTCATGGTCTTACTATCTACAAGTTTCATCTTGATTGGATGAAAACTGTAGGAGGAGTTATCTGGATATGAAAAGTTTACAGACTGACGGATGGACAGACAGATGCCGTCCCCATATCATAATACGGCCGTTTTTACAAAACGGGCATATAATAATTGGCATTTACTTTTAACCCTAATCTGGGTGAATAAATTAATTTAGTCACACCCTTTGCTAACTAACAAACAATCAAACAACATAATTATACCCCCGGCATACGGATTATGCTATGGGGGTATATAGTTTTCGTCCTGCCTTTCGTCCTTTCGTCCGTGTTTCCGTCTGTCCGTCCATCCATCCGTCCGTTAACATTTTGGTTAAAGTTTTGCGTTAAAGTTTTTAAGAGATTGTATCTTTATACCCCCGGCATACGGAGTATGCTATGGGGGTATATAGTTTTCGTCCTGCCGTTCGTCCATTCGTCTGTGTTTCCATCCTTCCGTCTGTTCGTCCATCCATTAACATTTTGGTTAAAGTTTTGCGTTAAAGTCTCTAAGAGATTGTATCTTCTGAATCCTTTGATAGATTTAGTTGATACTTACACTGAAGTTACATACTGGTCTAAAGATTTCATTGATGCATATCCCACCCCCCACAGTGACCTTGAGGTCAAGGTCACAGACTTAAAAATTTTACATCTTGGTTAAAATTTGCGTTAAAGTTTCTAAGAGGTTGTATCTTCTGAACCCTTTGATAGATTTAGTTGATACTTACACTGAAGTTACATACTGGCCTAAAGATTTCATTGATGCATGTCCCACCCCCCACAATGACCTTGAGGTCAAGGTCACAGACTTAGAAATTTTACATTCGGTTAAAGTTTTATGACAAAGTTTATAGATGCCTGTATTTTCTAAACTCTAAGACAAATTCAATTGATACTTGCATCCATGTTGCATACCAGTTCAAAGATTTTATTGATGCATACCCTGCCCTGCTGCTTCAGTAACATTGATGCCCCCACCCCTTCAGAAATTTTGATGCTCTCACTTCCTTGGTCCATTTAGAAAGATTATGTTTGGTTTAGATTTTATAAGCACATTATAGATTCTTATAGCTTCTTGACTTCTTCATTCATGTAACATGCAAGCTCGAAAGATATATCAGAGGGTGGTACTGGCCGGGGGTATGCGTGACCAACTGGTCACTTTCTCTAGTCTGAATCCTTTGATAGATTTTGTTGATACTTACACTGAAATTACATACTGGTCTAAAGATTTCATTGATGCATGTCCCACCCCCACAGTGACCTTGAGGTCAAGGTCATAGACTTAGAAATTTTACATTTTGGTTAAAGTTTTGCGTTAAAGTTTCTAAGAGGTTGTATCTTCTGAACCCTTTCATAGATTTAGCTGATACTTACACTGAAGTTACATACTGGTCTAAAGATTTCATTGATGCATGCCCCCCTCCCCCCCCACCCCCCATAGTGACCTTGAGGTCAAGGTCACAAACTTAGAAATTTTACATCTTGGTTAAAGTTTTGCGTTAAAGTTTCCAACAGGTTATATCTTCTGAACCCTTTGATAGATTTAGCTGATACTTACACTGAAGTTACATACTGGTCTAAAGATTTCATTGATGCATGTCCCACCCCCCACAATGACCTTGAGGTCAAGGTCACAGACTTAGAAATTTTACGTTCGGTTAAAGTTTCATGACAAAGTTTATAGATGCCTGTATGTTCTTAACTCTTAAGACAAATTCAATTGATACTTGCATCAATGTTGCATACCAGTTCAAAGATTTCATTGATGCATACCCCGACCTGCTGCTTCACTAACATTGATGCCCCCACCCCTTCAGTAACTCACTTCCTTGGTCCATTTAGAAAGATTATGTTTGATTTAGATTTTATAAGCACAATATAGATTCTTATAGCTTCTTGACTTCTTCATTCATGTTACATACAAGCTCGAAAGATATATCAGAGGGTGGCACTGGCCGGGGGTATGCGTGACCCACTGGTCACTTTCTCTAGTTTAACCCTGCTCTTGCTGAATATTCATTTTAGCCACACCCATCTCTGACTTTGAACCAATCAGATTACTTGATGTAATTTATTCCTTCAAATTCATAAACTGAACGTCAAACATTGTAGATGCTGATCAGATGGCTTCTTCAGAAGCCATCTGATCTGGATCTACACTGTTTGCAAAGATAGGGGTTGTTGTGAACAGCAAGATAAGGGTTAAAGAAGATGTTTAAAGGTTTTCCAAATAGAAGTCCATGTAAAACAGGTGGGCCCTGTGGCGGGGCCATTTTTGGCCCCTGGGATATAATTTTAACAATCTTTGTAGAGGTCCACTTGATGAAGATTCATACCAAACTTCAAAGACCTGGGCCTTCTGGTTTCAGACAAGAAGATTTTTTACAGGTTTCCCTATATAAGTCTATGTAAAACTGGTGGGCCCTGGGGCGGGGCCATTTTTGGCCCTAAATCTTTATTTTGAACAATCTTAGTAGAGGTCACCCAGTTGAAGCTTCATACCAAATATCATAGGAATGGACATTTTTGGATTCAGAAAAGACAATTTTTAAAGGTTTCTCTTATGTAAGTCTATGCATAACATGTGGGCCCCTGGGTGGAGACATTTTTGGCCCCTAGGCTATAATTTGATCAATCTTGGTAGAGTTCCATAACATGAAGCTTCACCAAATATCAAAGACCTGGTTCTTCTGGTTTCAGACAAGATTTTTAAAGGTTTTCCCTATATAAGTCTGTGTAAAACTGGTGAGCTGCAGGGTGGGCCATATTTGGCCCCAGGGCTATTAATTTGAACAATCTTGGTAGAGGTCAACTAGATGAAGCTCCATACCAAACATCAAAGACCTGGGCATTCTAGTTTCAGACGAGAGGATTATTAAATAGGGTTTCTCTATGTAAGTCTATGTTAAATCTGTGGGCCCCGGAGCAGGGACATTTTTTACCCCAGGGCTATAATTTGAACAATCTTGGTAGAGGTCCAATAGATACAACTTCATACCAAATATCTGGGCCTTCTGGTTTCAGACAAGAAGATTTTTAAAGGTTTTCCCTGTATAAGTCTATGTAAAACCGGTGGTCCCCGGCGTGGGGGGGGGGAGCATTTTTGGCCCCAGGTCTATAATTTGAGCAATCTTGAGAGAGGTGACCGACTCCTTTAGATACAACTTCATACCAAATATCAAACACCTGGACCTTCTGGTTTCAGACAAGAAGATTTTTAAAGGTTTTCCCATATAAGTCTATGTAAAACTGGTGGGGCCCCAGGGGCATTTTTGGCACAAGGGCTATAATTTGAACAATTTTGGTAGAGGTCCACTAGATGAAGCTACACACCAAATATCAAAGACCTGGGCCTTGTGGTTTCAGAGAAGAAGATTTTTTAACTTTTCAGTAATAAATATCTATTTTTGGCTCCTTTGACCTAGATGACTGGAACCATTTGAAAGGGGACCAAAGGATCATTCCTGTGAAGCTTGGTCAAAATCTGATCAGTTGTTTAGAAGGAGCTGTCGTTTAAAGTAATTGTTTACGCATGCACCCATGCACGACGGACAAAAAGTGATCCCAAAAGCTCGACAGGTGAGCTAAAAAATGTCCTTTGACCTTGACCTGTGCCCTACTCTGAATAAAAAATTAACACTGGTCATAACTTTCGAACTGTTTGAGATAGAGCCTTCATATTTGGCATGTAGGCTCATTGTGACAAGGTCTTTCCACTCATACAAAAAAAAAGTTTTGACCTTGACCTTTGACCTACTTTTATAAAAAATCACATTGGTAATAACTTTTGAACTGTTTAAAATAGAGCCTTTACATTTAGTATGTATGTTCCTTGTGACAAGGTCTTCCCACTCATACAATTTTTTTTTACCTGTGGCCTACTTTATCATAACTTTTAAATTGTTTGAGCTAGTGCCTTCATATTTGGCACGTACGTTCCTTGTGGCAAGGTCTTCCCACTCATACAAAATTTTTTTACCTGTGGCCTACTTTATCATAACTTTTAAATTGTTTGAGCTAGTGCCTTCATATTTGGCACGTACGTTCCTTGTGGCAAGGTATTCCCACTCATACAAAATATTTTGACCTGTGACCTTGACTTGTGACCTATTTTATCATAACTTTTGTACTGTTAGAGCCTTCATATTTGGCACATAGGTTCCTTGTGACAAGGTCTTCCCACTCATACAAAATATCTTGATCCTTGACCTTGACATGTGATCTACTTTGTTGTAACTTAAAAACTGTTTGAGATGGAGCCTTCATATTTGGCATGTAGGTTCCTTGTGACAAGGTCTTCCCACTCATACAAAAATTTTGACCGTGACCTGTGACTGGCTGTAAAACTGGTCATAACTTTTGAACCGTTTCAGATATGGTCTTCATATTGGCATGTTTGTTCCTTGTGACAAGGGCTTTCCACTCTTGCAAAACATTTGATCTGTGACCTTGACCTTTGACATACTTTAAAGAAAAAATTGAACTCAACCCAGGGACATGTTCACGTTTCACAAAGACATCATGTTCTGTATAACCTATACATTTTTGGGATTCATCTTGAAACTGTATTATATCCAAAACCGTGTTATAACAGTGTTATAATGAGGTTGTGGTGTATTTTGGCCTTAACTCAGCAAAACTTGTCACTCTAATCCAAGACACATTTAATTCAAAGCATTTTATCAAACTGCAAATGTTTTCTAGTGGGCCCCGTCAAGCGATTTTGGTACTTATCGCCTATGCGAGCAGCAAAGGTTCAGGCGAGCCTGCACATCAGCGCAGTCTCGCCAGAACCTTCGCTGCTCGCTCATACAAGCAGTGAATCAAGAGGAACCTTCAGACAGAAAGCCATATCCCTGGCCCCTCTGAATGGCTGGGCATGCCCAGTTAAAATTTGTCATGACAGAATGCTCGAAGACACAAATTCGCTTGGCAGGGCTCCGATAAAAACATGTTTGCATAAGTTACTCAAATGTTTGCTTTAGAAACATGCATTTTGTTCAATATTAATTCAAAGGGGGACATAGACCATCTTAACAAAAAATATTGCCTTTTAGTCCAAAGATTGATTATTATAATACAATAAATAAAGGGTGAAAAAAAACTGTTTTTCTTTCAAATTATATGTCTGCACACTCTTGAAAATTCCCCCTTGTCCTTTTAAGTGCCAATGACGACATTAAATTTTGCAGACGTTATTTTTAAATAATTTCTGTCTTAGTTTTCAGAGAAAATAAAGTTTGACATTACATTTGAATCATCTGCTGGGCAGACAATTCACATTAAATGTCAAGCCTTATTTTCTCTAAAAAAAATAATTTAGAAAATAAAATTGCTGTATGCCCTTAAGATTTATTTGAGGCTTTAACCCATTTTGTACTGGAAACCCCAAAATGGGTAGTTGGCAAACAGTGCAGGCCCAGTTTTCAAAACGACACATGTATTATAAAGACTGATTTTCAAAAATCAGTAATTGTGCATGCGGAGGAATGACGGGAAATATTGTCCTTTATAAACAGCAGGGGGTATTATGTCCAGGAGGGATTTTGTCCAGGGGAGATTTTGTCCACCTGAAAAAATGGTGGGGGAGATTTTGTCCGCCTTTACAAAAAGGGGGATTTTGTCTGGGGAGGATTATGTCTGGGGGGGGGGGTGGATTTTGTCCGTTTTGCCCAGGAAAATTGGTGCCAGTCAGACAGGATCTCTGGAGAAATATTTCATAATATTTGTACAAAAGCTACCCACTTTTTTTTTCCAGCAAAAGTACTGAAGTCAATTTCTTATCCCCACACTTTTTTAAAAACGTGAAGGAGATATTAATATTGCTTCCATCCGTCTATCCGTCTTCCCATCCACACTCACGAATCGACATTTAGGGGGCAAAAAATTTGGACATTTGCCACCTAAGTAGTCATTTGGGAGTCCATAATTGGACTTTATTCCATAGATTTGACTTTAAGTGGCAAACATTTGTATTTACAAGAGAATTTGCTACGTATGCGTTCAATATGCTGACGTCTAGCCACATAAATGTCTGTCTGTCTGTCTATCTGTTTGTCTATTATGCTACATGTATCTCCTCCAAAACTGTTAATCAGAATCAAATCAAATTTCATGAGTGGGTTGCTTACATGAGTGGGGTGTGCAAGAGTACATTTATTTTGGCCCCACCCCAGGGGCCCAGATGTGGTGTCAAATATCAATAAAATATAATTACAAAGTCAATTTTATAGATTTAACGTCCCCGTCAACACTGTAAAGGTCATTTTGGAGACGTTGCTTCCAATTTTGTGGGACTTTTACCCGACACTGAGATGAAATGACATCTCAACCCTGTCGCCCAATGAAACCAATAGGGTTTATTAGCCTGGACGGTCCGTCTCACACCGCGGTTCCTGGACAGGCTTAGATCCTCTAAGCGGTTTACTAGTACTAGTGTGCGGGCCGGATTCAGCTCTGCGTGGAAGCATCATGCAGCCCATATATTTCTTTAAGCCCCTATGGGCAGAATGAGTAATGAAATAGATAAAACATACTGAAGAGGATTTTGGCAGTGACCCCTGGGTCATGCCTATGGGGTACAACTTGGGGGGATCGAGAGATCAAAATTTAAGTTTTTTAGAACATAGTCCTATGGCATATCAAATCTAAGGGGATTTTGCTTGTTTGTTTGAGCTGAGATTTTATGTCCCCATCAACACTATATAGGCCATTTTGGAGACGTTGCTTCCGATGTTGTGGGACTTTTACTCGACATTGAGATGAAATGACCTCTCAAGCCCTACTGCCCATAGAAACCGCTAGGATTTAAAGAGCAGTCTGACGCATCACTTTTCTTGGGCAGGCTTAGACCTAAGTCAGGTTTTCGGCCAGTTTCAGCTCTGCCCAGAAGAACAATGCAGCCAAATCTATTTCTCCAAGCCCCGATGGGCGGGGGTGCTTGTAGGGGACGATCAGTAGAATATAATATAAGTAAACCTGGGGGAAGGTTCAAAAGGTCGTATATCAATAAAATTCAATTAGAAATATGTTATTTGCTATAAGCCCCTGTAGAGAAAGCGTGGGGATTTGTGATGGCATGCCATCGACTGCACATTCTAGTTAGGTATTGTATTTGCCAGAACAGTTAATACTTTGAGCACTAACAAGCTTGTTAACCTTTTTTGTACCAAATGGAACCTTCCATTTTATATATAGCAGGAGTCAATTTCAAAATTTTGGGATGTCTAGTTGTGTTTTCTTCAAGAACTATTTGGAAATTGGCTGAAAATTTTGCAAGCAGTGTAGGCCCTGATCAGATGCCGCGAGAATGCAGCATCTGATCTGGGCCTGCACTGTTTGCCAACTACCCGTTTTGGGGTTTCCGGCACAAAATGGGTCAAGCTAACAATGCTTTCAACAACTTGGCAAACAGTGAAAACTTGAAAATGGACTTCTGTTATATTCCATTTGGTACAAAAAGGGTTAATTCAAATGACAAGCAGTGTAAGACCAGATCAGATGGCTTTTTCTGGATCTACACTGTTTGCAAATGAAGGTTTGTCATATTCTGGAAGCCTGATCAAAGTCATCCCCCTTGTAAAAACATAGCAGAAAATACTTGACCCTTATACCACTGAATATGAGAAACCTTCATTTGCAAACAGTGTAGATCCAGAAAAAGCCATCTGATCTGGTCTTACACTGTTTGTCATTTGAATTAACCCTTTTTGTACCAAATGGAATCTTCTTCCTTATGTATAACAGGAGTCCATTTTCAAAATTTAGGGGTGTGTGAGGTTGTGTTTTCTTAAACATTTATTAGGAAAATGGTTGAACTTTTTTGCAAAATGTGTAGCCCCTGATCAGACGCCATATTCTGCGTTGTCTGATCTGTGCCTGCCCTGTTTGCCAGGGTACCCGTTTTGGGGTTTCTGGTACCAAATGGGTTAATACAGTGCATATATATCAACTAATTTGATTGGGTGATAGTCGGAAATGGGTGTGGATAAATAAATTTATTCAGCAGGATAAGGTGCATCTATTGCCCTTGAATAGAAAATGATGTAAAATGTAAGCCAGAGCACTGCAGTACCTGTGATGTCACTCTGCATGAATGATTGAAAAAGAAGAAAGTTAATCCATTGTATGCTTGTGGACTCCATTTGTCATATAAGGGGGTGTAAGGCCTATTTTTTTTGTTTTTACTCTATTTTTGATGGGAAATTCTGTTAGCAAATAGTGCAGGCTCTGATCAGACGCCACAGTCTGTGGCGTCTGACATGCACTGTTTGCCAAGTTACCCCTTTAGGGGTTTCCCGCATGCAATGGGTTAAAAATGCTAAAGATGAATAATGAAATTCAAGAGTATGGTACACAACAATGACTGTCACTTGACGATAATGTGTTAAAGTCTTTAAAATGTCAAAAACATGCTTTGCTATTCACAAAGATTTGTCAACAAAATGATTCAATTACTTGAGTGCTATTGAAAATACTAATAAGTTTGTTCAGATCATTGAAAATAAATGCATGACATCTATGCATATCGAATCAAGACATATTTTAAAGTATATAATTATTAAATCTTTTCAACCCTAGCTTATGGTATCTTAATATTTAATTAGATTACATATTTCCAATCTTTATGCCGCAAGTTTCACTAGGCTTTAATAAGGTTCACTGAATAATTTTTCATTATTTATTTTTCACCAACTGAGTCCATTAACCCACTGCATGCAGGAAACCCCTAAAGGGGTATTTCAGCAAACAGTCCAGGCCCAAATCAGACGCCGCAAAACACAGCGTCTGATCAATGCCTGCTTTGTTTACTAACAGAATTTTCTGTAAAAAATAGAATTACAAGAGCTCTGCAAGCGGAGTATTATATGCAAATGGCAATTAGTAAAGCCCCTGTCATACTATGCCGCGTTTTCACTGCGATGGAATGGCGTTGTTCAATTTTTCAGAACGCCGCGAGATCGCAAGAAATATGGGATATTTTTGTGAACATGGTCCTGTCATGGCGTCCCTACAGCAACCAAGACGTTGCTACGGAGCTTACATAGCCATCTATCACGACCTGCGGCGTTCTTGATGGCGATTGTATGCGCTCTCACGGCGCTTCCTCTGCACTTTTAAGGCGCTCACAATGGGTGCACTGCACTTTTACGGTGCTCACAATGCGTGTAAGCGTGGAGGGTCCGACTCGCGCCCCTTTGCCTGGGCAAGCTTAGATCCCCTAAGCGGTTTACCAGTACTCCTGTGCTCTCGGAAGCAAGTCCACCGCAATCACCGTAAGCAGGAGCAAGTCCACCGCCATTACCTTACCCGGGATGAGTCACCTCAGAAGTAGGTTTTTCAGGACAGTACACAATCAAACTCTACTCTAGCCACTGTTTATACAAGCGGGCGGCCCCCACCCATAGGGACTGGAAGAAATAGATGGGCGGCATGATGCTTCCATGCAGAGCTGAAAACAACCTCACACGAGTACTTGTAAAATGCTTAGAGGATCTAAGCCTGCCCAGACGAAGGGGTGCGAGAGGGACCGTCCATGTTTATACGTGTAACTATTGGTTTCATTGGGCGACAGGGATTGAGATGTCATTTCATCTCAATGTCGGGTAAAAGTCCCACAAAATTGGAAGCAACGTCTCCAAAATGACCTATACAGTGTTGACTTGGACATAACATCAAATCAATCAATCAGTTAATCAATTATACAAGCGGAGCTTATTTGGCGTTGTAGGAGACCTCTGTGCGCCCCTACCGAGCTCCTGTAGCGTTGTAGGAGACCTTACTCCCCTGCTATGGCAACCTTACGGCGACCTCACTGCACTCTGATCAGAATGCCAAGTGACGGCGTTTGTTTTGAGCATGCTCAAAATGCGCGCCGTTGCTTGGCGTTCTATGCGATCCCAACGCGCCTACTGGCGATGCCACTGCATTGCTACAGCGATGTTTGCGATCGTACTGCGCGCACCTCGGCGTTCTGCATTTTCTTGGACGCCGTGAGAACGCAGCCCTGGTGTGACAGGGGTTTAAGATGGAGCATATATATACTGACTGTTGTACAAGTTTTGGTTTGTGGAATGTAACCAAGGAACAATGTGTGCTCCATACATTCTTACCTGGCACTATTAGTAACCCTCAATGGCTCAAACTACATGTCTCCAACAAAATTTCATGGTTGGTAATATATGGTGGTCCATAACCTCAAAATAATATGGACTGTAACCTTGAAATAATATGTGCTGCTCCACATCATAGTCTAACTATACATGTATGTAAAGTTTCAGCTTCATCAGATGAAACGAGAGGGCCATGATAGCCCTGGAACGCTCACCTGATCCACACTGTAGCAATGAAATGGTAGGTAAAACAGTAAGGTGCCTTGTCAGAAGTATAATACATGCCAAATATGAAAAATAGAGGTGGAGGCAATGATCAGGAATCAATACAATTAACCCACAACTCCCATCAGAGACACCAAAGGGAAAGAACCACAAACATGAAACAACAGACCTTAATTGAAACATCAATAGCAGAAAGCCAAAAGGACAGTTACTTTCCCACAAAATGGCCAATTGGCTATCCAAAATAAAATAATATAAGCGATACAAACTCCCAAAGACAAACCATAACAAAACTAAACCGCGACAGAAGAACCGCCTTTGAACGGTCAGTGGTAACGAATTCCACCAGGGGGCTTAAATTGATTTTACGTGGCCAAATAATCACCCTTACTTCCGTCACGATAAAGACAAATAATTTGTTCAGTCCGCATGAAGGCCTCCTAACTCATCAGTGCAACATTTCCGTGAACACTAAAAGTAAAACAACCACAGAGATGAAACAACGGTGAGGACTCGACAGTAAGAAACCACTGAAATGCCGGAGCAAAAGAAAACCAACAGTTAGGCTCCGATGGGCCCAACCAGAGACAGATTATCAGGCACCAACCAATGTTACATTGAATTAGATCGCTCTAATTCTCAGTAAGCCTTTACGCTGGAACCATCATAGAATCTGAGGCCTAACCCACCGGTGTGCAATTAAAGAGGGAAGCAAAGTTGTCAACCATGATTGGGTTAACTACCATGCATGCAGTCTGTCGTATAACATTTATGTTGTACCCAATCTTTTTATATCTAAAAATGATTTTAAGAAATTGGGTGCTGAAGTCATTGCGGTTATACATGTATATTTTTCTGAATTTATATACTATAAATCACCATAAAATTCGGGTTCAGAGAGACCTTGTTGCAGAAGAGATTTAAGTCCATTATTGAATTTTGAAATTAAATCAGAATGATGTCTATAATATTTTTAAAAAGGCTTTGCGTAGTTTATTGTACCGATAACCCTGATTAAGAAGTTTAGCCGTTAACAATTTATTACGAGTGTTGAAGTCAGCTACAGGACTACACACTCTGGCAAATCAAATTAATTGCAAAATATAAATGTCATAGGATGGCGCACGAGGAACATCACCATCCAAAAAAGGAAAATTTACAATCTCAAAATCAAAATCATCGCGTTTATCATAAATTTTGCAAGAAACAAACCCATATAAACTAGAGCCAGTGTTTATGAAACACAATGCCCCCAACTGCTTGACCCTAACACTGCTTGTCCCTAACAGTAATTGAGATATCTTGTTTTTATGTGGCTGTAATGCTGAAATTACACAAGAAAAGCTGTAGTTAATCAGGTCGTTTATTTATCACCCCCTACTAGTTTTTTAAGTTACAGGATAATAGCTCATACAGTTTTAGAGATACAGTCAAACTTGTCTTAGTGGCCACCTTTATTAAGCGAGCAACCTGTCTTAAGCATGCATTTCGGATTTTTTTCAAAAGTTAATCAGTTCATCTACTCATCATCCCCAACCAGCCTGTAAAGTTTCAGGGCAATAGCTCAAACAATTTTTGAGATATCTTGCTTACAAGCTGAAAACACGAAAAAAATCAAAGGGCCATAACTCAAGAAAAAAAAATTGGATTTTTTTCAAAAGTTAATCAGTTCATCTACTCATCATACCCAACCAGTCTGTGAAGTTTTGGGGAAAAACCTCATATAGTTTTTGAGATATCTTGCTTACAAACTTAAAACGCGAAAAATTTCAAAGGGCCATAACTCAAGAAAAAAATATAGGATTTTTTTTCAACAGTTAATCAGTTCATCTACACATCATCCCAAACCAGCTTGTAAAGTTGCAGGGCAATCGCTCAAACAATTATTGAGATATCTTGCTTACAAGCTGAAAACACGAAAAAAATCTAAGGGCCATAACTCAAGAAAAAAAAATCGGATTTTTTTCAAAAGTTAATCAGTTCATCTACTCATCATACCCAACCAGTCTGTGAAGTTTTGGGGAAAAACCTCATATAGTTTTTGAGATATCTTGCTTACAAACTTAAAACGCGAAAAATTTCAAAGGGCCATAACTCAAGAAAAAAATATAGGATTTTTTTTCAACAGTTAATCAGTTCATCTACACATCATCCCAAACCAGCTTGTAAAGTTGCAGGGCAATCGCTCAAACAATTATTGAGATATCTTGCTTACAAGCTGAAAACACGAAAAAAATCTAAGGGCCATAACTCAAGAAAAAAAAATCGGATTTTTTTCAAAAGTTGATCAGTTCATCTACTCATCATCCCCGACAAGTCTGTGAAGTTTCGGGGAAAAACCTCAAATAGTTTTTTTAGATAGCTTGCTTACAAACTTAAAACGCGAAAAATTTCAAAGGGCCATAACTCAAGAAAAAAATTTCGGATTTTTTTCAAAAGTTAATCAGTTCATCTACTCATCATCCCCAACCAGCATGTAAAGTTTCAGGGCAATAGCTCAAACAGTTTTTGAGATATCTTGCTTACAAGATTTCATAGTATTTTTTGCAAAGGGGCATAACTCAAAAAAGGGGCATAATCCTGATGAGAAAAAAAACACGGGTCAATTATTTTTTCATGAGGAATCCATATATGAAATTTCAAAAACCTAGCACCCATGGTTCTAAAGTTATGCTATGCAGTAAAAAGTGGGACGGACGTAAGGACGGAAGGACGGAAGGACGCCAAAACGCGAAAAATTTCAAAGGGCCATAACTCAAGAAAAAAATTTCGGATTTTTTTCAAAAGTTAATCAGTTCATCTACTCATCATCCCCAACCAGCCTGTAAAGTTTCAGGGCAATAGCTCAAACAATTTTTGAGATATCTTGCTTACAAGCTGAAAACACGAAAAAAATCAAAGGGCCATAACTCAAGAAAAAAAAATTGGATTTTTTTCAAAAGTTAATCAGTTCATCTACTCATCATACCCAACCAGTCTGTGAAGTTTTGGGGAAAAACCTCATATAGTTTTTGAGATATCTTGCTTACAAACTTAAAACGCGAAAAATTTCAAAGGGCCATAACTCAAGAAAAAAATATAGGATTTTTTTTCAACAGTTAATCAGTTCATCTACACATCATCCCAAACCAGCTTGTAAAGTTGCAGGGCAATCGCTCAAACAATTATTGAGATATCTTGCTTACAAGCTGAAAACACGAAAAAAATCTAAGGGCCATAACTCAAGAAAAAAAAATCGGATTTTTTTCAAAAGTTGATCAGTTCATCTACTCATCATCCCCGACAAGTCTGTGAAGTTTCGGGGAAAAACCTCAAATAGTTTTTTTAGATATCTTGCTTACAAACTTAAAACGCGAAAAATTTCAAAGGGCCATAACTCAAGAAAAAAATTTCGGATTTTTTTCAAAAGTTAATCAGTTCATCTACTCATCATCCCCAACCAGCATGTAAAGTTTCAGGGCAATAGCTCAAACAGTTTTTGAGATATCTTGCTTACAAGATTTCATAGTATTTTTTGCAAAGGGGCATAACTCAAAAAAGGGGCATAATCCTGACGAGAAAAAAAACACGGGTCAATTATTTTTTCATGAGGAATCCATATATGAAATTTCAAAAACCTAGCACCCATGGTTCTAAAGTTATGCTATGCAGTAAAAAGTGGGACGGACGTAAGGACGGAAGGACGGAAGGACGCCAAAACGCGAAAAATTTCAAAGGGCCATAACTCAAGAAAAAAATTTCGGATTTTTTTCAAAAGTTAATCAGTTCATCTACTCATCATCCCCAACCAGCCTGTAAAGTTTCAGGGCAATAGCTCAAACAATTTTTGAGATATCTTGCTTACAAGCTGAAAACACAAAAAAAATCAAAGGGCCATAACTCAAGAAAAAAAAATTGGATTTTTTTCAAAAGTTAATCAGTTCATCTACTCATCATACCCAACCAGTCTGTGAAGTTTTGGGGAAAAACCTCATATAGTTTTTGAGATATCTTGCTTACAAACTTAAAACGCGAAAAATTTCAAAGGGCCATAACTCAAGAAAAAAATATAGGATTTTTTTTCAACAGTTAATCAGTTCATCTACACATCATCCCAAACCAGCTTGTAAAGTTGCAGGGCAATCGCTCAAACAATTATTGAGATATCTTGCTTACAAGTTGAAAACACGAAAAAAATCTAAGGGCCATAACTCAAGAAAAAAAAATCAGATTTTTTTCAAAAGTTGATCAGTTCATCTACTCATCATCCCCGACAAGTCTGTGAAGTTTCGGGGAAAAACCTCAAATAGTTTTTTTAGATATCTTGCTTACAAACTTAAAACGCGAAAAATTTCAAAGGGCCATAACTCAAGAAAAAAATTTCGGATTTTTTTCAAAAGTTAATCAGTTCATCTACTCATCATCCCCAACCAGCATGTAAAGTTTCAGGGCAATAGCTCAAACAGTTTTTGAGATATCTTGCTTACAATATTTCATAGTATTTTTTGCAAAGGGGCATAACTCAAAAAAGGGGCATAATCCTGACGAGAAAAAAATCACGGGTCAATTATTTTTTCATGAGGAATCCATATATGAAATTTCAAAAACCTAGCACCCATGGTTCTAAAGTTATGCTATGCAGTAAAAAGTGGGACGGACGTAAGGACGGAAGGACGGACGGACGAACAGGGCAAAACCAATATGCCCCCACAACTTCTTCGAAGTTGGGGGCATAAATAGATAGATGTAAATCCAAAAACGGGGCCTCCGTATCATAAGAATTTGCTTCTTTATTTAACTGAAGTTCTGTGGGGTAAATTTGACTTATCAAACCATCGAAATAGGTATTTATCAATATTTAATAAATCATCGAAATATCTAGAAGTGGAGCTAAAAGCTTCAATGATTTCAGAGTGGTTGTCAGCAGAAAGGGATATCAAGAAGTCTGTCGCATAACAAAACAAAAACAGATCAGCTACAAGCAGTGCACAATTAGTACCCATCGGAATACCAACAACTTGTCTAAATAACTTAGAACCAAATCTATCTCAAACGGTTCAAAAGTTATGACAAAATAACCTACTGATCTACTTTTTGATTTGACATGACCCATATTCAAACTTAACTGAGATATTGTCCAGATGATCATTCTGAGCAAGTTTTATGATGATTGGACTAAAACTGTGGCCTCTAGTGAGTTCACCAGGTTTTTCTATGATTTGACCTACTGACCTACTTTTTGATCCAACATGACCCATATTCGAACTTGACTGAGATATTGTCAAGATGATCATTCTGGGCAAGTTTGATGATGATCGGACCGAAACTGTGGCCATCTAGAGTGTTCACAAGGTTTTCTATGATTTGACCTTCTGACCCACTTTCCCATATTAGAACTTGACCTAGATATTGTCAAGATGATCATTCTGGGCAAGTTGGATGATGATCGGATTTTCTATGATTTAACCTACTGACCTACTTTTTGATCCCACATGACCCATATTCAAACTTGACCTAGATATTGTCAAGTTGATCATTCTGAGCAAGTTTGATGATAATTAAACTAAAATTGCAGTCTCTAAAGTGTAAACAAGGTTTTTCTATGATTTGACCTACTTTATGACCCCACATGACCCATATTCAAACTTGACCTAGATATTGTAGAGATGATCATTCTGAGCAAGTTTGATGATGATTCGTCCAAAACTGTGGCCTCTAGAGTAATAACAAGGTTTTTCTATGATTTGAAGAAGTTTGTTTCAAGAAACGTGACAGTCATCTTATCACCTACACAAGTCAGGAAGCGCAGCTACGCAGATAGATTTCATCCTTTTCCGCAGGACAATGCGCAAACTTGTCACAGATGTAAAAGTGATCCCTGGCGAGGAAGAAGCCCTGCAACATCAGCTATTTGTGTGCGACATGAGGATTGATGTGCCACCTAAACCGAAGCGCAAGTTCACCCCCAGACTAAAAGTTTGGAAGCTGGAAGAATCTCAGACAAGAAATCATTTCCAGGAGTTTTTCAGCAAGCAGGTGAGAGCCTCAGCAGGTGTAGTTGATGCTACCACTGAGGATATATGGAACAGCATCAAGACCAGTCTGCACAAGACAACTGAAGAGGTGTGTGGCACAACTTGGCCCCACCGCTGGTGTCGCGAAACTTGGTGGTGGAATGAGCATGTAAATAAGGTCATTGCAGCCAAGCGGCAAGCCTCTAAGGCATGGAAGACTGGTAAGGGCACTTGTGCATCATATCTTGCAGCCAAACGCATAGCCAGACATGCGGTGCACCATGTTCGCCAAGAAGCTGAGGAGATCTACAAGAATATTGACCCTAAGTCCTCAGAAGTATACCGCCTTGCTAACCAGATGAGAAGAGAGAATGCCGATGTTGTAGGTGACAAACCAGTAAAGAATGATGCAGGGGAGATGTCAATGAGTGAAGACTCAAAGCAGAGGGCCTGGTTAGAACACTACCAAAGGCTACTCAATGTTGAGTTTGACTGGGACCCAGACCACCTGTCTGATGAACCACCAGTGGAAGGGCCGCCCATCCCAATCACTATTGATATGGTTAAGAAGGCTATCTCTCAGATGAAGACTGGCAAAGCACGGGGGCCCTTCTGGCATAGTGGTGGAGATAATAAGAGCTGCAGGTGATGCAGGTGCCTTGATGATCCGAGACCCTGCAGCTGCAATCATCTGTGATGGAAAAGTACCCTCTGACTGGGAACAAAGTTTCATTGTCTGTCTCTACAAGGGAAAGGGCGATGCATTGGAAAGGGGCAACAGGTCATGAAAGTCCTGGAGAGGATTGTGGATGGTCTCATTAGGCAGTTGGTGTCCATCTACGATTCCCAGTTTGGTTTCGTCCCAGGAAGAGCCACAACAGACGCAATTTTTGTTGTCAAGCAGCTGCAAGAGAAGTATCTGGCAGCCAACAGGAGAATCTACATGGCTTTTGTAGACCTGGAGAAGGAGGAATTTGATCTAGTGCCTCATAAAGTAATCTGGTGGGCACTAAGAAAACTTGGAGTGGACGAGTAGATTGTGTGACTTGTCCAAGGGATGTATGCTAATGCTCGGAGCCGTGGCCATGTTGGTGATGGTTACAGTGAAGAATTCGAAGTGAAGGTGGGTGTTCATCAAGGCTCTGTTCTAGGCCCACTGCTTTTCATCAATGTTCTTGAACCCTTGTCATGCGAGTTCTGCTCTGGAGTCCCCTGGGAGGACCTGTATGCTGATGATCTTGTCATCATAGCTGAATCCCTTGAGGAATGTGCCAGGAGGCTCTTAACTTGGAAAGAGGCTATGGAGGCAAAAGGGCTGAGGGTGAATGCAGGAAAGACAAAGATCATGATCTGTGGTACAGGTCTGGATCTCCTGCAGAGTACAGGCCAGTTCCCATGTGCTGTATGTCGCACTGGAGTGGGCAGCAACAGTATCTTTTGTAATGGCTGCAAGTTCTGGGTGCATAAGAAATGCAGTGGGCTCAAGCGCCTGATAGAGGACCCTGATTACAGCTGTACACAGTGCCAAGGAACTGCACGCCCCTTAGATGGCAGACCACAGAGGGAAGTCCAAGTCGGATCCGACAAGCTGGAGGTTGTAGCTTCCTTTTGCTACCTAGGTGATATGCTCTCAGCAGCGGGTGGTTGCGACCTTTCAACCACATCATGTGTGAAAACAGCCTGGAAGAAATTCAAGGAGTTGCTACCAGTTCTCTCTTCCCGCCACCTCGAGTTCAAGACATGTGGCCGTGTGTATACAGCTGTTGCGTGCGGAGCGCAATGCTCCATGCCAGTTAGACATGGCCATTGACAAAGCCAAACCTCCAACGTCTTCAGTGGAATGACAGGGCAATGATCAGACAGATCTGCAATGTCAAGCCACAGGACGCTGTCACCATCAGGTCCACTGAATTACTTGAGCGTCTTGGCATTGAGGACCTGGACCTAATCCTGAAAGAGAGAAGGCTCCGCTGGTATAGACATGTGGAACGCTCCAGCGGTGCAGTCAAGACTGCCTGTGACATACAGCTAGGTGGAAAACGGGGGCCTGGAAGGCCCAAGATGACCTGGAAGCAGCTGACAGAAAGAGATTGCAGAGAATGGAAGCTCTCTGCTATCGATCCTCATGATAGACAAGCCTGGAGATCTGGTGTAAGATCTGCCATGTGTGTAGCTACCTGGAAGGGGGGCCCACTTATGTGGACTTTGCCCCTGTACCTGCTGGTTAATCAAAAATCCGTTGATGATGTATGATGATGTTTTGACCTTCTGACCTACTTTTGACCCGACATGACACATATTCGTACTTGATCGAAATATTGTCAGGATGACCATTCTGCGCAAGTTTGAGGATGATTGGACCAAAACTGGGGCCTCTAGAGTGTTAACAAGGCTTTTCTCATGATTTGATCTGGTGACCTACTTTTTGACCCGACATGACCTATATTCGAGTTGCCCCACATCATGGTCTAACTAGGTATGAAGTTTCAGCTTGATCGGATGTAAACTGTAGGAGGAGTTATCCAGAAACGATGTTTACGAAAAAAAATTCAAAGGGGCATAACTCTATTAATATTTGGTGGACAGTAACCTCAAAACAATATGCGCTGCCCAACATCATGGTCTAACCATGTATGAAGTTTCAACTGGATCGGATGTAAAATGTAGGAGTTATCCGGAAACGAAAAGTTTACAGACGGATGGACAGACGCCAGGGGGTATAACATAATTTGTTTGTTTGATTTGAGGTTTAACGTCCCCGTCAACACTGTAAAGGTCATTTTGGAGACGTTGCTTCCAATTTTGTGGGACTTTTACCCGACATTGAGATGAAATGACATCTCAAGCCCTGTCACCAAATGAAACCAATAGGGTTTATTAGCATGGACGGTCCGCCTCGCACCGCGGTTCCTGGACAGGTTTAGATCCTCTAAGCGGTTTACCAGTACTAGTGTGCGGGCCGGATTCAGCTTTGCGTGGAAGCATCGTGCAGCCCATATATTTCTTCAAGCCCCTGTGGGCGGGGGCCGAGGGTATAACATAATATGTCACGTTTTACAAATGGGCATATAAAGACAAAAAAAATAGGCCTGATACCCCTCATAAAAATTATGACAAATGGAGTTGTCCAACATACAGCAATGGAAGAGTCCACCAGTATACAATGGGTTAAGGAAAATGGGTACCCCTTAAGGGAAGGCAACTCTCGCAAAAATATTTTTGTCTTCCTCATCAAAAGGGGTCTATTCTCAAAGGAAAGAATTTGATCCTTAGGAACAAATTCTTTCCTTTAACCCATTTGGTACCGGAAACCCCAAAACGGGTAGTTGGCAAAGTAAGCGCTTAAAATTTTTGCTGATGGAAGCAAAGATGCTGACAAAAAAGAAACGGGGTGTGTTTTCACAATACCAGAATTAAACTTCGACCAAAAATTCAAACTTAACCAGCACCTCACAGTCTACACTGCAGAACTTATAGCCATACAAAAAGCTTTGGAATGGATACAGGAACAAAAACCCGATAGTGTTGTTATACTAACAGACTCATTAAGCTCAATACATAGCATAAACTCTGGGAATAGCACTACAAGACCAGATATACTGCAGGACATTCATATCCTAATACACAAAATTCTAAAACAAGGTATCACCCTGAACATAGATTGGGTCCCCTCCCACTGCAATGTGCAGGGGAATGAGCGTGCAGACACACTGGCCAAAGAAGCTCTGACCCGGGGAAAGGCACTTGACTACCTCCCCACCCCACAAGAAGTATGCACAATCATTAAGGCCAGCATCAAAAAGGAATGGGCGCGCATATGGCAGGGACAACACGGCTTTAGACACTCGATCTGTCAGTCCTTGACCCCGAAATTGGTACAATATAGTGACAGCCGAAAGCTCGATCGCATATATACACGACTAAGACTCGGGGTCAACGGACTAAATGCACACAACATCTTCTATAGCGAGGCCGATCCATTATACGGGCACTGTGGCGGGGTGGAGTGTGTTCAACACTACCTCGCAGAGTGCCCCGCACACGGCCCCGCCAGAAGGGAACTTAAGGGAGAACTTACAACATTAGGATACCAAGGGGAGATAAACGCGGTTTCTCTGCTCAATCTAAATTCACAGGAAATGAGGGACGTGGTCTTCAAATTCTTTGAGAAAACAAACTACCTGGACAAAATATAGGGGAAAACTCAGGGCGCAGACTAAATTTAATCGCATTGTACCGTAAAACACACCCCGTACGAGAATACATACTTCAAACCAAAATCTCTAGAGACCCGAGTTCAGAACAGTAAAAATAAATATTCTAACCGCACCTTAGACGCTACCAACCAAAGTGATCAAAGGGCGGCCGTCTCACAGCGAAAAGGGGAACAAAGTCAACGATAGGCGCTGTGGTTGCGGCCTCGGCTTTGCACTTAGGAGTGCCTATCGGTGACAGCGATCCCTGGATCACTGTGAGAAGACCATAGCAGAACAGGGCATGGACTCACCACAAGGAAAATCCATGGCCCCAACCCACCCTCCAGAGGGGGTGTGGCAAGCGAGAAGTTGAGACAAGGTGTAGCGTTGTGGTTGCGGCCCACTGGCTTTGCACTTATGAACGCTGCACCAAAGCCCTAGCTGATCGGGCAAGGTTGGGCGGTCAAAACCAGGGGTGGTTTAAACCAGCGGTTTTAACCGGTTAAAACCGTCCCGGTCAATACTCCTAGAGTGGTCAATACCGGTCAATACTGGTCAATTGAAATATTGAGTGGTCAATTGAATAATTTTAGTGTTGAAAGGGCAAAGTTACTGAAACTATTTTGAAGTTTTGGTCCCTTTGCTGGAAGCTGATCATTTGATAGAGTTTCTAGTTCCGATGTTATTTCTTCAATTGGCCTCTTAGCAATACTTTCTGGCTTTTTTAGCCCTAGGCAGTTTTGCCTATGACTCGTCAGTCTTAAGACCTTAGCACTAACTTCAGTAGTGCAGTCTTTGCACCTTGCACTGTTTTTTGTTATCTTCCAAAATAGTGAAGAAGTCTTTAGGTTTCTTTCATTTTTGACACCTTGAGTAATACCTTGATGATAAGATACTATAGATTGCATATAAATCAAAATTTCACACATTAGGCCTGGTGTCAGTTTATAATACCCCTATTAGGGACATGTAATTGGTCAATTTTGCAATTAGATCTTTGCCACACCCACTGCAGTGGCATGGGTTAGTCTGTTTTGACAGCAATTTACATGTGTTGCAGATACTTTTAAATATTCAAAGACATCAGTGACTCTTCAAACATTGTTTGGTTAATAAATTACAGCCTTTTACAGATGAACTACCGTAATGATCTGGCTATAAGACGGGGTTTTTTATTGCCAGAATACCCCCTATTTTTTACACCCGTCTTATAACCAAGATCTCGGGCATCCTTGAAATTTTCGGCAAAGAACGAAAGGAAAATCATGTGCGGTAAGTACATATGTATACCTGTTGCGCAACTATGAAGTGATGAGCGGGAGCGTGATTCCAAATAAATAACAAAAGAAACCAAAAGATCGTGAAGAACAGTTATAATTCAAGCTTAAAGGTTTTTATCATAATTGGATTAATTCCCATGCGTTTTCAATGGATACACTCCCGGAAGGTGCCCCGGAACATAATAAGCATGCGCGAATTTTCATTGGTTTATGATAATGAGTTCATAAATATTAATGAGACAAAAGTTTAATTCCATTTGCATGAAAAATAAGTTGATGATGCCTTACGTTTTTTTTTTATTATATATAGTTATTATATTTTTCCATAAATGTCCAATACAGCAAATTAAATCTCCGGTCAAACATTATGGATGCACAGGTTATTCTGTCTCTTCCTATATCACTCTTGATTAGCAATGGCCTGTTTTTTTTTAATCTATTTAATCTTTTATGTAAACACACCAATTATCCAATATAACACCTGCAGAATTAATCACCTTATTAACTGTCCGATTATGTTTGCTCGCTTCAGCAATTAAACACAGGTGTAAATCTTCCGACGGTCAACCGCATAGGTATTTTACTGCGTTAAATACTAGAATGGATGCCCATGTTTTAAACTGTAGAAAATGCCAGTTATGCGTAGTTGCTTCCCTTATTTACCTGTCAATCATTTTACTTTCCTTCCTTCATTGGTTTATGATAATGAGTTCATGAATATTAATGAGGCGAAAGTTGTGACGTTAATAAACTCAAATTTCAGACACAAAAAATAACTGATTACAGTTTCTAGGTAAGAAAAATTATTCAGGGACTTGCTAGGTACCTAAAACTATCTGTTTATCATTGAAGTCGGTCTAATATAAATTTTATTTTAGTAAAGTCGTCATTGTCATTAGATTTCGCGACCGCAAAACACCGAGCGAAATTGATCAACCAGTGTCTCACTCTGTAATGTTCGGCACTTTCTACATCGGCGCAACCCCCGTCAGATTGTTAGAATTTATACCCGTCTTATAGCCGAGACTAAGAAAAAATCACCCAAAGAAAAGCCAAAAAATACCCCCCGTCTTATAGCCAAATCGTCTTATAGCCGGATCATTACGGTACTTCACAGGCCTAAAGATTAATGGCAGGTGTATTTGACACTTTTGTCAATATATGTATGCAAAAATTTTCAGCAATAACATCAAAATTATATGTGAACTGCCTTAAAATTTTATGATCAAAGATTCTGTTAAATAATTGATATTTTCAAAGTTGAAAAGGGAAGAAGATTTGTGGGGAGAGAGAGGTGAGTGGGTCAATCTGGTACAACAATTTTTGTTTTCTGTGTCAAACCAAATAGGACCGCTGATAAATCCTTCAAAATCCATGATACATTCAGTTTATTCATATTCCTGTAAATCAAAATATGAACAATCAATCTAACTTATAAAGGAAAAAGAATAATTATAAAGATTGTTTGATAAACAAGATAAAAGAACATATAGTCTAACATCATTACATGATGTAGGGGGAAAGCTTTTAAAACCAGTTCAGCAACAGGACAGAGGCATATACTCCAGTGATTTAATCGACCACCAATCAACCAGTATTGACCAGTAATGTCCGGTTAAAACCGGTTTTAACCACCGGCCCGGTCAATACTCATATT
The DNA here is from genome assembly GCA_963580285.1 of Lucinisca nassula. Taxonomy (NCBI): domain Eukaryota; kingdom Metazoa; phylum Mollusca; class Bivalvia; order Lucinida; family Lucinidae; genus Lucinisca; species Lucinisca nassula. Next base: position 166,792,104 of record OY757013.1, on the reverse strand, counting down.
GACCGGCTTTTTGCCAACCTTGTGATCGGGAGCCACACAGCCCGAAAGAGGACCACACGAAAGCACACCGGGACTGGGCATGGACCCACCAAAAGGAAAATCAGTCGCCCAGCCCCTCCTGAGGGGGTGAGGCAAATGGGAAGTCAGAACGAGACGCAGCGCTGTGGTTGCGGTCCTTGGACTTCGCACTTAGGAGCGTTGCATCAAAAGCCTGGCCGATCGAGAGCCACACAACCCAAAGGAGAACGGCACAACAGCACACTAGCAAACAAAGCCTCTCCTTCAGGAACGCATATAGAAAAGTGGGACAGAAATAAGAAACAAGACGCCTTATCACATCTTTTTCTTTCTTTTTTCGCAACTTTCGCTTTCGAATAAAGGATGTACATTATAAGGTTACCCAAATGGTATGACCTGGAGGCCCTCAAAAGGGCCTTTTGCATACCACCATGACTGAAAAACCGCATCTCGCCCGGTATATCATACAGCCCTCCATACTGCCCTTGTCGCATAACATAAAAATCACCAAAAACAGCAAATTGCGCCATGACCGTAATAAAGACAGACGGTCAAGATGGCCACATATCAATACAGACAAGGGAAATTAACTTACTAACTAGGGCATGACTTAGTGCGACCTGAAGGAAGGCTTTTAACACACACAACCACGCACGCAAAACTAAAATAACATACAACCACACTAGATAGGTAGATATAGTGATAGTTGTAGGATAGGAATACAGTAGAGAGGATAGTATAGAAAAGAGAGATCAAAAACCTGGAGTTAGAAGAAGAAGAAGAAGAGTGTTCTCAAAAAGCGATTTCAAACATTTTTATTTGTGTAAATATGAAACATTAAAAACAAAATCGCATAGCAGCGCTCGATTGCGCACGTGCGCAGGCGGACGCTTGTATGAGACCTACATGATTATATAACAATTTGCACTAACCACTTTGACTAAAGAGATTGGCAAACGTTGTCTCGGGGCCCCAAACGGCTAGGCAAGAATACTTTTATTTCTACTATGATGCGTTCCTACACGTAGGATGCGATAATGATATGCAAACAAGGCAACACAAAATGACCCTCCTACGGTCCCACAGAATACGGCATCCTGCGTCGAGGAGGGCATCACTTTTTCTTAACTTCAAACGAAAAAGCATAAAAGGGGATTGACCTACTTTCCACATCCTCCACGATAGAGGTCACCCACAAACTAAAATAAATACAATTTGGGCCCGAGACGGCGGAAGCCAACACACCATGTTACTATGTTATATGTTGAATGTACAGAATAAACAAAAACAAAACACAAATATAATCTTCAAGCACAACCTTGCAGGTACAAAAATTGTCCTTCCCAGCAACTGTGGGCGGATGGGCTTGTCCCAAAAAGGACAACAACACAAACGAGATCGGCAAACGTTGTCTCGGCCTCCAAATGGCTAGGCAGGAATACACTTTCCTCCTATGGTGCCTTCCTTCACGTAGGATGCGTAAATGATATGCAAACATGGCGACTGACCCACTTATGGTCCCGCAGAGTGCGGCATCCTACCTCGAGGAAGGCATCACTTTTTCTTAACTTAAAAGGGCAAATGCATAAAAAGGGATTGACCTACTTTGCACATCCTCCGCGATAGAAGTCACTCACTAACAAAATATATACGAATTCAAGCCCGAGACCGCGTAGGCCGGCACCTTATGTAATTATGTTACATATTGTATGTACAGATAAACAAAAAAACAAAAACAACACAAAATATAAACCACTAGCACAATCTTGCAGGTACAAAAACTGTCACCCCCAGCAACTGTGAGCGGGTGGGCTTGCCCTTAAACGGACAACACCACCTTTAAGGCACAAGAAAAACAAACAAAACAGGTCTGTGGTGGGGTAAGCACATCTGCCCGCATATATATACTTAAAAAATAGACCACTCAACAAGCTGGGGAAACAGACCAAACAAAGTAAAAATGTACATACGTTACATAAATATACAAAAATCAAATAAAAACTAGAAAAAGTGTCCATAGGACACGGATGCCCCCGCCAAATGCCATTCATAAATCAGGCTCTACCTGTTACAAAAACTTTAACCTGAGGTTACAGGATCACGTACGTACGTACACACACACGTACAGACGGACGTACACATGTACGGAAAACCGAAAAACTATATGCCCCCGGCACTGACCCTTTCCTGCTCTGACACGGTTCGGCATATTGACAAGCAAAAAATTATAACGTCGAGTAGAAGACAAAATGGACCGACTGCAGCGGACTTACGATAGACACGGACGGACGGGGCTGGAGCCGAGCGATGGTCTCCCCATTCACCGGCAACGTGGAATGAGGATACCACCGAACGGCTACGGTGTAGTGCCAGAATGGATTCGTTCCCTGGGACCCCACCAGGTGACGGCCCGTGACACGGGGAAACTGGAAACAACAAACCAATTCTTTCATTTAACCCTTTTTGTACCAAATGGAATCTTCCTCCTTATTTATATAACAGGAGTTCATTTCAAAATTTAGGGGTGTGAGGTTGTGTTTTCATCAAAGTTTATTTGGAAAATGACTGAACTTTTAGCAAACAGTGGAAGCTCTGATCAGACGCCGCATTGTGCGGCGTCTGATCTGGGCATGCACTGTTTGCCAGGTTACCCGTTTTGGGGTTTCTGGTTCTAAATGGGTTAAGAATAGACCCTTAGGCGCCAATTACCCTATTGATGAGGGAGACAAAAATTATTTTTCCTTTAAGAGTTGACCCTTTTGATTATTGGAAAGTAAACAGAAAGTCACAAGTTGTCACTCTTGTAAAACTGTGGCAGAAAATATATGAGGACCTCGTCAAGGTGTATAGGTGTCATTTTAGTGAATGACAAGGGGGATTTTCAGTGTACATTGAATTTCGTGCGTACGGGGAGGTGAGTCCAAGCGTTATCCAGCCTGACTGACTTCAGGAACCAGTCAACTATGATTCCATGACATTTGCTCACAAGACAATTGCTCATAAGACAGTTGCTCACAAGACAATTGTTCACAAGACAATTGCCCTCAACCTTAATGGAAAATAGGACAATTGCTCACAACACAATTTTTCATGATTTTATTTTGACAGTCTTTTATTTATATTACCCATAGTTTAGTGGAATTTTTCTTCCTCAAAATATAATGCAACTGTTCATCAGCTGGAATTTAAGTAGTTAATGATAATTAATTTAAAACATCAGTACTGTAGTTGGATGAATGGTAGCAGAGTTCTCACTAGGATTTGGATTTTGAAAACAGGAGTTTAACCCTTCTCTTGCTGAATATTCAGTTCAGCCACACCCATTTCTGTCTTTGAACCAATCAGATTACTTGACTTAATTAATTCCTACAAATTCATAAACTGAATGTCAAACAGTGTAGATCCTGATCAGATGGCTTCTTCAGAAGCCATCTGATCTGGATCTATACTGTTTGCAAAGATAAGGGTTGTTGTGAACAGCAAGATAAGAGTTAAGACTCCATCCATGGAAAAAGTTGGATTCAAATCTGAAAAGTTGGAGTCAAATTTTAAAAAGTTGGGAGTTTGACCTAAACAAGAGGGCCATGATAGCCCTGGATCACTCACCTGATCCATAGGGTAACATGTGGGCCCCTTGGAGAGCTATTATTGGCCCCGGGCTATAATTTGACTTATCTTGGTAGTGGTCTAAAAAGTGAAGCTTCATACCAAATATCAAAGACCGGAGCCTTCTGGTTTCAGACAAGATTTTTAAAGATTTTCCTTATATAAGTCTATTTTTATCTTGGGAGTCCCCGGGGCGGGCCATTTTGGCCCCAGGGCTATACTTTGAACAATCTTGGTAGAAATCCACAAGACGAAGCTTCAAACCAAATATCCAAGACCTTGGCCTTCTGTTTCAGACAAGAAGATTTTCAAATGTTTTCATTGCCTTGACTTCTAAGTTCTATTACCTAGGGCTATAATTTGAACAATTTTGAAAGATGTCCACTAGATGAAGCTTCACACCAAATATCAAAGACCTCGGCCTTGTGGTTTTAGAGTAGAAGATTTTTTTATATTTACCTATATAAGTCAATATAAAACCAAAGGGCCCCGGGATGGAGGCATTTTTGGCCTAAGGGCTACGATTTGAACAATCTTGGTAAAGGTCCACTAGATGAAGCTACACACCAAATATCAAAGACCTGGGCCATGCGGTTTCAGAGAAGAAGATTTTTAAAGATTTTCCCTTTATAAGTCAATGTTAAACCAAAGGGCCCGCAGGTGGGGACATTTTACTCACTAGGCCTATAATTTGAACAATCTTGATAGAGGTCCACTAGATGAAGCTTCATACCAACTATCAAAGAGCTGGGACTTGCGGTTTCAGAGAAGAAGATTTTTAAAGATTTTCCCTATATAAGTCTATGTAAAACCCAAGGGCCCCGGGGCAGGGGAATTTTTGGCACCAGGGCTGTAATTTGAACAATCTTGGTAGAGGTCCACTAGATGTAGCTTCATACCAAATATCAAAGACCTGGGCCTTGTGGTTTCAGAGAAGAAGATTTTTAAATATTTTCCCTATATAAGTTTATGTAAAACCAAAGGCCCCCTGGGTGGGACATTTTTGGCCCCAGGGCTATAATTTGAACTATCTTGGTAGAGGTCCACTAGATGAAGCTTCATACCCAATATCAAAGACCTGGGCCATGCGGTTTCAGAGAAGAAGATTTTTAAAGATTTTCCCTATATAAGTCCATGTAAAACCAAAGGGCCCCGGGGGTGGGCATTTTTGGCACCCAGGCTATAATTTGAACAATCTTGGTAGAGGTCCACTAGATGAAGCTTAATACCAAATATCAAAGACCTGGGCCTTGTGGTTTCAGTGAAAACGATTTTTAAATATTTTCCCTATATAAGCCTATGAAAAAACCAAAGGGCCCCGGGCGTGGGCATTTTTGGCCCTAGGGCTATAATTTGAACAATCTTGATAGAGGTTCACTAGATGAAGCTTCACACCAAATATCAAAGACCTGGGCCAAGAAGATTTTTAAAGATTTTCCCTATATGAGCCTTAGTTTGTAAAACCAAAGGCCCCCCGGCTATAATTTGAACAATCTTGGTAGAGGTCCACTAGATGAAGCTACACACCAAATATCAAAGACCTGGGCCATGCGGTTTCTGAGAAGATTTTTAAAGATTTTCCCTGTATAAGCCAATGTTAAACCAAAGGGCCTGCAGGTGGGGGCATTTTTCGCACTGGGCCTATAATTTGAACAATCTTGATAGAGGTCCACTAGATGAAGCTTCATACCAAATATCATAGTCTGACCATCCTATTGTTCAGCCTTTGTTTGACTGGTTCCCAGTTTTCAATGAAGAACAGCAGAACACTTGAACCAGTAATTTTGTTTTGTCAGAATTGATTGCTTGTTTCTAGTGATGTGCGGTATTATCGGTATACCGGTATATCGTGATACAGTTCAGAAAAAAATCGTATCACAATACGGCCCGCCATTACCGATATTTTCGATATTTTTTTTGCTTTCATCCATTTTTCATATTTTGTTTTGTAACTGATCGGTAAATACAGCACCATGAAAGCAGAATCATTCCCGCGGCTAAATTAAGTTATGCAATCCATTCCCACCCTTTATGTATAAGCCGGACCACTAGTGAACAACTGCTATTACTCAAGAAAGAAATGCATAACTATCTTTGAAACTATTGTCACAATTTGCATCGCTTATTATAATCTCACTACCAAACACCTAGATTACTACCCTCTTTAATTTAAACAGTAACAAGTTTACAAGCTTAAAATGCACTTAGGTATCGTCAATGAGATAATTAGTTCATCCTCAACTGCTAATCCGTTTAATTATATCCAAACACCGAACAATCACCTCGACACGTTTTTCACACACCGATGATGATCAAAGGCCATGTGCCGTCGCACGTGATTTTGGCTGTCAATATAATACCGCGCAAGGGGAAAATGGGACGTCCTCTAGTACTCAATAAACAGAGAAAGCGGTTTCAGATAAGAAGGCGGAGCAAACTTTTTACAAACTGCTAACAGTGGGTGGGTTTATATGTGAAGGTTGGGACGTCTCGGTAATAATTTCGGAAGTCTGCAGGACGCGTTTGATGTTTAATTTGGGCATCCGGAAGCGATTTCAGACGTAATATACGCTGTTCGTCTGCCTAACTGAAGCCCTGGCCGGTCATAGTGTTGGCCGAGCTAGGATATCGTTGTTGTATTACGCCGTTTTAGTGCAAGCCGCCTAGCATTTACAATTTAGCGTAATCGGGGAAAACCATAACAAACTGTACATGGCCAACTACCAAGTCATTTAAAATCAATTAGGAAAAGCCAATAACTAGCAACATTTCAGGTTGAAAAAGATGACGGTCATGAATAAAGTGACTGAGGCCACCAATCTAATACATTTTAAAGCATTTTCAGATATTATCTTTATTTCCCCTCATAACATTGGGACAATTCTAAAAAGTACCTTGGACTTGGTTTTGTAAGTGCATGAGCAGAAATAGGTTAAATGATATATACCCATGAAAACTCCATTCTTTTTCCCACATATAGTTGGGTTTTCCAATTACCAGTGTGTTTCAGATTGCTACATAATATATCGTGATATCGTGATACGTAGTAACCATATTGCAATATATCGTGATACGAAAATTCTGACAATACCCATCCCTACTTGTTTCTTTCACAAGAGAGTAAAGTCTAACAAGAAAGCAGTCTGAGGGAGAGCCAAATCCCCGCCACACTTTAATATCAAGGCTCAACTTTGGGACCTTCACGTGTGACCTTCACCTGTGACCTTGACCTCAAGTTGGAATGGTTTATTTATGGGTTCTGCACATCAGCTTACTAAGGGGCATATTTCACCAAAGTTTAATGAAAATCCTTCCAGAGATAAAGGAGATATGGAACAGACACAAAATTCAAACTCTTGACCTTCACCTGTGACCTTGACCTCAAGTTGCCATGGTTTATTTATGGGTCCTGTACATCAGCTCACTGAGGGGGAAATTTCAACATGGTTTAATGAAAATCCTTCCAGGGGTAAAGGAGATATGGAACGTACACAAAATTCAAAGTTTTAAACTTGTGACCTTCACTTGTGACCTTGACCTTGAGTAGGCATGGTTTGTCTATTGGTCCTGCACATTAGCTCATTTGACCAAAGTTTAATGAAAATCCTTCCAGGGGTAAAGGAGATATGGAACCGACACAAAATTCAAAGTTTCAAACTGGTCACCTTCAACTGTGACCTTGACCTTGAGTTGGCATGGTTTATTAATGTGTTATGCCCATCTGCTCACTAAGGGGGATATTTCACCAAAGCTTAATGAAAATCCTTCTAGGGGTAAAGGAGATATAGAACAGGCATAAAATTCAAAGTTTCAAAATTGTGACCTTCAAATGTAACCTTGACCTTGTGTTGGCATGGTTCGTTTATGGCTTGTGCACATAAGCTCACTGAGGGGGATATTTGACCAAAGTTTAATGAAAATCCTTTGAAGGGTAAAGGAGATATGCAACGGACACAAAATTCAAAGTTTCAAACTCGTGACCTTCAAATGTTACCTGGACGTGGGTTTTGATAATTGACCAAAATTTAATGAAAACCCTTCCAAGGTAAAGGACATATAGAATGGACACAAAATTCAAAGTTTCAAACTTGTGAACTTCAAATGTGACCTTGACCTTGAGCTGGAATGGTTCACTTATGGGTTCTGCACATCAGCTCACTAAGGCCCAGTAAGGGGGATAACTGACCAAAGTTTAATGAGAATGCTTGCCGGGGTAAAGGAGATACAGGGGTAAAGGAGATATGGAACGGACACAAAATTCAAAGTTTCAAACACTTGACCTTTCTCTTGAGTCGACATGGTTTACTTATGGGTTGTACACATCAGCTCACTGAAAAGAATATTTGACCACAGTTTAATGAAAATCTATCACAGGATTCAGGAGATACAGAGCGGACAAGAAAGTGTTATGGGCGGACAGACGATGGTCATTCCTATAATCCCCACTCAGCTTCACGGCAGAGGATTAATACAAGTAACATCAACTATTAATGCTTGAACTCATTCCAGTAGTTAGGTAGATAGCCTAAATTACATGTACCTCTAGATTCCATACCCTGTTGCTAATTATACTGTAATACTTGCAAAACTCATATGATGTGTTAGCCATATTCAACTCCTAACTTCCTATAGGGGCGTGAAATCATCTTGTAACCGCCGGTGTAACAGTTTATCTTTACCCCCTGGGTAGCTTTACCCCTGGGAGTAAAGATATCCCGGGATATCTTTACCCCCCCCCTGGATATCTTCACCCCCGGGGTTAAAGATATCCCGGCTGGGATATCTTTACCCCCCAGGGGGTAAAGCTAAACTAGCTAGGATATCTTTACCCCCACCCCAACTTTTGGGTATAAACTATTTTCTTAATGCCCAATTTCTTCTTATATGTAAGTGAAGCAAGATGGTGGACTCGATGTTTCACTTTAACATTTTTTCGTTTCAATCATGACTCGGACTAATAGAACTACCCTCAGTAAGTAATATGACCATATTATAGAGGCAAATGATTATTTAATAACTTCTTTTTTGTATATTTTCTTATTCAAAATGTTGCTTATGACAATCTTTCATAATCTTGCATTATCCCTGTCAGTCATGAAATGGGTGGTGGTGGTGAGCGGAAAGGCGGGGGTAATGATATACCGGCTGGGATATCTTTACCCCCGGCGGTAAAGCTAAACTGGCCAGGATATCTTTACCCCCACCCCAACTTTTGGGTATAAACTATTTTCTAATGCCAAATTTCTTCTTATATGTAAGAGAAGCAAGATAGTGGACTCGATGTTTCCCTTTCACATTTTTTGTTTCAGTTGTGACTCGGACTTATAGAACTACCCTTAGAAAGAAATATGACCATATTATAGAGGCAAATGATTATTTAATAACTTCTTTTTGTATATTTTCTTATTCAAAATGTCCCTTATGACAATCTTTCATAATCTTGCATTATCCCCGTCAGTTGTGAAATGGGTGGTGGTGGTGAGTGGAAAGGCGGCGGTAAAGATATCCCAGGCGGGATTTCTTTATCCCCGGGGGTAAAGCTAAACTGGCCAGGATATCTTTACCCCCACCCCAACTTTTGGGTATAAACTATTTTCTAAATGCCCAATTTCTTCTTATATGTAAGAGAAGCAAGAAAGTGGACTCGATGTTTCACTTTAACATTTTTCGTTTCAATCGTGACTCGGACTAATAGAACTTCCCTAAGTAAGAAATATGACCATACAGAGGCAAATGATTATTTAATAACTTCTTTTTTGTATATTTTCTTATTCAAAATGTCCCTTATGACAATCTTTCATAATCTTGCATTATCCCCTTCTGTTGTGAAATGGGCGGTGGTGGTGAGTGGAAATAATAATAATAATAATAATAATGACTTTATTTAACGAGAAAGCCCAGTTGGACACAGTCCAATCTTCCCTGGGGTCCTCCTTCAACATATACATATGTACAATATGAACATAGAAAATTACATATATCTGTATACATATAAACATAACATAACAAACTATATAACATCTTAGATCATAGTTGTGACTGGGTTGCTGCCCATTCCAAGTATCTTTTTCTAAACTGTGGAAGGGATGCAGAAGCTTTGATGTTTTCTGGGATGGCATTCCATATTTTAGATCCAGAATAAGCAAGGGTATTCCGGTAAATTTCATAATTGGGTTTTGGCACATACAGAAGAGCATCAGATGTTGATCTTAAGTTTCGATTGTGTATTTCACTTGTAAACTGAAACAAACCTTGCACGTATGAAGGTGTTAGATTATTCAGTATTTTGTAAACTAAAATAGCTTTTTGGTAATTTACTCTTGTTGGAAATGTCATCCACTTTAATTCAGTAAACAGCTCATTGGATGGTGTGTCTAGAGGCTTGTTTAGAAAGGTGGGGGTAAAGATATCCTGGCCGGGATATCTTTACCCCCGGGGGTAAAGCTAAACTGGCCAGGATATCTTTACCCCCACCCCAACTTTTGGGTATAAACTATTTTCTAAATGCCCAATTTCTTCTAATATGTAAGAGAAGCAAGATAGTGGACTCGATGTTTCACTTTAACATTTTTCGTTTCAATCGTGACTCGGACTAATAGAACTACCCTTAGTAAGAAATATGACCATATTATAGAGGCAAATGATTATTTAATGACTTCTTTTTTGTATATTTTCTTATTCAAAATGATGCTTATGACAATCTTTCGAATTCTTACATTATCCCTGTCAGTCGTGAAATGGGTGATGGTGGTGAGTGGAAAGGTGGGGGTAAAGCTAAACTGGCCAGGATATCATTACCACCCCCCCCCCCCCCCCCCCCCCCCCAACTTTTGGGTATAAACTATTTTCTAAATGCCCAATTTCTTCTTATATGTAAGAGAAGCAAGAAAGTGGACTCGATGTTTCACTTGAACATTTTTTGTTTCAATCATGACTCGGATTAATAGAACTACCCTTAGTAAGAAATATGACAATATTATAGAGGCAAATGATTATTTAATAACTTCTTTTTGTATAGTTCCTTATTCAAAATGTCCCTTATGACAATCTTTCATAAACTTGCATTATCCCTGTCAGTCGTGAAATGGGTTGTGGTGGTGAGTGCAAAGGCGGGGGTAAAGATATCCTGGCTGGGATATCTTTACCCCCGGGGGAAAAGCTAAACTGGCCAGAATATCTTTACCCCCACCCCAACTTTTGGGTATAAACTATTTTCTTAATGCCCAATTTCTTCTTATATGTAAGAGAAGCAAGAAAGTGGACTCGATGTTTCACTTTAACATTTTTCGTTTCAATCATGACTCAGACTTATAGAACTACCCTTAGTAAGAAATATGACCATATTATAGAGGCAAATGATTATTTAATAACTTCTTTTTTGTATGTTTTCTTATTCAAAATGTCCCTTATGACAATCTTTCATAATCTTGCATCATCCCTCTCAGTTGTGCAATGGGTGGTGTTGGTGAGTGCAAAGGCGGGGGTAAAGATATCCCAGGCGGGATATCTTTACCCCCGGGGGTAAAGCTAAACTGGCCAGGATATCTTTACCCCCACCCAAACTTTTTGGTATAAACTATTTTCTTAATGCCCAATTTCTTCTTATATGTAAGAGAAGCAAGAAAGTGGACTCGATGTTTCACTTTAACATTTTTTGTTTCAATCATTACTCAGACTAATAGAACTACCCTTAGTAAGAAATATGACCACATTGTAGAGGCAAATGATTATTACATAACTTCTTTTTTGTATATTTTCTTATTCAAAATGTTGCTTATGACAATCTTTCATAATCTTGCATCATCCCTGTCAGTCGTGAAATGGATGGTGGTGGTGAGTGGAAAGGCGGCGGTAAAGATATCCCAGGCGGGATATCTTTACCCCCGGGGGTAAAGCTAAACTGGCCAGGATATCTTTACCCCCACCCCAACTTTTGGGTATAAGCTATTTTCTAAATGCCCAATTTCTTCTTATATGTAAGAGAAGCAAGATAGTGGACTCAATGTTTCACTTAAACATTTTTCGTTGCAATTGTGACTCGGACAAATAGAACTACCCTTAGTAAGAAATATAATCATATTATAGAGGCAAATGATTATTTATTAACTTCTTTTTGTATATTCTTCTAAATTATATTTCTGCAGGGAAATAACAAATAGTCTATGAATTAAAATCACTTTAAGAAATTGTATAGTTTCTTATTCAAAATGTCCCTTATGACAAACTTTCATAATCTTGCATTATCCATGTCAGTTGTGAAATGGGTGGTGGTGAGTGGAAAGGCGGGGGTAAAGATATCCTGGCTGGGATATCTTTACCCCCGGGGGTAAAGCTAAACTGGCCAGGATATCTTTACCCCCACCCCAACTTTTGGGTATAAACTATTTCTTAATGCCCAATTTCTTCTTATATCACTATCTTGCTTCTCTTACATATAAGAAGAAATTAGGTATTAGGAAAATAGTTTATACCCAAAAGTTGGGGTGGGGGTAAAGATATCCTGGCCAGTTCAGCTTTACCCCCGGGGGTAAAGATATCCCAGCTGGGATATCTTTACCCCTGCCTTTGCACTCACCACCATCACCCATTGCACAACTGACAGGGATAATGCAAGATTATGAAAGATTTTCATAAGGGACATTTTGAATAAGAAAATATACAAAAAAGAAGTTATTTAATAATCATTTGCCTCTATAATGTGGTCATATTTCTTACTAAGGGTAGTTCTATTAGTCTGAGTAATTGTTTTGTTTGTTTGATTTGAGGTTTAACGTCCCCGTCAACACTGTAAAGGTCATTTTGGAGACGTTGCTTCCAATTTTGTGGGACTTTTACCCAACATTGAGATGAAAAGACATCTCAAGCCCTGTCGCCCAATGAAACCAATAGGGTTTATTAGCATGGACGGTCCGCCTCGCACCGCGGTTCCTGAACAGGCTTAGTTCCTCTAAGCGGTTTACCAGTACTAGTGTGCGGGCCAGATTTAGCTCTGCATGGAAGCATCATGCAGCCCATATATTTCTTCAAGCCCCTATGGGCGGGGGCTTATTAGTCTGAGTAATGATTGAGTAATGATTGAAACAAAAAATGTTAAAGTGAAACATCGAGTCCACTATCTTGCTTCTCTTACATATAAGAAGAAATTGGGCATTAAGAAAATAGTTTAAACCCAAAAGTTGGGGTGGGGGTAAAGATATCCTGGCCAGTTTAGCTTTACCCCCGGGGGTAAAGATATCCCAGCCGGGATATCTTTACCCCCGCCTTTGCACTCACCCCCACCACCCATTTCACAACTGACAGGGATAATGCAAGATTATGAAAGATTGTCATAAGGGACATTTAGAATAAGAAAATATACAAAAAGAAGTTATTAAATAATCATTTACCTCTATAATGTGGTCATATTTTTTACTAAGGGTAGTTCTATTAGTCCGAGTCATGATTGAAACAAAAAAATGTTAAAGTGAAACATCGAGTCCCTATCTTGCTTCTCTTACATATAAGAAGAAATTGGGCATTAAGAAAATAGTTTATACTCAAAAGTTGGGGTGGGGGTAAAGATATCCTGGCCAGTTTAGCTTTACCCCGGGGGTAAAGATATCCTGGCCAGTTTAGCTTTACCCCCGGGGGTGAAGATATCCAGGGTGGGGGTAAAGATATCCCGGGATATCCTTACCCCCGGGGGTAAAGCTACCCCTGAGTAGCTTTACCCCCAGGGGTAAAGCTACACAGGGGTCAAGATAAACTGGGACACCGGTCACATGGTTCAACCAAACTTCAGTTACTTTTCAAGTTCATAAGAGACCTGAAGCACAAATGACTTTGATTTAAGAAAAAAAATCCTGTGCATTAAGATCATAAAAAGAGATTGAAACAAAAACTAATTTGATTGGATGTTGACCAGCTTTTACAAGAAAATATATATTGCTGATATTGATGTAACTGAACAAAGTTTTGTTCCATTCAATTTCTATAAGAAAGATTATATAATTCTGAAAACAATTATCTTATTCCACCAATAACAATGTGCATTATATGCATCTTGGAGCAGAAATGAAAAATAATAATTTATGCTTCAGTAAACACAGTTTTCTATATATATATATAATGGGGTTTTCAAAACACAGTCTTGTAACTTAACGTGAAAATTTGTAATCTTTTTCTTATATATACTGCTAACATAGGTTTTGGGTGCTTACTAGAACCGTCTAATTGATGCAATTTTAACATGTGACCACAACCTATGTCATGGAGCAGAAATGTATACCCTTGTAAACCCCAGTTTTTTCCACATCACAAAAACACGCCTGTATAATTTTGACCCCATTGAACCCAACTTTTATACAGTAAAACTGGGGTTTCCAGGGGTAAATAAAAATCAAAATTGAGTTCCTTTAAGAGCAATGAAAACATTCATAAGAAAGAAGATGGGTCATACTACGTAGTTTCGGCTAATAAAGCCTGATCAGTGACCCTGTAATGATCCGGCAAAGAAAGCCAGAGGAAACATACTTCAATTTTGCGAATTTCGAATAGGCAGTCGATTCAAAGAGTGATATAAATCAAAATGGGGTCCAAATAATTAAAAACCTGTCTAGAATATGTTTCTAAACCAATAATTTATTTCTGATTTCTCAGAATATTCACGCTGATCTCAAAGGACCAAAAGTAAAATATAAACTGCACTATGGTTGATGTACGGGGAGACGTTTTACGGCCGCCGCACGGCACAACACCAGCTGCAGTGAAGGCAAATAAAAATCAAAATTGAGTTCCTTTAAGAGCAATGAAAACATTCATAAGAAAGAAGATGGGTCATACTACGTAGTTTCGGCTAATAAAGCCTCATCAGTGACCCTGTAATGATCCGGCAAAGAAAGCCAGAGGAAACATACTTCAATTTTGCGAATTTCGAATAGGCAGTCGATTCAAAGAGTGATATAAATCATAAGGGGGTCCAAATAATTAAAAACCTGTCTAGAATATGTTTCTAAACCAATAATTTATTTCTGATTTCTCAGAATATTCACGCTGATCTCAAAGGACCAAAAGTAAAATATAAACTGCACTATGGTTGATGTACGGGGAGACGTTTTACGGCCGCCACACGGCACAACACCAGCTGCAGTGAAGGCAAATAAAAATCAAAATTGAGTTCCTTTAAGAGCAATGAAAACATTCATAAGAAAGAAGATGGGTCATACTACGTAGTTTCGGCTAATAAAGCCTCATCAGTGACCCTGTAATGATCCGGCAAAGAAAGCCAGAGGAAACATACTTCAATTTTGCTAATTTCGAATAGGCAGTCGATTCAAAGAGTGATATAAATCAAAAGGGGGTCCAAATAATTAAAAACCTGTCTAGAATATGTTTCTAAACCAATAATTTATTTCTGATTTCTCAGAATATTCACGCTGATCTCAAAGGACCAAAAGTAAAATATAAACTGCACTATGGTTGATGTACGGGGAGACGTTTTACGGCCACCACACGGCACAACACCAGCTGCAGTGAAGGCAAATAAAAATCAAAATTGAATTCCTTTAAGAGCAATGAAAACATTCATAAGAACCTTATTTTTCTTATTTCTGCTCTAAAATATAGATTGTTGGTACTCATTAGAACCGCCTCGATGAGGCAGTTTTCACACGTGCCCAAAATCTATATTTTGAGCAGAAATAACAAAAATATCACAATTTTTCATCTTAAAATTTTCATTTTTTCGGTGGTAAAGGCCACAATGTATTTGTATAGGCGTGTTTTCGTAATGATATAGAGGGTGATTTACAGTGGGGTTCATTACACCGACTTGTTAACGTGATGGTTTGAGAAACATTCTTTTTTTATGAGAAATACTCACCAATCTGCCAGTTTAAACTTCTTCCGGTGGTGGCTTTATTGGACCCCAAAGTCTCTCAGCATCTGGCAGTGCCCCATATGGCAGGTGACCCCCTTTCTTTTTATCTCCAGGAAAACGCTCAACCTCAAACTGAACTTCTTTAACCAGCTTCTGGGCTTCTCGTATCACAGCATGCGCATCTAAAGTAGAACTGGCCATCTTGTAAGTTCCCTCACTGAAAGGGAAGACTAGGAAGAAATCCCCGATTTTGGGTGGTGGCCCTTTGGATTTGGGTTTGTGTTGGAGGGAAAATGACTTTCTTCTGGTTTTATTGTGAATTTGAGATGTGCTAGAGGCTTTGGTCAGTTCATGTAAGCCTAAATTTATGAGTTCCTTGTCCTTTGAATTTTTCTGTACCACTGACAAGCTTGATGCAACCTGTGACTGATTTTTGGACAAATTTGATTCACTTCGAGATGAAACCCCACCAAATCTCGAACCAGCATGACTTACAAAGTTTCGAGACTGACTTCTATCAAAATTTCTTGATGTTGATCTATCAATGGCTCTTGAAGGGGCTCGTTCAACACGAGACACTGTTCTTTCTGATGTTTTGTTTTTAAATCTAGTGTTGCTGTTATTGCTACTGCTTACTGGAGTCCTTCCACGATTTGCCATTTTTCTCAAAGATCTGGAATACTCATTTGGTCTGAGAGATTTTATTTTTATTGCCTCAGTTTCCTTAGGCACTTCTAGTAACAGTTCATTTAGTAGCACTGTATTTTTCAGGGCCTGTGTCTGTATTTTCTTATTGCCTGCAGCACTAGATAGAGAAGTTCTGTCAGAGTTGTCACTTGACCC
Source organism: Lucinisca nassula (assembly GCA_963580285.1). Taxonomy (NCBI): domain Eukaryota; kingdom Metazoa; phylum Mollusca; class Bivalvia; order Lucinida; family Lucinidae; genus Lucinisca; species Lucinisca nassula. The sequence continues at coordinate 166,775,780 of OY757013.1, read as the reverse complement.
AGAGAAACTAGAATAAGCACTATCAGAATTTCCAAAACTCTTAACGGAACCTTTGTCATATCTATGTAACTGATTGAAGTCACCTTTCCTCCCAGCTGATGATAAAGTCTCATTCCTGTCAAAAGTGGATGAGCTCTTATCAGATACTGGCTGAAAGTTTCTTTTAGCAGACATGGCTACTGAAACAGGTGAGTAACGACCGGACCGACATGTTAAGGAACCAAAATTGTCAGTTGGGTCCAAATCACCATTAACACTTGATGTGTCACTATCAGCATCATCAGAAGGATGAACTAAAGGTAATCCAAAGCATAGTTTGTCATCATTTTTGTTGTCTATATTAGGATTTTCTTGTTCAATGAAAGAAATTGTATGTTCTAATACTGGCTCTTGAATGTTTTTATACATGGAAGAAATGGAAGAGTTCATTCTCTGAGTACCTTCACGCCTGCTTAGCCTACTTCCAGCTGTATTTCTATCAAAAGGTTCTGCAGTGTTCATATTTCCTGAAGTCCTTCGTCCTCTGGCAGTCATACGGCCTGTGGGTTTTTCCAATCCTCCACGGTCCACATCCGACTCCTTGAAATTCATCATATCCATCAGATTATGACACATAGGCTTTTTCACCATGATGTCAGCTTGGCAGTCAGCACCTAGGGCAGGACTAAAGTTCACCTCCAACAACCAGGGTTTCAAGTTCTCGTCAACTAAAATATCAAATCCATAAAGTTCGAAACAATTACTCATCTTTGGAACCTGAGGCGCCTGAATGAGAAGTGTTAGCATAATGATATTTGTAATTTTAGTCCATAGTAACCTGTCATCAAGATTATTCTGGTGTAGGTAGTAACGTAACTGTGTTACAGTCCATTTACATCCTGCACCTACTCGTTCTTTGTCAGCAGTGTAATGAGGACTATGCTTATTTATCGAAGTATTTGTAAGGTGAGAGAACACATTGTTAAGACTACTTAAATCAAACTTTTCTGTGCTAAAGCGGACTAAACCTTCTTGAAATACATAAACAGTCAATGGATGGAAGGACGGAACAGCAACATATATCCTCATATCAAATTTGTATCCACCAATCAACAGAGGATTAGCTATATATCGCTGAACTACTGCATTACAATCATATTGCAGTTCAGATATATCTCGGAAAATGAATATTCCTCTTCCCCTTGACATGTCAGCTGGTTTACATATCCATGAAAACAGCCTGGGATCCATTTTAGACTTGAGCTTTCCATGTTCAGCAATATATCTAGTGTAGTCATTTGGTAAGTTGAAAGACATTGGACTAAAGTTATAAACACCTGCTCCATGTACCCCCTTCATTCTCCTCAAGTGTCGAACCAAACAATCTTTCCGAGTAATTCCGGTCGACTTTGGATAATGATTAAGCCTCTGCCAGGGATATATCTGTTCATAATCACTGGTCCGGAACCTGGAAGTACGCCACCAAATGTTCCAGTCAGACTCATGTTGTGAATTTTCATCAAATTCCACCCAACCACGTTCTAGAAATACCTGTCTTAACAGATCTGGCCCCTGGCCATGGTCATTAATTCTGAATACAACTGATTTTTTTCCATCGGACATTCTTTCTGGTGGTTCTGTGTTCGGAACTGGCATGAATGACTGACTTAGCAGCAACAGACATGATGAAAAGTTGATACCTGGATCATGTCAGATTTTATAGCCTCAAAGCTGAAACGAGAAAATATAAGGATTTCAAAGCTACCACATTTTACCATATTAGGGCCTGGTAAATACAAAAATTTTCCACTTGCCCATTGGGCAATAAATTTTTTTAGCACTTGCCAAGCTAAAAATCCTACTTGCTCAAATGGGGGTGGGTGGGGGGGGGGAGATAATGGTGATGTTCTTGCTTATTAAAAAATCAATATATATACATATAGAAAAAAAAAAAATACGGAAATGGATAAACTTTCAAGATAGGTAACTCTCTCATTAGTGCTGCCTACTGAAGGGGCAACACTTATTTGGTGATCATTATTTGTTTACTTTCCAGGGAGAGGACATATTATTTTTGGTTTGGATCAAGTTTATGTTGGCTCAGTGTTGACAGTTTGAAGTGCTGTACATGTATCTCCTAAACTGATAGAGGGATTTTCATCACTAGTATGGGTGGAAACAGATTTCAAACATATATATATTTTTTTTAAGAAAATTGTTACAGTACAGTTGTCTTATTTCAGCTTGTTAGAACCGTCTCAATGAGGCAATTCTAATGAGTACCCACAATTTATAATTTGGAGCAGAAATAAGAATAATGTAATATACCCCTTAAGAAACCTAGTCAGAGAAAATGGGACCTTATGAGTGTCTCAAAGTAATGAATACAGCAAGATACAGGAGTTGTTCAGATATCATTTTTTGTTGGAAATGTAAGGCACTTGGTTGAATTTTCAAGTTGTGAAGGAATCAAGCTATCTAATTTGCACATAAAAGTGTGAGTAAAAATTTGAAACAGTTTGTTAACAAAGTTACACTCTTCTAGATGAAGCATCATCCCTATTTTTGTTTTGGTTTTATGGCCCTTTCAAGATTTGTTCAATCATTTTGAGCTGATCTTTAATCAGAGCCTCAGGTGTTCAAAAACTGGATAGAAAACACCTGACTTTAGCGTCTCACATGTGTATACAGTCGAACTTCGGTGGCTCGAACCCCTTTGGGACCATGGAAATTTGCTCGAGACAGCGTTAGTTCGAGCCACTGTTGCATATTTCCAGAAAACATAACTAGGGTACTTTTGGACATCTTTTCGGTGTTCTGTAACATAAATGTATGCTGTGTGTACTCATTAGAATCGCCTCATCGATTACAAGAAAAAAGTAAAAAATCTCCTAAATTATCCCACACTTTTTCTTATGCAGAGGAATTCCCTAAGTACTCAAGAACGGGTTCGACTCAGCCATGGTAAACGAGCCATCGGTGTTCGAGCCATCATGGTTCGACTGTTCGTTATTTCTGCCCAAAGACATAGGTTGCCGGTATCCAAAGACATAGGTTGCCGTATTCCAAGGCATAGGTTGCGGATACTCGTTAAAAATGCCTCAATGAGACAACAAAGCTCATGCACCTGCGAAAGAGTCTTTCATTGATGAGAGATAATCTTTATAGGCTGCGTCTCCGTCTCCTGACAACCGGTTGTCAGGAGCATTTTTGCTGTCAAAAATGCTCCTGATAACCAGCACTGGTTGTTAGGAGCATTACACAGCAAAAATGCTCCTGACAACCAGCAATATTTTCCCAATAAAAGCCTGCTATATAAGCATTATTTTGGTTGCTTTACCCAGTATTTTAAGTTTCTTGATACATGTTTAATATTTTTTGTCTTCTTTGGTATTTTAACACTCTGTTTGTCTATGCATAAATATTTTTAAAAAGTTTGCCATTTGTTACAACAGACAATAAAAACAGATGACATTTTCAAATGCAGTTTTTGTTGGCAGCTTAGAATACAGCTTACTTTCATTGTCTCACACTCTGATATATCTAAAACTAGTGTTTAAGTCAAATTCAATTTTGGCCAACATTTAGTTTTACCACATTTCAATCCATTTCAACACCTTTTATATCATACTACAATTATCATTACACCCTAATTCCAGTAGTTTGGGGTTTGAGTTGATTATAGTCATTTGATTGTTTTGTTTGGAAAAAAACAGGGGTAGTTTGTTTTAACCCATTGTATACTGGTGGATTCTTCCATTCTTATTTGTTGGACAGGTATTTGTTGGACAGGTCCATTTGCTATTTAAGGGTCTCCAGTCTATTTTTCATGTTAATTCTAATTTTGATGGAAAATCCTGTTTGCAAGCAGTGCAGTAGACCCAAACCAGATGCCACATTCTGCAGCATCTGATCAGGGTCTGCACTATTTGCCTATGACCCTTTTATGGGTATCTCAGTAAGAATGGGTAAACTGATATTGGCTTAGAGTTGGACAAGGCCTGTTGTCCATGCAGCAGGTATGGGAAGAGGGGGAATAACTATTTCTTCTGTTTCTATACTTCCATTCATTTTACTCTGTCACTTTCATCTCTTCTACTGTTTCTTCTGTCTCTTTTCTCCCTTTCTCTGGGAGACAACACAAAATGACCCACAAGGATTGATGTGTCATTAACCCTTATATTGCTGTTCACGACAGCCCCTATCTTTGCAAACAGTGTAGATCCAGATCAGATGGCTTCTGAAGAAGCCATCTGATCAGGATCTACACTGTTGGGCCTTCAGTTTATGAATTTGTAGCAATAAATTACATCAAGTAATTTTATTGATTGATAGACAGAAATGGGTGTGGCTTAAATGAATATTCAGCAAGATAAGGATTAATCCTAACTCAATCAATCAATCAATTGGTAAGAATGGGTTAATTGACTTGAAAACAGATGCAACCATCAAATTCTTGTAAACAAATAAAAATTCCTGCACTCAAACCCATATCTGACAACAGAATATTCCACCTAATAGTGTGGGTTGTCTGTATATAGTTACACCACAGCTTAAAAGGCCTTATATCTCAGAAACTGTACACATCCTCACCCCTAAACCATATATATTCTTGTTTTATTATGATAAGACGCATTCAGTGATACCAACCTGGGCTCTCTTGGGTCCATGTCCCACCCCTCCACTTCATAAAAGACCTAATATTTCAGATACAGAGCCCACATGGAAATGGGGGTTCGTTTGGGAGACTTTATAATCAATAAATTAAAACCATATATGGCTGCCAGTGGGCAGTACCCACCTGAGCTCTGGTGAGCATAGTGGCCCATGGGCCTCTTGTTAAAATAACATGAATTAAGTTAATTTGAGTAGTGAACCAATGCTTCAGCTGAAGTGCACGACCCGCCGGATGCTTTTAGCTTTATGAGTGCTACCATATATGGGTATGGGGGCCATTTTGGTCATGTGACCTGGACCTAAAACGGTTCCCCCAATAAATGCGCCTTATCGTAAGGACAAAAATATATCTTATACTTTAGTACTGTATTCTGAATTGTTTGCAGGATAAAATGCATTCTCACCTTTCCAATACAAAAGCATATGTGTCAAAGTTTGATCTAGGCACAAAGAAAGTCAACCAAGGGTCACCATTTTAGCAATTTATGATGGGCCTACGTCCCAGATGCTATTTATTAAGTTTCGTGGAAATCTGCCCAGTGGTTCTGGAGAAGACTATTTTTGAAGGGTTTTTACCATATATGGCTTGGCAGCCATTTTGGTCATGTGACCTGGACCTCATGAGCAAATTTTGATTTCCCCCATCCCATAGAGGCTCCATATGAAATTTGACTTCAATCGGCCCAACGGTTTCCGAGGAGAAGCAGTTCGAAAATTTTCACATTTTTCGCCTCGGCGAGGCTATACTAAATGGAATGTAATATGTCGCAAGTTTATTGGTTAGATCTCATTGATATCTATCAGTATGCCAAAAATTGTTTAAATATTCCAAGCGGTTAAGTCACTATCACCAATTTTCACAAACGGGTTACGGATGGACAGACAGACAGACCATATATGGCTTGGCTGCCATTTTGGTCATGTGACCTGGACCCCATGAGCAAATTTTGGTTTCCCTCATCCCATAGAGGCTCCATATGAAATTTTACTTCAATCGGCCCAAGGGTTTTCAAGGAGAAGCAGTTCGAAAATTTTCACATTTTTCGCCTCAGCGAGGCTATACTAAATGGAATGTAATATTTCGCAAGTTAATTGGTTAGATCTCATTGATATCTATCAGTACGCCAAAAATTGTTTGAATATTCCAAACGGTTAAGACACTATCACCAATTTTCACAAATGGGTTACGGACGGACAGACAGACCGACACGGTGATTTTAGGGCACTCTTAGAAAATCAACCGACTTAAGTCGGTCGCTTTTTCTGCGGGTCGTGTAATACTAAAAAAAAAAATGACAAAGAAGCATTAAACATGTATCAAGAACCATGAAATACTAACAAGAGGGCCATGATGGCCCTGAATCGCTCAACTGAATCCAAGATGTTTCGAAGCTTATGGAAATGAAGGATTCACTGCTTTGAGGAGATGTGGACCAAAGACTTTTATCTTTGGAGGCTATTTTTCATTATAGTGGAATTTGAAGGTGTTTCTATTTTTATCTCTGGTGTCCATTTTGTTTAACAGAGCGGAACAGTTTAGGCAATTTTGAAAGAGGGTCACTCAAGGAACGTTCCTGGGAAATTATTTTCAAATCGGGCCATTTGCCTAGGAGTAAATGTCATTTAAAGGTTTTTCTATTTTTAGCTCTGGCTGCCATTTTGTTCAACGGAGTGGAACGATTTATGCAATTTTGAAAGAGGGTCACTCAAGGAACATTCCTGTGAAATTATTTTCAAAAAGGGCAATTTGCCTAGGAGATGTCATTTAAAGGTTTTCCTATTTTTAGCTCTGGTGGCCATTTTGTTTAACTAAGCGGAACCATTTAGGCAATTTTGAAAGAGGGTCACTCAAGGAACATTCCTGTGAAATTATTTTCAAACCAGGCCATTTGCCTAGGAGGAGATGTCATTCAAAGGTTTTTTCTATTTTTAGCTCTGGCGGCCATTTTGTTTAACGGAGCAGAACAGTTTTGGCAATTTTGAAAGAGGGTCACTCAAGGTACATTCCTGTGAAATTCTTTTCAAATCGGGCCATTTGCTTTGGAGGAGATGTCATTTAAAGGTTTTTCTATTTTTAGCTCTTGCGGCATGTTTGACGTAGCAGAACGATTTTGGCAATTTTGAAAGAGGGTCACTCAAGGAACATTCCTGTGACATTCTTTTTAAATTGGGCCATTTGCCTAGGAGGAGATGTCATTTAAAGGTTTTTCTATTTTTAGCTCTTGCGGCCATTTTATTTAAAGGAGCCTAACGATTTAGGCAATTTTGAAAGAGGGTCACTCAAAGAACATTCCTGTGAAATTCTTTTCAAATTGGGCCATTTGCCTAGGAGGAGATACCATTTAAAGGTTTTTCTATTTTTAGCTCTGGTGGCCATTTTGTTTAATGGAACAGAACGATTTAGGCAATTTTGAAGGAGGGTCACTCAAGGAACATTCCTGTGATATTATTTTCAAATCGGGCCATTTGCCTAGGAGGAGATGTCATTTAAAGGTTTTTCTATTTTTAGCTCTGGCGGCCATTTTATTTAACGGAGCGGAAAGATTTAAGCAATTTTGAAAGAAGGTCACTCAAGGAACATTCCTGCGAAATTATTTTCAAATAGGGCAATTTGCCTAGGAGGAGATGTCATTTAAAGGTTTTTCTATTTTTAGCTCTGGTGGCCATTTTTTTTAACGGAGCGGAACGATTTAGGCAATTTTGAAAGAGGGTCACTCAAGGAACATTCCTCAGTGTTTCAGACTGGTGTCGGCCATTGGTTATTGGCCGAAACGATTTACAAGTGACCAAAAAAAATCATGCCAAGAGGTCGAAATGACCCCCAATTAAAATAAAAGTGGCCGCGCTGGCCAACTGAAGCTCTGAGCCTTATGGTTTCAGAGAAGTAGATTTGTGATGTTTTTTCCAGTATAAGTCTATTGGAGCTAATGACCCCTGGGACATGGCGAATTTTGACCCAAAGGGCATGGTTGGCAGGATTTATTTAGGCGACCATTTTATGTTGCTTTATACTAAATATCTGAGGTCTGTACTTCATGGTTTCAGATAAGAAGATTTCTGAAGCTTTTTTTTTACATTATAAGTTTATTGGCGTTAAGGGGCCACAGGATTTAGGCAATTTGGACCCCAAGGGCATGATTGGCAGGATTTATGTAGGTGACCACTTGCCGTTGCTACATGCTAAATATCTTAGCTCTGGGCCCTGTGGTTTCAGAGAACAAGATTTTTGAAGCTTTTTTACCATTATGAGTCTATCGGGGCTACATGTAATAGGCCCCGGGGCATTGCCCATTTGGACCCCAGGGTCATGATTGGCAGGATTTATGTAGGTGACCACTTGCCGTTTCTATGTGCTAAATATCTTAGCTCTGGGCCCTGTGGTTTCAGAGAAGATTTTTGAAGCTTTTTTCCCAATGGGTCATTCTACGGTACTGGTGAGTAAAATTGTGACACGAGGGTCATTTTTTAAACGCAGGTAATATGGATTGAAACTACTTTTACAAGTTGACTTCATGTCTGAGCTTTCTTATTTTTAGATGGAGAAGATAGTATTTTGAAGTACAGAAAAAAAAATCTCACTTTTTCCATTGTGGGCAGAAAATGACGCTCGTCACGTGGTGTCCAATTGTGCACAAATTTGTGCAATTTTATCTGATTTTATTCACTAAATTGTTTGTTTTTCATTAGCATTCACGTGTGAGAGTCGTTTCAATTTGAAAGAATGCTTATTTTTTCAAAACTTTTATTGTTTGAAGTAAAAACAGTCATGGGACATTTTGTCTTTCAAATCCTACTAATTATGTTCAATTCCTAACGTTACTTGTATAAAAAAGATCATCGGCATTGATTTAAATATTGCATAAAGCTATAGTTTAAATAACTATAGAAATAGGATTATGATTAACATGAAAATCGCAAAATTTTAAGACGTTTTTTATAGAACAAGATGCTCGTTTCAGAGGACACCAAAATACTCTCGTCACATGGTGTCCCTACAGAAAGCATACCGTATTCGGGTGTGTATTACCCGCATTTGCGTACTACCCGCACCCCCTTTTTTTTGCCAAAATCTGGGGGAAAACTGTTATTCTGTTGTATTACCCGCATGGAACATTTGCTGAAATTTTGGTGGCTGCGTAAGTGAGAAAAAGTAAGAATTTGGCCAGTTTTTGTAACACACAACGGAACGCGCGATCGTCTTCAAAAGGCGGGAAAATGCACGTGCGTGCGAGTATCACCAGAAAGCATGTATTTTGCATTAAAATGTTGAAAAAACTTTACCTGTTCACCATTGTTATTTATTTATTAACCCACATATGCCCGCGGCCCTTTTTTGGGACATCGGCAAACAGTGCAGTCCCAGATCAGTCACCTCAGAAAGACGCCGCAGACGTTTCTTTTTTGGGACATCGGCAAACAGTGCAGTCCCAGATCAGACACCTCAGAATGACGGCGCAGATGTCTGATTTGGATTTACACTGTTTATTGATTTATAACGGTTCAAGTATGACACTATTGTTAATCCCTGTCATATAATTGCCACCCTGCGGTGCGTGTCGATAAGGTGTGAAAATATGGTCAAGTTATGTCTCTAATTTGCGTTTATTCCCCATCATAAAATTTAATCCGCAATCAGTGTGAAAATTATTTAATTGCTCCTAAGATGAGTTGCTACGACTATTCTGCTATCTCGTGAATGGTTATGTTTTGGCGCCAAATAGCAGACACTTGGCGAGAAGAGTTGAACTCTTTGTGTTAACACATCTGTATTCTGTTGTTTGTTATTGACACGGAGCTTACGGAAAGCGCTGTTTTGCTAGCGAGAATTTTTTTACCGTTTCCAAACAATTTTTTTATGAGAGAGATACGCCCCATTAAGATAAAACAATAGACACGTGTGGCGTTGCTGGGGTACGATGACGTCATTTACCGATCGCGTGCAGAAAAAAAACTAGCGGTGATTTGTGGGTGGCAGTTTGGATGCCGGAAAACTTTGATGTTCGCATTGAACTTGCTTCTTTATTTTGTTTAAAATCAGAGTTTTAGGAATAATATTCACAAAATCGGGCTTGCTAGTAATAGAGATTGTTATATTACTCATGTGTAAGTAAAATTGAGTGGACAATTAAACGTTATTTATGTCGGGAATTGTAAAAGGATAGAGCATAACATAAGATGCATCGTATTTTCAGCTGACAAAAGTAAAAATAAAATGGTCCAAAAATAATTCGGGCGGATTACCCGCACCCTGGACTTGGGCCTGTAATTTGATGGAAAAAAACTGCGGGTAATACACGCCCGAATACGGTAATTTAATTGGAAAAATGAAACAAATCTCATTTTAAAATACAATTAAGTATCGTTTTTGTATTATATACTTTCATATTTTAACTTTCAATGGTAATTTTGAGTTATTTGGCATCATCATTTCACTAAAGGCGGACACCATGTGACGATCACATTGCACTGCAAACCCGACTGGAAAGCCATAGTCTTGGATACTATCAATCATAGAGGCTGTTTTATTGCTATTTATGACTGTTAACCAACGGAAAGTTCATAGCATGCTCTCCAAAATAAATGTGCACCACACAATGCGAGTTTTCTAGTAAATTTTGTGTACATCTCTCAGTTGTCGTCCAAAGTAACGAGGGAAAAGTCTATGGAGTCTTGCGTAACAAGAGTATAAAATGAATTCAACTCCATTGTAACGCTATCTCGAACGCTTATGGGTCATTCAATTAATATGTTGCAAGTGTTGAAGGCATGTTGTTTTTTTCATTAATTCGACAAAATTTGTAAAACATAAAGCAATTTAACACCCAGAATGTAACGAGCGTCTTCAACATTGTGTCTCATAGGACATTAAAGTATTCATATTTTGTGGGTGATAAAATAATCGTCGATAAAAATGCATTATATAACCAAAGAAAACAACGCATATTATCATATCTTCATCTGATCGCAGACAAAGTGTGTTTACAACTCCAATTTGGCAAAAACCGGCATTCGATCGTAACAACCGGTGACATACATACGATCGTCACCTTCCCTGATAACTGTGGACACCACGACCTTTACTGTTTGTGACTATTCTCCTTTTGCAACCCACAGAGCGCGTTTTGTGTAAACACAAAATAGGTCACATGGCTCTATTTGGCGGCAAATTCCGACCCATAAACAAATTTATCACTTGGGTAGATCGATAATAACGATCGTCACAAATTGGACACCACGAAGGGTACACGGATATTTTTCCATAAATAGGATAATCAAACTAGCCTCAGGCTGACTCAGTTTCTTGCAAACAGTAGGCTAATTGTCAAAGAGGAAATACATCCGTGTGATATTTGTGTAATGAACGATGGTGCGTTAATATAAATCAATATTTCATGAACAACTATGGGACACGATAGTAACGAGCACAATGTATATTTTACAAAGTCAATTTTTCAGTGTCTGTGAGGTGTTTACTGAATATTTTGACATAAAAACCTTTCTTAATGTATTAACTCTTCATTACATGGACGATTTTCTACAGCTATGGCATATACCATTACAGTGGGCAATCAAATGAGGGCACCATTGCAATGTCACAAATTCAAAGCAAAAAATCGGGTTATTTTGGTTAAATTAATTCATTTTTTTCTTTTCTCATTTATGACAATCTACATATTTTATCTTTTTTTATCTCTCCAATGTGTCTTTATGACATCAGAAAACCTTCTCAGTATGTTCTTAATGTATACGGTTAAAAAATAATGATTTTACTGGGGTACCCCTAAAATTCACCAGTACCGTGGAATGACCCCAATACGAGTGTATGGGAGCTAAGGGGCCCTGGGGCGTGGCCCATTTAGACCCCAGGGGCATGATTGGCAGGATTTATGTAGGTGACCGCTTGCCTGGAGTGTATGTAATATACACCTGCCGAAATGGTCAAATGTGACCGACGCAGTATAAGAAGATAGATAGAAAAAAAGATAAAGAAAATGTGACAAAGAAAAAAGAATGACGATAAAGAAAAGAAAATAAAAAAAAGAAAAATAAATGGCTGGCAAATGGCTGTAAACAAGTCTAGGAATTAGTTTCATATGTTCTTTGCATCAAGACCTAGTCGTACCTTCCCGTTTGGTGATGGCCGGAAAATATGGATGACGCAAACATAATTCATATGATGCAATAAATTAAAGGTAATATGACATTCAAAATTCAACTTTTATTCTGGTATATTTGACTCATCCATAGGCTAACATGACAGGTCGAAAAAACAAGGTTGGCAAAATGCCGGCAAATATGAGTAGGTATTTTCCATGCCGGTGGCATTTACTGGTAAATACCAGCAAATACTGGAAAATACCGGCAAATACTGGAAAATTGAATTTACCACCCTGGAATTAAAACAAACCCCTACACTCAGCAGTGATATACGGATCAATTTGATAATAGTGGACTTAATATTTGATACTAATTTAGTTTAACTCTGATATTATTTTATTTGTTAAGTATCTGATTTAATATAATGTTAGAATTTAGTATCTGCCACTGTACTCATCTGTTTACTTTTACCTAGAATGATTGTTTAAAGTCACATAAAAAATGGAGCAATTAATGACATCCTTTTGTCCAACCTTGCCCCTGGATATCTTGTGTCTTAAAAAAACAATGTGTCAAGAGTTGTTGTTTTAGTAGTCTTGCAATTCACCCTAAAACTAAAGTGTTGGACAATAATAAAATGCTACAAATATCCTAAAATTTGAGCACATGGTTTTACCATACAAAGTGTGTTCACAATATGCAGATGGATTGGCTACCATTATGGTACATGTAAGTGACAATAACCAGGTGCACAGGCAATTTCTACCTGTATTTTTCTACCATTGATTTAAATAGATACCTTTTTTGTTTAAATAATTTAAACATTTTTAGTCTTAGATTCACATTTTGGCTAGTCCAACATATTTATTTTAAAATGAGAAATATTTTACTCTGTAGGTTGATAACCTTATATAAATATTTAATTTTAACATTTTTAACTCATTTAGTTTGATTATACTACTTTTAAGTCAATTTTGCAAGATTTCTGCAGTGTTTTAAGGCAAAAAAATTCAATTTGCCAGTATTTGCCACTTGATGAGTATTTTCCAGTCCGGTAAATACCGGTAAATGCCACTGGTAAATACCAGGGGTGGAATTTGCCACCCAACCTTGCGAAAGAATGATAATCAAATACAATATATAAAGCTGCAGCTAATAATAATAAAACACAGGATTGCCATTGGTCCTGCCCCATTTCAGAATTCATATTACTTTGTTCACCTTTCATCTTACTTTGCAAATTGCATAAAAACAGCAAAGGTATCTCTGTTTGAAACAACTATCAGTCTTATCAAACTGTACCTCTAGCCAGGCCTATTGGAAAATGCTAGGGATACAGATCCGTATCCCTAGCCTCCGAGACTAGAGATACGGATCCTTATCTCTAGCCTCCTAGACTAGAGATATGGATCTGTATCTCTAGCCACTGCCGTGAGTGCAAATATACCAAATACAGTAAAACCTGCCTTAGTGGCCACCTCTATTAAGCAAGCAACCTGTCTTAAGCAAGCAGGCATTCAGTTCCCAAAAAAGGAAAATGCATTAAAATTTGTCTGGGTTAAGCAAGCACCTGTCTTAAACAAGCACTTTTTGAATATCTCACAGGTGCTTGCTTAATACAGGTTGGTCTGCAAATGGGTAACTGGTTAACTCGTACCTAAGTCAACTCGTACCTAAGTCAACTCGTACCTGTTTTTGGTCAACTCGTACCCGTTCTTTGGTCAACTCGTACCCCCTAGTCAACTCGTACCTATTTTGGTCAACTCGTACCCCAGGGGTAGGTGGGGTACTCTATTTTTGTTGCCGAACAATAGCTGAAATGGGCCATTACTTGCCCCGAGACATGTCTTGAGTTCACCGGAGGCCAGAAAGAAGTACTTTGGGTCCTTTTATTGTAACATGGTTTTCACAGCGCGGGGATATGCGATGGCGCGCCATCCACCTGCTCTAGTTATTATAATTTTTATCATTGTTATACTATTATTATTTTATTATTCACTTTTAATCCATTCAGTACCAGAAACCCACATAGGGGTACCTTGTCAAACACTGCAGGCCCAGATCCGACGCCGCAGAATGCGGGGATATGCGATGGCGCGCCATCAACCTGGTCTAGTTATTATTATTTTTATTATTATTTTATTATCCCCTCGCAACAACGTTGCGAATGGGGATATAGCATCGGTGCCGTGCGTCCGTGTGTTAGTGTGTCTGTGTGTGTGTGTGTGTGTGTGTGTGTCTGTCCGGAACCTTGTGAGCAGGATAGAAGACACAGTATTCATCGTAGAAGCATCAAACCTTCCACAAATGTTCACCATGTACAGAGGATGAACCCTATTGAATTTCAAGGTCAGGGGTCAAAGGTCAAGGTCACAATGGACTTGACCTTGAAAACCTTGTGAGCAGGATAGAAGACACAGTATTCATCGTAGAAGCATCAAACCTTCCACAAATGTTCACCATGTACAGAGGATGAACCCTATTGAATTTCAAGGTCAGGGGTCAAAGGTCAAGGTCACAATGGACTTGACCTTGAAAACCTTGTGAGCAGGATAGACGACACAGTATTCATCGTAGAAGCATCAAACCTTCCACAAATGTTCACCATGTACAGAGGATGAACCCTATTGAATTTCAAGGTCAGGGGTCAAAGGTCAAGGTCACAATGGACTTGACCTTGAAAACCTTGTGAGCAGGATAGACGACACAGTATTCATTGTAGAGGTCAGGGGTCAAAGGTCAAGGTCACAATGGACTTGACCTTGAAAACCTTGTGAGCAGGATAGACGACACAGTATTCATCGTAGAAGCATCAAACCTTCCACAAATGTTCACCATGTACAGAGGATGAACCCTATTGAATTTCAAGGTCAGGGGTCAAAGGTCAAGGTCACAATGGACTTGACCTTGAAAACCTTGTGAGCAGGATAGACGACACAGTATTCATTGTAGAAGCATCAAACCTTCCACAAATGTTCACCATGTACAGAGGATGAACCCTATTGAATTTCCAGGTCAGGGGTCAAAGGTCAAGGTCACAATGGACTTGACCTTGAAAACCTTGTGAGCAGGATAGAAGACACAGTATTCATCGTAGAAGCATCAAACCTTCCACAAATGTTCACCATGTACAGAGGATGAACCCTATTGAATTTCAAGGTCAGGGGTCAAAGGTCAAGGTCACAATGGATTTTCATGTTAATGAATGGTATGCAGTTGCGAGGGGATGCTACGCTTGCGTTGCCTTGTTATTATTCACTTTTAACCCATTCAGTACCAGAAACCCACAAAGGGGTACCTTGTCAAACACTGCAGGCCCAGATCAGACGCCGCAGAACACGGCGTCGTCTGATCAGGGCGGACACTGTTTGAAAAAGTTTAGCCACTTCCCGAATAAATTTTGAAGAAAACACAACCTGACACCCCAAAATTTATAAGATGGAAGACACCATTTGGGTTAATTTAATTAACACTTTAGTTAATCGTGTACCGATTAATGTGGGTGTAAAAAACGATTTTCGGTACTAGTTTAATCTAATCGTCCTTCATTAAAGACTGTTTTTAATTGCTTTAATTTTGCCGGCG
The DNA here is from genome assembly GCA_963580285.1 of Lucinisca nassula. Lineage (NCBI taxonomy): Eukaryota > Metazoa > Mollusca > Bivalvia > Lucinida > Lucinidae > Lucinisca > Lucinisca nassula. The sequence continues at coordinate 166,760,441 of OY757013.1, read as the reverse complement.
AGCGGCTGTTTTGTTCTGACACGCAGGAATTTAAGGTCAATTATCGTTTGTGAATTAATTTCTTTTGAATTGCCGATTACTGGATATATAAGAAGTACAGAATTCTTGCAGTATCAATCATCTTTGAAATCTCTTACTGAGAATCAAAGCTTGTAACTTTCATCAAAATGTCTGATTTGTTCATTGCATGTGGTAAGGCTGTTGGTGGACGTCAGAATGCTATAAATTGCGATGTCTGCGACCGTTGGCAGCATCGTCTTTGTGGGACAGATAATAAAAATTAAATTTATTAGATATTCTTAGACTAGTGATCAATTTATTTATCTATTCATTTTATTTATTTATTGCAATTAAAGAGGAAAATTATCCTGGCATTACGAAAACACGCCTATTCAAATATAACGAACAATTCTTCAGTTGTGTATGCTCTTTAGCCGTTATTACCGATGGTGATAATAATAATAATAATATTAATAATAATTATGCAAATTGTGATGTAAAATCGACGACTTGTTTTATATAGAATGTGTATGCTATGATAATGTTTCAGGTCGCTTGAAGATGCCGCTCCTAGGGAGTCCTTAAAGGTTGAGGGTACTCGTTAGAACAGACTCTACGAACTCGTTCCAACTAAAGATCAAAGCCAATATTTGACGTATAAATAGAAGGGGAAAAAAAAAACACGGATTTTCGTAAGAAAAGTTGCCATTTTGGAGATGTGAAAAACGCACTATATTGCACGGGTATGTTATCGTAAAGTAACAGTAATAAGGAATATGCAACATTTGTTAGCCAACATTTATGTTTTGAGCATATATGAGAACAAATTATAATTTTATAACTACATTTTATTTGCAAATGAGCATGAAATGTAAGTTCTACAATTATAGTTTTCTCGTTATTTTCATTTACATATGAACTTAGTCTTATGTTGAGCATGGTGTTATGTACCAACCACATCCCTCTGGAGCATAGATTGTTGGCACTCGTTAGGGCTGCCCCACAGGGATAGTTCTAACGAGCACCCATAAATCACGTCTGGCTAAAGGGATATGGGGTCATACACATGAAAGGCGCCATTTTGGTGCACGTGCGTAAATGTCGTCATGCACACACTATGTATCCGTCTTCGTCGTCGGGAAAAGGATCAGGAGTCTGCATAGACCATAAAGTTGACCTGTATATGTGTACTTAAGCCGAATCCGGGATGTTTCGCCCCCAAACCATTTCCTCCCCTAGTTGTTTCGCCCCCAAGACATTTCCCCCCTGGTCGTTTCCCCCTAGTCGTTTCGCCCACCTAGTTGTTTCGTCCCCCTAGTCGTTTCGCCCCCAAGTCGTTTCACCCACTTCTCAATGTAATAGACTAATAGACTAATTTTTTCACTTTTATTAGCATTGTTAAGAGGCAAATATTTAAGCAGTACCATCGCCCTGTCACGTCAGCCTAAGGATAACTTATTATTAGTTACCGGCCGGCACCGGGCCTTAAAAGTGGCCACTCGGGGAGGGGTACGAACAAACACCGGATCGGACCCAATTACCGGATCGGACCGGATCTGACCGGATCAGACCGAATCAGACCCGATTTTCTGTGCTATGGTCATTTTTACTTCGATATTTCATTCTTTATGCACAGTTGGAAGAGGCTTACAGCATACACAACTATTTTTACCTCACACCTTCATTCCTGTATTAAAAAAAAAACAGACCTAAAATAACTCAATTAACCCATATAAATATATAGCCAAACGGTTATATAGGCTATACTAGGAGTCTGTAGCATTTGCATTAGCCAGCCCCAAACAACGGGCCAAAGTCAGACCGACAGAGATACGTTGTTACGCCGAATCACCTTCGGCAAACACCAGACGTCAGCCCGACGTTGGTCCGACATTCTTTAATGACCGGGCAGATTCTTAAGCATGAGATTATCTAGCAACAAATCTATGGCCCATTCTTCTTACCCAGCAGGCACAAGTCGCAACGTCAAATCAACGTCGTTGCAACGACGTAGAAGTGACGTTGCATAATAGGAATGACGTTGCACGGACGTTGATCTGACGTCACAATTATATCCTGTGCCTGCTCGATATATTCTTTGGCGAGACGGTTTTTTGAAACACGACAAATAAACAATCATATAAGTGTGAATCATTTTGTATTAGAACATAGTTTATTTGCTTATATACATGATGTTAAAAATAAAGAGAGGGAAAAAATGATCGCCGACCAATGCGGGCTCCTCAATGACGAGGATCGGCATGCGCGCCACCTCTTTACCCCCTTTTTATTTTCGACTCTCTATCTAACGTGCACACAACAAATATGCAACGTTGCATAGGAGTCTTGTGTCCGCTTGGTATCATGTTATTTACAATCAATGAAGTTGGCTCCGCCCATCGGGGCTTGAAGAAATAAATGGGCTGCATGATGTGATAATTAAAGACGTTTAACTTGCACAAAGCGTGTGTTTTCACAACTCATCATTAATCGCATTAATTGCATGATTAATGTGACAAACCAAATAAACAATGTGATTAACGGCAGTGAACAAAACAGGTAATAATTATCATAATTCCCAATTATCATTCCCATTCAAAGAACATGTTCTTCATCTCTCTCTTTCTTTCTCTCGGTCTCATATATCAATAATTTATATAAAAAATAGGGAAAAAAATGGGGGCGAAACGACTAGGGTTTGGGGGGCGAAACGACTAGGGTTAGGGGGGCGAAACGACTAGGGTCCCAAAAAGGAGGCGAAACGACCAGGGGGGAAACGTCTTGGGGGGGGAAACGTCTTGGGGGCGAAACGTCTTGTTACCATAAACCCTTAAGCCAAACTTACCCCAAAACAAATTTTATTTTCACTAAGGTACATTTGACTTAGGTACGAGTTGACTAAGGTACGAGTTGACCAAACTGGTGTATGAATGTCGTTTGACGTGTCACCAGTAACAGTTCTTAACTCGGGTACGAGTTGACTACGGTACGAGTTGACCAGAAACCTGCAAATGAAAATAGCAGACTCGGTTTACTGAGTCTGTTCATGACCAGTACTGAACTGTGCAAAAAATCGGGCCGAAACAACCCACCAATTCGGCCGAAACGACCTACCCCCGAAAATTGGGCCGAAACGACCCGGCCGAAAAGACTCACGGCCGAAACGCATTTTCTACCTCTGGAAAGGCATCAGGGGACAGTTAATCGCAGCACTTTTTTGTCCGCGTCACACCAAGTTTTTGAATCGTTATCGACAACTCCTGGAGAAAGCGATAACTTCTGTTTTGGTTTCAAATTGCTCCACACATGCATGAAATCAAAACAGAATACCGAAGAAACACTTCTCTGATTGCATAGGCTGACAGCAGCAGCATTTCACTTACCCCACCCACTAATTTTTACATACAAAAAATCATGACTCCACCTCACTTTGACAGATCCTGTGAACTTACTCCCAAAACACCAGTACTTGGCACCTGTTGAAATGTCATGTACACTCAGTCACATGCAAAGAAATAGACAGAAAAGTATACCATAACCAGTAAACTTTTTCAGGAATCCTCTTTGAAAAACAGCCACTTTTTAGTGCCAAAGTTACCTTCGTGAATTCAGATATGCCGCTGCACCTTGAACTTGCACAGCATCCAGACAGCCGGGGTTTTAGTTTCGTATTCCATTTCATAAAAGTACAGATACTCAGCAAATAAGCCCACATTGGCAAAAAATATCCACATATCACAATTTCTATGAGCAACCATGCCATTATTGACCCTCCTACTATAATATTTTGAAAAACGTCCACCCTCAAATGCGAACCTGTCCCCTGATGCCTTAAGTTTGGAAGTTTTCTTTGATTTTCAGCCATTGGTGATCCCACATTGTAATTTGGCTTATTTGTAATAAAAACAAATAAAAAAGTGTTGACTAAAATACATGTTGTTGCTTTCATAGCCCTTTTGGAATTTCATTAATACTGAAGAGCGGCCAAATTCAATTCGGAGAATTGCGCACTAAGTCCATGATGGACGATGCTTTCTGGAGATGTCATTTGATAATACACAGCAATGTGGTGAATAGGGATGTAAACAGTGATGTTTGATGTAAAACATGTAACTGATAGCACTGGCCCTAAATGACTGAATTGGTGGACATGGGCCGTAAACTTAAGAACCCACCCCCAATCCCCAAATATTCCTAAAATGACTGGGCCTTTGAGATATTCATTATCTCCCCTTTGCTACTGATCAGAGTCTAAAGTGGACACCCTCTGCAGGTAAGAAAAAGGGAGAGAACAAACCAATTAAGTCAATTGTGTCATTTCTTATCAGATAACTGGCTTAGATAAAGATACTGACAGGCTCTAAAACAATCAAAATCATAAGGTTTCTACTGAAGCTGAATTTCGACCAAAACAGTCTACAGGTTATGATAAAACAGCAACTATGCATACCAGAAACTGCAAAAAAAAGGGTATTTCATTTCTGAATGTGTTTGAGAAAGGTTCTACTGTGTTTTTGTTACAGTCAAAGCACTATTTTCTGAGTCTGGAGCATACTACAAGGTAAGAACTGAGCCCCAGACTAAAAAATCTCCATAAAAGAATCAGGGAGGAGTGTAACATTGCACTAGCCTTGTCATTCTCCACTATATAAAATGGAGTCAGCACAAGAAAACACTTTCTGGCTGCAAGAAACTAAACTTACTTGGATAAGAAGAACTTCTTAACTTGCACATGTGCTGTCATCAGCAACTAGCAGCTAGACCTGGTGAGTATTCTGAGGTTACTAGCTACAGACTGGAAAAGAGAAAGAATCCTATCAGAATAATGTGTCCAAAGTACATTCTTGGACACAGAAGGTCTTACAGTGCTGAAAAGGACATTGTTGTTAATATTAAGGACCTGGATAGGCTTTTGGGACATTTGCACAGCACAAATTTGAGATCTGTTTATGAGGCAACCTTTGCATCTATAGTGGTCATGGCACTGTTCATCATTTTTACTGAATTACCTATAATTTTTTCACAGAATGTGGCTCAGGAGACAGGTCATAACATTTACACAGAGGTGGTTAGGGCAAAAATGGGCAAAATATCATATCAAGTACTCCTGTGAAAAATATTTAAATGGTCTCGTGCAAAATCAATGCGGTGTAATTTCAGACAAGCGCACACATTGCGATGCCGTACCAGCTTTTCACCAAAACCGATATCATCTGTGCACCCTTGCCAAGCTCGACAGCTGTTTTTGTTTAAAATATTCCTGTTGAACTGTCTTGGAATGCTGTTAATTGCTTTTTCTGGTAGATTTTAATGCTTGATAGAATGCCTGTGCCACTGTGGAGTGGACTAGAGCCAAATTTTTGACTTCAGTAAAATTTTGCCCATTTCCCCAATGGAAAATTCATTCAAAATTGGGAAAAATGACCAAAAACAAAGCCAAACTAGCTTAAATTATACTCTTTAAGGCCATATTTAGATGTAAAAATATTCAAATCCTTGAAAATAAACAATATTTCCATCCCCAGTATGTGAATTAAATGTTTAAGGGCACAGGCTGCAGTCTGGTGTAAGAAAACTGTTTGTCGGCTTTAAATCGGACAATCATACGGTACCTACAGCGTATCATTTCCTGCGTAAATATGGACAGCGCGATGCACAAAAACATTGCTGGTACTCATTCGACAAATAATAAGCTTTTCAAATTGCAGTGAATAAGACCCCAAAAGATGACTTGAATTTTTGGCATTTTCCCTTAAGTTTGGAAGTTTTCTTTGATTTTCAGCCATTGGTGATCCCACATTGTAATTTGGCTTATTTGTAATAAAAACAAATAAAAAAGTGTTGACTAAAATACATGTTGTTGCTTTCATAGCCCTTTTGGAATTTCATTAATACTGAAGAGCGGCCAAATTCAATTCGGAGAATTGCGCACTAAGTCCATGATGGACGATGCTTTCTGGAGATGTCATTTGATAATACACAGCAATGTGGTGAATAGGGATGTAAACAGTGATGTTTGATGTAAAACATGTAACTGATAGCACTGGCCCTAAATGACTGAATTGGTGGACATGGGCCGTAAACTTAAGAACCCACCCCCAATCCCCAAATATTCCTAAAATGACTGGGCCTTTGAGATATTCATTATCTCCCCTTTGCTACTGATCAGAGTCTAAAGTGGACACCCTCTGCAGGTAAGAAAAAGGGAGAGAACAAACCAATTAAGTCAATTGTGTCATTTCTTATCAGATAACTGGCTTAGATAAAGATACTGACAGGCTCTAAAACAATCAAAATCATAAGGTTTCTACTGAAGCTGAATTTCGACCAAAACAGTCTACAGGTTATGATAAAACAGCAACTATGCATACCAGAAACTGCAAAAAAAGGGTATTTCATTTCTGAATGTGTTTGAGAAAGGTTCTACTGTGTTTTTGTTACAGTCAAAGCACTATTTTCTGAGTCTGGAGCATACTACAAGGTAAGAACTGAGCCCCAGACTAAAAAATCTCCATAAAAGAATCAGGGAGGAGTGTAACATTGCACTAGCCTTGTCATTCTCCACTATATAAAATGGAGTCAGCACAAGAAAACACTTTCTGGCTGCAAGAAACTAAACTTACTTGGATAAGAAGAACTTCTTAACTTGCACATGTGCTGTCATCAGCAACTAGCAGCTAGACCTGGTGAGTATTCTGAGGTTACTAGCTACAGACTGGAAAAGAGAAAGAATCCTATCAGAATAATGTGTCCAAAGTACATTCTTGGACACAGAAGGTCTTACAGTGCTGAAAAGGACATTGTTGTTAATATTAAGGACCTGGATAGGCTTTTGGGACATTTGCACAGCACAAATTTGAGATCTGTTTATGAGGCAACCTTTGCATCTATAGTGGTCATGGCACTGTTCATCATTTTTACTGAATTACCTATAATTTTTTCACAGAATGTGGCTCAGGAGACAGGTCATAACATTTACACAGAGGTGGTTAGGGCAAAAATGGGCAAAATATCATATCAAGTACTCCTGTGAAAAATATTTAAATGGTCTCGTGCAAAATCAATGCGGTGTAATTTCAGACAAGCGCACACATTGCGATGCCGTACCAGCTTTTCACCAAAACCGATATCATCTGTGCACCCTTGCCAAGCTCGACAGCTGTTTTTGTTTAAAATATTCCTGTTGAACTGTCTTGGAATGCTGTTAATTGCTTTTTCTGGTAGATTTTAATGCTTGATAGAATGCCTGTGCCACTGTGGAGTGGACTAGAGCCAAATTTTTGACTTCAGTAAAATTTTGCCCATTTCCCCAATGGAAAATTCATTCAAAATTGGGAAAAATGACCAAAAACAAAGCCAAACTAGCTTAAATTATACTCTTTAAGGCCATATTTAGATGTAAAAATATTCAAATCCTTGAAAATAAACAATATTTCCATCCCCAGTATGTGAATTAAATGTTTAAGGGCACAGGCTGCAGTCTGGTGTAAGAAAACTGTTTGTCGGCTTTAAATCGGACAATCATACGGTACCTACAGCGTATCATTTCCTGCGTAAATATGGACAGCGCGATGCACAAAAACATTGCTGGTACTCATTCGACAAATAATAAGCTTTTCAAATTGCAGTGAATAAGAACCCAAAAGATGACTTGAATTTTTGGCATTTTCCCTTAAGTTTGGAAGTTTTCTTTGATTTTCAGCCATTGGTGATCCCACATTGTAATTTGGCTTATTTGTAATAAAAACAAATAAAAAAGTGTTGACTAAAATACATGTTGTTGCTTTCATAGCCCTTTTGGAATTTCATTAATACTGAAGAGCGGCCAAATTCAATTCGGAGAATTGCGCACTAAGTCCATGATGGACGATGCTTTCTGGAGATGTCATTTGATAATACACAGCAATGTGGTGAATAGGGATGTAAACAGTGATGTTTGATGTAAAACATGTAACTGATAGCACTGGCCCTAAATGACTGAATTGGTGGACATGGGCCGTAAACTTAAGAACCCACCCCCAATCCCCAAATATTCCTAAAATGACTGGGCCTTTGAGATATTCATTATCTCCCCTTTGCTACTGATCAGAGTCTAAAGTGGACACCCTCTGCAGGTAAGAAAAAGGGAGAGAACAAACCAATTAAGTCAATTGTGTCATTTCTTATCAGATAACTGGCTTAGATAAAGATACTGACAGGCTCTAAAACAATCAAAATCATAAGGTTTCTACTGAAGCTGAATTTCGACCAAAACAGTCTACAGGTTATGATAAAACAGCAACTATGCATACCAGAAACTGCAAAAAAAGGGTATTTCATTTCTGAATGTGTTTGAGAAAGGTTCTACTGTGTTTTTGTTACAGTCAAAGCACTATTTTCTGAGTCTGGAGCATACTACAAGGTAAGAACTGAGCCCCAGACTAAAAAATCTCCATAAAAGAATCAGGGAGGAGTGTAACATTGCACTAGCCTTGTCATTCTCCACTATATAAAATGGAGTCAGCACAAGAAAACACTTTCTGGCTGCAAGAAACTAAACTTACTTGGATAAGAAGAACTTCTTAACTTGCACATGTGCTGTCATCAGCAACTAGCAGCTAGACCTGGTGAGTATTCTGAGGTTACTAGCTACAGACTGGAAAAGAGAAAGAATCCTATCAGAATAATGTGTCCAAAGTACATTCTTGGACACAGAAGGTCTTACAGTGCTGAAAAGGACATTGTTGTTAATATTAAGGACCTGGATAGGCTTTTGGGACATTTGCACAGCACAAATTTGAGATCTGTTTATGAGGCAACCTTTGCATCTATAGTGGTCATGGCACTGTTCATCATTTTTACTGAATTACCTATAATTTTTTCACAGAATGTGGCTCAGGAGACAGGTCATAACATTTACACAGAGGTGGTTAGGGCAAAAATGGGCAAAATATCATATCAAGTACTCCTGTGAAAAATATTTAAATGGTCTCGTGCAAAATCAATGCGGTGTAATTTCAGACAAGCGCACACATTGCGATGCCGTACCAGCTTTTCACCAAAACCGATATCATCTGTGCACCCTTGCCAAGCTCGACAGCTGTTTTTGTTTAAAATATTCCTGTTGAACTGTCTTGGAATGCTGTTAATTGCTTTTTCTGGTAGATTTTAATGCTTGATAGAATGCCTGTGCCACTGTGGAGTGGACTAGAGCCAAATTTTTGACTTCAGTAAAATTTTGCCCATTTCCCCAATGGAAAATTCATTCAAAATTGGGAAAAATGACCAAAAACAAAGCCAAACTAGCTTAAATTATACTCTTTAAGGCCATATTTAGATGTAAAAATATTCAAATCCTTGAAAATAAACAATATTTCCATCCCCAGTATGTGAATTAAATGTTTAAGGGCACAGGCTGCAGTCTGGTGTAAGAAAACTGTTTGTCGGCTTTAAATCGGACAATCATACGGTACCTACAGCGTATCATTTCCTGCGTAAATATGGACAGCGCGATGCACAAAAACATTGCTGGTACTCATTCGACAAATAATAAGCTTTTCAAATTGCAGTGAATAAGACCCCAAAAGATGACTTGAATTTTTGGCATTTTCCCTTAAGTTTGGAAGTTTTCTTTGATTTTCAGCCATTGGTGATCCCACATTGTAATTTGGCTTATTTGTAATAAAAACAAATAAAAAAGTGTTGACTAAAATACATGTTGTTGCTTTCATAGCCCTTTTGGAATTTCATTAATACTGAAGAGCGGCCAAATTCAATTCGGAGAATTGCGCACTAAGTCCATGATGGACGATGCTTTCTGGAGATGTCATTTGATAATACACAGCAATGTGGTGAATAGGGATGTAAACAGTGATGTTTGATGTAAAACATGTAACTGATAGCACTGGCCCTAAATGACTGAATTGGTGGACATGGGCCGTAAACTTAAGAACCCACCCCCAATCCCCAAATATTCCTAAAATGACTGGGCCTTTGAGATATTCATTATCTCCCCTTTGCTACTGATCAGAGTCTAAAGTGGACACCCTCTGCAGGTAAGAAAAAGGGAGAGAACAAACCAATTAAGTCAATTGTGTCATTTCTTATCAGATAACTGGCTTAGATAAAGATACTGACAGGCTCTAAAACAATCAAAATCATAAGGTTTCTACTGAAGCTGAATTTCGACCAAAACAGTCTACAGGTTATGATAAAACAGCAACTATGCATACCAGAAACTGCAAAAAAAGGGTATTTCATTTCTGAATGTGTTTGAGAAAGGTTCTACTGTGTTTTTGTTACAGTCAAAGCACTATTTTCTGAGTCTGGAGCATACTACAAGGTAAGAACTGAGCCCCAGACTAAAAAATCTCCATAAAAGAATCAGGGAGGAGTGTAACATTGCACTAGCCTTGTCATTCTCCACTATATAAAATGGAGTCAGCACAAGAAAACACTTTCTGGCTGCAAGAAACTAAACTTACTTGGATAAGAAGAACTTCTTAACTTGCACATGTGCTGTCATCAGCAACTAGCAGCTAGACCTGGTGAGTATTCTGAGGTTACTAGCTACAGACTGGAAAAGAGAAAGAATCCTATCAGAATAATGTGTCCAAAGTACATTCTTGGACACAGAAGGTCTTACAGTGCTGAAAAGGACATTGTTGTTAATATTAAGGACCTGGATAGGCTTTTGGGACATTTGCACAGCACAAATTTGAGATCTGTTTATGAGGCAACCTTTGCATCTATAGTGGTCATGGCACTGTTCATCATTTTTACTGAATTACCTATAATTTTTTCACAGAATGTGGCTCAGGAGACAGGTCATAACATTTACACAGAGGTGGTTAGGGCAAAAATGGGCAAAATATCATATCAAGTACTCCTGTGAAAAATATTTAAATGGTCTCGTGCAAAATCAATGCGGTGTAATTTCAGACAAGCGCACACATTGCGATGCCGTACCAGCTTTTCACCAAAACCGATATCATCTGTGCACCCTTGCCAAGCTCGACAGCTGTTTTTGTTTAAAATATTCCTGTTGAACTGTCTTGGAATGCTGTTAATTGCTTTTTCTGGTAGATTTTAATGCTTGATAGAATGCCTGTGCCACTGTGGAGTGGACTAGAGCCAAATTTTTGACTTCAGTAAAATTTTGCCCATTTCCCCAATGGAAAATTCATTCAAAATTGGGAAAAATGACCAAAAACAAAGCCAAACTAGCTTAAATTATACTCTTTAAGGCCATATTTAGATGTAAAAATATTCAAATCCTTGAAAATAAACAATATTTCCATCCCCAGTATGTGAATTAAATGTTTAAGGGCACAGGCTGCAGTCTGGTGTAAGAAAACTGTTTGTCGGCTTTAAATCGGACAATCATACGGTACCTACAGCGTATCATTTCCTGCGTAAATATGGACAGCGCGATGCACAAAAACATTGCTGGTACTCATTCGACAAATAATAAGCTTTTCAAATTGCAGTGAATAAGAACCCAAAAGATGACTTGAATTTTTGGCATTTTCCCTTAAGTTTGGAAGTTTTCTTTGATTTTCAGCCATTGGTGATCCCACATTGTAATTTGGCTTATTTGTAATAAAAACAAATAAAAAAGTGTTGACTAAAATACATGTTGTTGCTTTCATAGCCCTTTTGGAATTTCATTAATACTGAAGAGCGGCCAAATTCAATTCGGAGAATTGCGCACTAAGTCCATGATGGACGATGCTTTCTGGAGATGTCATTTGATAATACACAGCAATGTGGTGAATAGGGATGTAAACAGTGATGTTTGATGTAAAACATGTAACTGATAGCACTGGCCCTAAATGACTGAATTGGTGGACATGGGCCGTAAACTTAAGAACCCACCCCCAATCCCCAAATATTCCTAAAATGACTGGGCCTTTGAGATATTCATTATCTCCCCTTTGCTACTGATCAGAGTCTAAAGTGGACACCCTCTGCAGGTAAGAAAAAGGGAGAGAACAAACCAATTAAGTCAATTGTGTCATTTCTTATCAGATAACTGGCTTAGATAAAGATACTGACAGGCTCTAAAACAATCAAAATCATAAGGTTTCTACTGAAGCTGAATTTCGACCAAAACAGTCTACAGGTTATGATAAAACAGCAACTATGCATACCAGAAACTGCAAAAAAAGGGTATTTCATTTCTGAATGTGTTTGAGAAAGGTTCTACTGTGTTTTTGTTACAGTCAAAGCACTATTTTCTGAGTCTGGAGCATACTACAAGGTAAGAACTGAGCCCCAGACTAAAAAATCTCCATAAAAGAATCAGGGAGGAGTGTAACATTGCACTAGCCTTGTCATTCTCCACTATATAAAATGGAGTCAGCACAAGAAAACACTTTCTGGCTGCAAGAAACTAAACTTACTTGGATAAGAAGAACTTCTTAACTTGCACATGTGCTGTCATCAGCAACTAGCAGCTAGACCTGGTGAGTATTCTGAGGTTACTAGCTACAGACTGGAAAAGAGAAAGAATCCTATCAGAATAATGTGTCCAAAGTACATTCTTGGACACAGAAGGTCTTACAGTGCTGAAAAGGACATTGTTGTTAATATTAAGGACCTGGATAGGCTTTTGGGACATTTGCACAGCACAAATTTGAGATCTGTTTATGAGGCAACCTTTGCATCTATAGTGGTCATGGCACTGTTCATCATTTTTACTGAATTACCTATAATTTTTTCACAGAATGTGGCTCAGGAGACAGGTCATAACATTTACACAGAGGTGGTTAGGGCAAAAATGGGCAAAATATCATATCAAGTACTCCTGTGAAAAATATTTAAATGGTCTCGTGCAAAATCAATGCGGTGTAATTTCAGACAAGCGCACACATTGCGATGCCGAACCAGCTTTTCACCAAAACCGATATCATCTGTGCACCCTTGCCAAGCTCGACAGCTGTTTTTGTTTAAAATATTCCTGTTGAACTGTCTTGGAATGCTGTTAATTGCTTTTTCTGGTAGATTTTAATGCTTGATAGAATGCCTGTGCCACTGTGGAGTGGACTAGAGCCAAATTTTTGACTTCAGTAAAATTTTGCCCATTTCCCCAATGGAAAATTCATTCAAAATTGGGAAAAATGACCAAAAACAAAGCCAAACTAGCTTAAATTATACTCTTTAAGGCCATATTTAGATGTAAAAATATTCAAATCCTTGAAAATAAACAATATTTCCATCCCCAGTATGTGAATTAAATGTTTAAGGGCACAGGCTGCAGTCTGGTGTAAGAAAACTGTTTGTCGGCTTTAAATCGGACAATCATACGGTACCTACAGCGTATCATTTCCTGCGTAAATATGGACAGCGCGATGCACAAAAACATTGCTGGTACTCATTCGACAAATAATAAGCTTTTCAAATTGCAGTGAATAAGACCCCAAAAGATGACTTGAATTTTTGGCATTTTCCCTTAAGTTTGGAAGTTTTCTTTGATTTTCAGCCATTGGTGATCCCACATTGTAATTTGGCTTATTTGTAATAAAAACAAATAAAAAAGTGTTGACTAAAATACATGTTGTTGCTTTCATAGCCCTTTTGGAATTTCATTAATACTGAAGAGCGGCCAAATTCAATTCGGAGAATTGCGCACTAAGTCCATGATGGACGATGCTTTCTGGAGATGTCATTTGATAATACACAGCAATGTGGTGAATAGGGATGTAAACAGTGATGTTTGATGTAAAACATGTAACTGATAGCACTGGCCCTAAATGACTGAATTGGTGGACATGGGCCGTAAACTTAAGAACCCACCCCCAATCCCCAAATATTCCTAAAATGACTGGGCCTTTGAGATATTCATTATCTCCCCTTTGCTACTGATCAGAGTCTAAAGTGGACACCCTCTGCAGGTAAGAAAAAGGGAGAGAACAAACCAATTAAGTCAATTGTGTCATTTCTTATCAGATAACTGGCTTAGATAAAGATACTGACAGGCTCTAAAACAATCAAAATCATAAGGTTTCTACTGAAGCTGAATTTCGACCAAAACAGTCTACAGGTTATGATAAAACAGCAACTATGCATACCAGAAACTGCAAAAAAAAGGGTATTTCATTTCTGAATGTGTTTGAGAAAGGTTCTACTGTGTTTTTGTTACAGTCAAAGCACTATTTTCTGAGTCTGGAGCATACTACAAGGTAAGAACTGAGCCCCAGACTAAAAAATCTCCATAAAAGAATCAGGGAGGAGTGTAACATTGCACTAGCCTTGTCATTCTCCACTATATAAAATGGAGTCAGCACAAGAAAACACTTTCTGGCTGCAAGAAACTAAACTTACTTGGATAAGAAGAACTTCTTAACTTGCACATGTGCTGTCATCAGCAACTAGCAGCTAGACCTGGTGAGTATTCTGAGGTTACTAGCTACAGACTGGAAAAGAGAAAGAATCCTATCAGAATAATGTGTCCAAAGTACATTCTTGGACACAGAAGGTCTTACAGTGCTGAAAAGGACATTGTTGTTAATATTAAGGACCTGGATAGGCTTTTGGGACATTTGCACAGCACAAATTTGAGATCTGTTTATGAGGCAACCTTTGCATCTATAGTGGTCATGGCACTGTTCATCATTTTTACTGAATTACCTATAATTTTTTCACAGAATGTGGCTCAGGAGACAGGTCATAACATTTACACAGAGGTGGTTAGGGCAAAAATGGGCAAAATATCATATCAAGTACTCCTGTGAAAAATATTTAAATGGTCTCGTGCAAAATCAATGCGGTGTAATTTCAGACAAGCGCACACATTGCGATGCCGAACCAGCTTTTCACCAAAACCGATATCATCTGTGCACCCTTGCCAAGCTCGACAGCTGTTTTTGTTTAAAATATTCCTGTTGAACTGTCTTGGAATGCTGTTAATTGCTTTTTCTGGTAGATTTTAATGCTTGATAGAATGCCTGTGCCACTGTGGAGTGGACTAGAGCCAAATTTTTGACTTCAGTAAAATTTTGCCCATTTCCCCAATGGAAAATTCATTCAAAATTGGGAAAAATGACCAAAAACAAAGCCAAACTAGCTTAAATTATACTCTTTAAGGCCATATTTAGATGTAAAAATATTCAAATCCTTGAAAATAAACAATATTTCCATCCCCAGTATGTGAATTAAATGTTTAAGGGCACAGGCTGCAGTCTGGTGTAAGAAAACTGTTTGTCGGCTTTAAATCGGACAATCATACGGTACCTACAGCGTATCATTTCCTGCGTAAATATGGACAGCGCGATGCACAAAAACATTGCTGGTACTCATTCGACAAATAATAAGCTTTTCAAATTGCAGTGAATAAGACCCCAAAAGATGACTTGAATTTTTGGCATTTTCCCTTAAGTTTGGAAGTTTTCTTTGATTTTCAGCCATTGGTGATCCCACATTGTAATTTGGCTTATTTGTAATAAAAACAAATAAAAAAGTGTTGACTAAAATACATGTTGTTGCTTTCATAGCCCTTTTGGAATTTCATTAATACTGAAGAGCGGCCAAATTCAATTCGGAGAATTGCGCACTAAGTCCATGATGGACGATGCTTTCTGGAGATGTCATTTGATAATACACAGCAATGTGGTGAATAGGGATGTAAACAGTGATGTTTGATGTAAAACATGTAACTGATAGCACTGGCCCTAAATGACTGAATTGGTGGACATGGGCCGTAAACTTAAGAACCCACCCCCAATCCCCAAATATTCCTAAAATGACTGGGCCTTTGAGATATTCATTATCTCCCCTTTGCTACTGATCAGAGTCTAAAGTGGACACCCTCTGCAGGTAAGAAAAAGGGAGAGAACAAACCAATTAAGTCAATTGTGTCATTTCTTATCAGATAACTGGCTTAGATAAAGATACTGACAGGCTCTAAAACAATCAAAATCATAAGGTTTCTACTGAAGCTGAATTTCGACCAAAACAGTCTACAGGTTATGATAAAACAGCAACTATGCATACCAGAAACTGCAAAAAAAGGGTATTTCATTTCTGAATGTGTTTGAGAAAGGTTCTACTGTGTTTTTGTTACAGTCAAAGCACTATTTTCTGAGTCTGGAGCATACTACAAGGTAAGAACTGAGCCCCAGACTAAAAAATCTCCATAAAAGAATCAGGGAGGAGTGTAACATTGCACTAGCCTTGTCATTCTCCACTATATAAAATGGAGTCAGCACAAGAAAACACTTTCTGGCTGCAAGAAACTAAACTTACTTGGATAAGAAGAACTTCTTAACTTGCACATGTGCTGTCATCAGCAACTAGCAGCTAGACCTGGTGAGTATTCTGAGGTTACTAGCTACAGACTGGAAAAGAGAAAGAATCCTATCAGAATAATGTGTCCAAAGTACATTCTTGGACACAGAAGGTCTTACAGTGCTGAAAAGGACATTGTTGTTAATATTAAGGACCTGGATAGGCTTTTGGGACATTTGCACAGCACAAATTTGAGATCTGTTTATGAGGCAACCTTTGCATCTATAGTGGTCATGGCACTGTTCATCATTTTTACTGAATTACCTATAATTTTTTCACAGAATGTGGCTCAGGAGACAGGTCATAACATTTACACAGAGGTGGTTAGGGCAAAAATGGGCAAAATATCATATCAAGTACTCCTGTGTGAAAAATATTTAAATGGTCTCGTGCAAAATCAATGCGGTGTAATTTCAGACAAGCGCACACATTGCGATGCCGTACCAGCTTTTCACCAAAACCGATATCATCTGTGCACCCTTGCCAAGCTCGACAGCTGTTTTTGTTTAAAATATTCCTGTTGAACTGTCTTGGAATGCTGTTAATTGCTTTTTCTGGTAGATTTTAATGCTTGATAGAATGCCTGTGCCACTGTGGAGTGGACTAGAGCCAAATTTTTGACTTCAGTAAAATTTTGCCCATTTCCCCAATGGAAAATTCATTCAAAATTGGGAAAAATGACCAAAAACAAAGCCAAACTAGCTTAAATTATACTCTTTAAGGCCATATTTAGATGTAAAAATATTCAAATCCTTGAAAATAAACAATATTTCCATCCCCAGTATGTGAATTAAATGTTTAAGGGCACAGGCTGCAGTCTGGTGTAAGAAAACTGTTTGTCGGCTTTAAATCGGACAATCATACGGTACCTACAGCGTATCATTTCCTGCGTAAATATGGACAGCGCGATGCACAAAAACATTGCTGGTACTCATTCGACAAATAATAAGCTTTTCAAATTGCAGTGAATAAGACCCCAAAAGATGACTTGAATTTTTGGCATTTTCCCTTAAGGCATCAGGGGACAGTTAATCGCAGCACTTTTTTGTCCGCGTCACACCAAGTTTTTGAATCGTTATCGACAACTCCTGGAGAAAGCGATAACTTCTGTTTTGGTTTCAAATTGCTCCACACATGCATGAAATCAAAACAGAATACCGAAGAAACACTTCTCTGATTGCATAGGCTGACAGCAGCAGCATTTCACTTACCCCACCCACTAATTTTTACATACAAAAAATCATGACTCCACCTCACTTTGACAGATCCTGTGAACTTACTCCCAAAACACCAGTACTTGGCACCTGTTGAAATGTCATGTACACTCAGTCACATGCAAAGAAATAGACAGAAAAGTATACCATAACCAGTAAACTTTTTCAGGAATCCTCTTTGAAAAACAGCCACTTTTTAGTGCCAAAGTTACCTTCGTGAATTCAGATATGCCGCTGCACCTTGAACTTGCACAGCATCCAGACAGCCGGGGTTTTAGTTTCGTATTCCATTTCATAAAAGTACAGATACTCAGAAAATAAGCCCACATTGGCAAAAAATATCCACATATCACAATTTCTATGAGCAACCATGCCATTATTGACCCTCCTACTATAATATTTTGAAAAACGTCCACCCTCAAATGCGAACCTGTCCCCTGATGCCTTAAGTTTGGAAGTTTTCTTTGATTTTCAGCCATTGGTGATCCCACATTGTAATTTGGCTTATTTGTAATAAAAACAAATAAAAAAGTGTTGACTAAAATACATGTTGTTGCTTTCATAGCCCTTTTGGAATTTCATTAATACTGAAGAGCGGCCAAATTCAATTCGGAGAATTGCGCACTAAGTCCATGATGGACGATGCTTTCTGGAGATGTCATTTGATAATACACAGCAATGTGGTGAATAGGGATGTAAACAGTGATGTTTGATGTAAAACATGTAACTGATAGCACTGGCCCTAAATGACTGAATTGGTGGACATGGGCCGTAAACTTAAGAACCCACCCCCAATCCCCAAATATTCCTAAAATGACTGGGCCTTTGAGATATTCATTATCTCCCCTTTGCTACTGATCAGAGTCTAAAGTGGACACCCTCTGCAGGTAAGAAAAAGGGAGAGAACAAACCAATTAAGTCAATTGTGTCATTTCTTATCAGATAACTGGCTTAGATAAAGATACTGACAGGCTCTAAAACAATCAAAATCATAAGGTTTCTACTGAAGCTGAATTTCGACCAAAACAGTCTACAGGTTATGATAAAACAGCAACTATGCATACCAGAAACTGCAAAAAAAAGGGTATTTCATTTCTGAATGTGTTTGAGAAAGGTTCTACTGTGTTTTTGTTACAGTCAAAGCACTATTTTCTGAGTCTGGGGCATACTACAAGGTAAGAACTGAGCCCCAGACTAAAAAATCTCCATAAAAGAATCAGGGAGGAGTGTAACATTGCACTAGCCTTGTCATTCTCCACTATATAAAATGGAGTCAGCACAAGAAAACACTTTCTGGCTGCAAGAAACTAAACTTACTTGGATAAGAAGAACTTCTTAACTTGCACATGTGCTGTCATCAGCAACTAGCAGCTAGACCTGGTGAGTATTCTGAGGTTACTAGCTACAGACTGGAAAAGAGAAAGAATCCTATCAGAATAATGTGTCCAAAGTACATTCTTGGACACAGAAGGTCTTACAGTGCTGAAAGGACATTGTTGTTAATATTAAGGACCTGGATAGGCTTTTGGGACATTTGCACAGCACAAATTTGAGATCTGTTTATGAGGCAACCTTTGCATCTATAGTGGTCATGGCACTGTTCATCATTTTTACTGAATTACCTATAATTTTTTCACAGAATGTGGCTCAGGAGACAGGTCATAACATTTACACAGAGGTGGTTAGGGCAAAAATGGGCAAAATATCATATCAAGTACTCCTGTGAAAAATATTTAAATGGTCTCGTGCAAAATCAATGCGGTGTAATTTCAGACAAGCGCACACATTGCGATGCCGTACCAGCTTTTCACCAAAACCGATATCATCTGTGCACCCTTGCCAAGCTCGACAGCTGTTTTTGTTTAAAATATTCCTGTTGAACTGTCTTGGAATGCTGTTAATTGCTTTTTCTGGTAGATTTTAATGCTTGATAGAATGCCTGTGCCACTGTGGAGTGGACTAGAGCCAAATTTTTGACTTCAGTAAAATTTTGCCCATTTCCCCAATGGAAAATTCATTCAAAATTGGGAAAAATGACCAAAAACAAAGCCAAACTAGCTTAAATTATACTCTTTAAGGCCATATTTAGATGTAAAAATATTCAAATCCTTGAAAATAAACAATATTTCCATCCCCAGTATGTGAATTAAATGTTTAAGGGCACAGGCTGCAGTCTGGTGTAAGAAAACTGTTTGTCGGCTTTAAATCGGACAATCATACGGTACCTACAGCGTATCATTTCCTGCGTAAATATGGACAGCGCGATGCACAAAAACATTGCTGGTACTCATTCGACAAATAATAAGCTTTTCAAATTGCAGTGAATAAGACCCCAAAAGATGACTTGAATTTTTGGCATTTTCCCTTAAGTTTGGAAGTTTTCTTTGATTTTCAGCCATTGGTGATCCCACATTGTAATTTGGCTTATTTGTAATAAAAACAAATAAAAAAGTGTTGACTAAAATACATGTTGTTGCTTTCATAGCCCTTTTGGAATTTCATTAATACTGAAGAGCGGCCAAATTCAATTCGGAGAATTGCGCACTAAGTCCATGATGGACGATGCTTTCTGGAGATGTCATTTGATAATACACAGCAATGTGGTGAATAGGGATGTAAACAGTGATGTTTGATGTAAAACATGTAACTGATAGCACTGGCCCTAAATGACTGAATTGGTGGACATGGGCCGTAAACTTAAGAACCCACCCCCAATCCCCAAATATTCCTAAAATGACTGGGCCTTTGAGATATTCATTATCTCCCCTTTGCTACTGATCAGAGTCTAAAGTGGACACCCTCTGCAGGTAAGAAAAAGGGAGAGAACAAACCAATTAAGTCAATTGTGTCATTTCTTATCAGATAACTGGCTTAGATAAAGATACTGACAGGCTCTAAAACAATCAAAATCATAAGGTTTCTACTGAAGCTGAATTTCGACCAAAACAGTCTACAGGTTATGATAAAACAGCAACTATGCATACCAGAAACTGCAAAAAAAAGGGTATTTCATTTCTGAATGTGTTTGAGAAAGGTTCTACTGTGTTTTTGTTACAGTCAAAGCACTATTTTCTGAGTCTGGAGCATACTACAAGGTAAGAACTGAGCCCCAGACTAAAAAATCTCCATAAAAGAATCAGGGAGGAGTGTAACATTGCACTAGCCTTGTCATTCTCCACTATATAAAATGGAGTCAGCACAAGAAAACACTTTCTGGCTGCAAGAAACTAAACTTACTTGGATAAGAAGAACTTCTTAACTTGCACATGTGCTGTCATCAGCAACTAGCAGCTAGACCTGGTGAGTATTCTGAGGTTACTAGCTACAGACTGGAAAAGAGAAAGAATCCTATCAGAATAATGTGTCCAAAGTACATTCTTGGACACAGAAGGTCTTACAGTGCTGAAAAGGACATTGTTGTTAATATTAAGGACCTGGATAGGCTTTTTGGACATTTGCACAGCACAAATTTGAGATCTGTTTATGAGGCAACCTTTGCATCTATAGTGGTCATGGCACTGTTCATCATTTTTACTGAATTACCTATAATTTTTTCACAGAATGTGGCTCAGGAGACAGGTCATAACATTTACACAGAGGTGGTTAGGGCAAAAATGGGCAAAATATCATATCAAGTACTCCTGTGAAAAATATTTAAATGGTCTCGTGCAAAATCAATGCGGTGTAATTTCAGACAAGCGCACACATTGCGATGCCGAACCAGCTTTTCACCAAAACCGATATCATCTGTGCACCCTTGCCAAGCTCGACAGCTGTTTTTGTTTAAAATATTCCTGTTGAACTGTCTTGGAATGCTGTTAATTGCTTTTTCTGGTAGATTTTAATGCTTGATAGAATGCCTGTGCCACTGTGGAGTGGACTAGAGCCAAATTTTTGACTTCAGTAAAATTTTGCCCATTTCCCCAATGGAAAATTCATTCAAAATTGGGAAAAATGACCAAAAACAAAGCCAAACTAGCTTAAATTATACTCTTTAAGGCCATATTTAGATGTAAAAATATTCAAATCCTTGAAAATAAACAATATTTCCATCCCCAGTATGTGAATTAAATGTTTAAGGGCACAGGCTGCAGTCTGGTGTAAGAAAACTGTTTGTCGGCTTTAAATCGGACAATCATACGGTACCTACAGCGTATCATTTCCTGCGTAAATATGGACAGCGCGATGCACAAAAACATTGCTGGTACTCATTCGACAAATAATAAGCTTTTCAAATTGCAGTGAATAAGACCCCAAAAGATGACTTGAATTTTTGGCATTTTCCCTTAAGTTTGGAAGTTTTCTTTGATTTTCAGCCATTGGTGATCCCACATTGTAATTTGGCTTATTTGTAATAAAAACAAATAAAAAAGTGTTGACTAAAATACATGTTGTTGCTTTCATAGCCCTTTTGGAATTTCATTAATACTGAAGAGCGGCCAAATTCAATTCGGAGAATTGCGCACTAAGTCCATGATGGACGATGCTTTCTGGAGATGTCATTTGATAATACACAGCAATGTGGTGAATAGGGATGTAAACAGTGATGTTTGATGTAAAACATGTAACTGATAGCACTGGCCCTAAATGACTGAATTGGTGGACATGGGCCGTAAACTTAAGAACCCACCCCCAATCCCCAAATATTCCTAAAATGACTGGGCCTTTGAGATATTCATTATCTCCCCTTTGCTACTGATCAGAGTCTAAAGTGGACACCCTCTGCAGGTAAGAAAAAGGGAGAGAACAAACCAATTAAGTCAATTGTGTCATTTCTTATCAGATAACTGGCTTAGATAAAGATACTGACAGGCTCTAAAACAATCAAAATCATAAGGTTTCTACTGAAGCTGAATTTCGACCAAAACAGTCTACAGGTTATGATAAAACAGCAACTATGCATACCAGAAACTGCAAAAAAAAGGGTATTTCATTTCTGAATGTGTTTGAGAAAGGTTCTACTGTGTTTTTGTTACAGTCAAAGCACTATTTTCTGAGTCTGGAGCATACTACAAGGTAAGAACTGAGCCCCAGACTAAAAAATCTCCATAAAAGAATCAGGGAGGAGTGTAACATTGCACTAGCCTTGTCATTCTCCACTATATAAAATGGAGTCAGCACAAGAAAACACTTTCTGGCTGCAAGAAACTAAACTTACTTGGATAAGAAGAACTTCTTAACTTGCACATGTGCTGTCATCAGCAACTAGCAGCTAGACCTGGTGAGTATTCTGAGGTTACTAGCTACAGACTGGAAAAGAGAAAGAATCCTATCAGAATAATGTGTCCAAAGTACATTCTTGGACACAGAAGGTCTTACAGTGCTGAAAAGGACATTGTTGTTAATATTAAGGACCTGGATAGGCTTTTGGGACATTTGCACAGCACAAATTTGAGATCTGTTTATGAGGCAACCTTTGCATCTATAGTGGTCATGGCACTGTTCATCATTTTTACTGAATTACCTATAATTTTTTCACAGAATGTGGCTCAGGAGACAGGTCATAACATTTACACAGAGGTGGTTAGGGCAAAAATGGGCAAAATATCATATCAAGTACTCCTGTGAAAAATATTTAAATGGTCTCGTGCAAAATCAATGCGGTGTAATTTCAGACAAGCGCACACATTGCGATGCCGTACCAGCTTTTCACCAAAACCGATATCATCTGTGCACCCTTGCCAAGCTCGACAGCTGTTTTTGTTTAAAATATTCCTGTTGAACTGTCTTGGAATGCTGTTAATTGCTTTTTCTGGTAGATTTTAATGCTTGATAGAATGCCTGTGCCACTGTGGAGTGGACTAGAGCCAAATTTTTGACTTCAGTAAAATTTTGCCCATTTCCCCAATGGAAAATTCATTCAAAATTGGGAAAAATGACCAAAAACAAAGCCAAACTAGCTTAAATTATACTCTTTAAGGCCATATTTAGATGTAAAAATATTCAAATCCTTGAAAATAAACAATATTTCCATCCCCAGTATGTGAATTAAATGTTTAAGGGCACAGGCTGCAGTCTGGTGTAAGAAAACTGTTTGTCGGCTTTAAATCGGACAATCATACGGTACCTACAGCGTATCATTTCCTGCGTAAATATGGACAGCGCGATGCACAAAAACATTGCTGGTACTCATTCGACAAATAATAAGCTTTTCAAATTGCAGTGAATAAGACCCCAAAAGATGACTTGAATTTTTGGCATTTTCCCTTAAGGCATCAGGGGACAGTTAATCGCAGCACTTTTTTGTCCGCGTCACACCAAGTTTTTGAATCGTTATCGACAACTCCTGGAGAAAGCGATAACTTCTGTTTTGGTTTCAAATTGCTCCACACATGCATGAAATCAAAACAGAATACCGAAGAAACACTTCTCTGATTGCATAGGCTGACAGCAGCAGCATTTCACTTACCCCACCCACTAATTTTTACATACAAAAAATCATGACTCCACCTCACTTTGACAGATCCTGTGAACTTACTCCCAAAACACCAGTACTTGGCACCTGTTGAAATGTCATGTACACTCAGTCACATGCAAAGAAATAGACAGAAAAGTATACCATAACCAGTAAACTTTTTCAGGAATCCTCTTTGAAAAACAGCCACTTTTTAGTGCCAAAGTTACCTTCGTGAATTCAGATATGCCGCTGCACCTTGAACTTGCACAGCATCCAGACAGCCGGGGTTTTAGTTTCGTATTCCATTTCATAAAAGTACAGATACTCAGCAAATAAGCCCACATTGGCAAAAAATATCCACATATCACAATTTCTATGAGCAACCATGCCATTATTGACCCTCCTACTATAATATTTTGAAAAACGTCCACCCTCAAATGCGAACCTGTCCCCTGATGCCTTAAGTTTGGAAGTTTTCTTTGATTTTCAGCCATTGGTGATCCCACATTGTAATTTGGCTTATTTGTAATAAAAACAAATAAAAAAGTGTTGACTAAAATACATGTTGTTGCTTTCATAGCCCTTTTGGAATTTCATTAATACTGAAGAGCGGCCAAATTCAATTCGGAGAATTGCGCACTAAGTCCATGATGGACGATGCTTTCTGGAGATGTCATTTGATAATACACAGCAATGTGGTGAATAGGGATGTAAACAGTGATGTTTGATGTAAAACATGTAACTGATAGCACTGGCCCTAAATGACTGAATTGGTGGACATGGGCCGTAAACTTAAGAACCCACCCCCAATCCCCAAATATTCCTAAAATGACTGGGCCTTTGAGATATTCATTATCTCCCCTTTGCTACTGATCAGAGTCTAAAGTGGACACCCTCTGCAGGTAAGAAAAAGGGAGAGAACAAACCAATTAAGTCAATTGTGTCATTTCTTATCAGATAACTGGCTTAGATAAAGATACTGACAGGCTCTAAAACAATCAAAATCATAAGGTTTCTACTGAAGCTGAATTTCGACCAAAACAGTCTACAGGTTATGATAAAACAGCAACTATGCATACCAGAAACTGCAAAAAAAAGGGTATTTCATTTCTGAATGTGTTTGAGAAAGGTTCTACTGTGTTTTTGTTACAGTCAAAGCACTATTTTCTGAGTCTGGAGCATACTACAAGGTAAGAACTGAGCCCCAGACTAAAAAATCTCCATAAAAGAATCAGGGAGGAGTGTAACATTGCACTAGCCTTGTCATTCTCCACTATATAAAATGGAGTCAGCACAAGAAAACACTTTCTGGCTGCAAGAAACTAAACTTACTTGGATAAGAAGAACTTCTTAACTTGCACATGTGCTGTCATCAGCAACTAGCAGCTAGACCTGGTGAGTATTCTGAGGTTACTAGCTACAGACTGGAAAAGAGAAAGAATCCTATCAGAATAATGTGTCCAAAGTACATTCTTGGACACAGAAGGTCTTACAGTGCTGAAAAGGACATTGTTGTTAATATTAAGGACCTGGATAGGCTTTTGGGACATTTGCACAGCACAAATTTGAGATCTGTTTATGAGGCAACCTTTGCATCTATAGTGGTCATGGCACTGTTCATCATTTTTACTGAATTACCTATAATTTTTTCACAGAATGTGGCTCAGGAGACAGGTCATAACATTTACACAGAGGTGGTTAGGGCAAAAATGGGCAAAATATCATATCAAGTACTCCTGTGAAAAATATTTAAATGGTCTCGTGCAAAATCAATGCGGTGTAATTTCAGACAAGCGCACACATTGCGATGCCGTACCAGCTTTTCACCAAAACCGATATCATCTGTGCACCCTTGCCAAGCTCGACAGCTGTTTTTGTTTAAAATATTCCTGTTGAACTGTCTTGGAATGCTGTTAATTGCTTTTTCTGGTAGATTTTAATGCTTGATAGAATGCCTGTGCCACTGTGGAGTGGACTAGAGCCAAATTTTTGACTTCAGTAAAATTTTGCCCATTTCCCCAATGGAAAATTCATTCAAAATTGGGAAAAATGACCAAAAACAAAGCCAAACTAGCTTAAATTATACTCTTTAAGGCCATATTTAGATGTAAAAATATTCAAATCCTTGAAAATAGACAATATTTCCATCCCCAGTATGTGAATTAAATGTTTAAGGGCACAGGCTGCAGTCTGGTGTAAGAAAACTGTTTGTCGGCTTTAAATCGGACAATCATACGGTACCTACAGCGTATCATTTCCTGCGTAAATATGGACAGCGCGATGCACAAAAACATTGCTGGTACTCATTCGACAAATAATAAGCTTTTCAAATTGCAGTGAATAAGACCCCAAAAGATGACTTGAATTTTTGGCATTTTCCCTTAAGGCATCAGGGGACAGTTAATCGCAGCACTTTTTTGTCCGCGTCACATCAAGTTTTTGAATCGTTATCGACAACTCCTGGAGAAAGCGATAACTTCTGTTTTGGTTTCAAATTGCTCCACACATGCATGAAATCAAAACAGAATACCGAAGAAACACTTCTCTGATTGCATAGGCTGACAGCAGCAGCATTTCACTTACCCCACCCACTAATTTTTACATACAAAAAATCATGACTCCACCTCACTTTGACAGATCCTGTGAACTTACTCCCAAAACACCAGTACTTGGCACCTGTTGAAATGTCATGTACACTCAGTCACATGCAAAGAAATAGACAGAAAAGTATACCATAACCAGTAAACTTTTTCAGGAATCCTCTTTGAAAAACAGCCACTTTTTAGTGCCAAAGTTACCTTCGTGAATTCAGATATGCCGCTGCACCTTGAACTTGCACAGCATCCAGACAGCCGGGGTTTTAGTTTCGTATTCCATTTCATAAAAGTACAGATACTCAGCAAATAAGCCCACATTGGCAAAAAATATCCACATATCACAATTTCTATGAGCAACCATGCCATTATTGACCCTCCTACTATAATATTTTGAAAAACGTCCACCCTCAAATGCGAACCTGTCCCCTGATGCCTTAATTAAGTTTGGAAGTTTTCTTTGATTTTCAGCCATTGGTGATCCCACATTGTAATTTGGCTTATTTGTAATAAAAACAAATAAAAAAGTGTTGACTAAAATACATGTTGTTGCTTTCATAGCCCTTTTGGAATTGCATTAATACTGAAGAGCGGCCAAATTCAATTCGGAGAATTGCGCACTAAGTCCATGATGGACGATGCTTTCTGGAGATGTCATTTGATAATACACAGCAATGTGGTGAATAGGGATGTAAACAGTGATGTTTGATGTAAAACATGTAACTGATAGCACTGGCCCTAAATGACTGAATTGGTGGACATGGGCCGTAAACTTAAGAACCCACCCCCAATCCCCAAATATTCCTAAAATGACTGGGCCTTTGAGATATTCATTATCTCCCCTTTGCTACTGATCAGAGTCTAAAGTGGACACCCTCTGCAGGTAAGAAAAAGGGAGAGAACAAACCAATTAAGTCAATTGTGTCATTTCTTATCAGATAACTGGCTTAGATAAAGATACTGACAGGCTCTAAAACAATCAAAATCATAAGGTTTCTACTGAAGCTGAATTTCGACCAAAACAGTCTACAGGTTATGATAAAACAGCAACTATGCATACCAGAAACTGCAAAAAAAAGGGTATTTCATTTCTGAATGTGTTTGAGAAAGGTTCTACTGTGTTTTTGTTACAGTCAAAGCACTATTTTCTGAGTCTGGGGCATACTACAAGGTAAGAACTGAGCCCCAGACTAAAAAATCTCCATAAAAGAATCAGGGAGGAGTGTAACATTGCACTAGCCTTGTCATTCTCCACTATATAAAATGGAGTCAGCACAAGAAAACACTTTCTGGCTGCAAGAAACTAAACTTACTTGGATAAGAAGAACTTCTTAACTTGCACATGTGCTGTCATCAGCAACTAGCAGCTAGACCTGGTGAGTATTCTGAGGTTACTAGCTACAGACTGGAAAAGAGAAAGAATCCTATCAGAATAATGTGTCCAAAGTACATTCTTGGACACAGAAGGTCTTACAGTGCTGAAAAGGACATTGTTGTTAATATTAAGGACCTGGATAGGCTTTTGGGACATTTGCACAGCACAAATTTGAGATCTGTTTATGAGGCAACCTTTGCATCTATAGTGGTCATGGCACTGTTCATCATTTTTACTGAATTACCTATAATTTTTTCACAGAATGTGGCTCAGGAGACAGGTCATAACATTTACACAGAGGTGGTTAGGGCAAAAATGGGCAAAATATCATATCAAGTACTCCTGTGAAAAATATTTAAATGGTCTCGTGCAAAATCAATGCGGTGTAATTTCAGACAAGCGCACACATTGCGATGCCGTACCAGCTTTTCACCAAAACCGATATCATCTGTGCACCCTTGCCAAGCTCGACAGCTGTTTTTGTTTAAAATATTCCTGTTGAACTGTCTTGGAATGCTGTTAATTGCTTTTTCTGGTAGATTTTAATGCTTGATAGAATGCCTGTGCCACTGTGGAGTGGACTAGAGCCAAATTTTTTACTTCAGTAAAATTTTGCCCATTTCCCCAATGGAAAATTCATTCAAAATTGGGAAAAATGACCAAAAACAAAGCCAAACTAGCTTAAATTATACTCTTTAAGGCCATATTTAGATGTAAAAATATTCAAATCCTTGAAAATAAACAATATTTCCATCCCCAGTATGTGAATTAAATGTTTAAGGGCACAGGCTGCAGTCTGGTGTAAGAAAACTGTTTGTCGGCTTTAAATCGGACAATCATACGGTACCTACAGCGTATCATTTCCTGCGTAAATATGGACAGCGCGATGCACAAAAACATTGCTGGTACTCATTCGACAAATAATAAGCTTTTCAAATTGCAGTGAATAAGACCCCAAAAGATGACTTGAATTTTTGGCATTTTCCCTTAAGTTTGGAAGTTTTCTTTGATTGATCCCACATTGTAATTTGGCTTATTTGTAATAAAAACAAATAAAAAAGTGTTGACTAAAATACATGTTGTTGCTTTCATAGCCCTTTTGGAATTTCATTAATACTGAAGAGCGGCCAAATTCAATTCGGAGAATTGCGCACTAAGTCCATGATGGACGATGCTTTCTGGAGATGTCATTTGATAATACACAGCAATGTGGTGAATAGGGATGTAAACAGTGATGTTTGATGTAAAACATGTAACTGATAGCACTGGCCCTAAATGACTGAATTGGTGGACATGGGCCGTAAACTTAAGAACCCACCCCCAATCCCCAAATATTCCTAAAATGACTGGGCCTTTGAGATATTCATTATCTCCCCTTTGCTACTGATCAGAGTCTAAAGTGGACACCCTCTGCAGGTAAGAAAAAGGGAGAGAACAAACCAATTAAGTCAATTGTGTCATTTCTTATCAGATAACTGGCTTAGATAAAGATACTGACAGGCTCTAAAACAATCAAAATCATAAGGTTTCTACTGAAGCTGAATTTCGACCAAAACAGTCTACAGGTTATGATAAAACAGCAACTATGCATACCAGAAACTGCAAAAAAAAGGGTATTTCATTTCTGAATGTGTTTGAGAAAGGTTCTACTGTGTTTTTGTTACAGTCAAAGCACTATTTTCTGAGTCTGGGGCATACTACAAGGTAAGAACTGAGCCCCAGACTAAAAAATCTCCATAAAAGAATCAGGGAGGAGTGTAACATTGCACTAGCCTTGTCATTCTCCACTATATAAAATGGAGTCAGCACAAGAAAACACTTTCTGGCTGCAAGAAACTAAACTTACTTGGATAAGAAGAACTTCTTAACTTGCACATGTGCTGTCATCAGCAACTAGCAGCTAGACCTGGTGAGTATTCTGAGGTTACTAGCTACAGACTGGAAAAGAGAAAGAATCCTATCAGAATAATGTGTCCAAAGTACATTCTTGGACACAGAAGGTCTTACAGTGCTGAAAAGGACATTGTTGTTAATATTAAGGACCTGGATAGGCTTTTGGGACATTTGCACAGCACAAATTTGAGATCTGTTTATGAGGCAACCTTTGCATCTATAGTGGTCATGGCACTGTTCATCATTTTTACTGAATTACCTATAATTTTTTCACAGAATGTGGCTCAGGAGACAGGTCATAACATTTACACAGAGGTGGTTAGGGCAAAAATGGGCAAAATATCATATCAAGTACTCCTGTGAAAAATATTTAAATGGTCTCGTGCAAAATCAATGCGGTGTAATTTCAGACAAGCGCACACATTGCGATGCCGTACCAGCTTTTCACCAAAACCGATATCATCTGTGCACCCTTGCCAAGCTCGACAGCTGTTTTTGTTTAAAATATTCCTGTTGAACTGTCTTGGAATGCTGTTAATTGCTTTTTCTGGTAGATTTTAATGCTTGATAGAATGCCTGTGCCACTGTGGAGTGGACTAGAGCCAAATTTTTGACTTCAGTAAAATTTTGCCCATTTCCCCAATGGAAAATTCATTCAAAATTGGGAAAAATGACCAAAAACAAAGCCAAACTAGCTTAAATTATACTCTTTAAGGCCATATTTAGATGTAAAAATATTCAAATCCTTGAAAATAAACAATATTTCCATCCCCAGTATGTGAATTAAATGTTTAAGGGCACAGGCTGCAGTCTGGTGTAAGAAAACTGTTTGTCGGCTTTAAATCGGACAATCATACGGTACCTACAGCGTATCATTTCCTGCGTAAATATGGACAGCGCGATGCACAAAAACATTGCTGGTACTCATTCGACAAATAATAAGCTTTTCAAATTGCAGTGAATAAGACCCCAAAAGATGACTTGAATTTTTGGCATTTTCCCTTAAGTTTGGAAGTTTTCTTTGATTTTCAGTCATTGGTGATCCCACATTGTAATTTGGCTTATTTGTAATAAAAACAAATAAAAAAGTGTTGACTAAAATACATGTTGTTGCTTTCATAGCCCTTTTGGAATTTCATTAATACTGAAGAGCGGCCAAATTCAATTCGGAGAATTGCGCACTAAGTCCATGATGGACGATGCTTTCTGGAGATGTCATTTGAAAATACACAGCAATGTGGTGAATAGGGATGTAAACAGTGATGTTTGATGTAAAACATGTAACTGATAGCACTGGCCCTAAATGACTGAATTGGTGGACATGGGCCGTAAACTTAAGAACCCACCCCCAATCCCCAAATATTCCTAAAATGACTGGGCCTTTGAGATATTCATTATCTCCCCTTTGCTACTGATCAGAGTCTAAAGTGGACACCCTCTGCAGGTAAGAAAAAGGGAGAGAACAAACCAATTAAGTCAATTGTGTCATTTCTTATCAGATAACTGGCTTAGATAAAGATACTGACAGGCTCTAAAACAATCAAAATCATAAGGTGTCTACTGAAGCTGAATTTCGACCAAAACAGTCTACAGGTTATGATAAAACAGCAACTATGCATACCAGAAACTGAAAAAAAAAGGGTATTTCATTTCTGAATGTGTTTGAGAAAGGTTCTACTGTGTTTTTGTTACAGTCAAAGCACTATTTTCTGAGTCTGGAGCATACTACAAGGTAAGAACTGAGCCCCAGACTAAAAAATCTCCATAAAAGAATCAGGGAGGAGTGTAACATTGCACTAGCCTTGTCATTCTCCACTATATAAAATGGAGTCAGCACAAGAAAACACTTTCTGGCTGCAAGAAACTAAACTTACTTGGATAAGAAGAACTTCTTAACTTGCACATGTGCTGTCATCAGCAACTAGCAGCTAGACCTGGTGAGTATTCTGAGGTTACTAGCTACAGACTGGAAAAGAGAAAGAATCCTATCAGAATAATGTGTCCAAAGTACATTCTTGGACACAGAAGGTCTTACAGTGCTGAAAAGGACATTGTTGTTAATATTAAGGACCTGGATAGGCTTTTGGGACATTTGCACAGCACAAATTTGAGATCTGTTTATGAGGCAACCTTTGCATCTATAGTGGTCATGGCACTGTTCATCATTTTTACTGAATTACCTATAATTTTTTCACAGAATGTGGCTCAGGAGACAGGTCATAACATTTACACAGAGGTGGTTAGGGCAAAAATGGGCAAAATATCATATCAAGTACTCCTGTGAAAAATATTTAAATGGTCTCGTGCAAAATCAATGCGGTGTAATTTCAGACAAGCGCACACATTGCGATGTCGTACCAGCTTTTCACCAAAACCGATATCATCTGTGCACCCTTGCCAAGCTCGACAGCTGTTTTTGTTTAAAATATTCCTGTTGAACTGTCTTGGAATGCTGTTAATTGCTTTTTCTGGTAGATTTTAATGCTTGATAGAATGCCTGTGCCACTGTGGAGTGGACTAGAGCCAAATTTTTGACTTCAGTAAAATTTTGCCCATTTCCCCAATGGAAAATTCATTCAAAATTGGGAAAAATGACCAAAAACAAAGCCAAACTAGCTTAAATTATACTCTTTAAGGCCATATTTAGATGTAAAAATATTCAAATCCTTGAAAATAAACAATATTTCCATCCCCAGTATGTGAATTAAATGTTTAAGGGCACAGGCTGCAGTCTGGTGTAAGAAAACTGTTTGTCGGCTTTAAATCGGACAATCATACGGTACCTACAGCGTATCATTTCCTGCGTAAATATGGACAGCGCGATGCACAAAAACATTGCTGGTACTCATTCGACAAATAATAAGCTTTTCAAATTGCAGTGAATAAGACCCCAAAAGATGACTTGAATTTTTGGCATTTTCCCTTAAGTTTGGAAGTTTTCTTTGATTTTCAGCCATTGGTGATCCCACATTGTAATTTGGCTTATTTGTAATAAAAACAAATAAAAAAGTGTTGACTAAAATACATGTTGTTGCTTTCATAGCCCTTTTGGAATTTCATTAATACTGAAGAGCGGCCAAATTCAATTCGGAGAATTGCGCACTAAGTCCATGATGGACGATGCTTTCTGGAGATGTCATTTGATAATACACAGCAATGTGGTGAATAGGGATGTAAACAGTGATGTTTGATGTAAAACATGTAACTGATAGCACTGGCCCTAAATGACTGAATTGGTGGACATGGGCCGTAAACTTAAGAACCCACCCCCAATCCCCAAATATTCCTAAAATGACTGGGCCTTTGAGATATTCATTATCTCCCCTTTGCTACTGATCAGAGTCTAAAGTGGACACCCTCTGCAGGTAAGAAAAAGGGAGAGAACAAACCAATTAAGTCAATTGTGTCATTTCTTATCAGATAACTGGCTTAGATAAAGATACTGACAGGCTCTAAAACAATCAAAATCATAAGGTTTCTACTGAAGCTGAATTTCGACCAAAACAGTCTACAGGTTATGATAAAACAGCAACTATGCATACCAGAAACTGCAAAAAAAAGGGTACCGTATTCGGGCGTGTATTACCCGCAGTTTTTTTTCCATCAAATTACAGGCCCAAGTCCAGGGTGCGGGTAATCCGCCCGAATTATTTTTGGACCATTTTATTTTTACTTTTGTCAGCTGAAAATACGATGCATCTTATGTTATGCTCTATCCTTTTACAATTCCCGACATAAATAACGTTTAATTGTCCACTCAATTTTACTTACACATGAGTAATATAACAATCTCTATTACTAGCAAGCCCGATTTTGTGAATATTATTCCTAAAACTCTGATTTTAAACAAAATAAAGAAGCAAGTTCAATGCGAACATCAAAGTTTTCCGGCATCCAAACTGCCACCCACAAATCACCGCTATTTTTTTTTCTGCACGCGATCGGTAAATGACGTCATCGTACCCCAGCAACGCCACACGTGTCTATTGTTTTATCTTAATGGGGCGTATCTCTCTCATAAAAAAATTGTTTGGAAACGGTAAAAAAATTCTCGCTAGCAAAACAGCGCTTTCCGTAAGCTCCGTGTCAATAACAAACAACAGAATACAGATGTGTTAACACAAAGAGTTCAACTCTTCTCGCCAAGTGTCTGCTATTTGGCGCCAAAACATAACCATTCACGAGATAGCAGAATAGTCGTAGCAACTCATCTTAGGAGCAATTAAATAATTTTCACACTGATTGCGGATTAAATTTTATGATGGGGAATAAACGCAAATTAGAGACATAACTTGACCATATTTTCACACCTTATCGACACGCACCGCAGGGTGGCAATTATATGACAGGGATTAACAATAGTGTCATACTTGAACCGTTATAAATCAATAAACAGTGTAAATCCAAATCAGACATCTGCGCCGTCATTCTGAGGTGTCTGATCTGGGACTGCACTGTTTGCCGATGTCCCAAAAAAGAAACGTCTGCGGCGTCTTTCTGAGGTGTCTAATCTGGGACTGCACTGTTTGCCGATGTCCCAAAAAAGGGCCGCGGGCATATGTGGGTTAATAAATAAATAACAATGGTGAACAGGTAAAGTTTTTTCAACATTTTAATGCAAAATACATGCTTTCTGGTGATACTCGCACGCACGTGCATTTTCCCGCCTTTTGAAGACGATCGCGCGTTCCGTTGTGTGTTACAAAAACTGGCCAAATTCTTACTTTTTCTCACTTACGCAGCCACCAAAATTTCAGCAAATGTTCCATGCGGGTAATACAACAGAATAACAGTTTTCCCCCAGATTTTGGAAAAAAAAGGGGGTGCGGGTAGTACGCAAATGCGGGTAATACACACCCGAATACGGTATTTCATTTCTGAATGTGTTTGAGAAAGGTTCTACTGTGTTTTTGTTACAGTCAAAGCACTATTTTCTGAGTCTGGAGCATACTACAAGGTAAGAACTGAGCCCCAGACTAAAAAATCTCCATAAAAGAATCAGGGAGGAGTGTAACATTGCACTAGCCTTGTCATTCTCCACTATATAAAATGGAGTCAGCACAAGAAAACACTTTCTGGCTGCAAGAAACTAAACTTACTTGGATAAGAAGAACTTCTTAACTTGCACATGTGCTGTCATCAGCAACTAGCAGCTAGACCTGGTGAGTATTCTGAGGTTACTAGCTACAGACTGGAAAAGAGAAAGAATCCTATCAGAATAATGTGTCCAAAGTGATTCCAGGACATTTGCCCCCCAGGACATTTGCCCCCCAATGAATTAATCTAAAAATGGACATTTGCCCCCCAGTTGAAAATGCGACCCGGACATTTGCCCCCCAGAGCTTATTTTTGGTATGGACATTTGCCCCCCAGTGCTTATTTTACAGGTGGACATTTGCCCCCCACTGCTTATTTCAGAAAGGGACATTTGCCCCCCAGACAGACCAAGGCTAATAAAAAGGAGAAAAAATGTATTTATTGGTTTATTATCATCAGAAATACAAAATGTTAAGCAATAAATTACTCCATCTGTATAAATAATTACCTGCTGTAAACGGCAACCTCTACCTTTACAAGTAGTATAAATCCAGATCAAAACAAAATGTTAGGCTATAAATTACTCCATCTTTATAAATATTAATCCCATAATAACCTGCTGTTAAGGACAACCCCTACCTTCGAAAGCAGAATAGATCCAGATCAGATGCCATCTGATGGGGGTCGGTAACGTTTCTCATGCAGTTTGTTAAGTTAACATAAACATACCAAGAATGTGATGATTTATAGTCAACAAATGGAAATGCTTAATTTATTCAGCAGGATAAGAGTTAAGCAAGTCAGCTACAGAACCATACATTTCGTTTGTGCCTCACTGAGGGTCAGATGCCTATTTCTGCAATGGAAACTCAAGTGGTTTTTACACTGGATACACTGATGGTTAATTCTTGGAGTAATTGAAATGATCTTGAATGCACAGTAAAACCATACTAAATGTTATCGTGTAAATTATGTAGCTATATAAAAGTCCGTACAATGAATATCCTTGCAATTGAATGGTAATGCAAGACTTATTTTTATTTATTTTATTTAGATAATACAAAAAATATGGAATGGTAGATGTATCAGGCAGCGGGTTGGGGGGCAAATGTCCCTTTCTGAAATAAGCAGTGGGGGGCAAATGTCCACCTGTAAAATAAGCACTGGGGGGCAGATGTCCATACCAAAAATAAGCTCTGGGGGGCAAATGTCCAGGTCGCATTTTCAACTGGGGGGCAAATGTCCATTTTTAGATTAAGTCATTGGGGGGCAAACGTCCTGGGGGGCTAACGTCCGGAGACCGTCCAAAGTACATTCTTGGACACAGAAGGTCTTACAGTGCTGAAAAGGACATTGTTGTTAATATTAAGGACCTGGATAGGCTTTTGGGACATTTGCACAGCACAAATTTGAGATCTGTTTATGAGGCAACCTTTGCATCTATAGTGGTCATGGCACTGTTCATCATTTTTACTGAATTACCTATAATTTTTTCACAGAATGTGGCTCAGGAGACAGGTCATAACATTTACACAGAGGTGGTTAGGGCAAAAATGGGCAAAATATCATATCAAGTACTCCTGTGAAAAATATTTAAATGGTCTCGTGCAAAATCAATGCGGTGTAATTTCAGACAAGCGCACACATTGCGATGTCGTACCAGCTTTTCACCAAAACCGATATCATCTGTGCACCCTTGCCAAGCTCGACAGCTGTTTTTGTTTAAAATATTCCTGTTGAACTGTCTTGGAATGCTGTTAATTGCTTTTTCTGGTAGATTTTAATGCTTGATAGAATGCCTGTGCCACTGTGGAGTGGACTAGAGCCAAATTTTTGACTTCAGTAAAATTTTGCCCATTTCCCCAATGGAAAATTCATTCAAAATTGGGAAAAATGACCAAAAACAAAGCCAAACTAGCTTAAATTATACTCTTTAAGGCCATATTTAGATGTAAAAATATTCAAATCCTTGAAAATAAACAATATTTCCATCCCCAGTATGTGAATTAAATGTTTAAGGGCACAGGCTGCAGTCTGGTGTAAGAAAACTGTTTGTCGGCTTTAAATCGGACAATCATACGGTACCTACAGCGTATCATTTCCTGCGTAAATATGGACAGCGCGATGCACAAAAACATTGCTGGTACTCATTCGACAAATAATAAGCTTTTCAAATTGCAGTGAATAAGACCCCAAAAGATGACTTGAATTTTTGGCATTTTCCCTTAAGTTTGGAAGTTTTCTTTGATTTTCAGCCATTGGTGATCCCACATTGTAATTTGGCTTATTTGTAATAAAAACAAATAAAAAAGTGTTGACTAAAATACATGTTGTTGCTTTCATAGCCCTTTTGGAATTTCATTAATACTGAAGAGCGGCCAAATTCAATTCGGAGAATTGCGCACTAAGTCCATGATGGACGATGCTTTCTGGAGATGTCATTTGATAATACACAGCAATGTGGTGAATAGGGATGTAAACAGTGATGTTTGATGTAAAACATGTAACTGATAGCACTGGCCCTAAATGACTGAATTGGTGGACATGGGCCGTAAACTTAAGAACCCACCCCCAATCCCCAAATATTCCTAAAATGACTGGGCCTTTGAGATATTCATTATCTCCCCTTTGCTACTGATCAGAGTCTAAAGTGGACACCCTCTGCAGGTAAGAAAAAGGGAGAGAACAAACCAATTAAGTCAATTGTGTCATTTCTTATCAGATAACTGGCTTAGATAAAGATACTGACAGGCTCTAAAACAATCAAAATCATAAGGTTTCTACTGAAGCTGAATTTCGACCAAAATAGTCTACAGGTTATGATAAAACAGCAACTATGCATACCAGAAACTGCAAAAAAAAGGGTACCGTATTCGGGCGTGTATTACCCGCAGTTTTTTTCCATCAAATTACAGGCCCAAGTCCAGGGTGCGGGTAATCCGCCCGAATTATTTTTGGACCATTTTATTTTTACTTTTGTCAGCTGAAAATACGATGCATCTTATGTTATGCTCTATCCTTTTACAATTCCCGACATAAATAACGTTTAATTGTCCACTCAATTTTACTTACACATGAGTAATATAACAATCTCTATTACTAGCAAGCCCGATTTTGTGAATATTATTCCTAAAACTCTGATTTTAAACAAAATAAAGAAGCAAGTTCAATGCGAACATCAAAGTTTTCCGGCATCCAAACTGCCACCCACAAATCACCGCTATTTTTTTTTCTGCACGCGATCGGTAAATGACGTCATCGTACCCCAGCAACGCCACACGTGTCTATTGTTTTATCTTAATGGGGCGTATCTCTCTCATAAAAAAATTGTTTGGAAACGGTAAAAAAATTCTCGCTAGCAAAACAGCGCTTTCCGTAAGCTCCGTGTCAATAACAAACAACAGAATACAGATGTGTTAACACAAAGAGTTCAACTCTTCTCGCCAAGTGTCTGCTATTTGGCGCCAAAACATAACCATTCACGAGATAGCAGAATAGTCGTAGCAACTCATCTTAGGAGCAATTAAATAATTTTCACACTGATTGCGGATTAAATTTTATGATGGGGAATAAACGCAAATTAGAGACATAACTTGACCATATTTTCACACCTTATCGACACGCACCGCAGGGTGGCAATTATATGACAGGGATTAACAATAGTGTCATACTTGAACCGTTATAAATCAATAAACAGTGTAAATCCAAATCAGACATCTGCGCCGTCATTCTGAGGTGTCTGATCTGGGACTGCACTGTTTGCCGATGTCCCAAAAAAGAAACGTCTGCGGCGTCTTTCTGAGGTGTCTGATCTGGGACTGCACTGTTTGCCGATGTCCCAAAAAAGGGCCGCGGGCATATGTGGGTTAATAAATAAATAACAATGGTGAACAGGTAAAGTTTTTTCAACATTTTAATGCAAAATACATGCTTTCTGGTGATACTCGCACGCACGTGCATTTTCCCGCCTTTTGAAGACGATCGCGCGTTCCGTTGTGTGTTACAAAAACTGGCCAAATTCTTACTTTTACTCACTTACGCAGCCACCAAAATTTCAGCAAATGTTCCATGCGGGTAATACAACAGAATAACAGTTTTCCCCCAGATTTTGGAAAAAAAAGGGGGTGCGGGTAGTACGCAAATGCGGGTAATACACACCCGAATACGGTATTTCATTTCTGAATGTGTTTGAGAAAGGTTTTACTGTGTTTTTGTTACAGTCAAAGCACTATTTTCTGAGTCTGGAGCATACTACAAGGTAAGAACTGAGCCCCAGACTAAAAAATCTCCATAAAAGAATCAGGGAGCAGTGTAACATTGCACTAGCCTTGTCATTCTCCACTATATAAAATGGAGTCAGCACAAGAAAACACTTTCTGGCTGCAAGAAACTAAACTTACTTGGATAAGAAGAACTTCTTAACTTGCACATGTGCTGTCATCAGCAACTAGCAGCTAGACCTGGTGAGTATTCTGAGGTTACTAGCTACAGACTGGAAAAGAGAAAGAATCCTATCAGAATAATGTGTCCAAAGTACATTCTTGGACACAGAAGGTCTTACAGTGCTGAAAAGGACATTGTTGTTAATATTAAGGACCTGGATAGGCTTTTGGGACATTTGCACAGCACAAATTTGAGATCTGTTTATGAGGCAACCTTTGCATCTATAGTGGTCATGGCACTGTTCATCATTTTTACTGAATTACCTATAATTTTTTCACAGAATGTGGCTCAGGAGACAGGTCATAACATTTACACAGAGGTGGTTAGGGCAAAAATGGGCAAAATATCATATCAAGTACTCCTGTGAAAAATATTTAAATGGTCTCGTGCAAAATCAATGCGGTGTAATTTCAGACAAGCGCACACATTGCGATGCCGTACCAGCTTTTCACCAAAACCGATATCATCTGTGCACCCTTGCCAAGCTCGACAGCTGTTTTTGTTTAAAATATTCCTGTTGAACTGTCTTGGAATGCTGTTAATTGCTTTTTCTGGTAGATTTTAATGCTTGATAGAATGCCTGTGCCACTGTGGAGTGGACTAGAGCCAAATTTTTGACTTCAGTAAAATTTTGCCCATTTCCCCAATGGAAAATTCATTCAAAATTGGGAAAAATGACCAAAAACAAAGCCAAACTAGCTTAAATTATACTCTTTAAGGCCATATTTAGATGTAAAAATATTCAAATCCTTGAAAATAAACAATATTTCCATCCCCAGTATGTGAATTAAATGTTTAAGGGCACAGGCTGCAGTCTGGTGTAAGAAAACTGTTTGTCGGCTTTAAATCGGACAATCATACGGTACCTACAGCGTATCATTTCCTGCGTAAATATGGACAGCGCGATGCACAAAAACATTGCTGGTACTCATTCGACAAATAATAAGCTTTTCAAATTGCAGTGAATAAGACCCCAAAAGATGACTTGAATTTTTGGCATTTTCCCTTAAGGCGTCAGGGGACAGTTAATCGCAGCACTTTTTTGTCCGCGTCACACCAAGTTTTTGAATCGTTATCGACAACTCCTGGAGAAAGCGATAACTTCTGTTTTGGTTTCAAATTGCTCCACACATACATGAAATCAAAACAGAATACCGAAGAAACACTTCTCTGATTGCATAGGCTGACAGCAGCAGCATTTCACTTACCCCACCCACTAATTTTTACATACAAAAAATCATGACTCCACCTCACTTTGACAGATCCTGTGAACTTACTCCCAAAACACCAGT
Organism: Lucinisca nassula; assembly: GCA_963580285.1. NCBI lineage: Eukaryota > Metazoa > Mollusca > Bivalvia > Lucinida > Lucinidae > Lucinisca > Lucinisca nassula. The sequence continues at coordinate 166,719,930 of OY757013.1, read as the reverse complement.
ACTTGGCACCTGTTGAAATGTCATGTACACTCAGTCACATGCAAAGAAATAGACAGAAAAGTATACCATAACCAGTAAACTTTTTCAGGAATCCTCTTTGAAAAACAGCCACTTTTTAGTGCCAAAGTTACCTTCGTGAATTCAGATATGCCGCTGCACCTTGAACTTGCACAGCATCCAGACAGCCGGGGTTTTAGTTTCGTATTCCATTTCATAAAATTACAGATACTCAGCAAATAAGCCCACATTGGCAAAAAATATCCACATATCACAATTTCTATGAGCAACCATGCCATTATTGACCCTCCTACTATAATATTTTGAAAAACGTCCACCCTCAAGGGAACAAGACAATTCATCGACAAGACAATTCATCGACACGGTTTTTGGAGACAATTCATCGACACAAATGAAGACAACTCATCGACACTTTTTGAAGACAATTCATCGACACATTATTATGTTGAAATTATACACAAGTTGATAAAATGAAGACACTGTTTTGAAAATAAAATGGTCTTTTATCACGTTTATGATCAAAATAACGAATTTAGAAACATTTAATTCAATATTTTGGCTTATTGACCCTTTTAACCGCATAAAAGAAAATGTATACGGAACTTGGTCAAATATTATTCAAAACTTTCATAATCAAAATAAAAAAGATGGCAAGTGAAGCTTGATTGTGAGTTACATATATGTTTGCATTTTTTCCCTAAATTGTTAGCATTAAATAAGATTCTGCTCAAATCAAAACGAGTCTAACGATAACGCCTAACGTTTGTAGGCAGAAATATGAAACGTAAACATAATCCCATTTAACCCATTTAGTACCATATACCCCAAAACGGGTACCCTGGCAAACAGTGTAGGCTCAGCTCAGACACCACAGAACGCGGCGTCTGATCAGGGCCTACACTGTTTGCAAAATGTTCAGCTATTTTCCAAAACAAAATTAGTTGAAAACACAACCTGACAACCCTACATTTTAAATGGACTCATGCTATATATTAGGAGGAGGATTCCATTTTGGTACAAAAATGGTTAAACTGAACGTTTACCCCTAAAGTTGGAATAATCAAGGTCCATCGCATGGGCTTATTATCTAGATGATAATACCAACACGGTGAATACCAACACGGTTTATATCTCATGATCAGAATTAGGTATCTAAATGCGAATTGTACAAATCTCGAGGCTAAATTATCCTTCAACTCCAGTGGTCGCACTATCAATACTGCCACTACATAGCAATCAGCATCCTAAAAGCATGTTCAGTTACTTTGAGACAGCTCCCCGACAGTCACTGTTTTGCGACATCAGATCAGACGAGGCAAACTATTGCAGTTAAAATGGTCAATAAGCCAAAATATTGAAATAATTTTTTTTTAAATTCGTAATTTTGATCATAAACGTGATAATAGATAATTTTATTTTCAAAACATTGTCTTCATTTTATCAGCTTGTGTATAATTTCAACATAATAATGTGTCGATGAATTGTCTTCAAAAAGTGTCGATGAGTTGTCTTTAATTGTGTCGATGAATTGTCTCCAAAAACCGTGTCGATGAATTGTCTTGTCGATGAATTGTCTCGATTCCACCCTCAAATGCGAAACTGTCCCCTGATGCCAAAGTGAAATTTTGCTAGGCACGACAGATTCGATACGTCATCTACACTAAAGTTTATTGCCAGCCTTACCGACAAATTAATCCAAACTAAATTATCAGATAATCCACTCTGACCGTCATGCTTTAATTCCAGGTATGTTGACATCATGTGACGTAGCGACACCCAATGAATGATCTCGTAACAAACGAAAGGGGAAGTACCCGTTATAGTGACCGAAATGGCCACGGAAGAACCAGCGATAAATAAAAGTTCGAAGTGGCCTTTATATTGACCGAAATGGCCATTAAAGAACTAGGCAGCGATACATAAAAAATAAAACACACACACACAAGTAGAGAGAGAGAGAGAGAGAGAGAGAGAGAGAGAGAGAGAGAGAGAGAGAGAGAGATAATGGCCAACAATGACCCACTCAATATATGGAGAGAGAGAGAGAGAGAGAGAGGGAGAGGAAGGAGTGGTTAAGTTAAAAAGTTCTGGTCATTTGTAAGGTCCCTTAAAAAGAAGCATTTGGGAAGGGGAAATGGAATCCTGAAAACTGACGCACACGACAAGGCAAAAATATTTAATAAACAGTTTAAGTCTGTATTCACTCGTGAAACTGATGATGGGCTTCCATCCAAAGGTAATAGCCCGTTTCCCTCTATGAGGGACATACCAGTTGTAATGTCCGTTTGTTTGCTGATGATTAGACATAGACATAGACATAGAAATTTTATTTAACGTCGAATAGTGTTAACAATATAACATAAGCCCAGTAGGGCTTTTACTTCGACAAACATATTGTAAGACAACAAATAGGATTAAATATATCACAGCATGCAACATAAGAGTATGTTAAAACACTTAGCACATATATTATGAGCCCAATATAACAGACAGCGGAATTGCATAAGAAGTATGGACATTTTGTTAAGACATTTACATTAAGATGTATGACAAAACTTGTAGGTACATATACATATATACAGATAATCACATAAAGAAATTGATAAAGGAAGTTTGATACAGCACTAAAAGTAGGGCAAACAAGAAAAGAAAAGTTTGGATTAAAAATATGTGTATTATGTAATATAATGTATATAAAAATAATTAAATAATTTATTCCAGGACTAAAAACTATGAATGTTACTTGCTAATGATAATGTTAAAGGATCAGATGGCGTCTAAGTTCAGCTCATTTGCTACACAAAGACATAGCCCTCAGATCCCTAACAATAAGTGCACAAATAACATTAAAAGAAAAGGCACAAAGTATGGTTTGACACCTTGCAGCGAAAAGAAACCCACTGAAGATACAACCTTTGCGCGAAAAAAGGGGTAGGTTAGCCTTGGCCACCTAGCCCTACGAAAACGAAACAGTAACTAACAAAGGAAGTATTAAACGGGGATAAACAAAAACTGCAAATACATGCAAAAGGGGCATTCACGTACAGGCCAATCCAGAGAAAGGGCAAGTCTCTGAATATGAGAAAGGAGATTTAGCCTTTCACTGTGTAGTAGAGAGACTATACCGAATCTGGGAGAACCATACCTAAATGACACTTGCCATACCTTGGTTTTGAGTAAGTCTGCATCCCTCATATCTAAAAAACAATACCTGAAATAAAATACAAATTAAGTTTCATAAAAATTAAAATATTCGGGTAACATAAAAAGAAGTTAGGACTGAACTAGACCGAACATGAAGTGCATCTGCAGTTGACACCGTCCCAGGTACGGATCAGCCTCTTAAACTATGGGAACGACGCGGCTGTTCGTATATTGTTGGGTAGGCTGTTCCATATCCGGGCCGCCTCATAACGAAACGACTTCAGTCCATATCTAGTTGAGCTAACTTGGGGCAGGTTTGCTTTGTTCTCGCCCCTGAAATCATAATGGGAGACCTTGATACTTATCAGGTCTCTTATATACTGAGGAGACAGGTCATTTACTATCCTGTACACTTCAGTTGCCATTTGTTTCATTCTCTGGATATGCAGGGGTACAGTTTTGGACAGGGCTAATAAGGTTTCTGTAAATGACTGAAAGTCATTATGGATAAACCTTAGTGCCTTTTCTTGAATTTTTCCATCTTATTTATACTAGCTACGCTGCAAAAGTGCCAAACTATAGGACAGTAGTTAAAATTGGAGGCAATAAAACAGTTATAGATTGTTAATTTACCCCGTTTGGTTAAAAATCTACCAATACGTTTCAGCACAGCAAGTTGCTTAGAGGCTTTTTTGCAAATATCAGAGACATGGGAGTCAAAGTTTAAAAGAAAATCTATGTTTACTCCCAGAAGCGTTACATTTTCCTCACATTCGATATTAACAGAGCCAATCTGGAAAGACTTTATATTTTCAAAAGCTTTCTTTCCTGCACAGATAGCCTGAAATTTGCTAGGATTGGCTTTCATGAGATTGTTTGTAAACCATTGAATTTAAATAAGACTTTCTGGTTCTAAAACCTGTTTTAAGATAGTAAAATTCTTGTGAATAAAAGACAAAGTGTTGTCATCTGCATAATTATAAAGACTAGCTTGTGTAACAAAGTAAAAAACGTCATTCAAGAAAATATTAAAAAGCAAGGGTCCTAATATTGAGCCTTGAGGGACACCTTTCAAAATCTTTTCCCAGGAGCTACTATGAGGGCCAATCTTAACCTGCTGCTTTCTATCTGTCCAGTAAATTTCGAGAAGTCCAACTGCTTCTTTTGAAAGCCCATATGCCTTAAGCTTTTCAAGCAGAAGACCATGGGGCAGACAGTCAAAAGCCTTGGAAAGATCCATGAGGATAGCTGCAGCACACTCATGGCCATCCAAGGCCTTCCTCCAGTCCTCCAGAAGACGCAGCAAGGTAGACTGGCACCCAAACCCCTTTCTGAAGGCTGCCAAGTATGGGTCGAAAAGGTTCTCAAAATGAGCAGACAATTGGTTGTGCAATACTCTTTCATATGCCTTAGAAGTAACAGGCAGGATACTAACTGGGCGGAAATTTTCTTTGTTTAAGGGGTCATTTTTCTTATGAAGGGGTATTACTTGGGCAACCATCAGGCCAGGTGGAAATTGGCAAAGTGATATGGTGGTGTTGATTAAGTTTGAAAGAGCCCTGGAAATGGGCTTGAGACAATATTTTAAAACTTTGGCTGATATATTATCAACACCTGTAGATTTTTTTTTGTGTCAAATTTGGATACAATCTTCTCCACATCACCCTCACTGACTTCCTTAAAAGAAAATTCAGGAGTGTCTGTGGGGAGATTTTCAGATATTTGAATTATACTCGGGTGTAATGTAATATTATCTGGTATTGAAGTGTCACTGCCAATGTCTTTGGCTACATTGACAAAGAAATTATTAAATGCCTCACAAACCTCATTTTGGTCTGAAATGATTTTATCATTTTCAGACAACAGAATTTCAGAACTACCACCAGACCCCTTCTTTGATAGAAAAGGCTTGATGGTAGGCCAGAAATCCTTGGATTTAGGGCCGCCGGCACAGCGGTCAAAGAAATAGACTCGCATTGAAGACTTCTTGAGCTTAGTCACATAATTTCTTTGTTTGCGGTATAACTCCCAAGCCTGCGAGGACTTATACCTTTTGAATTTATTGAAGAGCATACGCTTTTTGAAAACAGCTCTACGTAATTCACAATTCATATATGGTGGCTTTCTAGGTTTAGAAGTTCTCTCTTTTATTGGGGCATGCTCGTTGATGAGGTCGGTCAGAAGCATCTCATGCGCCCAATAGATGTCATCAACATCATCAAAGACATAGGCTGCATGGAAAGGAATCCGACCCACATCCTCATCGAACTGTGCCTCATCAAAGTTTTTAAAGCTTCGATACTGCACCTTCCGTTTTTCAATCTTGGCAGTGGCACCCTTGATCATAACCCCAATAAGGTTGTGCCAATCACTGATGCCACAGCCAAAATTTATAACATTACAGCAGAATCAGAATCAGAATTGTTACTGGTGACACGTCAAAGGACATTCATACACCAGGAATAGTTGGGTTTGTTTGTAAGGAACACATTGACTAGTTAAGGGGCATAGTTTTTCATAAAGAATGTTACAGACTTAACAAGACTGCTAAGGTCGAAAATGGCACACAAGTCGAGAAGTGTTGCACCCTTGGTATTGTCTGACAAGTCATAGTTTAAATCCCCAGCTATAAGAATGTTATCATACCGTGTGGAAATCCTATCAAATATCCCTGATTGTGTCATGTATAGAACTCCTGACTGCCAACATGGTTTCCGAAGTCAAAGGTCTTGTGAAACGCAACTAGTTCAATTTTACTATGACATTGTGAGCAATCTGGATGAAGCCATAAACAGTGGCCACAAACAGACTGACTTGATCATCGTGGACTTCGCAAAGGCCTTTGACAAGGTACCTCACAGAAGGCTATTGTATAAACTGGACTACTATGGGATAAGAGGACACACACATAGGTGGATTAGCTCATGGGTTTCTGGTCTCTCACAACAAGTTTTACTTGATGGCTAGGCGTCTGATCCAGTCCCCATTTTATCTGGAGCCCCCCCCCCACCCCCCACCCCAGGGTAGGTCCTTGGACCGGTCCTCTTCTTGGTGTTCATCAATGATCTCCCAGATAATATCGGGTCATCGGTCGGTTGGTTTGCTGATGATCGCGTCCTGTATAGGAACATATATTCTCCTTCTGACTGTCTTATTTTACAAGATGACCTGGATCGACTTGTACAGTGGGAGGCCGAACGGCAGAAGAAGTTCAATGTGGCCAAATGTCATTCAATGAGGGTGTCACGTCACCCTCCGGACATGCAAATTAAGTTTGATTATACACTTCACCAGCAAATTTTGGAGCACGTTCAATCCGCAAAATATCTTGGTATTACCATCACTGACGATCTTGATTGGGGTCAACATATCTCAGAGATAACATCTAAAGCAACTAGGACCTTAGGATTCCTTAGACGTAGTTTGGACTTTGTACCTAGGCAAAGGATGTTGCATATAAAACATTGGTTCGCCCTCAATTTGAATATGCATTACCCATTTGGCATCCCTATGTTAAAAGTCAGATTCAGTGGGCGGAGAAGGTACAGAGGACAGCTGCTCGATGGACCTGCCGGCGACGGCGAAACAGAAGTAGCGTCGGTGACATGCTTGACGAGCTACAGTGGCCGTCCCTAGAGGTCCGTCGTGAGCAGTTCTCTTTAACCTTCTTCTTTAAGATACACTCTGATACAGTGTCCATTAATAAAGATAGGTACTTGACCCCTGCAACAGCGTCAACCCAAACAAGTAGCCGGGGACATATAACCCATTTTCGAAAATTTAATTAGTCGGCGGTTCGAAAGGATAAACTTACCTGAAATGGATAGATCAAAGTCTAAACTTTCGCATTCTGGGTGTTGTCGCATTTGTGACAAGGTCTTCAAAACGGACCTTTTTGCTAACCACCCGCATTATGTAAAAAAAAATGTTCAAAACATTACAACGCTTTTTTTCAAAACTTCAGGATACCCAATAAAATCTCCGTGAACACAAAAATCAAACAACCACAGAGATGAAACAACGGTGAGGAACCGACAGCAAGAAACCACTTAAATGATGGAGCAAAAGAAAACCAACAGTTAGACTCCGATGGGCCCGACCAGAGACAGAGCATCAGGCACCAACCAACATTACATAAAATTAGATTCTCACTAATTCTCAGTAAAGTAGAAGTAAAACAAAGATCAGGAATCGATACAATTAACTTACTCCACCCATCAAAGACACCCAAGGGAAAGAAACACAAACATGAAGCGACCAGACCATAATGGAAACCTAAACAAAGGAAGGCCATAAGGACAGTTACTTTCCCACAAAATGGCCAAATGGCCATCCAAAATAAAAAGACACAAGTGATACATACAGTAAGTCACAAACAACTACATAAATAAACCGCCACAGAAGAACCGCCTTGGAACGGTCAGTGGAAAGAATTCCAACGGGGGGGGGGGGGGGGGGTTAATCGATTTTACATGGCCATTATCCTCGCTCTTACCTCTGTCGCGGTATACTCTAATTTTGTTTAGTCCGCATGAAGGCAACCTGACTCATCAGTGTAACATCTCCCGAGAACATACAAATAAAAAAAAACTACAGAGATGAAACAAGGTTGAGGACTCGACAGCATACAACAACAGAATTGCTGGAGCAAAAGAAAACCAACAGCTAGACTCCGAGGGGCCCGACCGAAAACGGAGCATCGGGCGCCAACCAACATAAAAATACTAAAATAAAATTCCATTTATGTTTTATACGCTGGAACGGTCATATAATCTTAGGCCCGACCCACCGGTGTGCAATCAAAGAGGGAAGCAAAGTTGCCAACCGTGATTGGGTTAACCACCATGCATGCAGTCTGTTTTGTAACATTTATGTTGTACCCAATCTTTATATATCGACGAACGATCTTACAAAATTTGGTACTAAAGTCATTACAGGCATGTATTTTTCTAAATTTATATACTAAATCACCATAGAATTCGGGTTCCGATAGGCCTTGTTGCAGAAGTATTTTAAGTCCAACATTGAATTTTGAAACCAAATCAGAATGACGTCTATAAAACTTAGAAAAGGCTTTATGTAGTTTATGATACCGATACCCCTGATTAAGAAGTTTAGCGGATAATAATTTATTACGAGTGTTGAATGCGGATAAATGGCTAGACACTCTAGCAAATCGAATTAACTGCGAAATATAAACCCCGTAAGATGTCGCACGAGGAACATCACCGTCCAAAAAGGAAAATTTACAATCTCGAAATCAAAATCATCCCGTTTATCATAAATTTTGCAAGAAACAAATCCATCTACAATAGATAAATGTAAATCCAAAAAGGGGGCCTCCGTATCAGAGGAATTTGCCTTTACGCTGTAACCGTCATAGAATCTGAGGTCTGACCAACCGACTCGATAGGAAACGCATTGTATTGTAAATACCCAATGTAGTTTGTCGTTTAGTCACACTACATGCAAATACTGTACTTTGTATGTTAGTCTTCTTGTCTATTTTGGTAACCTGGCCTATATTGTGGGCGTGTTTTTTCTGTCTTTTGTCTCTTCTATTAGATTTCTCTTTTTTAAGAGTCAATACACGGTTGAATGTACGATGTTCAGGTCAACAGTTCCTTGCATGCAAATGTTTTACCGAAAAGGCAAATCAAATATTGTTAGAACGCATCTGTTTCATTGTTGGTTGTTAACATAACGAGTCGTAACCGGCCCAGAATCACAAGCCTGACTTTAAGTGTTAGTAATTTACTGCATATGTGAATCTACAAAAAATTAAGTAATGGTCGGCGCTTCCAACACCTTTGGTAGTCCGTTAAAACTTTTGCCAAATAAAAAGAGGTGCAAAAGTACGGACTGGACGAGAGGCATCAAATGTTAAACTAACAGTGATGATAAGTTAGAGACGTTCTGGCTGAAAATATATAATTGCAAGGACTTTAGCAGCCAGTTTCGTAAAATCATTCTTCGATATAAAAAGATTCGGTACAACAAAATTTTATACGATAGACTGCATGCATGGTAGTTAACCCAATCACGGTTAACAACGTTGCTTCCCTCTTTAACTGCTCGCCGGTGGGCCAGGTCATAGATTCTATGAGGTTCCAGCGTAAAGGCTTACTGAGAATTAGAGAGAATTTAATTTTATGTACTGTTGGTTGGCGCCTGATGCTCTGCCTCTGGTCGGGCCTATCGGAGTCTAACTGCTGTTTTTTTTTTGCTCCAGCATTTCAGTGGTTTCTCGCTGTCGAGTACTCACCGCTGTTTCATCTCTGTGGTTGTTTGATTTTTGTGTCCTCGGAGAGGTTGCACTGATGAGTTAGGAGGCCTTTATGCGGACTGAACAAATTATTTGTCTAAATCGCGACGGAAGTAAGGGTGAGGATTGCGGCCGCATAAATTCTATTTAAGCCCCCCCCCCCCCCCCCCAAGTGGATTTCGTTTCACTGACCGTTCCAAGGCGGTTCTTCTGTCGAGGAATATTTTTGTTATGATTTGTCTTTGAGTGTGTGTATTGCCTATACTCTTTGCTTTGGATGACCAGTTGGCCAGTTTCTTGGAAAGTGACTGTCCTTTTGGCCTTCCGCAATTGGTGTTTCCTTTAGGGTCTAGTTATTTCATGTTTGTGTTTATTTCCCGTTGGTGTCTCTGATTGGAGCTGTGGGTTACTTGTATCGATTCCTGATCAATGCCTTCACTTCTATGTTACCTCCTTAAGGGCTTTTACATGTACCTTGGCGTGGTAAGGAGGCTTGCGTGCCACCATAAAATGAAACAATATGGCACAAACTAAAGCAGTCCAACAATTAAACCCTTTATTTTAGACATAGAATGTGTGAGGGTAGGAGCGTAGGCATTTACGAATTACTAGCAGTTCTCAATCTGTTTGTCCGACCCTATGTATCCTGATAACCAAACTGATATAAATATCTCTTAAAATCAGACATTAGATTTATTTTTTTTTTATGAATTTTATTATATAAGCTATACATATAATGCGTAATATAGTTTCTGCCCTTCAAATCTGTTTTATCATGATAATGTCACTTAATTCAGGGAAAAGTAGGATTTTATATAGTAAAACGTATATATTGTCAAAAAGGTATCTTTTTGGTGCATTGTTCCCAATATTTCTAATATTTCTGCGATTTTCACCCACCTCTGATTAACAAACAGTTTGATATGAGTGAAATAATCTTGAAACCAAAACTTAAACCAAAACCAAACAAAAAATCTTAAAAATATGTTCACGGTCTTTCTACAACATTTTATAACAACATTTATTCTTCTTCTACCCTAAAGGTACAATTGATTTACTGTTGTTATGACTTTTGCGATAATTGCTATTTATATGGTACTGAGGTATCTCCCTTAATTGCAACAACTTGTCCACACTTTAAGATGCGACAACACCCTGAATCTAAACAAGTAAACATTATTCTTTGATATAGAGGTATTTTTATCATTTCGAATGGATGGCTAATTAAAAAGTATTTCTAGAGGGTTTCTGAGATATATGTCCCCGACTAAAGGGCATCAAAAGTAAACAACTCACAATATCGTAGATACCAGTCCTTTAAAGTTTAGCGATGCCCTGAAAAACTCTTTCTTTCCTAGAACTATTCCTCAATGGAATAGTCTTCCCTCTTCTGCGGTGAATGCCAAGATCGCAGAGGAGTTCAAAGCCCGTACAGTGTAAGATTGATACTCGCGTTTTAGGATACCTCTGTTATTCAGATTGTAAATAGTTTTATGTCACCCAGGGACTTTTTTGTCTTTTTTTTTCTTAGCTAAATTCTAAATTTAGCCACCTATCTAACTGAGGTAATGGCCGAATGTGACCGAATCAGTATAAGAAGATAGAGAGAAAGATAGATAGATAGATAGATAGATAGATAGATAGATAGATAGATAGATAGATAGATAGATAGATAGATAGATAGATAAATAGATAGATAGATAGATAGATAGATAGATAGATAGATAGATAGATAGATAGATAGATAGATAGCAGTTGACCCCGATCAAGGGGATCGCTAAACGGTTGGATAAGCTAAAAATACATAAGGCATCTGAGCCGGACGACCTGAATGCCAGGGTGCTTAGCATCTGTTGCAAAACCCTAGAGCATATACAGTAGAATTCCGCTTAAAGACCACCCCTATATTAGGACCACTCCGCTATTAAGACCGGTTTTTGCCAGACCCAAATTATTTCCTATATAGTGAATTGCTATTTATTCCGATAAAGAGACCACCCCGCTATTCAGTATTAAGACCGCTTTCAAAAGACCAAATCTATCATTACTGTTCGCTATTGAGACCACTTTTTGGTCACATCAAGTTAATTTGCATCTCTTAGTCGAATGGTCAGGTATAAATTTTTGCTGGATTCTTCATCATTACAACAGCTCTTGGTAATGTTCACACATAGCCCTAAAGGTGTGAATAACAGCAGTTTACCTGTTCTTATGAGTGTGTTGTTTTAACAAAATGTGTTATGAGTATCACTATCAAGGCTAATTGAATAAATAGAAGTCTAGAAAGTGGTCTTAATAGCGGAATTTCACTGTACTAGTTAGCCGTTTTAACAAGCACAAAGCCTTTGAAAGAATTCTTGCTGACTGTCAACATGGTTTCCGAAGTCAGAGGTCTTGTTAAACGCAAGTATTCCAATTTTACCATAATATTGTAAGCAATCTGGATGCAGCCAATAGCCGTGGCCACAAACAGACTGGCTTAATGATCACGGACTTTGCCAAGGCCTTTGACAAGGTACCTCACAGAAGCCTATTGTACAAACTGATATACCATGGGATAAGAGGATCCACACATAGGTGGATTAGCTCCTGGCCCTCGGGGCGCACACATCAAGTTGTACTTGATTGCCAAGCGTCCGATCCAGTCCCTGTTTTATCCGATGTTCCCACAAGATTCGATACTTGGACCGGTCCTTTTCTAAGTTTTTATCAATAATCTCCCGGTCATCTGTCCGTTTGTTTGCTGATGATTGTGTACTGTATAGGAACATATAATCTTCTGACTATCACAGTTGGAGGCCGATTGGCAGATGTTGTTCAATGTGGCCAAATTTCATTCGATGAGCGTGTAACGACATCTTCCTGACAACCAGGTTAAGTTTCATTATTCACTGCACCAGCAAACTTTGGAGCAGGTCCAATCCGCCAAATATCGCGGTATCACCTTCACTAAGATCTTGATTGGGGTCATCATATTTCGGAGATAACAACAAAAGCAACTAGGACTTTAGAATTTCTAAACAGAAGTGAAGGCAATGATCTGGAGTCGATACATTTAATCCACAGGTCCAAGCAGTGACACGAAAGGGAAAGAAAAACAAACATGAAATAACTAGACTCTAATGGAAACATCAATAGCGGAAAGCCAAAAGGATAGTTACTTTCCAACAAAATGGCAAACTGGCTATCCAAAACAAAATAATATAAGCGAAACACACACTCAAAGACAAACCATGACAAAAATAAACCGCGACAGGAGAACCGCCTTGGATCGGTCATTGAAAAGAATTCCACTTCGCTTAAATCGATTTTACGCAGCTGCAACCCTCGCCCTTACTTCCTAAGACGTAATTTGGCTTTTGCACCTAGGCCGACAAAGGATGTTGCATATAAAACATTGGTTCGCCCTCAACTTAAATATGCATCACCCATTTGGCATCCCCATGTTAAAACTCATATTCAGCAGGTTGAGAAGGTTCAGAGGACAGCAGCTCGATGGACATGTCGGCGATGGCGAAATATTAAAAAGTAGCGTCTGTGACATGATTAGTCAGCTGGAGTGGCCGTCCCTTGAGGCCCGTCGTGAGCAGTCCTTATAAGATACACTCTGGTAAAGTTTCTCTTGATAAGATAAATACTTGACCCCTGTGACATTTTCAACTCAAACAAGGGCATCAAAAGTAAATAACATACCATGCCGTAGGTACCAGGCCTATAGTGATGCTCTGAAGCATTCTTTTTTTTCCAGAACTATTCCTCAGTGGAATAGTCTTCCCTCATCTGCGGTAGATGCCAAGACCGCAGAGGAGTTCAAAGCCGATACAGTATAGACTGGGACTCAGAGATATGCATTTTGGTATACCTCTGCTAATCAGATTGTAAATAGTTTTAAGGACTCATCCAGCGACCCTTTTTCTTAAGCTAAATTCTAAATTTAGCCACCCATCTAACTGAGGTAATGGCAAAATGTGACCGACTCAGTATATGAAGAGAGAGAGAGAGAGAGAGAGAGAGAGAGAGAGAGAGAGAGAGAGAGATACATATATGAATGTCAAAAGGTGCACCGTTCTTCGGATCGGGACGTTCAACTGGAGGCCCCCTGTGCTGGAAGAGTCATCTCCTGTGCAGGTTAAAGACCCCTACCGTAATTACACGATTAATGTGTTTGCTTTCATCCTGCAAACCTGGTCTGACGTAATGTACACCTGCGAGTAATGGTCAAATGTGACCGATCGCAGTATAAGTAGAGAGAGAGAAAGAGAGAGTCTGTGAGCAGGTGAATGAGTGAGTGGTGCCTAAATTCAGAGTGAATCAGCATGCGAGTACATGAGTGTCTTGGTAGGACTGAGCTTGCAAATGAGTGAATTATTTGTAGTTGAGTGGGTGTGAGTGAGTGATGCCTAAAACCAAGTGAATCAGCAAAAGAGGGAGTTTTGTTTTATTTGAGGTTTAACACCTCCGTAAACACTACTATTTTTATCAGGATAATGAACAAAATAAAAAAAATAAACACCAGTCAGTGTCGTATTTGCAGTTTCCTATAGTAATTTTGTTTTAAGTACACTTTTTTTTTTTTTTTTTTTTTTTGGCATTTAGTACCTTCCAAATTTTTTAAGCTTCTAAAATGAATTATGATACACAGTGCAAGTCTCAACATGACGATTTCATTAACAAAACATGTACAAAAACCAAAGCACATAAAAGCCTGACCCTGTTTTTTTCGGGAGATAAATTAAACAAGAGTTGTCAGAAGACAACATAGCTCGCCATAGTGGGCCTTAAATGGATAAGCGCGATTAAGTTATCAAAAATGAAAATTTTCTTCTTTAAAACAGCCCAACAGACTGCAGCAATAAAAAGAGAACCAGATACTACCTCTAAGAACCACTGAAGAATAAATCTTGTTTTCAATGTTTTTATTTGACAATGTTTTTCTAAAAAAAATATCCACCGTGACCTTGACCTTCAGTTCCAGACCATGAAAGTCAAACTCGCTCGAGATATGATCATACCCAACCTTTGTGTGAAGCTATTTTAAAATCCATCAAGAAATGTAGGCACCAGAGTGATGACATTGTCTTTCTAAAATAGCCACAGTGACTTTGACCTTGTGTTCCAGACCCTGAAAGCTGAACTCAGTCGATGTATCATCATACCCAACATTTGTGTGAAATTATCTTAAAATCCATCAATAAATGTAGACACTAGAGCAATGACAATGTTTTTTTTTAAATAGCCACAGTGACCTGAACCTTCAGCCCCTGAAAGTCAAACTAGCTCGAGATATCATCATACTCAACATTTGTGTGAAGTTATATTAAAATCCATCAAGAAATGTACGCACTAGAGCTATGACAAAGTTTTTTTTCTAAAAATAGCCACAGTGACATTGACCTTGCACTCCAGACCCTGAAAGTTGAACTCAGTCGAGATATCATCATACCCAACAGGGAAGAAAGTGAGGTAATACAGAGGAAAATATTCACTTCTCAAAAAATCAGATTTACCCACCCCCTTCCCCCCCCCCCCCCCAAAAAAAAACAAAAAAAAAAAACAAGATGTGTTTGTGAAACATGAACATGTCCACGGGCATGGTCATTTTTTTTTTTCAATGTTGGTCACAGTTCAACGTCAAGGTCAAAGGTCATGATTTTGGGTTTGAGTGGAAAGCCCTTGGCACAAGGCACTTACATGCCAAATATGAAGGCCCAATCTTAAACGGTTCAAAAGTTCAGAACAATGTTCAAAATTTCAGAACAATTATATTTTTCTTTAAAGTAGGTCATAGGTCTAGGTCACAGGTCAAAAAAATTTGTATGAATGTAAAGCTCTTGTCACAAGGAACCTACATGCCAAATATGAAGGCTCTATCTTAAACGATTCAAAAGTTATGAACAATTTTATTTGTTCTTTTAAGTAGGTCAAAGGTCAAGGTCATTGTCAAAATATTTTGCATGAATGCAAAGCTCTTATCACAAGGAACCTACATGCCAAATATGAAGGCCCCATCCCAAACGGTTCAAAAGTTATAACCAAAATGTTATTTTTTTCTTTTAAGTAGGTCAATGGTCAAGGTCACAGGTATTTTTTTTTGCATGAATGTAAAGTAGAAGTAAAACAAAGATCAGGAATTGATACAATTAACTTACTCCACCCATAAAAGACACCAAAGGGAAAGAAATACAAACATTAAGCGACCAGACCATAATGGAAACCGAAACAAAGGAAGGCCATAAGGACAGTTACTTTCCCACAAAATGGCCATGTGGCCATCCAAAATTAAAAGACACAAGTGATACACACAGTAAGTAACAAACAACAACATAAATAAATCGCCACAGAAGAGCCGCCTTGGAACGGTCAGTGGGAGATTTCCACTGGGGGGCTTAAATCGATTTTACGTGGCCACAATCCTCGCCCTTACTTCCGTCGCGATTTAGACAAATAATTTGTGCATGAAGGCCTCCTAACTCATCAGTGCAACATCTCCGTGAACACAAAAATCAAAGAACCACAGAGGTGAGACAACGGTGAGGACTCGACAGCAATAAAACCACTGAAATGCTGGAGCAAAAGAAAACCAACAGTTAGACTCCGATGAGCCCGACCAGAGACAGAGCATCAGGCACCAACCAACATTATCTCTCTAATTCTCAATAAGCCTTTACGTTGGAGCCGTCATAGAATCTAAGCTCTTGTTACAAGGAACCTACATGCCAAATATGAAGGCTATATCTCAAACGGTTCAAAAGTCATGACCAATGTTAACTGTTTCTTTTATGTAGGTCAAAGGTGAAGGTCACAGGTCAAATTTTTATGTGAGAATGTAAAGCTCTTGTTGCAAGGAACTTACATGCAAAATATGAAGGCTATATCTCAAATGGTTCAAATGTTATGATCAATGTTAACTGTTTCTTTTATGTAGGTCAAAGGTCAAGGTCACAGGTCAAATTTTTGTGTGCGAATGTAAAGCTCTTATTGCAAGGAACTTACATGCCAAATATGAAGGCTATATCTCAAACGGTTCAAAAGTCATGACCAATGTTAACTGTTTCTTTTATGTAGGTCAAAGGTCAAAGTCAATTTTTTTGCATGAATGTAAAGATTTTATCACAAGGAACATACATGCCAAATGTGAAAGCTGTATCTCAAGCGGTTCAAAAGTTATGACCAATGTTATTTTTTTCTTTTATGTAGGTCAAAGTCAAGGTCACAGGTCAAATTTTTTGCATGACTGTTAAGCTCTTGTCACAAGGAACCTTCATGCCAAATATGAATACTCTACCTCCAACGGTTCAAAAGTTAAGACTAACGTTAAAATTTTCCACGTACAAACCAACAGACAGGGCAAAAACAATATGTCCCCACTATCGCTACCGGGAACTGGGAAATGATCTTTTACTGCCATCCTTCTTGCCTACTATTACTTCAGGAAATGGACAAGGAAATCTAGATCTTTATATCAGTTACATCTAATATTTCATCCAATGCCTTCTCTATAACTTCTTTATTTTTAATTGGGATTTAATTGAATTCCCCAGTGGAATTCGTTTCAGTGACCGTCCCAAGGCAGTTCTTCTGTCACGATATATTTTTGTTATGATTTGTCTTAGTGTTTGTATCGCTTATATTATTTTGTTTTGGATAGCCAATTGGCCATTTTGTGGGAAAGTAACTGTCCTTTTGGCTTTTCGCAATTGTGGTTTCCATTAGGGTCTGTTGTTTCATGTTTTTGTTTCTTTCCCTTTGGTGTCTCTGATGGGAGCTGTGGGTTAATTGTATCGACTCCTGATCATTGCCTTCCCTTCTATTCTACAAGGTCTCATTTTATTGGCTTTTGATCTACTGTATCAATGCATTTGTACCGTATTAGTGTCTCCTAGTTCAGTCTTTATTAGCAAATAACTCTTGATTGTGTAATTCAGATGGGCTGAACAAATTATTTGTCTAAATCGCGACGGAAGTAAGGGCGAGGATTGTGGCCACGTAAAATCGATTTAAGCCCCCCAGTGGAAATCTTCCACTGACCGTTCCAAGGCGGCTCTTCTGTTGCGATTTATTTATGTTGTTGTTTGTTACTTACTGTGTGTATCACTTGTGTCTTTTAATTTTGGATGGCCATATGGCCATTTTGTGGGAAAGTAACTGTCCATATGGCCTTCCTTTGTTTAGGTTTCCATTATGGTCTGGTCGCTCAATGTTTGTATTTCTTTCCCTTTGGTGTCTTTTATGGATGGAGTAAGTTAATTGTATCAATTCCTGATCTTTGTTTTACTTCTACTTTTAATATTTGTGGCCAACATTTATCTGAAATATCTAAGTCTTTTAAATCTAAGCTTGTTTTATTATTGTTATTTTGGATAACAGAATTTATAGTCGACAAATCATTGTATTGAATAAATGAAATTCTTGCCAAAAGAACATGCCGATAAATTTTAATAAATTATTTGTGTTGTTATCAATCAAGAAAGGCAAAGATCTATTTTTATTTAATGTTGAAACTGTGTTTATAACTTGTAAACCTGGTTGATTCACAAGAAAAACCTCAACCTATTTGAAACATTTCATATGCTTGACCAACTAATAAATCGGGGTTTTCTCTGACCTTGCCATTATATATTTTTGTTGTCTGAGGTTTAATGACAGTTGTTGTTTTTATTCTTACAGTTGAAGAAATATTTATGTCTTCTTCTGAATTCACATACGTTTTTCCATTTATCCTTAGACATTTAAAGTCAAAATAAATTCTTACATTGTTCTTTTTCAGCCAGTTCACTCCAAGTATAAGATTCCTATTCAAGTCTCTGAATAGAACTTCTGTGACATTTCGGTTCCACCGATACAAAACTGCCCAGTAATACACCCATCATATTTCATTTCAGTGCCATCTGCTGACTGCTAACAAACCTTTCTATTTGGCAGCTTAGGTTTGTTCTTTAACTGATCATATATTCGTCAGTGCACTAATAAGCATTCTGCCGTTGTGTCAACAAAAGTTCTATACCTTGTTTTACCTATCTTAATTATACAAGAATTCGGGTTACTTGAAGTATTGACCACAACATGAAATTAACTGAAACTGAAGAAGATCTGATTTTAGGTATCGTGTATGTGCCCCCTCCCCAGTCGCGATTTTGTAACGAAGATGAACTCCTAAAGCTTGAAAGCGAGATAACGTCAGTGTGTAGTTCAAATAAATATGTAATAATATCAGGTGATATAAATGCGAGAACAGCGACGCTGAACGACTAAGTAAAATTAGATAAATACTTCTCGGACAGGTTTGAATTTGATAATGATATCGCCGACTTTTTTGACAAAACTTTTATACTTAAGCATTTAAATATCCCACTGGAGAGAAAATCTATGGACATGAAAACTAATCATACAGGGTATTGGTTAATTGATTTGTGCAAAAATAACAACATGTTTATTGTCAATGGCAGGGTTGGCAGAGACAAAGGTATCGGGGCCAAAACATTTCGCGATAAATCGCTGATTGATTATACCATTTGCACCGCCGACTGCTTTAAAATTCTGAAGCAGTTCGAATGTGTAGATCTTGACCCATTGTTTTCAGACGGACATTCCCTATTAAGCTGGTCTCTGAACGCAACATCATTAGAAAGGCAAATGGAAGAGACCAATTCCACGTGTACGAGCACTCGCTATATATGGACCGACGAACTGAAAGACAATTTCGTATCTAGCATTGATATTCAAGAAGTTTCCGCATTACATTTAAAATTAAATAATATTGTTCCTAGCACTGATAATATTAATATAATTACAGATACTCTTGCTAAAATTTTCAACAATGCTGCTTCCATTTCCCTCAAATCAAATCGACCGAAGTATTCTAGGCGTAAATCTGATCAGCCCTGGTTTGGACCTGCTTGCAAAATTGCACGGAAGAAGTACCACAGAGCAAGACAAAAATACAATCGCAATAAAACTGTAAATAACAAGGAAAATTTAATTACTAGCTCCAAACAATATAAAATAACAATGAATAAATATCGCAAAAAATACAAACAAAACAAAATACAAAAGCTAAGGAACATGCAGACTAAAAATCCAAAAGAATACTGGAAATATGTAAAAAGCCTAGATAAAAAGTCAGAAAAAAAGCATCCACCCTTAAACTTGCTATACGAGCATTTTAAAAATATTAACAAAAGCAACGAGCCACAAGAATCTTATACCGCAAGAGATGATGATCAAAACGAAATTTTAAACCGATATATTAGTGCAGATGAAATCCGTAAATGCATCAGAAATCTAAAAAATGGTAAATGTCCCGGAGAAGACAAGATACTTAACGAGTATATTAAAGCTACTCAAAACATCTTTATTGTTGTTTACGAAAAACTGTTTAATTTAGTATTTGACTCTGGAATAATTCCGTCAGCCTGGCTGGAAGGTACGATACGCCCTATCTATAAAAACAAAGGTGACCCGGAAAATGTCGAAATTTACAGGCCGATCACTATTTTAAGTTGTTTGGGTAAACTGTTTACGTCAGTGTTGAATAATCGACTTATACTGTTTTTAGATGACAATGAAACCTTGTTAGAAAATCAGGCCGGGTTTCGGAAAGGTTATGAAACAGCGGACCACATGTTTGTCTTAAAACCCTTACTTGAAATAATGAAAGCAAGAAAACAAAAGCTATATTGAGCGTTTATTGACTTTTCGCAGGCTTTCGACTCTGTTTTGCGTGGTGGCCTTTGGAGAAAACTTTTATACACATCTATAAACGGGAAGTTCTTCAGAATAATATTTAACATGTATGAAAACATTAAATCCTGTGTTCAAATGAATAATGAAACTTCGGCTTTTTTTCTTAGTGAATGTGGAGTTAGACAGGGAGAAAATCTATCCCCACTTCTATTTGCGCTGTACCTAAATGACCTAGAAAACTTCCTTTTCTGCGGAGGAGTCGACAGTTTAAATCTTGAATTGATAGATCAAGAAATTCATGTATACATAAAATTACTAATTCTTCTATATGCAGACGATACCCTAATTTTTTCAAATGACAAAGAAAATTTCCAAAAAGCTTTAGATAATTTCTGTGAATATTGTACTATGTGGAAGCTTAATATTAACTACAACAAAACAAACATTATAGTATTCGATTCTCGTGCAAATCGAAACCTGTCGTTTTCGTTAGGAGGGCAAAATATAAATATCACGGACAAGTATAAATATCTAGGAGTGATTTTCACTAGATCTGGAAATTTCTTCCAAGCCAAAAAACACATAGCCGAACAAGCAAGAAAAGCAATGCATCAGAGCAAATAATCTAGAGTTACCGTTAGATCTGCAGCTGAAGCTTTTCGACAATACAGTGTCACCTATTTTGACTTATGGAAGCGAAAAATTTGGCTACGAGAATACTGATATCCTTGAAAATGTACATTTAGACTTCCTTAGGAAAATAACTAAATTGAGAAAATGCACACCAAAATATATGATATATGCAGAACTAGGGAGACACCCTATAAGCATTGTCATTAAGCAAAGAATGATCAATTATTGGTCACGATTATTAAAGGGGAAAACATCCAAATTATCATACCAAATTTATATTTATATGCTTAAATCTGATGGATTTAACTCTAAATGGACAAGTTATATACAATCAATACTATGTGATTGTGGTAAACAAGATTTATGGCTTAGGCAATTACATTCAATCCCAACTTCAACAGGTAATAGAATTAAATGCATCTTAGTTGATCAATTTTTACAGAGCTGGAATGGGACACTCCAAAACTCGTCCAAAGGAAGAAATTAGTCTTTTTAAAGATAATATTAACGCTGAAAACTACCTTAAATCTTTGCAGGAACCATTGGTTAAAATAATGATAAAATTTAGAACAGCTAATCATAAATTACCGGTTGAAGTTGGGCGTTGGAACAACGTCGAATTTTCAGAGAGAAAATGTCAACTTTGCCAAACATCAAGTATCGGCGACGAATTTCACTATCTCTTGGAATGCCCTTTTTTTCGATCCGAAAGAAAACTTTATATAGATCAATACTTTTTTCGACGACCAAATATAATAAAATATAAACAACTCCTTGAAATAAACGACGAAATCAAACTCACAAGTCTCGCAAAATTCATGAAAACTATATTGAAACAGTTTGCATAGTGAGCCAGCCCAACACCAATAATGTTAGCCATATCTTTGCCTCTGCAAAATCCTGTTACATGGTCTTACTTTCTTTATACGAAAGCCCCACCCCCCCAACCCCCCCCCCCCACTCCCCAGCTTCAGAATCACCTATCATTATCACATGTATATATTTGTATGATTTGATGTTTAACGTTCTGGTCACCACTGTATAGGTCATTTTGGAGACGTTGCTTCCAATTTTATGGGAATTTTATCCGACATTGAGATGAAATGACATCTCAAGCCCTGTTGCCCAATGAAACCAAAAGAGTTTATAAGCATGGATGGTCCGCTTTGTCTGGGCAGGCTTAGATACTCTAAGCGGTTTACCTAGGTTTCAGCTTTTCGTGGAACCATCATGCAGCCCACCTATTTCTACAAGCCCCGATGAAGGGGGCCGTCACACGTATATAGCTAGTATAATTACAACAATTAATAATGAAACGAACTCGAACCCAGAATACATTTTACATAAATAAAGAATATAGCGTACCCTGGCAGACATTACTCTGTAATTCTATAACGAGTCCATGAACACGTGCTGCTGTGGCCCACTGGATCGCCTCAGTGAGGCGTGTCTAGGGGGATGTCAACCGTCTGTGTTCTGGTCGGAAATAGGAGCCTCCGCTGTCTAGTGGTTATGCTACTCGTCTTGTAAACCATGGGTCGCGGGGTCGGTCCCGGGCTCCTCAAGACTTTCGGGTGAGTCTTTACTACTGAAACAGAGGTCCAGTCTCCGTATGACCTTGGCTGTTGGTGAGATGTAAAACTCAAAACTTATTCATTCAGGAAATCCATTTACATTGCTTTGTCTTATTCATGAACACAGGCAGTTGTTGCCCACTGGGGCCGCCTCTATGAGGCGTGTCTATACAGGGGGGCCCAACTGGCCGTTACCCACTTGTATATTATGTGGCAGAAATATACTGATGGGCCAGTCTGTACTCTAGTTTGAGGTCGCCAGTTGATCTCTTGCATTTCGTTTCGGCAAGGGATCTCCTCTGGACGACATTCCGCAGAATCAGCTCATCAGTTCTCCTTTATTATATATATATAAGTATACCAATTATAAGTGGCCCCTTTACCCCCCTTTTCTCCCATTACTTACTAATATGGCCTGTTAGTTTTCCGTAAATGTATTTTTGTATGTTTTTCCCCTCTAAATGTTTTTTGGTATATTGTCTTTTAGTGCTTGTATATGTTTGTATTTGTCAATGTTTGATGCTCTCCAACATGGAGGAAATGAAGAAATTTATCTATCTATCTATCTATCTACATATCATTCGGGAACGTATAATGAGGAATACAAAACCGTGGAGGATAGCATTTTATTACATGGGTAAAATCGCAATATTTGGTAAGCGTAACGGTGTCCGTGTTCAGAGATTCGACGCATGTCAAAAGATTCATTTTGTGTCAGATAACGTTGTTTGCATATGTTGTACGTTTTATGATGTTTGTGCTTAGTGTATTAATCGGCGCCTGTCAAAAAAAAACTTCACGAAAACGCACCTATATAATTTAGACCCCACTTAGCCCCACCTTTATACAGTCAAATTGGAGTTTACAGGGGTATACAATAATATCATTATTTCTACTTGAAAGCGTGGATTGTGGGTGCCCGTTGGGGTCGCCTCACCGTGGCGGTTCTAACGAGTTCCCACAGTTTGTGTTTGGAGCGAAAGATGGAAAATATCAGAGTTTTTATCAGAAAATCTTCCATTTTTTGGTGGCGAATTTTTCCAATATACTGGTATGGGCGTGTTTTCGTAATGAAAGATTCATTTTTCACCGTGTGCCCCTCCCTCATCTATCTGTTGGTCCCAGATCCGTTCACGGTAACGGGATCACCAGAGGAAGAGAAATCAACAACTAATAGAAAACCAACCTGAAACACTTATCATCATTCTTCCATCATAAATTTTCGGTTGATAATCCAGAAATAAATGTACTCCATTCACAACATCGCTATAAAAATAACAACATGGATTGTCACTTTATCACGAGCAAGTCGTGTTCGCTTGACCTTGTAAATTGTTGTGAATGAAATACTTTTACACCCGAGAAATACTGTTCAGTAAAATTTGTTGACAGCTGGGTTACTACAAATAACCCAGCAGGCACATGACGCAATTGTGACGTCATATCGACGTCGGTGCGACGTCATGTTCCTGAAACGTCCCATCAACGTCGGTGCAACGTCGTGACGTTGCACCGACGTTGATTTGACGTTGCCCTAGCGACGTGTGCCTGCTGGGAAGTTCTGATATAAAGTGTACATCTCTATATGCCTATGTGACATAGATTGCAGCCCAGACACATATGCCTTTTTATATATGCACTTTGAAATTGTTTTACCTATTCTCCCTATCCCCCCCCCCTGTTGTTCTTCTCCCCACCCCTATGCTTGTCTGTAACTTATCTTCAGTAAATAATGTGTATGCTAAAATGTTTGCCGCCGCCAAATGTGATATGTTGTTCCTCATATGTCATTTATATGTACTTGAGTGAATAAAGTGATTGTCTGTCTGTCTGTCTGTAGACCTTTCATTCTTAAACTTTACATCGACCTCACCATGTAAAGAGGATCTTAGTTTCCTGCTGTTCTAACCTCCTATTTTGTTTTATTTACTGCGACCATGCCCCACTGGCGGTCTACTTCTATTATAACACTGCCTCCACTTCTATTATTCTTAAATTTTCTGCCCTACATTCCATAGAAATATGACCTTATCGGCCAAAGTTCCAGCACTTCAGTTTTTAGTTAGTTTCTCATTTACTCTGTGTTACCCATCTACAAAAATGTAATGAGCTGTCTTTCTGCTGCATCACCCCCTAAATTACCATATGCATCTTCAGCTAAAGATAAAATTCTTTCAGCATATGTCTGTATGTTTTCTCCATGCTTCTGTCTGACAGACCTTAACATTGTGAATGCAATCTGTGTGTGTGTTATATCAGAAAAACGAACATCTAGTTGTTGTTTAAGCTGTTCCCAAGTGTTAAGAGGATTCGCTTACATGTGCCTATTCCACTAACAGCACCACCGGATGACTGGTATGCTGTGTTTTTTCCTAGCATCAGGTAAGTTAGAGAGGCATATTTTTTCTATTAATTCTATCCATTCTTTCCATTTTTTTAGGGTTCCTATCGAACTTAACTACAGCACTTGAAATTCCTTGAGCTGTTAAAGCATGAGAGATGTTTGCTATTTCCAATTGTAAGTTTTGAAATGCCGGAGGCACTGCCTGTTGACCCTGGCCTTGACCTTGACCATCAGCCATTATTGCATTAATTAAGTTAATTAAAATAATTTAATTAACTATGGCACTAATAATAATCATGGGTCAATAGAAAACATTAAAGCAAAAGAAAAAGGCCTACCTGGCTTTGTACTTTTTTTTTGCTTTGGTTTTATGGCCCTTTCAAGATTATTTTACTCCTATCGAGCCAATCGTTTATCAGAGGTGGGGGAAAACCGGAGTGCCAGGAAAAACACACCTGACCTTCCGTTGCAGAACTTGGCATCTCACATGTAACCCTAGCCAGGCTCGAACCCACAGCGGTGAGAGACCTTATGATAAGTCTGCACTCTTATCTACTAGGCCATGGATGCCCTTTCTGGGTTTACTTGTCTTAATCGAGACGGAAGTAAGGGCGGGGATTGTGGCCATGTAAAATAGATTTAAGCCCCCCAGTGGAATTCGTTTCCGCTGACCGCTCCAATGCGGTTCTTCTGACACGGTTTATTTTTGTTATGGTCTGTCTTTGGGTGTTTGTGTCTCTTATATTATTTTATTTTGGATAGCCTTTTGGCCATTTTGTGGGAAAGTAACTGTCCTTTTGGCTTTCCACTGTTGGTGTTTCCTTTGGGGTCTGTTGCTTCGTGTTTGTGTTTCTTTCCCTTTGGTGTCTCTGATGGGAGCTGTGGGCTAATTGTATCGATTCTTGGTCATTGTCTCTGCTTCTATTTTGTAATGTGATTTCCTGTGATCTGTCCATTTTCCTATTGAATATCAATTGCCCAAAGCACAACAAATTCTATCCTGGTCACTAGGCAACAAAGCACACCCTATGACGTAACACATGCCAACAGTGGGGTTAAACCTTAATTGTATGGTATTTACATTTTATGAAAGTTAGTACTTCAAACTTTTCTGTGTTTCTTTTTATTTTCTGACCATGTTAAAAATGGTCTTTATTTTAACTATATTCAAATGAAATCCTTTTAGTCAAATGAAAGCTTGACTAAAATCGAAAGCTTTGAGACAGGTTGAGTTCAGGGTTAGGCCTAGGCCAACTCTATGTACACTGAACAGTAGCAAAAACCCAACATATTTTACAAGATCAAACTGGAAGATTGATGTGTTTCAAGAGCATTCCACAGGCTTTTGTTCTTATGCAAACAGTTTCTGTTTATATCAAATGTCTATCATTCACAAAAATGATTAAGGTATTCCAACATCTGCAGAGTACTACGTACCTGAAGAATGGTCAAACTGCCCACATAACTGACATAAACAGAAGGAAGTGGCTAGATGACCGGACCTGGTATTTTAGTCTCTGAGTCTAGAATGCCAGGTCCGGCGTTCTCCCCCTTCCAAAATGGTGGAAAAGGTTTGTCCGGTTCTTCATATGTATTTGTTTTCTGTTTTCGGTCGAATATAACTGCCAAATATTATATTCCTGGCATTCTAGCCTTTCGTAATGGACTTGTCTAGAATACCGGACCCGGTCTTTTAGTCTCAGAGTCTAGAATGGCGGATCCGGCGTTCTAGACTCAGGGACTAAAAGCTTGTACTTGCCTTTGCTTTCCAACCAAATCTGGTTCAAAAACAACAGATGTTGTCTGTGTAATAAAGAAAAATGAAAATTCAATTTTGAAATGTCAATGATTTGAACAGGCTCCAACGTAAATATCTGAATGTATACTGGGGTATTAAGTACACTGTGTACTGAGTGTGTAGGTTTTATAGATAATGGATATTTATATTTTGAAAGATAAAACGGTTCACCAATAAACTGTCCATCTTTACAGGGATCTTCTGCCATTTTAGTTAGTTCTTTCGACTTGTTAACTTTGTTTTTATGGCAGGGGGTCACTGCATCTCTTTTGATTAGGGTTTTTATTTTTTTCTTACTAACTATTTTGTGATGCGCAAACTGTGCTACCAATGTGAATACACTTTAGGACTGATTTTTATAAAATTTAAAATATCTCAGCCAGTATTAATCTAATTAGCCAGAGGATGGCCTCGACCTCCACTGATCTATAACGAGGTAAATAAACTTCTTCTTCTTATACTTATACATGTGTGTGTAAAAGGGCATGCCTTCCTATATACACATGATACATATTTTTTTTTTCACCCTACTCACATTATAATAATACTGACATTTCTTTTACAGCTTCTTTATATTTGGTGTTTTACACTAGTTGATATTACTACCCATTTAACAGTATATTGGACATATGAAGTTCTTACTACTCATCAACATTATTTCAATCATTCATGTTACATGCCTGTGTAATAAAAGTGCATCAAACACTATTTGGATCATTAAGATCACATGCCTATGTAACTCGGTTATGACCTGGGGTGTGATAAAACAACAGCCGAGTTTTCCGGAGACAGTTACGTCAGAGGTATATGGCTTTAGAGTGCAATAAAGGGTGATATTTGTTTGTTTGATTTGAGGTTTAACGTCCCCGTCAACATTGTAAAGGTCATTTTGGAGATGTTGCTTCCAATTTTGTGGGACTTTTACCCGACATTGAAATGAAATGACATCTCAAGCCCTGGCGCCCAATGAAACCAATAGGGTTTATTAGCATGGATAGTCCGCCTCGCACCGCGGTTCCTGGACAGGCTTAGATCCTCTAAGCGGTTTACCAGTACTAGTGTGTGGGCCGGATTCAGCTCTGCGTGGAAACATCATGCAGCCCATATATTTCTTCAAGCCCCTATGGGTGGGGGCTTAAATAAAGGGTGATATGGATTTCGGAGTGTGATAAAGGGTTTGTGATATGGCATCACATGCTAACGCCTCAGCTGTGATAAGTGCATGGAGTTCACATTCATATCACACATTCAAAGATTTAGTATTTTGTAATAAATATGTGAAAAATTCTTTTTCATGCTCAAATAAGCAGCGAATCAACACATAGAGGATCTTACACGAGTGGTCATATAATCTGAAATTTATGAAACAAGCCTCTGGCGATTTTAATAAATTTCATATCATTACGAAAACACGCCTATACAAATACATTGTTACCTTTATCGCTGATAAAATGAAAATTTTAAGATGAAAAATTGTGATATTTTTCTTATTTCTGCTCAAAATATAGATTGTGGGTACTCGTTAGAACCGCCTCATCGAGGCGGTTCTAACGCGTACCTACAATCTATATTTTAGAGCAGAAATAAGAAAAATAAGGTTTATCCCTATAAACCCCAGTTTTACAATATAAAAGTGGTGTTCAAGGGGGTCAAATTTATATAGGCGTGTTTTCATGATGAAAATCACCAAGAATTCAAGATTCCAATGATCATGCAAGGATATCATATGCATTCACCAAAACACATCTGTCTAATTCTGACCACTTGAACCCCACTTTTATATAGTAAAGCCAGGGTTCTTCTGTCGCGGTTTATTTTTGTTATGGTTTGTCTTTTGAGTGTCTGTATCGCTCATATTTTGTTTTGGATAGCGAACTGGCCATTTTGTGGGAAAGTAACTCCCCTTTTGGCTTTCCGCTATTGATGTTTCCATTAGGGTCTAGTAATTTCATGTCCGTGTTTCTTTTCCATTGGTGTCACTGATGGGAGGTGTGGGTTAATTGTATCGATTCCTGTTCATTGCCTTCACTTCTATTTTACAGGGATAAACTTTATTTTTCTTATTTCTGTTCTAAGATATAGATTGTGGATACCCATAAGAACTGCCTCACAATTTTCCATCTTTAAATTTTCTTTTTTTCGGTGGTAAAATTTACTATATAGGCATGTTCTCGTAATGATATGAGCCATGTCTCTTTTTGGGGTTTCCGTTATAAAATGGATAAAAGACTGTGCAGAATAAGGTGAGATGTACCTTAATTACTTAGCCAACCAAGACAAGTGGAATGAAACAAACGTCAACAAAAAATGCTTTGGATACTATTTTATTGTTATAATCAACACTTCAATGCTGGAATTCTAATATTCATCTTTGTAAAACAAATCCAAATCTCACAAAGCTTCTGAATGAGTTTTTAACCCATTTAGTACCAGAAACCCCAAAACAGGTACCCTGGCTAACAGTGCAGGCCCAGATCA
Organism: Lucinisca nassula; assembly: GCA_963580285.1. Classification (NCBI taxonomy): domain Eukaryota; kingdom Metazoa; phylum Mollusca; class Bivalvia; order Lucinida; family Lucinidae; genus Lucinisca; species Lucinisca nassula. The sequence continues at coordinate 166,690,993 of OY757013.1, read as the reverse complement.
GACGTCACAGAATGCAGAAGGTCTGGTGGTTTTTCTCTGGGTACTCCGATTTTCACCCACCTCTGATTAACAAACAGCTTGATATGAGTGAAATAATCTTGAAAGGGCCGTAAAACCAACCCTCCCCCCTCCCCAAATCTTGAAAAGGTAGGTAGAATCGTGAAAAGGTAGGTAGAATCGTCAAAATGAGATGATTCTTGTTAGTACAGAAGTACACACAACAGACCTTTTAGATATGCCCATAAAGACAATCTTAAGCCATACCCACCATGCCATCTCAGGCCCGTTGTTCAAAACTAACTACATAAAAAATCATTAAAACTTGGATCATTAACCCATTGTATACTAGTGAACTCATCTAACTTTAGGGCTTTCCCACACGCAATGTGTTAAATACGGCATATACACTAATATTTTTGCTGAAAAAAGTGAGTAGCTTTTGCAAAAGCAAAACTACTCACAGTTTTCCAGCAAAAATACCAGAGTATTAGATATTGTACTTGGAAGAACAGTTTCCATTTTGACCTTTAACAAGCTCATTAGGCTAACGATGCTTTGAACAAGTGGATCCTGACCTGGTCCTATGAAAAATCCACAATGGCTTGAATTACCCCTATCTTGAACAAAAATATTCATGGTAGAACTATTCAATTGTGACTGTTTTGTTTGTTTGTTTGATCTGAGGTTTAACGTCCCCGTCAACACTGTAAAGGTCATTTTGGAGACGTTGATTCCAATTTTGTGGGACTTTTACCCAACATTGAGATGAAATGACATCTCAAGCCCTGTCGCCCAATGAAACCAATAGGGTTTATTAGCATGGACGATCCGCCTTGCACCACGGTTCCTGGACAGGCTTAGATCCTCTAAGCGGTTTACCAGTACTAGTGTGCGGGCCGGATTCAGCTCTGCGTGAAAGCATCATGCAGCCCATATATTTCTTCAAGCCCCTATGGGCGGGGGCTTCGACTGTATAATTGAATTGTGTTTTGACTACACATTGAAGCAGTATGAAGACTTTCGGATGAGTCTTTAAACCGAGGTCCCGTCTCCATATGACCTTAGCAGTTGGTGGGATGTAAAACTAAAACTCATGTCATCCCATTGTGAAAGTGAGAAAAGGGATTCAAAAGCTAGTAGAAGAAAAAGAGAGCCAGGGGAGTAAGAGAACATCAAGACAAAGAGGGAAATCAAACCATTTGCAGCACTGGAGAGTCAACCATCTCAGTGTAGGCTGGTAAAATGAATATTCATTTAACCCTTTACCACTCAGGGATTTTGTGAATTTCGCTGATTTTCACTGTGTTGCACCTGGCAGCAACTTCAACTAGCCATTGTGTCATATTGGATGGTCTGTTTTACACCAAACTCGGTCTGATTGTTCATTGGGCAGTAGCTTTTCAAATGCAACCTATTATGACTTGATCATTGTTGTCATGGTAAAGAGGGGGCATCTCAAAGTTGGCAAAAAGTGTGTTTTCACATGAATTTTTGACCAAATTTTAATCTTCACACAGCTGTCAAGGCAACAATTAAGGTGTTTGGCACTGGCCATTTTCACTGTTTGCAGCATGTTTTATCAGCATTAATTTTCAGGCATTTTTGACCCCAGACACCCTCAGATATAAATTTTAGCAGCCGGTTGGGCCATACACCCAAAATTTTTCGGGATGTGAGGGGGGCGCTGCCCCCCTTCAAACCCCCCAAGAATATTTTTAGTGGGGAGGCGCACGAAAAAACAGGTCACTTTTTTGCCCAACAAATCCTCAAGCAAACATAACTATCCAGGGGTAGAAATGCAGATTTTAGGTGCTCCTGGGGCTTAAAATGGGGGGGGGGGGGTGCAGACACGTAAAAACACGTATCTGAGTGGTAAAGGGTTAACTGAAATCTGGGAACATACTGAATTTTAGTCTAAAATGCATTAATTATATCTGAAATATTGTTTCTTGCAATAAAATGATGAAAAAACATTATTTTGGTCAGTTGGGATTTTCTTCATTAACCCTTTACCACTCAGGGATTTTGTGAATTTCGCTGATTTTCACTGTGTTGCACCTGGCAGCAACTTCAACTAGCCATTGTTTCATATTGGATGGTCTGTTTTACACCAAACTCGGTCTGAATGTTCATTGGGCAGTAGCTTTTCAAATGCAACCTATTATGACTTGATCATTGTTGTCATGGTAAAGAGGGGGCATCTCAAAGTTGGCAAAAAGTGTGTTTTCACATGAATTTTTGACCAAATTTTAATCTTCACACAGCTGTCAAGGCAACAATTAAGGTGTTTGGCACTGGCCATTTTCACTGTTTGCAGCATGTTTTATCAGCATCAATTTTCAGGCATTTTTGACCCCAGACACCCTCAGATATAAATTTTAGCAGCCAGTTGGGCCATACACCCAAAATTTTTCGGGATGTGAGGGGGGCGCTGCCCCCCTTCAAACCCCCCAAGAATATTTTTAGTGGGGAGGCGCACGAAAAAACAGGTCACTTTTTTGCCAAACAAATCCTCAAGCAAACATAACTATCCAGGGGTAGAAATGCAGATTTTAGGTGCTCCTGGGGCTTAAAATGGGGGGGGGTGCAGACACGTAAAAACACGTATCTGAGTGGTAAAGGGTTAAGCCACACCCATTTCTGTCTATCCACCAATCAAATTACTTGATGTAATTTATTGCTACAAATTCATAAACTGAATGCCAAACAGTGTAGATCCTGATCAGACGGCTTCTCCAGAAGCCATCTGATCTGGATCTACACTGTTTGCAAAGATAGGGGTTGTGGTGAACAGCAAGATAAGGGTTAAATTCATGTATTCAAGCAAATTGTGCTTTGGTTGACATGCTTTTATGTGCCTGTGCAAAATATTTCACCTAAAATGTTCCTTAGAGCATAGCAATTTTTGTTTCTTTGAATTGGAGTTTACCCATTTTTTACAGGAAACATCAAAACGCGTCACTTGCAAACAGTCCTGGCCCAGATCAGATGCCGCATTTTATGCCGCAGAATGTGGAATCTGATCAGAGCCTTCTCTGCGTTTTTCTAAATTAGTTTCTAAAACCAAGAAGGCAGTCGGAGGGACAGCTATATCCCACACCGCAGGAGTTAAAGGAGATATGGCGCCAACACGAAATTCAAGGCTCAAACTAGTGACCTTCAATCTTGACCTTGACCCGGCATGGTGTAGTTATGGCTCACTTAGGCCAGCATTTAACTAAAGTTTAATGAAAATCATTCCAGGGGTAAAGAAAAGTAGAGCAGACATGAAATTCAAGGCTCAAACTTGGGACCTTCACCTGGAGTTGGCATGGTTGAGTTATGGGTTCTGCACATCATCTCACTGAGGCTCAAACTCGTCACCTTCAATTTTGATCTTGATCCGGCATGGGTCTGTACATCATGGCAATTAGGACAACATTTGATTAAAGTTTAATATCAAATCTTTCCATGAGTAAAAAGAGATATAGAGCGAACACGGAATTTGAAGCTCAAACTCGTGACCTTCAATCTTTTTGCATTTGCAAAAGCTACTCATATTTTTACAGCAAATATTTAAGGGTATGTCATATTAAATAATCAAAGTTTTATTGATATGTTCACAGATGATATCATTAGCTTAGAACAATTAGGTCCAGACAACTATCAAATTCGTAAACCCTTTTTGTACCAAATGGAATCTTCCCCCTTGTATAAGTGCATTTCAAAATTTAAGAGTGTCAGGTTGTGTTTTCTTCAAAAACTATTTGGAAAATTGATGAAAATTTTGCAAACAGTGTAGGCCCTGAGCAGACGCCGCATTCTGCGACGTCTGATTTGGGCCTGCACTGTTTGCCAACTACCCGTTTTGGGATTTCCGTTAATAAATTGCTTAAGCTAACCGTCCTTTGAATAATTGGGCCCAGATGAGGACCTAAATTAACCCATAACTTGCCAATCACAACATGTCGTCTGCTTTTTTGTCTGCTGATAAATTTTAAGTTTTTTTTGGCAAACAGTGCGGACCCAGATCTGACAGTCAGATCAGGGCCTTTTGATTAACATCCCTGCCAACACTATTTAGGTCATTTTAGAGACATTGCTTCCAATTTTGTCAGACTTTTACCCGACATATCTCAAGCCCTGCAGTCAAATGAAACCAGCAGGCTTATATGCATTGTACAATCGATCAGGGTCAATATTATTTGCATGTATGCAAATATATTTTTGAAAAGTTTGCAAGAAGATGCAGCAAACGACACAGACAACATTTTCAATTGCAGTTTTCGTGGCATCTTAAATGTTTTAGAATTAACACTGTTAACTGTAAAACCAAGACAGTCCATTAACTATTTGGTATTTTTCTTTTTCTCTTTTCTGATTGGCTGTTTGTCTTTCACATGCTTCTTCCTGCTGTCACCTCTATTATAGTTACTCCTCCGAGGTTCATTAAAAGCAAAGTCTTTCTTGCTGTTTGATTTGTTTTTTGTTTTTTTATACACTTCAGATTTATCTATAGGCATAATAATCTTGCCTAGATTTGTGACAACTTTGGGTTTGACTAGTTCCCTGTAGGCTGTTTCTGGGTTCCAGGTTTTACCCAGTGGCACGCGAATACTCTTCTCAAACTGTTCTGCATTAAGAAATGGGTATGGAAGTTCATTGACCTACAAAAAATAATAATAATTAAGGTGATCACTAATTTCAGGAAATGAATTAACTTTCAGAGAAGGCCACTCTTTCAAAAATATTTTGCCCTCCTTATCTGTAAGCACCAACCCCACACCTGGTAAAACATTCTACTGACCCTTCCAAGGTTGTTCTTCTGTGGTGGTTTGTTATTATTACAGTTTGCCTTTGCATGTATGTATTGCTGATATCTTTTTGTTTTGGATAGCCATTTTGTGGAAAAATAACTGTCCTTTTGGCTTTCGCTTGTATCCATTTCTCATAAAAGAAAAGAAGAAGTATGTCCCAAACCATATGCTTGCCTCTGGATTAGCTGATAAAGATGCAAAAGCTGAAAAAGAGCACCACAAGTGGTGCAATATACACATGTTCACTGGGTCTGACACCAAATATGACTATACATACTAAATGAAATATATCAATAATTGTTTGTCTGTCAATACTGACAATGACCAATCTTAACCCTGTACCACTCAGGGATTTTGTGAATTTCACTGATTTTCACAGTGTTGCACCTGACAGCAACTTCAACTAGCCATTGTTTCATAATGGATGGTCTGTTTTACACCAAAATTGGTAATGAATGTTCATTGGGCAGTAGCCTTTCAAATGCAACCTTTCATGACTTGATCATTGTTGTCATGGGAAAGAGGGGGCATCTCAAAGTTGGCAAAAAGAGTGTTTTCACATGAATTTTTGACCACATTTTAATCTTCACACAGCTGTCAAGGCAACAATTAAGGTGTTTGGCACTGGCCATTTTCACTGTTTGCAGCATGTTTTATCAGCATCAGTTTTCAGGCATTTTTGACCCCAGACACCCTCAGATATAAATTTTAGCGACCGGTTGGGACATACATCCAAAATTTTTCGGGATGTGAGGGGGGGGGGGGGGGGGGGGGGCAGCGCCCCCCTTCAAACCCCCCAGAATATTTTATAGTGGGGAGGCGCGCGAAAAAACAGGTTACTTTTTTCCCCAACAAATCCTAAAGCAAACATAACTATCCAGGGGTAGAAATGCAGTTTTTAGGAGCCTCTGAGGCTTAAAATAGGGGGGGGTGCAGACACGTAAAAACACGTATCTGAGTGGTAAAGGGTTAACTGAAATCTGGGAACATACTGAATTTTAGTCTAAAATGCATTAATTGTATCTGAAATATTGTTTCTTGCAATAAAATGATGAAAAAACATTATTTTGGTCAGTTGGGGTTTTCTTCATTAACCCTTTACCACTCAGGGATTTTGTGAATTTCACTGATTTTCACAGTGTTGCACCTGACAGCAACTTCAACTAGCCATTGTTTCATAATGGATGGTCTGTTTTACACCAAAATTGGTAATGAATGTTCATTGGTCAGTAGCCTTTCAAATGCAACCTTTCATGACTTGATCATTGTTGTCATGGGAAAGAGGGGGCATCTCAAAGTTGGCAAAAAGAGTGTTTTCACATGAATTTTTGACCACATTTTAATCTTCACACAGCTGTCAAGGCAACAATTAAGGTGTTTGGCACTGGCCATTTTCACTGTTTGCAGCATGTTTTATCAGCATCAATTTTCAGGCATTTTTGACCCCAGACACCCTCAGATATAAATTTTAGCGACCGGTTGGGCCATACATCCAAAATTTTTCGGGATGTGAGGGGGGGGGGGGGGGGGGGGCAGCGCCCCCCTTCAAACCCCCCAGAATATTTTATAGTGGGGAGGCGCGCGAAAAAACAGGTAACTTTTTTCCCCAACAAATCCTAAAGCAAACATAACTATCCAGGGGTAGAAATGCAGTTTTTAGGAGCCTCTGAGGCTTAAAATAGGGGGGGGGGGGTGCAGACACGTAAAAACACGTATCTGAGTGGTAAATGGTTAATCAAATTTGAGAAGTGTTACTGTTTGTGTGTTCTAAGATGGCTGATGAGACCGATTCTAGCTCATATAAATACCCAATGAGAGGCAGTGGATGCAATAGCAATGGTCTCTGATGACACCACAGCAGGAAAGGGATAGAGTGGGACTAGAATTATTTTGGCATTATATCATCAATTACAATTCGGAAATTAACAAGTAATTTTTTCTAATTTTTCCGAGAAATTATGGCCAAAAATTTTTAAATGTTCACACAGAATGTCAAGCCTGCCTCTGAAAATAAGAAAAAGTGTCTCCCTTGCAGCAAGATTAGTGGAAAATATGTCTGACAGCTAATCCATTCCATTAACCTTTATCCTGTTAAATAGTTTTACTAGCCAATCAGCCAATCCACACCCATTTCTGACTACAAGCCAATCAGATATAATTCATAAATTGAATGACAAAACAGTGCAGATCCATCTGGTCTGGATCTACACTATTTGCACAGGTAGGGGTTATCGTGAACAGCAGGATAAGGGTTTAGGATTAAAAATGATGTATATTTCACCTGATGTTTGGTTACTGAAGAGGCTTTCTGTTCGTTAATGATGACATTACCCAGGTGCATGTCACGTCTCGGAGGTGCTGGAGGAGCTTTGATCCTAAACCTATAGAGAGAAAGACAATGAATGACTGTTTTCATAGCCCCTAGATAAAGAGAGTATCAACATATTGCTTTTCTTATTTCTGCATGAAAACTTGTTGTAGGTACTCTTTAGAAACACCTTAACCAGGCGATTCTAATTAATATCCACAACATACGTTTTAGTGCAAAAATAAGAAAAATAACAGCGCAGTCCTCCAAAGCTCAGTCGAATGCGCATCTGACTGGTGATCAGGATGATGCGGATTCGATACTTGCTGGGGTCGGCAACTTTCTTTCATTGAGATTGATCATGAAATTTTTTCTACGATCATTCTCTCCCTTCTGCTGATTCAAGTAGGGCAGTTATCAGTTTCTGGCAAGGAATGTGCACTGTACTGATTGACCACTTACGTATAAGCCTGCTCAGGAAAAGACTGGCTCAAAATGACCTAAATGGTGTTGACTGGGCCATTAAATTCCAATACAAACAAACAAAAAAAAAGGCTTATCTGGAGCTATGTTTTTATTAAATTCTATATGGCTCAATATAAGGAGTAGTGATGCGAAATAATTCTAAAATCATTTTTCTGATTTCCTCGACAAAAGTTTGTTGATGGGGTTCTAACAAGTACCCACAATGTTCTGTTTGTGTGATTTCAGGTTAAACATCCCCATCAACACTATTTAGGTAATTTTGGAGATGTTGCATCCAATTTTGTGGGACTTTTACCAGACATTGAGATGAAACTAGAGCTGTCAGAGGATCTGACTATAGCCCCGCTTCAGCGCTGTCAGAGAAGAAAGTTATTTAAGCTGCAGAGAAAACAGTTATGAACAAGAAATAACTGTTGAAAATTTTACATTATCTGGAAAAACTCTAAGAGTTGTGAGCCCTTGTCCCTCATTTCAATGAGCATGATACATTACCAGAATGTCCATGTTTATACTAAATTTCATCTTCCATTTTTCAATGTTCAAAGGGTAATAACTCCTAAAGTAGGCAAATCAGAGTCAGGGTTCCTGCGCTCTGCACATTGTCTCATGGTGCTTTACACTTGTGTGAAGTGTCATGAAAATATCTCAAATGGTTTGTGAGTTATGGAGCCGACACAGTCAAAATTGCCTTTTTAAATGTTCAAAGGGCAATAACTCCTACAGTAGGCAAACCAGAGTTATGGTTCCTGCACTCTGCACATCATCTCAAGGTGCTTTTCATTTATTTGAAGTTTCATGAAAATATCAGAAACGGTTATGGAGCGGACATAGTTAAAATTGCCATTTTTTAATATTCAAAAGCCTATAACTGAAAAAGTAGACAATCCAGAGTTTGGGTTCCTGCGCTCTGCACACGTAATATGGTGCTTTACATTTGTGTGAAGTTTCATAAAATTATCTCAAACGGTTTTTGAGTTATCGAGCAAAGACGGCTAAAATTGATATTTTTCAATATTCAAAGGGAAATAACTCAAAAATTAGGCAATCCAGAGTTATGGTTCCTGCACTCTGCACACCATCTCATGGTGTTTAATGTTTGTGTGAAGTTTCATGAAAATATGTGAATGGGTTTTAAAGTTATGGAGCGGACACGAAAATTGTTAACAGACACAGACAGACACACAGACAGACACACAGAAAATACGAAAACCAGAGTTATGGTTCTTGCGCTCTGCACATTGTCTCATAACTCAAAAATTAGGCAATCCAGAGTTATGGTTCCTGCACTCTGCACACCATCTCATGGTGTTTAATGTTTGTGTGAAGTTTCATGAAAATATGTGAATGGGTTTTAAAGTTATGGAGCGGACACGAAAATTGTTAACAGACACAGACAGACACACAGACAGACACACAGAAAATACGAAAACCAGAGTTATGGTTCTTGCGCTCTGCACATTGTCTCATAGTGCTTAACATTTGTGTGAAGTTTCCTAAAAATATCTCAAACGGTTTTCGAGTTATGAAGCGGACACTGTTAAAATTGCCATTTTTCAATGTTCAAAGGGCAATAACTCCAAAAATAAGCAATGCAGAGTTATGGTTCTTGCGCTCTGCACATCGTCTCATAGTGCTTAACATTTGTGTGAAGTTTCCTAAAAATATCTCAAACGGTTTTCGAGTTATGAAGCGGACACAATTAAAATTGCCATTTTTCAATGTTCAAAGGGCAATAACTCCAAAAGTAGGCAATCCACAGTTATAATTCCTTGGCTCTGCACATTGTCTTATGGTGTTTAACATTTGTGTGAAGTTTCATGAAAATATGTTAAGCAGATACAAAGTTATGGAGCCAACACAAATTAACGGAATCACGGAATTACGGAATTACGGAAAATGTTCAAAGGGCAATAACTCCAAAAGTAGGCAATCCACAGTTATAATTCCTTCGCTCTGCACATTGTCTTATGGTGTTTAACATTTGTGTGAAGTTTCATGAAAATATGTTAAGCAGATACAAAGTTATGGAGCCAACACAAATTAACGGAATCACGGAATTACGGAATGACAGAAGGACATGGCAAAACCAGAGTTATGGTTCTTGCGCTCTGCACATTGTCTCATAGTGCTTAACATTTGTGTGAAGTTTCATGAAATTATCTCAAACGGTTTTCGAAGCGGACACTGTTAAAATTGCCATTTTTCAATGTTCAAAGGGCAATAACTCCAAAAATAAGCAATGCAGAGTTATGGTTCCTGCGCTCTGCACATCGTCTCATAGTGCTTAACATTTGTGTGAAGTTTCCTAAAAATATCTCAAACGGTTTTCGAGTTATGAAGCGGACACAATTAAAATTGCCATTTTTCAATGTTCAAAGGGCAATAACTCCAAAAGTAGGCAATCCACAGTTATAATTCCTTCGCTCTGCACATTGTCTTATGGTGTTTAACATTTGTGTGAAGTTTCATGAAAATATGTTAAGCAGATACAAAGTTATGGAGCCAACACAAATTAACGGAATCACGGAATTACGGAAAATGTTCAAAGGGCGATAACTCCAAAAGTAGGCAATCCACAGTTATAATTCCTTCGCTCTGCACATTGTCTTATGGTGTTTAACATTTGTGTGAAGTTTCATGAAAATATGTTAAGCAGATACAAAGTTATGGAGCCAACACAAATTAATGGAATCACGGAATGACAGAAGGACATGGCAAATCCAATATAGCCCCACTTTTTCAAAGCGGGGCTATAATGACATCTCAATCCCTACCGCCCAATGAAACCAATAGGGTTTATATGCATGGACTCACACCACTTTACCTGGGCAGGCTTAGACCTTCACTGGGGTTTACCAGTAATCATGTGCGGTCGGTTTCAGCTCTGCGTGGAAGCATCATGCAGCCCAGTCTATTTCTCCAAGCCCTGATGGGAGGGGTGAGGGGGGTGGGGGGCAATACTTAAAATTTATGTTTCTTACAAGAAATAAGGAAAACAAAGTTGCAGGTACAGTAAAATTCCTTTATTAAGACCACCTTTGGGACTGTTCAAAAGTGGTCTTCCAAAATTGGTCCCTTACCAGAGGACGTTCTGTGCAGAAAATACAAAGAATGAATAACTGCACAATTCTAAATAAGCTTTGTTAAGCAAAATAAGTCTTAATTTTTGGTGGTCTTAATAGCGGAATTTCACTGTAATTGTTAGAATTGCTGCACCAGAGCAATTCTAACAAGCATCTACAACATTTGGGCCCCGTCAAGCGATTTTGGTACTTATCGCCTATGCGAGCACCGAAGGTTCAGGCGAGCCTGCGCATCCGCGCATTCTCGCCAGAACCTTCACTGCTCACTCATACAAGCCGTGAATCAAGAGGAACCTTCAGACAGAAAGCCATATCCCTGGCCCCTCTGAATGGCTGGGCATGCGCAGTTAAAATTTGTTATGAAGGAATGCTCGAAGACACAAATTCGCTTGGCGGGGCTCATATGTTTCTAACAAGAAATAAGGAAAAGTATCCCTCAGTTATCCTCATAACTCCCTCCTTTATCTGGAGATATGATTTTGTACATAACTCTTCTTCATACATACATATAAAACAACTGAGAAAGATTAAACAGTACACAGATACTGAAATGGCACCCATCAGGGATTGAAGAAATATATGGGCTGCATGATGCTTCCATGCAGAGCTGAAACCGACCGCACACGAGTACTGGTAAACTGCTTAGAGGATCTAAGCTTGCGCAGGCAAAGTAGTGCAAGATGAACCATCCATGTTTATAAACTCTATTGGTTTCATTGGGTGATAGGGCTTGAGATGTCATTTCATTTCAATGTCGGGTAAAAGTCCCACAAAATTGGAAGCAACCTCTCCAAAATGACCTATACAGTCTTGACAGGGATGCTAAACCTCAAATCGAACAAACAAAATTCAAACAGATATTATACAGTTGTAGATCTTGAACTTGCTAAGAGCAGAGAAAAGAGGACTTATTCCAAATCTATGCAAAGACAGTATTCTCCTAATTCTGGTCACTCTTATCATAGTACTAGATAAGAGGGGTATCCACATATTACTTGTTTCTGCATGTAAACGTATGTTGCGTGTACTCATGCCAAACTGAAGACTCTTTACTATGTCACTAAGTTTCTCCCTAAGATCTACAGACCCTGTCGTAAGATATTTTGTCTCGAAACGTATACTTTTACATGAATGACTCTACATGTACATTGTCTCAAATAAACTCTGCATGACAAATGCTGATAACTTTATATGGCTTAAGGGGAATGGGAAAGCCATTTGGGGAGGCAACTCCTGCAAAAGGATTTTTGTTTCCCATGTCAATAGGGGTCAACTCTTAAAGGAAAGAATTTGTTCCTGAGGAGCAAATTCCTTCGCTCCTGAGGAGCAAATTCCTTCCTTTAAGGGTAGACCCTTTTTCAGTGAGACAGGGCTTACAGAAAAGTGAACAGGAAGTCCCGAAAATTGTCTCCCTTTGAAAAATTGTAGAAAAATCCCATTCCCCTAAATAGTTTTCACCTTTTCTTTTTCCTCTTTGAGACATCAATACCAGCTCCTCCCCATTCACCCCAACCTGGCAGGCTTAAATCAATGTCTTTTGGTTTATTTTTATCTACGTCTGCTTCTTTTTCCCGCTGAAACTCTTCAATCACATCATCGTCTGCAAAAGCTTGTGCTATTGTCATTCTCTGCTGCTCCTCAGGGTCAAGGTCACCATCATCATCATCCACAAGGTCCGGGCCTGCAACAATGGATCAACATAATCACAGAAACTGTCAGAAGACAACATAGCACTGCAACAGATTTCCTAAGTTTCCTTACAAATTTTGTTACTGATTGAAATCATATGCCTTGTATATAGATGTTATTGGTAGAAACATATATAGAAATTAGTTGCAAACAGTAAAGGCCCTGATCAGAAACTGCATTCTGATCACCAGTCAGATGTACATCTGACTCAGTTACCAGGTTCAGTCGTAGTTTGCTTGATCACTTTTCAAAAGAACAAGATGTGTTTGTGAAACACTGATGCTCCCGGACAGCGCATGTGAAATATTAAAGCCCTATCACTAAACAAGATCAAAAATTATGGTACCATTGGAATGGCCTTGTGAGAAGGAACACACATGTGAAATATCAAAGCCCTATCACATACCATTCAAAAGTTATGCCCAATGTTAAGGTTTTTGCAGACAGACAAACAAACAGACAGACAGACCAAAAACTATATGCACCCTGAATCTTTGATTCCTGAGGCATAAAAATTACTAAGTTATGAGGACATTAACTATATTTGAAAATGTTGTCGTGCAGTAAATTATGTTTTTTGCCCCATGCCTTATCCAAGGCATGCAATAACCCTGCCAAGTTCCTGCACCACCCTTCTCATGTTTTACAGTCTGGTAGTGTCACTGTCATAGCAACAGGGCCAAGATGGCTTTGAATACCTCATCTGATTTCAAGATGTCTCATAGCTTGAAAGTCATGACATTTTAGGTGACTAACAGCCATCTCATTCCCCGAAGTGTAACTGTTGCACTTAGATGGTAACCTGGGCAACAATCATGAGAAGTTTGAATGCAACTGGCTATTGTTTTCGCTATTTAGGTAGATGGTCACCTATGCAACATTCATATGAAGTTTTAATGAAATTGGTCGAGGGGTATAGGAGCCTAGGAGGAGTTTGAATGAAATTAGCCCAAAGGTATAGGAGGAGCTGCTGTTAAAAGATTTTTCTATTTTTAGCTCTGGTGGCCATCTTGTTCATCTGAGCGGAAAGAATTAGCTATTTAGGTAGGAAGCCACCTAGGAAATATTCCTGTGAAGTTTGAATCAAATTAGGAAACATTCCTGTGAAGTTTGAATCAAACTGGCCCGAGCTGACTGATCATAATACCTCACCATGAGCACTTCATGCTCTGGTGAGCTAAAAAGAGCCACATCATTAATAAACCTTTTTTTCAAGTTGTGATCAAATCAGGTGCTTACCAGAATGTGCCTATGATCAGCCTGATCAGCAGCTTTGTGTATGCTGCATGGTTAGTACTGTATGACTGGTTTGTATATCTAAAATTAGGATTCAGGATAGTCTGTGTTTTGTTTTTTTGGAGTTTAAAAAGCCCAGGCAACAGTATTTAGGTCATTTTGAGCCACTCAGTTTACCTTACCACACTTTTACATGACAGGCTTATACCTAAGGGGTTAACCAAAACAGTGAACATTCTTTTGCCAGTAACCGACAACTGCCCTTCTCGAGACAGCAGAAGGGAGAGAATGACTGTAGAAAAGATTTCATAATCAATCCCCATGGAAGAATGTCGCCGGCCCGGCAGGTATGGAATCTGCAACCTCCAGATCACTTGTCAGATGCACATTCAACTGTGCTATGAAAGCCAGCACTAGTCTGTCTACCAGTATGTCTTGCCTGGCCCTGAGGTATTATAACCTCAGGACCTGGCCACATACCTGCAAAACTGGGGCCAGTTGTTCAAAACTAACAACGTTGTTAGTTAACGTTTTGTTAAAACTTTGATCATTAAATATGGCAAATATGCTAAAAGTTTTGCTGAAAAAAATGTGAGCAGCTTTTGCACATGCAAAAGCTGCTCACATTTTTTCAGCGAAAATACCAAAAATTTTAATATCAAACTTGCTAGAACAGTTAAAAATATGACCGCTAACGAGCTCGTTAAGCTAAGGATGCTTCGAACAACTGGCCCCCGGTCTTCTTGTGATTGGCATCACATGATAATCTCAGTTTTTTCTGTGGTAACAAAAGTTATGAGACCTGGAGGTACCCATGTAAGAATGTAACTTTAACCCTTAAGCTGCTACATGAATTCACTGAGCAGATGACAATCAGACTTTTTAAGATACTTTTTCTAGCTAATAAAGCTTGACAATACATGTGAATCTTCTGCTTTACAAGCAATTCGTATGTTATGTCAGGTCTTACTTTCTAGTTAATAAGACTTGACAATACATGTGAATTGCCTGGTATGCAGAAGATTCACATGTAAAGTCAAACCTTATTTTCACTAGAAAAAACTAGAACTGTCAGAGGATCTGACTATAGCCCCGCTATAGCCCTGTCAGAGGAGAAAGACTCATGAATTAAAGGTAAAGACTTGTGAGAGGGTTAAATCCCTAACAAGGTACCTACGCCTTGTCTAAGTTAAAAAATAAGTTTTGGATAATGAAAAAAGCACATGCACATCTTCAGACCTATATGAAAACACCTCTTAAGTTTCAAAAGGATTGACCTAGAACTGTAAGTGGAGTTGCGATCACAAGGTAGCTACTCCCTATACATTTTAACATTAGTAGATGTCAAAAATTGTCTAAGTTAAAAAAGGTGAAATAAGTGAAAAAAATTATTTAAGGATAATGAAAAAAGAATATGCACATCTTCAGACCTATATGAAAACACCTATAAAGTTTCAAAAGGATTGACCTAGAACTGTAAGAGGAGTTGCGGTAACAAGGTAGCTACTCCCTATACATTTTAACATTAGTAGATCTCAAAAATTGTCTAAGTTAAAAAAGGTGAAATAAGTAAAAAAAATTATTTAAGGATAATGAAAAAAGAATATGCACATCTTCAGACCTATATGAAAACACCTGTAAAGTTTCAAAAGGATTGACCTAGAACTCTAAGAGGAGTTGCGGTAACAAGGTAGCTACTCCCTATACATTTTAACATTAGTAGATCTCAAAAATTGTCTAAGTTAAAAAAGGTGAAATAAGTGAAAAAAATTATTTAAGGATAATGAAAAAAGAATATGCACATCTTCAGACCTATATGAAAACACCTGTAAAGTTTCAAAAGGATTGACCTAGAACTGTAAGAGGAGTTGCGGTAACAAGGTAGCTACTCCCTATACATTTTAACATTAGTAGATCTCAAAAATTGTCTAAGTTAAAAAAGGTGAAATAAGTGAAAAAAATTATTTAAGGATAATGAAAAAAGAATATGCACATCTTCAGACCTATATGAAAACATGTGTAAAGTTTCAAAAGGATTGACCTAGAACTGTAAGAGGAGTTGCGGTAACAAGGTACCCACTATCAAATATTACAGACAGACGGAATTCCGGACAAGATTACAGACAGACAGACAGACGGAATTCCGGACAAGCCAAATCCAATATAGCCCCCACTTTTTCAAAGCGGGGCTATAATAAGAACCATAAACTTTTTTTTTTTTTTTTTTTTGGGGTTTCCAACCCTTTCAAGATTATTTCATTTATATCGAGCCAATTGTTAATCAGAGGTGGGCAAAAACTGGAATATCAGGAGAAAAACCACCTGACCTTCCAATGAGACCTTGGCGTCTCACAAGTGACCCGAGCCAGGCTCGAACCACAGCAGTGAGAGACCAAATGATTATGAGCAAGCGCTCTTATCCACTAGGCCACGGCGGCCCATCAACACTGAAAATGCTGTCTGCTAGTCGTGATTAGCAGTCCAAGGGTTAATAAATAATATATCAACACACCTGATCCAATTTGTTTTTGTTTTGAATCCAAGGTAAATAACTTCTGAGGATCAACATGAATTTCTTTGTCAACATTTCTTTTCTCTGTTTCTCCTTCTTCCTCTCCTCCACCATCCTTTCTTACTTTCTTTGGTTCTTCAATTTCAACTTCGCTGTCAGAATTCTCAATCTCTTCCAGAGTTCTTTTTCTATTTAATCCTTCACTTATAAGTGGTACATCATTGTCATCATCATCATCAACACTGTCATCTTTATCCTCAGAGGTAGTTTTACTGTTCATAGAATCTTTCCTACTAGAATTAAAATTACTTTCATTTCTTTGCTTTTTAGCAGTTTTAGCTTCCTCTGCTTGTTTCTTTTTCTTTCCTTTAACTTTCTTCTTATTATCTGTTTTGCTAACTTTAGCTTTCTTTGAACCAGTACTAAATATTTTGTCTATATCATCTTCTTTACCATCAGAATCATCACCTACATCATCAGTAACAGTATTATTTTTATTTTTCAATTCAGACCTGTTTGCTTTTGAAGTCAATTTTGTTGTTTCAACTGCAACATCTTTTTCAGTAGTTCTAATTCTTTTTACTGTATTAGTAACTTCATTACTGATATTCTTATCATTATCTGAGTCACTATCAACTGCTGCTGTGGTACTTGTGAAAGCTTCTGGCCTTGAGAAGTGAGATTCTGCTGCTGCTGTCCCTGATTTAGCCATCCAGGGGTTTTCTTTCTTTCTGGGACCAACTTTCATCATCCAAGGATTATCTGCCACTTCTGACTGTAACTGACTCTCTAACATCCTAGTTTCATCATCGCTGTCCAAACTTACTCCCCCTTCTGACTCATGCTCACTGTCTGATTCGGCTTCAGTTTTCTTTGTTAACTCACGACTCTTCTGCAGCATGTCTTGAACTTGCTCCCTAGCCTAAAAACAAATACCGGTTAGATTTTGAGCCAGTGCATGATAAAATCAAAAATAAGACCTGTTAAACTCAGATCAGAATGCTGTTTCACCCAGTATGGCAAAGGCAAAGCTCCAGATAAGGTGACTTTTTCATCAGAAAATTACTGATATTTTTCTTATTTCTGCACAAAAAACATGTGGGTTCTCATTACTCTGCAAGGAACTTCTAATGAGTACCCACAATATACGTACAAAAACATATTTTGTTGGTACTCATTGGAAATGCCTCTGAGTACCCACAGCATGTTTTTTTATGCAGAAATAAGAAAATTAATGTGGATACACCCTCATATCTGGGGCTATGTAAAGGTTTTGCTTTTCTCTCTCTGGATAGCATGGATGCTGTAGACGACTCATTCGATCAGCTAAGATGCTGATCAGATTGCACATTTGCGCATGCTGATCAGCGTACTATTGTAGGTTTTGTCACACACTGGCCCTTTTATCATATACAGTCTCAAACACTAATATATCACACTACTGCTTATGTAAAACTTGATCTTCGGCACTGCTGTTTTAGTTTTGCTATATTTTCAAAGTAACAGATCAGGGGCCAGTTGTTCAAAGCATTGTAAGCTTAACGAGCTCGATAGTGGTCAAATTGTTAACTGTTCTAGCAAGTACAATATCGGAAATTTTGGTATTTTTGCTGAAAAAATGTGAGCAGCTTTTGCATCTGCATCTGCTTTTGCATCTGCAAAAGCTGCTCTCATTTTTTTCAGAAAAAATTTCAGCATATTTGCCATATTCAATGATCAAAGTTTTAACGATACGTTAACTAACGACGTCGTTAGTTTTGAACAACTGGCCCCAGGCTGCATTTGGTGATAATTGAGAGACAATTTTCCTTATTTCTCCATATAAAACTATGTTTTAGGTATTCATTAGAACTGCCTCACATAGGTTTTATAGAGTATTGACAAAAACTATCCTTCAGTTATCACAAAATACCCGCCTTGGAGTTCATTAGATTTTAACTCCTTTCAGCTCAAAACTACTGTTATCTCAAATCAAAATTTCCAGTCCCTTGGAGTTTGAGATAACAAGAGTCCTCTGTACTTACTTATTTATTAATGTCTTTCTTTCTTTCACAAGAGGTTGGTTAGTATGCCTTTCTTGTCTCGTGCAATATAGACTTTGGTGTTTCTTTCATAGGTGTTCATTACACTTGTTTAACCCATTTTGTAATGAATGGAATCTTCCAACTTATATTTAGCAGGTGTCCATTTTGAAATTCAAGGGTAGCAGATTGAGTTTATTCTACAAGCTGAATTAAAAATTGCTAAACTTTTTGCAAACAGTGTAGACCCTGATCAAGCCCCATCCTGCAGCATCTGATCTGGGCCTGCACTGTTTGCCAGTGACCCGCTTTGGGATTACCACATAAAAGGGGTCAAAAGTTTCAATTCTTTGCTTGCCAAGGCTAGCAAAAGACAACAATTAAACGTGTTAAATAAATACTACAGGATACACACTAAATGTGAGATCTTCTACTTAACAGGAATGGGAACACCTTCCGGGGAGGCAACTCCTGCAAAAGTATTTTGTCTCCCATGTCAATAGGGGTCAACTATTAAAGGACAGAATTCAGGAGCAAATTCTTTCCTTTAAGAGTAGATCCCATTTTCAGTGGGACATGGCTTATAGAAAAGAGAACAGGAAGTCCCGAAAGTTGTATGCCTTTGAAAAATGGAAGAAAAATTTGCTGGGTGTTCCCATTCCCCATAACATATAACATTGCTGTTATTTAGTGGGTATCATCATGTCATAGAAATGACATGATTATTGGCATGTAACATCATGATGCCTTCAGTGACAATCCTGTTTTTGTTTAACCCTTATCCTGCTGCATAAATTATTTTAGCAGACTTGAACCAATCAAATTGCTTTATGTAATTTATTCATTCAAATTCACAAACAGAATGACAAACATTGTAGATTCTGATCAGATGGTTTCTTCTGATCTGGATCTACATTGTTTGCAAAGTTAGGAGTTGTAGTGAACAGCAGGAGAAGGATTAACTTTCTCCGACAGCGATAAAATCCAATTTAAAATTGTTATATTATGATAAAGTTGTGGTCATTTCATACTAATTTTGTGAAACTTGCCAGAGGCTCGATTCATAAATTTCAAACGAAATACCAACTTGTTTAAAATTCTCTATTTGTTCTACATAAACTCTGACTGGGTAAAATTGTGGCACCATTATAGGGCCCCGCCAAGCGATTTTGGTACTTATTGCCTATGCGAGCAGCGAAGGTTCAGGCGAGCCTGCGCATCCGCGCAGTTTCGCCAGAACCTTCGCTGCTCGCTCATACAAGCAGTCAATCAAGAGGAACCTTCTGACAGAAAGCCATATCCCTGGCCCCTCTGAATGGCTGGGCATGCGCAGTTAAAATTTGTCATGACGGAATGCTCGAAGACACATATTCGCTTGGCGGGGCTCATACTATCCTCACACTGGTCAGTCTATAGCTCACCTTATTATCATACTTGGCATAAATCATCTGCTTCTTGGCATATTTACTGCCACCTCGGTGCTTTAAGCTCATTCTCTCCTGTCAAATAAAGCATACACTTTCTAAACTTTGCAATGCTGCATTACAACACAGTCCAAGCATTTTACAAGGATAAGATCTTGATCCACACAATACATTATGTTCCAATATAATAAGATAATCGTATATAGTTATAACTTTGTCAATGTTATATCTAAAACTGTGGCATAGTGTATCTTGTTTGTTTTGGAGTTTAATGTCCCAGTCAACACTCATTAGATCATACTGAGCTAGTCAGTTTACCTATCCACATTTTTCCTGGGCAGCTTATACATAAGCGGTTAACCCGTACAGTGGACATTCTTTCTCCAGAAACTGACAACTGACCTTCTTGAATCAGCATGAGAGAATGACCATAAACAAGAGGGCCATGATGGCCCTGGATCGCTCACCTGATCCATAGAGTAACAAGTGGGCCCAGGAAAGGGCCATTATTGACCCCAGGGTTATAATGTGCATAATGTTGAGGGAGGTCTAAAAAGGTGAAGCTTCATACCAAATATCAACAAAGGCTATAAATTGAACAATCTTGGCAAAGGTCCAGTAATATCTAAGACCTGGTCCTTGCAGTTTCAGAGAAGAAGATTTTTTTAAAGATATTCCCTGCATAAGCCTATGTAAAACCAAATTGCCCCGGGGTTAGGTCCACTAGATGAAGCTTCACACCAAATAGACCTGGGCCTTGCTGTATCAGAGAAGAAGATTTTCAAAGGTTATCTCTATATATTATAAGCCTATGTAAAACCAAAGGGCCCGGGTAGAGGTCCACTAGATGAAGCTACATACCAAATATCAAAAGCATGGGCCTTGCAGTTTCAGAGAAGCAGATTTTCAAAGACAATCTCTATATAAGTCTTATGTAAACCCAATGGGTCTCGGGCAGGGGCATTTTTGGCCCAAGGGCTATAATGTGAACAATCTTGATAGAGGTCCACTAAATGACATTTCACACCAAATATCAAAGACCTAGGCGTTGTGGTTTCACAGAAGATGTTTAAAGATTTTGACTATATAAGCCTATGTAACACCAAAGGGCCCAAAGGCAGGGGCATTTTGGCCCTATGACTATAATTTGAACAATCTTGGTAGAGGTCCACTAGATGAAGCTTCATACCAAATATCAAAGACCAAGGCCTTATGGTTTCAGAGAAGAAGATTTTTCAAGATTTTCCCTATATAAGTCTATGTAAAACCAAAGGGCCCCCAAGCGGGGGCATTTTTGGCCCCAGGACTATAATCTGAACAATCTTGTTAGAGATCCACAAGATGAAGCTTCATACCAAATATCAAAGACCTGGGCCTTGCGGTTTCAGAGAAGAAGATTTTTAAAGATTTTCCCTATATAAGCCAATGTAAAACCAAAGGGCCCCGGGGCGGGGGCATTTTTGGCCCCAGCCCTATAATTGAAGGGTCCACTAAATGAAGCTTCATAACAAAGACCTGGGCCTTGCAGTTTCAGAGAAAAAGATTTTTAAAGATTTTCCCTATATAAGCCCATGTAAAACCAAAGGGCCCCGGGGCGGGGGCATTTTTGGCCCCAGCACTATAATTTGAAGGTTCCACTAAATGAAGCTTCATACCAAATAACAAAGACCTGGGCCTTGCGGTTTCAGAGAAAAAGATTTTTAAAGATTTTTCCAATATAAGCCCATGTAAAACTAAAGGGCCCCGGGGCGGGGGCATTTTTGGCCCCAGCACTATAATTTGAACACTCTTGGTAGGGGTCCACAAGATGAAGCCTCATACCAAATATCAAAGACCTGGGCCTTGCGGTTTCAGAGAAGAAGATTTTTAAAGATTTTCCCTATATAAGCCCATGTAAAACCAAAAGGCCCAGGGCTCAGGGGGGGGGGGGGGGGGACCTGGGCCTTATGGGGTGAAGCTTCATACCAAATATCAAAGACATGGGCCTTATGGTTTCAGAGAAGAAAATTTTTAAAGCTTTTCCCTATATAAGCCCATGTTAAACCAAAGGGCCCCATAGTGGGGGCATATTTGACCCCAGCACTATAATTTGAACAATCTTGGTAGGGGTCCACTAGATGAAGCTTCATACCAAATATCAAAGACCTAGGCCTTGCGGTTTCAGAGAAGAAGATTTTCCCTATCTAAGCCCATGTAAAACCAAAGGGCCCCGGGGCGGGGTCATTTTTGGCCCCAGCACTATAATTTGAACAATCTTGGTAGGGGTCCACTAGATGAAGATTCATACCAAATATCAAAGACCTGGGCCTTGCGGTTTCAGAGAAGAAGATTTTTAAAGATTTTCCCTATATAAGCCCATGTAAAACCAAAGGGCCCCGGAGCGGGGGCATATTTGACCCCAGCATTATAATTTGAACAATCTTGGTAAGGGTCCACTAGATGAAGCTTCATACCAAATATCAAAGACCTAGGCCTTGCGGTTTCAGAGAAAAAGATTTTTAAAGATTTTCCCGATATAAGCCCATGTAAAACCAAAGGGCCCCGGGGCGGGGGCATTTTTGGCCCCAGCCCTATAATTTGAACAAACTCGGTAGGGGTCCCCTAGATGAAGTTTCATACCAAAAATCAAAGACCTCGGCCTTACGGTTTCAGAGAAGAAGATTTTTAAAGCTCTCCCCTATATAAGCCCATGTAAAACCAAAGGGCCCTGGAGTCAGGGCATTTTTGCCCCAGCACTATAATTTGAACAATCTTGGTAGGGGTCCACTAGATGAAGCTTCATACCAAATATCAAAGACCTGGGCCTTGCAGTTTCAGAGAAGAAGATTTTAAAGATTTTCCCTATCTAAGCCCATGTAAAACCAAAGGGCCCCAGAGCGGGGGCATTTTTGGACCCAGCACTATAATTTGAACAATCTTGGTAGGGGTCCACTAGATGAAGCTTCATACCAAATATCAAAGACCTAGGCCTTATGGTTTCAGAGAAGAAGATTTTTAAAGATTTTCCCTATATAAGCCCATGTAAAACCGAAGGGCCCAGGAGCGGGGGCATTTTTGGCCCGAGCACTATAATTTGAACAATCTTGGTAGAGGTCCACTAGATGAAGCTTCATACCAAATATCAAAGACCTGGGCCTTGTGGTTTCAGAGAAGAAGATTTTTTAAGTTTTTGGTAAAAAAAAAATCTATTTTTGGCTCCTATGACCTAGATGTGCAACGGACCGGAACCATTTAACAACTTTGAAAGGGGACCACCTAAGGATCATTCCTGTGAAGTTTGGTCAAAATCCGATCAGTGGTTTAGGAGGAGATGTTGTTTAAAGAATTGTTTACGGACGCACGCACGGACGGACGCACGACGGACGAAAAGTGATCCCAAAAGCTCACCTCGTCACAACGTGATGGTGAGCTAAAAAGATTTCATGATCAATCTCCTAGACAGAATGTTGCAGACACCAGGAGGTATCAAACCCACATCCTGATCACCAGTGAGATGCAAATCAGGCTGGCTGTATAATGCATAACAGTACATCAAGGTCGTACTATACTTTTGATACTGCGACAGTTATAATGAAGCAAATACTGCAGACCCAGATCAAACTGCACTGAAAGAAATGCACTGTTTTGTCAGCTAAGTATGTAGCCCACATCAAACAGTGAAACTGCACCAATGGCTTGAATACCTTTGGACCCATGAAAATATGTTCACGTCTGGTAGTTTGAGCCACTGAGGGTTGTTCAGAGTGCCGTACAGGAACCGTACAAATAAAAAACATTGGGACACCTTGAATAATTGTTGTAATTCTCCTTAAATTTTAAACAAATTGTTTCCCAGTCCAGCAAGGAGCCCAAAAAGTGCAGACAGAATGGCAAACAGTGTAGACCCTGATCAGACTGCTCCTTCAGGAGCAGTCTGATCTGGGACTGCACTGTTTGCATAGGCCTGTCTGTCTCCAATACTTAGGATCATTATGGTATGCTGTGTATACTCTTCAAAATTGCCTTACAATATTAGAGAACAGTACTGACTACTGATTACTGATATGAACTGATTGCAACAGCCATACCTCAACCCTGTCTCTCTCAAGCTGTCTGAGTTTTTCCATATAAGCTTCAGGGTCATTCTTTTCTAACTCATCTAATGCCTTCTTGTCCTGCTTCAGCCGAGTTCTCTTTAGCATACGATGATATCTGTATAAACAAATAAGCAGCAATTACCTAGAGAACCATATTAAGCCAAAATATTCTGACACTTTTAAAACCCATTGTTTTCTAGTGGACTCTTCCATTGCTATATAATGGACAAGTCCATATGCCATATAAGGCGTGTCAGGCCTGTTTTGTCGTTTTTATTTTATTTTTTACCGAAAATTCTGTCAGCAAATAGGGCAGGCCCCGATCAGATGCCGTGTTCTGTGGCGTCTGATCTGGGCCTACACTAATTGCCAAGGTACCCCTTCAGTGGTTTCCCGCATACAAAGGGTTAATGAGTCTTATAGTAACATGAATTGTTTATTCAGTTGATATATTTTGGCCACAAAGACTTTTCCCAGTTTCAGTGTAGGCCCTGATCAGACTGCTCCTTCAAGAGCAATCTGATCTGGGTCTACACTGTTTGCTTGGGGTTATTTTTATAACTTTTCGGATTCCAAATATTTCCGGCAAATACAGTAATATACAACATACAGAAATGACATCAGAAATGTTCACAGTACAAGGATCTGCTAAATGGTGGCCCTGTGGAATGTTTGCCCACTCAGAACCTCTGACTAAACTTAATCGTAGACACATGTTCCTAGACAGAAAAGAACTGGGGTACTGGGGCCCAGTTCTTCAGAGCTATTAAAAGAATTAGTTAATGCACTGTAAAATTTTTTGCTGTCCTTGTTTAAACACTTCACAAGCATGTTAAGCCAATAATGTGTGGGCTTTCTGACATACATGTAATGTACCCTAGTCTCGAGAACCTTTGCCCATTGTTAAAAGAAATCCTGCTAAAACTTTATCATAATAAAATCTGTTACCTTTTACTCTTGATTTTGTTGCGCCACCTGGCTTTGGCTTCTTGGTAAGAGAGTAATGCCTTGTGTTTCATTAGTTCAGCATGTCGTTCTCGGGCCTGTAAATAAAAACCATAGGCTGTGTGTTTTTTTCATTATTTTAATAAAGCTAGATCAAATGCAGTCCGTATACTAGCATAAAACTACTTCTGGCTGGAGAAATCACAACTTAGGCCAAGTTATTTAAAGCTTTGCCAGCTTAGCCTATTTTATATGGGAAACCACAAAAAGGATCACTGGCAAACATTGCAGGCACAGATCAGATGCCACAGAATGTTTCAGCCTTTCTTAATCAATTTCTAAAATTGACTCAACCTTGTACCCTTTAAATTTTGAAATGGCCTGCTTATATAAGGTGGAAGATTCCATTCAATACAAAATGGGTTGTTGAACTCAAATCTGGTCAAAAGGATACCTGTTCAGATAAGTGCAATATATTTACTTTATTATAAACAAAACAAGAATTCCACCAAAGGCTATGTCTCACCTGTAGTAAACTTGGCCATTTGGGCGTAAGCTAGGGTTATCGCCAATGTTGATGGATTGACAAACAGACGGAAAATCCTACGCCTGTATCTCGCCATGCTAATAACAGGCGTGACAAAAAGGGCCTACTGTGAGAGGAAAGAATTGCTCTATGGGCCCAGGAAGAAAAAAATATTGGTGAAAGAACTGTCTACACTGAAAATGTGTTTATTCCCTGTAAGACAAGTCAAACCACAATAATTTGGATGCTTGGTTGATCTTATTTGATGTGAATTTCACAAGAATTACTGTATTGTAAGCAAACAGTGTAAACCCTTAACTGACATGCTCTTCTAATCTAAGTCTATGTTAGCTTAAACAATATAAACTTGATATATAAATAATAACAAACATTTTTGTACAGTATACAATGGTTCAGGATCTGACAGTATGTCTGACAGTATAAGTCAATGTTGTTTGCTATTGTCCCTTTAGGGGATGCTAGGCATAAATGGATCTAACAAATTTGCTCCTTCCAGGAGAACAGTCCCCCAACTGTTCCCCTAAGGACTGGAAGCAAATGTACATGTATCTGAGAACAGCCCCAATAAGTAGGAGACAATCATTCTAAAAAAACCTCTAAACGAGGTGTATGACCTCACATTAAGGGAAATAGATACATCTGGCCAATCAGCATTTGTTTTTACAAGGAAGACAATGTTCAGGACTTCCTGTTTGCTGTTCTATGAATTGGTCCTTTCTGAAAAAGGGTTAAGAATTTGCTTCTCTAGTGCAAAGGCTAGGGAGACAAAAGTATCACAGAAAGGGATTTCTCCACTGAAAGTGAAACCATGCTCTTTTAATTCCAGGATAATAAGTCATAGTCATACGTCAAAATTCTAGCTCCAAGGTAATACCTTAGAAATGAGATGTTGGTTTTCAATGTTCAAGATTTGATGAAGAAACAGGGCAGAGCTACAACTGATGAATCTTCACGCTTCATGGAATTGTAGGAAGACAATTTGTCTCAAATGGTTCGTATCTTATGCGAGCATTTGGTGTAATCGAAGAAAAATAGGTTCATCTTTCATGTGAGCTTTTGGTGTAAAAATGGAAGTAATAGGTTCATCTTTTACATAAGCTTCTCTAACCTCCTGTATATCCATTGCCCGGAGTGCCCTCTGTTCTGCCGGGGTCAGCTGTTGACTCTTGTCCTTTATCACATGATCACTGCCTTTCAACAGTGCTGCCACCTGCACTTCTAATGGGGTACGAGGCTGGAAATATTTTATATCAGTACACATACACATCTAGACATGCTATCATCACCAAAATGATCCTAAGTATTGGGACAGATAAGCCAAAGTAAACAGTGCAGACCCAGATCAGACTGTTCCTCAAGGAGCAGGAGCAGTCTAATCAGGGTCTACACTGTTTGCCATTCTACCCGCACCTTTTGGAATCTTTGCTCGATCATGAAACTGATTTTTCAAAATTTTAGGAGAATTACAGCAAGTCCTCAAGGTGTCCGAATTTTTAGGATTTTTACAGTCATACCACAAATGAACAAATAATGAATTTTACACACCATATATGGAGGACTATGTAGGATAAATTGCATAATTTCTATTTTTCTAAGAAAACATATGCTGCAGGTACTTGTTAGAATTGCCTCAATGAGGCAATTCTTACAAGTACCCACAGCATATGTTTCTAACAAGAGGCCCATGGGCCACAATGCTCACCAGAGCTCAAGGGGCCACTGCCCACTGTCAGCAATGTATTTTAATTAACCATGGAAGCCCTGTACCCAAGGATGCTACAGACAAAATTTGGACTCAATCAGCCTATTGGCTTCAGATTCTGATGTCCCTTGAATATGTTGTTGCAGGACAACAGATGACACTTGACAATTTCCCATCTGTGGCAACAAATAGGCTAAAAAGAACATTATTAAAGGAACATTTCTATGAAAGTGTGACAAAATATCTTGAAAGGCATAAACCCATTTTGTACCAGAAACCCCAAAACGGGTACCCTGGCAAACAGTGCAGGCCCAGATCAGACGCCACAGAATGCGGCGTATGAACAGGGCCTCCACTGTTTGCTAAAAGTTCAGTCATTTTACAAATAAATTTTGATGAAAACAAAACCTGACACCCCTAAATTTTGAAATGGACTCCTACTATATATAAGGAGGAAGATTCCATTTGGTACAAAAAGGGTTAATGTCATTTTTCAATTTTCCCTATTATAAGTCAATGGAAACTCTTAACTTGCCATAGCAAACAAACCAAAGAGCCAAATTTCATAAACCAGAGCTCAGGTGGACACTGCCCAATGGCAGCCATGTATTATAACACAATATGATTTTAATCTACCAATTATAAAGTCTCCCAAACAAACGAGTACCCATGTGGACTGTATCTGGAATATTACGTGTTTTATAAAGTAGAGAGGGTTAGGCATGGACCCAATGGAGCCCTGGTCGGTGTCAGTAAATGCATCATATCAAAAGGAACAGAGACATATATGGTTTAGCATGGGGATATGTTTGGTTCCTGAGATGTAAGGCCTTTTAAGCAATGGAGGGATTCGGGCATGGCAGATCCCAGAAAAGCTCAAGATTGTTGTCACTGAATATGTCTTATCATAAGGACCAAGAGTATATATGGTTAAAAGCGGGGATCTGAATGGTTTCTGAGATATGAGGCCCTTTTATGAAGTGGCAGGGAGAGAAATGGCCCCTGTTGACCCCCAATGATGGGGTGACTGAATGTGTCTAATAACAATGAACAAGAATATATGTGATTATAGGATGGGGATTTGAATGGTTTCTGAGATATATGGCCTATTATGAAGTGGAGTCTTATCATAAGGAACAAGAATATATATGGTTAAGGGGTAGGGATCTGAACAGTTTCTGAGATATATGGATTTTAATGAAGTAAATGGGTGGGGCATGGCCCGTGGCACCCCGGGGGGGACCCGCATGCTGGTGTCACTGATTGCATTTCTCATAAGGAACAAGAATATATATGGTTTAGGGGTGGGGCTCAGAACAGTTTCTTAGATATATGGTCTTTTGTGGCAGATCCCCAAGACTGTTGTCACTGAATATGTCTTATCATATCGCGCCCTGGGTGACCCCTAGGTTGGTTTCACTGAATGTCTTATCATAAGGAACAAGAATATATATGGTTTAGGGCTGGTGATCTGTAAAGTTTCTTCAAGAAGCCCTTGTGGCGCAGTGGTTATGCTACTCGCCTTGTAAACCAGGGATCACAGGATCGATCCCGGGCTTCTCCAGACTTTCAGATGAGTCTTTAAACCGAGGTCCCGTCTCCGTATGACCTTAGCTGTTGGTGGGACGTAAAACTAAAACTCACTCACTCACTGTAAGGTTTCTGGAATAGTTGGCCTTTTATGAAGTGGAAGGGGTTGGACATGGCCACGGTACATCCCGGGGGATCCCCAAGTTGGTGTCACTGAATGCAACTTATCATAAGAATTGAGAATATTTATGGTTTAGGGGTGGGGATCTCAATGGTTTCTGAGATAAATGGCATTTTATGAAGTGGAGTGGGTGGGGCATGTCCCTGACACATCCCGGGGGACTCACAGGTTGGTGTCACTTAATGCGTCTTATCATAAGGAACAAGATTTGTGTTTTAGGGGTGGGGATCAGAATGGTTTCTGAGACAAATGGCCTTTTATGGAGTTGGATGGTAAGGTTTCTGAGATATAAGGCATTTTATGAAGTGGAGGGGGCGGGGCATAGCCCTGGCACAACCTAGGGGATCCCCAGGTTGACATAAAAGCATATGGCTAAAAGAAGTTTACTCAAGGAACATTTCTTTTTAAGTTTTGTCAAAATATCTGCAATGACTTGGCAGTAAATGCCATTTTTCACTTGTCCACATTATAAGTCAATGGAAACTCTAAGTTGCCATAGCAACAAAATAGAACTGGAGGCAATGATCAGGAATCGATACAATCAACCCACAGCTTCCATCAGAGACATCAAAGAGTAAGACACACAAACATGAAACAACAGACCCTAATGGAAACACCAACAGCGGAAAGCCAAAAGGACAGTTACTTTCCCACAAAATGGCCAATAGGCTATCCAAAATAAAATAACATAAGCGACAAAAACACCCAAAGACAAACCATAACAAAAATAAACCGCGACAGAAGAACCGCCTTGGAACGGTCAGCGGAAACGAATTCCACTGGGGGTCTAAATCGATTTTACGTGGCCACAATCCTCGCCCTTACTTCCATCGCGATTTAGACAAATAATTTGTTCAGTCTACATGAAGGCCTCCTAACTCATCAGTGCAACATCTCCGTGAACACAAATAATCAAACAACTACAGAGGTGGGACAACGGTGAGGACTCGACAGCAAGACACCACTGAAATGCTGGAGCAAAAGAAAACCAACAGTTAGACTCCAAAGGGCCCGACCAGAGGCAGAGCATCAAAACTAAAAGGGCGAATTTCATAAAAACACAAAACCTGTAAAGGCAAAAATGGTGAATATTTTCATAAAGTCTCAGCCTCCTAGAGCATATGGTCAGGGCTCAAGGTAGAGGGCGACTCAGGCGAAGAAGTCGCCCTGTTGGTGCTCACTTGGCCAACTTTGGCGATGAAAGCGAAAACAACTTCGCCCTGAAATTTCGTCCGTTTTTTTCGGTGTCTTCCTTGTGAAAAGTACGGTAAACTGACAAGATGACAATAATCCTTCGATCCACTAATGTCAGAAATCTCAGTAATTACATTGAACAAAAGTAACTGTTTGTTCTGCACTTCGTACCAGTTGCAGTTTGGTACGGTCTAACAGTTAGCTCATGCCGCTTGAGCCACTTGCAACTTGCAACACGCTTAGTAGTCTTGTACTGTCATAATTCTCGGTTGATTGCACACAGTTTTGTTAGCTCGTGCCAAAGTCTGGGTGCGGACGTCCTTTGTTAAGTACTGTTGTATACAGATTATTCTGACCGTTGGCACTGACACTGCATTAGGATTTGATAATTTTTAAATATAGATGGTTTATTTGTTTCGCCATTGATTTGTTTGTACATTAATTTTGCATCCATCAATCGTTTTCCTTTTTTTGGACAACAAAAAAAGTAGGTAGCTTTTTATTTTGTGAGTGAAAATAATTATTACTTGCCGGTAAATATTCAGTAATTATCCAAATTCATAAAAAAATAACAACTGATTTTCCTCTAGCAAGGTTGTTCCCCCTAGTTTCTATAGTCTGTTTTAAAATACAATTGTGACAGGAACTTAATCTGTGAAATGTAATGATCTCACTATTACACAGAAACCTCTTTTTTTTATAACACCATTCATTATAATATGATTGGATATAACAAAAGTTACAGCTCGCCCAAATACAGTAAAATTACTGTATTAAGACCACCTTTGTCTCAAAAGTGGTCTCTGATCAGGGGTCACTGTATGCAGAAAACAGAAAGAAAGAATAACTGCAGCCAACCAAGTAAGCTTTTTAAAGCAGAATTAGTCTTCATTTCAGGTGGTCTTAATAGCGGAAATGATTGATACCCCAATAAAACACACTTTTCTCCAAATAGGGGTTTACAGGAGAACTCATAACATTGTTGTTGTCCGAAGTTAAGCCACACCCACTTCTACCTAGACCCAGCAAACTTCTCCCTATTTTCCCAGGAGGGAGAAGTCACTTCTCCCAAATTTTTGGGGCTAGCTTGGGCCCTGATGGTTTCTGGGAAGATGATTTTTTTAAGTATTTTTTCCATTTTTTTGCAGTTTGGTTTCCAAGGCAACCAATAAAAATGAGCAGTTGGCCTAAAATCATGGCAGATAGTAGATTGCCTATGGAACATTTCTATGAAAGTTTTGTCAAAATATCTGCAATGACTTGGCAGTAAATGCCATTTTTCAATTTTCCCCATTATAAGTCAATGGAAACTCTAAGTTGCCATAGCAACCAAACTTAAAAACTGGTTTTCATAAAAAAACAGCTTTTAACCCCCAAGCCCAAGGATGCTACAGATGAAATTTGGGCCCAATCGGCCCAGTGGCTTCAGAGGAGAAGATGTTTAAAAGTGTTGACGCCAGACGACATACGACGACGGACAAGTGCCTATCCTATAAGCTCCCCCGGAGCCTTCGGCTTTGGTGAGCTAACAAGAAATAAGGAATACAAGAATCTAAAATGGGTGTGAGGGCTGGATGGAAAAATCCGTCCCAAGGGTCACTGTCCGGCATCATGTGGCCAGACAGTGATTCCAAGGGATTTTTCTATCCACCACTCACATCCATGTAGGATTCTTTTTCTTGCAAACCTTCCATTTATGAGCATGAGCATTTTAATACTGCAGTCACTTCCGCTGCCGACCTCCATCATATTGTGATGACATTACAGTGGTGTTTAGTGACATCACGTAATGTGCTGTGACGTCAACCTTAACGATGGCGAATGTGAGGTCGTATTCGAGCAGTGCATTTATCATACACGTGAGAATATTTGATTTTGGGTAAGAACACAAGGGTTAGAACAGAACTTCTACCCCAAGCTAAAACTATTGATTTCCTTGACTGGGGTGCAAGAAAATTATCTCTTAGTAAGTTATCTTTAATACTCCTCCTAATCTGAAGTCATATTTTATAATGATTCCAAATTATTTATGCTACCGCCATTTTCAGTGAGGTCATATAGTATAACCCTTATATAGCATCACTCTTGTCTGTACATCCAGACTGTATGTACTGGACTACATACGAAAAATGGTTTTCGTTCAATATCTTTTGAACAGATTGAAATGTTATAACTAACGACAGCGGTAGTTTTGAACAATTGGACCCAGTAGATCCTCTTATACTTTCCTTAAAGCAAGCTCAAATTGATCAGCAATAGTCGTCAATGAAAATGTTACCTCAAATCTTTTAACAAAGTCATCAATAGTGGCAAGTTTGAAGTCCGGTTTCTGTAGCGGAAACTGAAGTTGTTCTGCGAGCCTGTTCTTACTGACCACTGTCTCCCATTTAGAGATGTCTTGCTTTGTGTTGTCATAGGCAACAGTTCTGTCAATCTGAAACATGGTGAAATACATTACTAAGCATAGATGGTCACTTCCTATGACTTTTTATGTTGTTTGTAGCTCCAGATAATGAGGTTTAATGGGGATAAATTTTGTTATTACTTGTCAGAAATGTATGTTGTGACTACTTGTTAGAATTGCCTCGTTGAGAGGATTCTAACAAGTACCCACAACCTTTGTTTTTATGGAGAAATAAGAAAAATTACCCTTTAAGGGTAATTTAGAGATAATTTCCCTTATTTTTTGTCAGAAACAAATGTGTTTACTTGTTAGAATTGTCTCAATGAAACGATTCTAACAAGAATTGGCCAACATTGTGTTTTTAGGCTCTTCTATTTCAACCCCATTTTAAAGTTCACCATGACCTTAGGTCAGGTGAGCTAAAAAGAAAAAAACAATTTCATCTGCCAATGTAGCAGACAGAATGTTATTTATATTTTTTTTCAGGGATGATGGGGGTGGGGTTATGGATCTTTCAAGATTATATCACTAACATTGAGCTGATCATCAATCAGAAGTGGGCCAAACCTGGTGTTATCAGAGAAAAAACGTCCAACCTTCTATTGAGGAACTAATATAAGACATGAGTGTGGCCAATACCACAGTGACGAGACAGTGCTCTTAACAACTAGGTCACAGAGGCCCAGGCAGCATGCTTAACGTTTGTTCACCTATAAAGCATAGAAACAGTAGATAGCCATACCTTTTGTTTTTCATGTTTTGGGAGAGGTGTGGAGACCACTTTCTTCCTCTTGTCAATCAGATTGAACTGTCTCTTGAGGTTTCCTAGTTTAGCCGTATCCTTTAAACTTCCCACCAGCTCATGCAGTCTCACTTTACTTGCCCCCTCTGTGAAAGAAGACTATCTCAAAAAAGTACTTTTATCGCTGGATGGATTTAGTCAGTAGTGTCTGAGCAAACAGTGTAGCCCCAGATCAGACTGCTCCTGAAGGAGCAGTCTGATCAGGGTCTGCACTGTTTGCCAAACTGATAGCACTGCTCAACACATTATCAGTTAGTGAATGCACTTTGTTCAATTCAAATTACATAGTAAAACTTCACTGGCTACAACTGTTTACCATGGCTGATTCAAAGGGGGCAGATTTTTTTCCCACCATTTTTCAAAGGGAGACAACTTTTGGGACTTCCTGTGTGCTTTTCTACTGAAAAAGGAGTCAACACTTAAAGGAAAGAATTTGCTCCACAGGAGCAAATTCTTTCCTTTAAGAGTTGACCCCTCTTGACATGGGAGACAAAAACATTTTTGCAGAAGTGGCTTCCCCTGAAGGTGTATCCATTTCCCTTTAAGTCCCTGGGTATTTTTCCAAACTCCAAATACCAATATATATAGGCATTTGGGAGATTTGTCTTATTCTAGGCTATCTCAAAACTGCATGTTTTGTATACTCATTAGAATTACCTCGAGGCAATTCCAATGTGTACACACAACAGAGGGACCCCGCCCATTAGGGCTTGGAGAAATAGTTTGGACTGCATGATGCTTCCACACAAAGATGAATCTGACCACCCAGTACTGCTTATGTTTGTTTGATTTGAGGTTTAACACCCTCATCAACACTATATAGGTCATTTTGGAGATGTTGCTTCCAATTTTGTGGTACTTTTACCTGACATTGAGATGAAATGACATCATATACAGGCAAACAGTGTTACAGAGAACAGTCTGATCTGGGTCCAAACTGTTTGCAACAATGACTTTTAAAATAACCAGCAGACAACAAAGCAGACTACAATTGTTGTGATTGGTATCTTACAAGTTAAACAATGTTATACATACCACCGCTTGTTGCAAAGTTGAACTCTGACACCTGACTGCTCAGTACTGTACGCTGGCTCAACTTATGCCTGCAAAAAAAGGCAGGAAACTGTTATGGTTGTGCCTGTGCACACAAAATGGTTATAGTAAGCAAGTGCAACAAGAAGGCCAAGATGGCCCTGAATCGCTCACCTGATATCAAGTTGTCACATAGCTTCTGAAAGTCATGTGGATGACAGCCATTCCATGAAGCATAACTGTTGCACTTACATTCCTATTAAGTTTGAATGAAACTGGCCAAAGTGTTCAGAAGTTTGTGTTTGAAATAAATTTATGACATTCTTCTATTTTTAGCTCTGGCAGCCATCTTGTTCATCAGAGCAGAACGATTTTAGCTATTTTGGTAGGGAGCCATCTAAGCAACACTCCTGTGAAGTTTGAATCAAATTGGCTCAAGTGTTTAAGGAGGAGTAGCAAATTTACGTTTTTTTTATTTTTATTTTCAGCTCTGGTGGCCATTTTGCTCATCTGAGCAAAATCATCTTTGATATTTTGATAGGGTGTCACTTAAGCAACATTCCTTAGAAGTTTGAATAAAATTGACCCGAGACTACAGAAGAAATTTTTGTATATAGATTTTTTTCTTTTTCTTTTAGCTCTGGTGGCCACCTTGTTTGTCGGTCATTTTGTTCGTCAGAGCGGAACAACATCACTAAAAAAATAGTATAGCTTCCATTTTCAGTATTTCTTCATTTTAGTATCTCTTTCTTGTCTAAACAAAATATGCAAATGCACTCCATTTGATTATCTATTTCATCACCCCATTACTTTCTGTGGTCATGTGGGGTCACAAATAGCAGATCATTCTTACCGTTTCTGCCATTAGCGACCCTTGGATTACTCTTACAGCAAATACTATTACTGTGACATCTATTTGTATCACTTATACCTATTGACAAGCATATTTATCTTTGTTTCAAATCATTCAAATATTAGTTTAAGAAGTATATGCACAGCACAGGCCAGAATAGAAAATATATCAAGGGCTCGCTCAGAAAATACTTCTGCACTTGCTGTTCTGTGATACAAATAAACTGCATTTCATGAATGCTTAAGAAATCAAGATAAGATTTTCTGTCAATTTATATCATAATTGTATTATGCCACTGTTCAACTTTTTAAATGCTATATTCGTGGATCTTGTCCATATGGTGAAAAATTGTCATGAATCTTAGTAAAAATATATTGATCTTCCTAAAAGTTTATGTGGTTATATTCAGTTCATTAGATCTTACAACTGGTTATTGTCCAACTGGCATGGATAAAGAGCATCAGACAAAATTAGGTTTTGATGTACTTTGCAACTGACACAAATTCAATTTCCCTTGACCAAGAAGGCTTGGTCAGATTTGGAATGTTTTATTTGGAATTGGGAAAAACACACTGTTTGGCATTGGTTTTGATGTCGAATTAGTTTTTATCCCCAAATTTCGCTGATTTGAAGCTCTGCCTAATTGTGCTATTTTTTCTGCATCTGGTGTGCAATTTTTCTTCGCATCTGATTACATAAAAATAATGGCAGTTGATTTTGACAATACTGATTGTGTTTTTGTTTTTCCTTCAAAATATTATTGATGGGGTCGATAATAGCAGTAAGTGTCGGTAATAGCAGCTGACCTTCTAAAGTTTTTGAAATGCATAAGTCCATCATAAATGAAGGTATATAAGTAAGTAAGTAAGTAAATTCTTTATTTAACAAGGGTGACAACATTAAGCAGATAGCTACATGTGCTTTTGGTGAATAAAATCAATAAAGCTGTTGACAATTTTTGTTAACATTATTGTACATGCTAACATTGCTTCACACGTGATGGTGTTTTACTCATTAAAGGGTTGATAATAGATGCTTTGCTCTACAATAGAAGCCATCTTGGTCTTGTGAACTAAACAATTTGGACAAACTTTAGTTCTCCATTCCATGAAGGCTGCATATGAAATTTGGCTTAAATTTGCCCAGCTGTTTCCAAAACACAAAACAACTAGAAATGTGTCAATACAACACAAATGCCCCCGCCCTGGGGCCTAACTCAACCCCCCCACAAAACAAACCAAAAAAACAACTCATAATACAATAACACCTGTCACTGGACAGCATAACTCGCCTGGAAAAGTGTCCTTAGGTCATTGGCATAGATTGGTGTATGGCTGATTAAACCTTGGAAAAATAACTATCAACACACCAAATAGGAACTCAGTCCACCAAATGTTAACATTAAACATTTCTAAGACTGCAACCTTGACCTTAAGGTCATGGGGCAGGGGCGGGGTTATGGCTGAATGAAACTTTTGACCTGTATCTATCATCATTCCAAATATGTAGCAAATCCATCACATGGCTCAGGAAATATGAACTCTCAAAAAATATAATATAAAAAATTTCTATGTCTGTGACCTTGAGCTTGAGGTAAGGGGTGGTGGGTATGGCTCAATGAAACTTTGGACCTGCAACTATTGTCATACCAAATATGAAGCAAATCCATTATAAAGTTTGGAAAATATAAGCTAATAACATACTTAAATTTGAAAATTTCTATGTCTGCGACCTTGACCTTGAAGTCATAGGCATGGGTGGGGGTGTTACTGAATAAAACTTTGGACCTGCATCTATCATCAAACCAAATGAATCATAAAAGTTCAATGTGGAACAAATACCTTAACCTGAGTCTTAATCATCATCATCATCATCATCATCATCATCATCAACATTTTTGATTAACGTGCAGGTACAGGGGCAATGTCCACATAAGTGGGCCCCCTTCCAGGTAGCTGGCTTGCTGCATGCATGGCAGATCTTACACCAGATCTTCAGGCCTGTCTATCATGAGGATTGATAGCAGAGAGCTTCCATTCTCTGCAATCTCTTTCTGTTAGCTGCTTCCAGGTCATCTTGGGCCTTCCAGGCCACAGCTTTCCACCTACCTGTATGTCACAGGCAGTCTTGACTGCACCGTTGGAGCGTTCCACATGTCCATACCAGCGGAGCCTTCTCTCTTTCAGGATGAAGTCCAGGATCTCAATACTAAGACGCTCAAGTAACTCACTGGACCTGATGGTGACAGTGCCCTGTGGCTTGTCATTGCAAAGCTGTCTGATCATTGCCCTGTCATTCCACTGAAGACGTTGGAGGTTTGGCTTTGTCAATGGCCATGTCTCACTGGCATGGAGCATTGTGCTCCGCACACAAGAGCTGTACACATGGCCAAGTGTCTTGAACTAGAGGTGGCGGGAAGAGAGAACTGGTAGCAACTCCTTGAATTTCTTCCAGGCTGTTTTCACAGGTGATGTGGTTGAAAGGTCACAACAACACCCCCTGCTGAGAGCATATCACCTAGGAAGCAAGTGGAAGCTACAACCTCCAGCTTGTCGGATCCAACTTGGACTTCCCTCTGTGGTCTGCCATCTAAGGGTCGTGCAGTTCCTTGGCGCCGTGTACACCTGTAATCAGGGTCCTCTATCAAGCACCTGAGCCCACTGCATTTCTTGTGCACCCAGAACTTGCAGCCATTACAAAAGATACTGTTGCTGCCCACTCCAGTGCGACATACAGTGCATGGGAACTGGCCTGTACTCTGCAGGAGGTCCAGACCTGAGCCACAGATCATGATCTTTGTCTTTCCTGCATTCACTCTCAGCCCTTTCGCCTCCATTGTGTCTTTCCAAGTTAAGAGCCTCCTGACACATTCCTCAAGGGATTCAGCTATGATGACAAGGTCATCAGCATACAGGTCCTCCCAGGGGACTCCAGAGTGGAACTCACATGACAAGGCTTCAAGCACAATGATCAAAAGCAGTGGGCTGAGAACAGAGCCTTGATGAACACCCACCTTCACCTCGAATTCTTCACTGTAACCATCACCTACATGGACACGGCTCCAAGCATTAGCATACATACCTTGGACCAGTCGCACAATTCACTCGTCCACTTCAAGTTTTCTTAGTGCCCACCTGATGACTTTCCGAGGCACTCGATCAGATGCCTTCTCCAGGTCTACAAAAGACATGTAGAGTCTCCTGTTGGCCGCCAGATACTTCTCTTGCAGCTGCTGTACAACAAAAATTGCATCTGTTGTGCCTCTTCCTGGGACGAACCCAAACTGGGAACCGTCGATGGACACCAACTGCCTAATGAGGCCATCCACAATCCACTCCAGGACTTTCATGACCTGTTCTGTCAGCTTGAGACCCAGTAGTTGCCCCGTTCCAATGCATCACCCTTGCCCTTGTAGAGAGAGACAATGAAACTCTGTTCCCAGTCAGAGGGTACCTTTCCATCACGGATGATTGCAGCTGCAAGGTCGCGGATCATTGAGGCACCCGCATCACCTGCACCTCTTTGCCAGTCTTCATCTGAGAGATAGCCTTCTTAACCGTATCAATATTGATTGGGATGTGCGGCCCTTCCACTGGTGGTTCATCAGACAAGTGGTCTGGGTCCCAGTCAAACTCAAAATTGAGTAGCCTTTGGTAGTGTTCTAACCAGGCCCTCTGCTTTGAGTCTTCACTCATTGACATCTCCCCTGCATCATTCTTTACTGGTTTGTCACCTACAACATCGGCATTCTCTCTTCTCATCTGGTTAGCAAGGCGGTATACTTCTGAGGACTTAGGGTCAACATTCTTGTAGATCTCCTTCTCAGCTTCTTGGCGAGCATGGTGTACTGCACTTCTGGCTATGCATTGGGCCACAAGATATGATGCACGAGTGCCCTTACCAGTCTTCCATGCCTTAAAGGCTTGCCGCTTGGCTGCAATGAGCTTATTAACATGCTCATTCCACCACCAGGTTTCGTGACGCCAGCGGTGGGACCGAGTTGTGCCACACACCTCTTCAGTTGTCTTGAGAAGACCGGTCTTGATGCTGTTCCATATATCCTCAGTGGTAGCATCAGCTATATCTGCTGAGGCACTTACATGCTGGCTGGAAACCTCCTGGAAATGATTTTCAGCTTCCAAACTTTTAGTCTGGGGGTGAACTTGCGCTTGGGTTTAGGTGGCACATCAATCCTCATGTCGCATACAAGAAGCTGCTGTTGCAGGGCTACTTCCTCACCAGGGATCACTTTCACATCTGTGACAAGTTTGCGCATTGTCCTGCGGAAAAGGATGAAATCTTTCTGCTTCGCTGTGCTTCCTGACTTGTATGTGATGAGATGACTGTCACGTTTCTTGAAACATGTGTTTCCAACCTCTCACCCTCAACATCTGGTTCAGG
The DNA here is from genome assembly GCA_963580285.1 of Lucinisca nassula. Taxonomy (NCBI): domain Eukaryota; kingdom Metazoa; phylum Mollusca; class Bivalvia; order Lucinida; family Lucinidae; genus Lucinisca; species Lucinisca nassula. Next base: position 166,651,771 of record OY757013.1, on the reverse strand, counting down.
CCTACCATACCCGATCCCACCATGCACTTCCTAGTATCCCATGCCTGCACGGCCTACGTGGCCATTCCAATCTCCGCATGGGACCAGGAGTTCATTTTTAAACATTAAAAATTTTCTAAGTCTGTGACCTTAAACTTGAGGCAATGGGTATGGGTGAGGGTATTGCTGAATAAACCTTTGGACCTATATGTATCATCATACCAAATATTAATCAAATTCATTGCATGGTTTGGAAAATATGAGCTCAAGTTCTACCTGGTACAAATACCTTAACCTGGGTCTTAAACATTAAAAATTTCAAAGTCCATGACCTTGACCTTGAGGTCATGGGTATGGATGGGGGTATTGCTGAATAAAACTTTGGACCTATATCTATCATCATACTAAATATAAACCAAATTCATTGTATGGTTTTGAAAATATGAGCTCAAGCTCTACCTGGTACAAATACCTTAACCTGGGTCTTAAACGCTAGAAATTTCTAAGTTCGTGACCTTGACCTTGAGGTGACGGGTATGGGTGGAGGCATTGCTGAATAAAATTTTGGACCTATATCTATCATCACACTAAATATAAACCAAATTTATTGTATGGTTTGGAAAATATGAGCTCAAGTTCCATCTTGTACAAAAACCTTAACCTGAGTCTAATAGGATTACGTACGTACACACTTTTGTACAGGACGTACATTCGGACGCAAGTACGCACATACGGAAAACCAAAAAACTCTATGCCCCTGGCATCACCCGATGCAGGGGCATAAAAAAACAACTTTTTTTGATATATGAGTGACCCTTGACCAAGGTCAGGTAGTAACCTTGACCTTTTGTACTCGTGCAGCTTCATTAACTTGTGAAGCTGATTGCATATAAACCATTTAATGTCACAAGCAATAACAGTGTTCAAAAAATTATTAATTTTCACTTTTTTCCAAACAAAAACACAAGTGACAAATTTGACCTTGGTGTAAAATGGGTCATGGTCAACCCAGTCTCATCATTTGAACACATCAGACTTTTCATCTAACAAATTACAATGGGCTGGTGTCCCGTAAGCTACATTCATAGTTTCAAGGCAATTGGCCCACTGATTCCAAAAGATTTTGAAGATTTCTTAACCATATACGGCCATAGTGGCCCTCTTGGTCATGTGACCTGAACCAGTTGAACAGATTTCATTTCCATCCCATAAAAGCTTCATATGAAAGACTTCAATTTGCCAAGCAATTTTTAATGAATATTAGGTTTTATTTTTGATATCTGAGTGACCCTGGTCCAGTGACCTTGATCTTTGATACTCAGGTAGCTTCATTTACTCATTCAGTTGATTGGATCTACACATTTAAAATTCACATCCAACAATACTTTCCCAAAAATTAACAATATCCACTATTTCCCCATATAAAAGTATATGCAACTTTTGACCTTGATGTAAATTGGGTAAAGGCCAAGACAGAGTCATCAGTTGAATAAACTATGATGGCCCCTGATACCCCAATGCTACATTCCAAGTTTCAAGGCAATTGCCCCATTGGGTTCCAGAGATGAAGGCTTTTGAAGTGTTTCAAACATATGTGGGCATGGTGGCTATACTGGCCACGCGACCAAACTCATATTAAAGACATATGCTGGTAATTCACCATTGTTTTGTATGATCATCAAAAATGGGAGTCATCAGTTGAATAAACTATATTGGCCCCCAAGACCCCAATGCAACATGTCAAGTTTTAAGGCAATTGCCCCATTGGGTTCCAGAGATGAAGGCTTTTGAAGTGTTTCAAACATATGTGGTTATGGTGGCCTTACTGGCCACATGCCCAAACACATATTAGCTAATTGGCTTGAAGACATAGATGGACTGCATGATGCTTCCACGCAGAGCTGAAACCAGCCGCACAAGAGTCCTGGTAAACCGCTTAGAGGATCTAAGCCTGCCCAGGAAAAACGGTGTGAGTCGCACCGTTCTTGCTTATAAACCTTATTGGTTTCATTGGGCAACAGGGACTGAGATGTCATTTCATCTCAATGTCGAGTAAAAGTCCCATAAAATTGGAAGCAATGTCTCCAAAATGACCAATACAGTGTTGACGGGGATGTTAAACTTCATATCAAACAAACAAAAGCTAAATGCATCTGCCTTTTTTCAGATCACATGCTGCAATAGTTGCCACAAATATACGGTTATGACTTTTTCCCATACTAAAGCCTACCGTATGTGACCAAAGTAGGCATTGGTCTAAAATAGGCCAAGGTTATCCAGGGGTCCTCATTTGAACAAGCTATGATTGGCTCAAGTCCCCAATACCCCATACCAAGTTTAATGATAATCGAACCACTAGTTCCTGACAGGAAGACTTCTAAAGGGTTTATACCAAACTCTCTGCCCTCGCCCAACCGGGCTTGAAGAAATAGATGGGCTGCATCATGCTTCCACGCAGAACTGAAACTGTCTGCACACGAGTACTGGTAAACCCCTTAGAGGCTCTAAGCCTGCCCGGGCAAAGCGATGTAAGTCGGACCGTCCATGCTTATAAACCCTATTGGTTTCATTGGGCTATACGGCTTGAGATGTCATGCCATCTCAATGGGTAAAAGTCACACAAAATTGGAAGGGACATCTCCAAAATGACCTATACAGTGTTGGTGGGGACATTAGACCTCAAATCAAACAAAAAAACAATTATACCAAACTCTTACTGTTTAAGTTTCATTTCCTTGTTCCGAAAAGCTTTCATGTGAAATTTGGTTACAAATGGCCCTGTGGTTTCTGAGAAAAACAAGTTTTAATTTTTTCATATCTGAATGACCTTAAGTCAAGGTCAAGGAATAACCCTGAACTTGAAAATTCCTGTAGTTTCAATTACTCTTTTAGCTTACTGCAACTGCCAATTTTCGATCACAGGCTCCAAAAAATAGAAGGTTTTGACTGATTCCCATTTGAAAGTCTAATCCAATAAATTTGATCTTGGTTTAAATATGTCAAGGTCATGCAGGGGCCATCATTTTAATAACTATGATTGACTCAAGTCCCTAATGCCACATATCAAGTTTTGTGACAATCAGCCCACTGATTCTGGAGAAAATTGTTTGGAAGGGTTTTTACCTTATATGGGCATGGCAGCCATCTTGGTCATATGACCTGGACCCCATGAACAAACTTTTGTTTCCCTGTCCCATGGATGCTATCCCACATGAAATTTGACTTCTATCCATCCAGTGGTTTCAGAGAAGATGATCTTTGAAAATGGTAGACATACAACAGATTACAACAGACCATTGCTATACTATAAGACAACCAATGAGCCTAAAGGCTAAAAAAGAACAACTAAATGCACTCATCTTTAGTTTTGAATGGGTTGGAGTTTAATGGCCCAGTCAACATTATTTAGGTCATATTTAGCCAGTAAGTTTGCCTAATTTAAACACTCTATTCCTGGGCAAGCTTTATGTTGTTAGCCAGTGCAATTCTTTTGCCAGAAACTGACAACTGTCCTTCTGGAATCAGCAGAAGCGAGAGATATCATAAAACATGGTTTAACAGTACCAGAAATCTTTCCTTTTGCCTCTATATAGCTGTCATTTTGACCATATACAGCAGTCACTGAGGAAGATACATAGAAAAGTCTCCGCTATCACTTTTACATGTACTAAAAAGGCATTTAATGAAGGACCAAGATAGTACTGGGCTCTGTCCCTTGTCCCAGAGTGAAATCCCAGCACTGACAAGTGGCATTTTTAACCCATTTAGTACCAGAAACCCCAAAATGGGTACCCTGGCAAACAGTGCAGGCCCAGATCAGACGCCACAGAACGCCTGATCAGGGCCTCCACTGTTTGCTAAAAGTTCAGCCATTTTCCAATTAGATTTTAATGAAAACACAACCTGAACCCCTAAATTTTGAAATGGACTCCAAAATGGGTACCCTGGCAAAAAGTGCAGGCCCAGATCAGACGCTGCAGAAGGCGGCGTCTGGATAGGGCCTCCACTGTTTGCTTAAAGTTCAGCCATTTTCCAAATACCGTATTCGCCCTAATTACCGCACCGTGCGCTTAGTTTTTTCAAAATCGTGTCATAAAATCATGGTGAAAAATCTACCTAATTAGCGCACACTTGATACGAAAACAACAGCTTCCAAGATGATGCATACTGATATTTAATGGGACGGAAAAAGAAACTTAAGCATTGCCTTCACTGTTGGAAGAAATAATGGTAAGTTTTTTATAGATTTACTATGAGAGCTTCAAGGGGAGTTTACTGTAAAGTGTGCGCTTATGCTTTTCCTTTTCAAAAATAGCTTTGGTGTGCGCTTATAGGAGCATGTGCGGTAATTAGGGCGAATACGGTAGATTTTGATGAAAACACAATCTGACACCCCTAATTTTTTAAATGGACTCCTGCTATATATACAAGAAGATTCCATCTGGTACAAAAAGGGTTAAGGTTGCCAGTCAAAGATTGATGATTTCCTCAAGGTACTCTAGTTTCTTGGATCATGCATGCGAACAATAGGCCAATAGTCTTGCAATATTCTTCCAAGAATGTATTGGAGGTTTTTATAAGTTTTCTGTAGAAAAAAAGTTAACCCTTCTCTTGCTGAATATTCAGTTTAGGCACACCCATTTCTGACTTTGAACCAATCAGATTACTTGATGCAATTAATTCCTAAACAGTGTAGATCCTGATCAGATGGCTTCTTCAGAAGCCATCTGATCTGGATCTACACTGTTTCCAAAGATAGGGGTTGTCATGAACAGCATGTTAAGAGTTAATTACACATGTATTTAAATATAAAATTTGTAAACCATGAATGAACTCAATACAGTATTTTCCATAAAAAAAATAACAAGTGATTTCTGGAATTTTTATGGAAAACATATACGTACCTATTTTTCCCATCTAAAGAAGAAATGGCGTCAACCAGCTGATTATGTTTTCTGTCATCATCTCCCTACAAAATACATATTAACCTTTAACCTTTATCCTAATGAATAAATTAATTTAACAAAACTTATTAAAGACTATCAGCCAATCAAATTACTTTATAAAATGTGTTGATTCATATTTGCAAACTTAATGACAGTGTAGATTCTGATCAGATGGCTTCTTCAGAAGGTATCTGATCTGGAGCTACACTGTTTGCACTGTATGCAAAGGTAGGGTTTTCGTGTTCAGTGGATAAGGGTTAAGATTTGTTTGTTTGTATTGGGGTTTAATGGCCCAGTCAACAATATTTAGGTAATTTTTGAGCCTGACAGTTTACCTATCCACACTTTCCTGGGCAGGCTTATACGTAAGCGGTTAACCAGTACAGAGCACATTCTATCGCCAGAAACTGACAACTGCCCTTCTTGAATCAGCGGAAGGGAGAGAATGAACGCAGAAAAGATTTCATGATCAATCTCCATGAAAGAATGTTGCCAACCCTGGCAGGTATTGAACCAGCGTCCTCCTGATCGCCAATCAGACGTGCACCCAACTGAGCTACCGAGGCCAGCTAAGGTTTAAGATGCCAAGAAAAACTGTTTCTGACAAGAGGACCATGATGGTTCTATATCGCTCAACTCAGCTTACAGATTCTTGGCTTAACACAACTACAGTGTAACTTCCACTGACAATCACCTATGATCCCCTCCCATTAATGGCCATTTTCATTCAACTCCCACTCCCAGGTATTTTCCTATATATTTTACCTCTGATAACCACCCTTCTCAGGTTAGGGGGCATAATAACTAATGATTTTGTGATCAATTTCCATCTGTAAAACAGTCAAAATGACAGACAATAGGAAATTTCATTGACAAAATCAATAATAATAATAATAATAATAATAATAATCGACTTTATTTTATGATGGTAAACACATTTAGCTATACACTAATCTTCCATGTGGCCCTCTTAAAGTTAGACAACATATTTACAAGATACAGTCTCCAAATACAAGTAAGGAATGTTGAACTAAACTACACATCCCAAAACTGCCATGCATCCACATACATATAGACATTCAAAAGCTCACATAGATATAATCTGCTGTGAATGAGTATTTACAATAAAAATGAAACACACACACAAACACACACAAAGAAGAAAATGCCTAGTTACACATTAATACTTGAACATTCTTTTTGTTATTGTTTTAGCCATTTTATGAAATTATTATGGAAAGAACTAAGAGAATTCAGATTTTTCAGTTGAGCAGGTAAGCTGTTCCATACAATGGGTCCTGAATAAAGAATACTTTGCTTAAATATCTCTCTTTTAGGCCTTGGTGGAATAAAGTTAGAAGAAATTACAGATCTTAAAAAAGGGGTATTGTCATCTATAATTCTTGGATTAAACATTTCGTATAGATATGTGGGAGTTTCTAATCTGTCAACTTTGAACATGAACTTTGATTTCCGTAGATATAGTCTTTCAAAGACTGTAAGTATTTTCAAATCATCCATATTTTGAGATACATTATCTACATTATAATCTGAACCAAGACAAAGTTTTATCTGATAGTTTATAGTGTTCTAATTTTTTCAATAAAATGCTGTGATCTACAAGATCAAAAGCCTTTTTGAAATCAATCATAACAACTCCTACCATTGATCCATCATTCACTGCATCTAGCCATTTATTAACCATACCTAATAAGGCAGTCTCGCATGAATGTGCAGGCCTAAAACCAGACTGAGTTTTATGAAGTAAGTTATAACTTGTGAGGAAGTCCATCAATGCATCATGAACATGTTTCTCCAGAATTTTTGATAGCACTGGCAGGACAGATATTGGTCGAAAGTTATTTACGTCATCTTTGGGGCCATTTTTATGAAGTGGGGCTACTTTTCCAATCTTCCATTTTTCAGGAAAAACATTGTTTTGAATACTATGGTTACAGATATAAGTAATGCTATCAGCAATATATGGCGCTGCTATTTTGATCAAACGTGGACCAATCTGATCACAGCCTGTACCCTTAGAGATGTCAATATGACTTAAGAATTTAAAAACTTTGTCTCGTGAAATATTGGGAATATCAAAATTAGTATCTTTTGGGATTTTACTGTCGCAGAAATCTTTTAATTTCTGGAAATCAGAAGTTTTAGAGGCCACTGATATAAAAAATTTGTTAAATTCATTGGCAATCTTACAATTATCATCTATGCAGTCATTTCCAATCTTTAGTGAAGTAATATTATTATTTCTATTGCTTTTCTTTATTCCTATTTCCCTAAAGAGTTTCCACACACTTCCGGGATTGTTGTTATTTTCATTAATTAACGCTGAATACTGAGTTTTCTTGGACTTTTTTATTAGTGACGTTACCTTGTTTCGCCAGATTTTGCACTGAGCATCATTGCCAAGTGATTTATATCTATCTCTGGTTTTCATGGCACCAATTATTTCTGGAGTTATCCATTTAGGCTGCTGTGCATGTTTAACTCTATGTGTTTTTAAAGGTAACTGCTTATCCACAATGGATAAAAACATACTTGACCATGTGTCCACAACATCATTTGTGTCATCAAAAACCTTTATCAGGTCCCAAGGGGCAGTTTGCAGATCTGATAAAAAATCTTCCTCACAGAAATTCTTAAAAGAACGATATGTTATTGAATGATTAGTATATTTTGGGGTAGAATAATTGGCTTTGCGAGTAAGAAATATAGGGAAATGGTCACTTAGACCTAATTGTGGGACATCTACTGAGCTGACATTTGCATCAATATTGCAGTAAATGTGATCAATAAGTGTTTCTGAAGTTGAAGTTTTTCTCGTAGGCTGGTTGACTTTCTGAATCAGGCCAAATGGTTCCAAATACTCCAACCAGGACTTTTTTTATATGTTCATTCAATAGATCTCTATTAAAGTCCCCTAATAAGTAAAATTCTTTCTGCGTTACCAATATTTTATCAATCATGTTTTCAAAATTTTCATTCCACTTTATGGTTTCATGCGGATGTCTCTATAGTATACCTACTAAAAAGCTTTTTGATTTTTTAGGAAAAATTTCTAGCATTAAACATTCAATATCAGGTTTCTCCATTTCACTGCATCTTACAACTTTCACACTATCCTTAACATAAACAATGATTCCACCACCTCGTTCATTCCGTTCTTCTGAGACAATCCTGTCTCTTCTGAAAAGTTGATAATTATCAATTTGAAAGAAATTATCTGTATGAAAACTCGTCAGTTTTGTTTCACTTAGGCCTAAAATTTGTATATTATTATTTGGACTATTCAACATCAAGTCTATTTGATCGAACTTGCTCTGAATACCTTGAACGTTCAAGTGTCCTATTTTAAAACCTTTATTGTTTAATTGCAAATTAAGAGGATTTAGGGCACACATGGAAGTACTTGTAATAACATCATGCAAATGAGAATCATGCATATTGTTTGTAAATGACTGATTTTGAACATTGTCCTCAGATGACTTATCCTGGTAAAATCCATTGGTTTCAAGGCTTTGATCTGGGGTTGTTGACAGGTCAAAGACACAGTCTGTCCTTGAAGTAACTTCACTTGTGATTTTATTTGTAGAAATTAAGTCCAATGAAGCACAAGAATTGTTTTTATTACAAACACACTTCAAACAGTTACAGTTTCCACATATATCTGCTAGTGAGTGATACTTATTTTCAGATATAAATGAAGTGTCTACTCGCTCATGTAAATGATGGGCATATTTGCCATTCTCCTAAAATTCCCAGCAAACAGAGTCCTTATGACCCCAGAATTTGCAGTTGTAGCACTGAATTTGGTTTTTGTGACGACACTGGAAAGTTTTATGGTTGGTTAATCCACATTTAAAGCAGCGTTCAACATTAAAGGATGTTGGGTCAGCTCTTCTGCTTTGAGTCCTTGGTAAGAAGGTGGGAGGCGTGCCTTCTGTTGGTTGTATCGGAGCCCTTCCGATTCTGTGTATTCTATATCCAGGGGTTTGATTCCTTCTGTTCTGTGGGGAAGATCCATAAGCACTGTTTTTGAAGTTTTCAACTATGCCTATGTGCTGAGATATTGCTCCAAGAAGTCCTTTAGTTCCAGATGAAGACAAATGAATATTGTCTCTTGGCTTATAGAAGTGTGATTTTAATTGATTTTGATTATTGTAGAAGTTTCTGTTTGTGTCAATATAGATTGCACTATGAACTTGACTTTGTCGTTGGATGAGTTCATTTATCCCAGTTACATCTGTATCTCCACGTGGACATATGCCACACAAGTAAATGGTCATTGTTGGATTTTTACTTTTGATGTAATTTATTAACAATTCATACCTTTCTTCAACATACTCTAGATCCATATTTTGTGAGGCATCATTACCAGACACATATATGATAATGTTTCTGAAATTTTTCAGGTCATAAACTTTAATTTTATCCAGAAGCACATCAACAGTAGCACTAGATATGGACTGACATTCAACGTTTCTTTTTAGTCCTTTACGATTTATGCCAGACAGAATAGAGTCACCTAGGAGCAGTGTAGATCCTACTTGCTGTTCCAGACTAGTCTCGTTGATGGCTGCAGCTCTATCAGGCTGACTGTTACATGATTGTTGAGGCTTTTTGTTTGACTTAGTTTTTGTTCTGCCTTCCTTGTCTGATCCTTTTTGTTGTGCATTTACCCTTGGATTGGGTGGCAGAGGAATGTTTCTTACAGCTTCACTATACGTAGTGTTTCCTGGAACTGTTTTTGAGCCATTCGAGCTAGTGTCATTCACTGTTATTGAAGTGGGCTGATTTTCTTCATTTGTGTTTATAGGCAGATGTTCCTGTATCTGCGTGCTCTTTTTAATAGTTTCAGTTTTTTTTAATTAGGTCACTCATAATTTCATTTATTTTATGGATCTGAATTTGTAAGGATTTTGAGATGTCTCGTAACATGTTTAAACGTCTGTTTATATCATCCATTGTTGGTTGATGATTTGAGGTTTGATCGTAGTCCAATAATGACTGCGCAAAGTCTATAGGTGACACAGGTATTGATGTATGGGGCAGATGCCGTTTCTCAATTGGAGTAGAAATCTGATTCTGAGATGCTTGGTTGTCTTCATTCTCGGCTGTGAATGCTCTGAATAGTCCAAAAGAATATCTAAGAAAGTGCGTTTCTCTCCATATACACATACCTGGCCCAGTTAAAATTATCAAAATTTCTTTCTTGTTACAAGTTATGACACACTATTTGCCATTTAAGTAGGTTTGATATATAGGGTTGTCCCTGTTTGAAGACCTAGAATGTAATTCTTTGTTCAAAGCACTGATAAACTGACTAAAAAGTGTTTTTGATGAAAATAGTATACTGATCTGATTGTAAGTTGGAAACACATGATATAAGATCCCATTGAATTTGTCATTTACCAAGCGTTCTCGTTCTATAGCTTCACCATTTGAGACAAATTCTGAAAAGCCAGATAGATCTGTTGTGTTTGATTCACTGTCCTCTGCATTTGGTTTTTGCCCAATGTTTTCACTGTTATGTGTTGAACTTGTTTGTTTTTGGTTGGGAGTTCCATTGTTCATTTGATTTGTCACCAATGGGCATTTAGCAATGGGCCCACTGTTTTGAACTAGTTCAGTTGGTAACCAAAGACAGCTTGGGATTGAGAAGTCAGAAATATTGTCACTTTTGGTATCCTGGTATGAGATTGTGTTTTCTGTCAAATTATTATCAGAGGACTCAAGGAAAGAATTTCCAGTATCCTTATCCATTTTGAGGATTAACATGCATACAAGTATGTATCTATACCCTTCAGTGTAATTGACTTTGATGTCTTCTTAATAGGTTGGTCATTATGTCCACAATACAGGGCAGCTTTTCATACTGCAGGAAACGCATTAGTTTTGCATCATTAGATTTCAGAATGATGAACTTCTTAGGTAATTAAGACTCCATGGTTCTGCAGTAAGAACTTTTGATGTCTCCTTTGAGTTGGAATTCTAGGAGGCACAATCCACAATGGGTTCTTTGTTGAATAAATTATTTGAAACTATTTTGCACAACAGTTTGTTTACTTTTTAAGCATTTTCTCTTTTATTTTGTATAATTTTCCATTAAAATTTTTATATTTAGAAACTGTGGCTTAAAATCTCCATATCCATGCTATTTTTATGATGTTATCTTTTAAATAATCCACAAAAAGATTAAAATTCTTGGAGCTCAAATTTCCATGACCACACTGGCTGCTGCTCCCATTAGGGTAAAAGTAGAAAAGCTAATATGTATGGATAAAAAACAAACAGATAAAATACCAACTGTCCCTTACACAATGCAAGTCATTACCAATGAATAATTAATTGTTCATCAAGTTTTTCGGTTCCTAGCTTTAACAGTTCCTGAGAAAACTTTGACAAAAAATTTATCATTGGCAATGCCAATTTCATATTGATAAATTTTTCATCAAAGAATGAAACAAAAGATGAACAAATAATTCAAACCTAAAAATTGCAAAGGCCTAGGCCTTCTGGCTTCAGATGAGATGATTTTTAAAGGTTTTTCCCATATTAGTCTATGTAACACAAGTGGGCCCCAGGGAGGGGCCAGTTTTCGTCCCAGGGGTTATAATTTGAACAATCTTGGTAGAGGTCCACCAGCAACATACCAAATATCAAAGACCTGGGCCCTCTTGTTTCAGCCAAAAAGACTTAAAAGTTTTCCCAATTAGAGTCTATGTAAAATATGTGACCCCTAAGGTGGAGCCAATTTCAACCCCAGGGCTATAATTTGAACAAATTTGGTAGAGGTCCATTAGGTAATGCACCATACCAAAAATCAAAGACCTGGCCCTTCTGGTTTCTGAAGGTTTTCCTTATTATAAGTCTATTTAAAGTAAGTGGGTCCCTGGCCCCAGGGCTTCAATTTGAACAATTTTGATAGAGGTCAATTTGAACAATCTTGATAGAGGTCCACTAGATGAAGCTACATACCAAATATCAAAGACCTGGTCCTTCTGATTTCAGACAAGAAGATTTTTGAAGTTTTTCCCTTATTATACATGTAAGTCTACATAAAGTAAGTGGGTCCCTCTGCAGGGCCAGTTTTGGCCCCAGGGCTTCAATCTGAACAATCTTGATAGAGGTCAATTTGAACAATCTTGATAGAGGTCCTCTAGATGAAGCTACACACCAAATATCAAAGACCTGGGCCTTCTGATTTTAGACAAGAAGATTTTTAAAGGTTTTTTACATTATAAGTCTATGTAAAACAAGTGGGCCACTGGGCGGGGTCATTTTTGGACGCAGCATTATAACTTGAACAAACTTGATAGAGGTCCGCTAGATGAAGCTACAAACCAAATATCAAAGGCCTGGACCTTCTGGTTTCAGACAAGATGTTTAAAGGGTTTTAGCTTAAAAGTCTAAGTAAAACAAGTGGGCCCCGGGGTGGGGATTTTTTTAAAGGTGTTCCCTATATAAGCCTATGTAAACCCAGGTTCACTAGATGAAGTTTCGTACCAAATATCAAAGACTTGGGCCTTCTGGTTTCAGACAAGAAGATTTTAAAGAATTTCCCTAAACAAGCCCATGTTAAACCAGTGGGCCCCGGCGCGGGGCCATTTTTGGCCCCAGGGCTATAATTTGTATAATCTTGGTAGAGGTCCACTAGATGAAGCTTCATACAAAATAATAAAGACCTTGGGATTTCAGAAGAGAAGATTTTTTAAGTTTTCAGATAAAAAATCTTTTTTTTTTTTTTTTTGCTCCTGTTACCTAGATCTGCAATGGACCGGTGTAACCATTTGAAACAACTTTGAAAAAAAGACCAACCATGGATCATTTCTGTGAAGTTTGGTGAAAATGCAATCAGTGGTTTAGGAGATGTCATTTGAGGAAACTGTGTAAGGGTGGACAAATGGATGGATGACGATGATGGACGGTGACTGATCACCATTTGCTCCTGTGTTCGTTTTATTATAAATATAAACATCACTTTTGATGCACAGTTATGCAAATAAATACCCAGTAGCAATTGAAATACATCAGTATATAGAGACTGTTGAAAACTTTATCCATGTAGACAGCTACTCGTTTGATATGAACAATGTCTTTGATTTGTTATATAAAACTACTGATAACTCAAAAGTAATTTCTTCGGTCCCTTTGACTTCGACGTAACAAGAGTCTCCTGTTATTCTTGGAGTCCAAAGCAGAAACAATGTTGGTTAAACAACTGTGTTTTCTCTAAACAGAAATGTAAATAATATATAAGAAATGACCATTAATAACCCATATATTTCTGGAATCCAGCTTTAAACTGTGTTTTATCCAAAATCCTGTTCTAATGGTCAAATAAAGAGGTGTGCATTTGTGTAAATACTAGCAGGCTGCACGTCCCCGCCCATCAGTGCTTGAAGAAATATATTGGGCTGTATGGTACTTCTGCGCAGAGCTGAAACTGATGAAACTAGAGTACTGGTAAACCACTTTGATAGGTATAAGCCTGCCAAGGAAAAGTGGTGTAAGTCGGTCCCCTCCTTAAACCCGAGCAGTTTCTTTGGGTGGGGGTGCTCATCTAAAAGGCTACTCTTGCGCATTCTTTTCTCTTTTTTTAAGTGGACTTTGGGATGAAGCAAGGTTGGCCAAAAAGCGGGAAATACTCATATTTCCCTGGACGGCGGGAAATACAGGGAAATCCCAGGAAATACAGGGAATTCCCGGGGAAATACTGGGAAATATATATTTACATAGGTGGTACCCACTGAGACTGCTTAATATACCCCAACTACCTAGCTATTTGAAAGCAAAATTATTTCAAGTTCATGCTGGGCTTGAAAGCTTGCAATTACAGAAAAAAATTGAAGGACAAATAAAAAGTTTGTCTAGTCCTTATGACATTTACCAAAGGTTACATGCACTTAGTCAAGTAGGACAAGTGAAATTTTGAAGAATTTTCCAACCCTTTTTATATTGAATAACTTGAAAGAGCTACATGTATTATAAAGTCCCTTGCCTTCATATAGAATGTATAGAATTTCTTTTCAAATGTGATTCTAAACTAAGTTCTAAAAAGTTTTTAACTTTCAGCTATTTCCCTTGACTTGTGAATGCATGTAATTTTAATACTTAGGTGAAATCTGTAGATAATTTAAGAAACCTTTTATGTTTAAATTAACTGTGTTCTTTTAATACCTGTCTCAAAAAAAAAAAAAAACAATTAAATTTTCACACCTTTTACCATTAGGAGTATGATTGCTTGACAGACTTGCAAACAAACCTTTTCTAGTGTAAACATCCTTAAAATTCAAACACCGAAAGAGTTGTTGTAAATCTAAAAAAAAAGGAACCATGTGGTTTAGTGTTACAATAAAGCATACAAAACATGTAGTTTGATCCAATGGCAAACTCTCTTAAAATACCTAAGTGATTCTGATCAGGGGCTGTACTGTTTGCCCAGGCATGTCTGTCCCAAATATTGGGATCATTATGGTATTTCATCTCCTTAAGCATATGAGTGATTTTAAATAACTATCTGCACCCAACATATCAACAGATCACTTTATATTTATGCTTGTGTTTGGCTAAGTAAAAGCAGGCAGACACCGTTGTCTCACCTCTGTGGTTCTTTGATTTCTGTGTTCACGGAGATGTTGCACTGATGAGTTAGGAGGCCTTCATGCAGACTGAACAAATTATTTGTCTAAATCGCGACGGAAGTAAGGGCGAGGATTGTGGCCACGTAAAATCGATTTAAGCCCCCCAGTGGAAATCTTCCACTGACCGTTCCAAGGCGGCTCTTCTGTGGCGATTTATTTATGTTGTTGTTTGTTACTTACTGTGTGTATCACTTGTGTCTTTTAATTTTGGATGGCCATATGGCCATTTTGTGGGAAAGTAACTGTCCATATGGCCTTCCTTTGTTTAGGTTTCCATTATGGTCTGGTCGCTTAATGTTTGTATTTCTTTCCCTTTGGTGTCTTTTATGGATGGAGTAAGTTAATTGTATCAATTCCTGATCTTTGTTTTACTTCTATTTTGACATATATGTATGGGGAGGCATATTGGATTCCTGTAATAATTTTTTATGAAGGAGATTTGCCATTGTGATGAGTGAGATGTAAAGAATATATAGGGAAATTCTCTGTTCAAATGAGGGAGACTCCAAAATTATACTAAAATTCAGCATTTATTGAGCAAAATTAGCATCAAAATGAGGGAGTTTCTCTCCTGATGAGGGAGGTATCACATGTATGATATTGCAAAATAGCTAACTGTTCATTATTTCAAATAAATTACATGAATATAAATTGTGTTTTTCTATGAACTAACTAAACAAAAATCATATTTCCCACTATTTCCCAGTATTTCCCACTTTTGCTGAAATTTGGAGTATTTCCCAGGACGGTAATTACCGGTAAATACCAGTGGGAATTCCCGCCACCGGTATTTACCGGCCAACCTTGGGATGAAGGATCTGAAATTCTGTTGTGCTGCAGTTATTTACATCTAAGTGTGAAAACAAATATGTTTATCTTACTATTTCTAAAGAACCAAGATGTTTTATGAGACGGATGGGCATGGCAGGGGTGGGGTGGGGACCAGGGGTTGGAGGATTACAAACCTCATCTTCACTGCCACTGATGTCTGCTTGTAATAATGTATCCTCAGTCTCCATGGTAATAAGTCTGAAACATAGTATACAGTTTGGTTCAACCCTTACGGTAGCCTGCTGAACATGACAACCCCTACCTTTGCAAATAGTGTAAATCCAGATCAGATGGAAGAAGCCATCTGATCAGGATTTGCACTGTTTGTCATTCTGTTTGCAAATTTGAATGAATCATTATATCAGGTAATCTGATTGGTTGATAGTCAGAAATGGGTGTGATAAAATTAACTAGAAATGTTTTCAAAGGAAAACAATGTCCCCCCACCATGAATATATCTTAAACACCCTGTTAAAGTCACCAAAATGTAAGCTGCAAACAAGCCATTTGTGGCCAAAAACTGCCTGTGACCTTAAAAAAACAAACAAAAAAAAAACAGTCATTAATAACCTCAGATCACCCAACAAATTTGGTAGACTGTAATTAAATATTGTACAGATTTTTACCAACATTCATAAATTCTTAAATGATGTAGGTTACAGATAACCCAATTTTTGGCCCAATAAGAACAGGTTTAGGGAGACCTTGGCCTTAGAGTGCAGACAAGCCATTTTTGGCCCAAAACTGACTGTTTTGAAAAAAGGTCAAGGTCACCAAAATCACCAGATCAGTAGGATAAGGGAAATTAGTCATTAGGTCATGATGACCTTGACCTCATTTTCAATTGATCAATTTCTCAGTTAAGAAAGTGTCTAAGCTAGCATCTAATATAGTATTAAAAACTTACCTATAGCACATTTGTAATTGAAATACCCCTGTAATTATTTGGATCATATGGGTCATCAGATTTATGCAAAGGTGTAATATAGCCTCCAGACCAACATGATGGGTACTGTCCATTTGATAGACAAGCATTAAAGATTTGGCGATCGCTATTGACAGCCGGCTGTCACCAGCGAAAGTTCGCTGGAGACAGCCGGCTGTCTCCAGCGAACTTTCGCTAGTGACAGCCAGCTAAAATATACAGATGGTATATTGATTGATGATTAAGTTATTCACTGATTTTTATTCTTTTAATATGCTTGAGAATAATATTTTTGTGGTTTGGAATATCAATACTTGAATTTTAAAATTTTTAAATACTTGTATTAGCTATCTTTGAAAGCCGGCTGTCACCAGCGAAAGTTCGCTGGAGACAGCCAGCGAACTTTCGCTAGTGACAGCCAGCTAAAATATATGGATGGTATATTGACAAAAAATAATAACTAGATCGCGCAGTCGATGGCGCGCCATCACAAATCCCCACGTTTTGACCTCTTCCAGGGACCCCTGGGGGCTGGTCCAAAAATTAATGTGCTCTTGCAGAAGCCATTCATGTAAGTAACTCACACACCAAATTTGGTTGAATTCCAATGAACGGTATAGGAGGAGATAGCCGGACAGACAGACTGACGGACGGAGGCGATAACAATATCCCCACTTTTCTTCAAAAAACGTGGGGATAATAATAATTTACTGATTTTCATTTTATAACATTTTTTATGATTTAAGAATATTTATATGGTTGTGAATATTTACATCATTTTTAAACAGTTGTATTAGTTATTCTTGAGATGTCTCATTTGTGTATTTTGTGTGATGTTTAAACATGTATTCATTTTCTTTTTGCATTGTTTTCTGTCACTCTTTGTCACACCAGGCCCTGCTTTAACCCATTGTATACTAGTGGACTCTTCCATTGCTATATGTTGAACAAGTCCATTTGTCACTGAAGGGGTGTGAGGTCTTTTTTTGGTGTTTTTATTCTATTTTTGACAAACAATTCTGTTAGCAAATAGTGCAAGCCCTGATCAGACGCCGTGTTCTGCAGCATCTAATCTGGGCCTGCACTGTTTGCCAAACTACCCCTTTAGGGATTGCCCGCATGCAATGGGTTAACAGAGACTAAGGCATGCAAGTCTCTCTCCATTTGTCCATCTGTCTGTGGGTCTAAAACGTGAGCACAACTCCTCTTTCAGTTCTGTACCAATTGTTTTGAAAATTTGCATACATGTGTTTTCATCCTGGTACTTTTGATGTGGCTATAATGGTTTGATCATTTTCTTTTTGTCACTGATTTTCCACTGTCTGAATTTAGTCATATTTCACCCTCAATATACAGACAATTCAACTCCTCTTACTGTTTAGCACCAATCATTTTGAAACTTTGTATTTTCTTCACCATGTATCTCAGAAACCATTTGGATCCCCACCCCATAACCATATATATTCTTGTTCCTTATGATAAGACTCATTCAGTCACACCAACCTGGGGTCTCTTTGTGCTGGGGTAATGTGCAGGGGCCATACCCCGCCCCTTCACTTCATAAAAGGGAATATATCTCTGAAACCATTCAAATCCCTATCCCGCAAGCATATACATTATGTATATTCTTGTTCCTTATAATTAGACACATTCATTCATTCCTCTACCCTCTACTTCTCCACTTCCTAAAAGGGCCTCATATCTCAGAGACTGTTCAGAACCAAACCCCTAAGCCATATATATTCTTGGTCCTTATGATAAGCTAGACACATTCAGTGACAACAACTTTGGGCTTTTCGGGGATCTGCCGGGACCATGCCCCAACCCCTCCATTTGGGACTTGAAGAAATAGATTGGCTGCATGATACTTCCACGCAGAGCTAAAACTGACCGCTCATGATTACTGGTAAACTAGGTTCTAAGCATGCCCAGGAAAAGTGGTCCGAGTCAGACTGTCCATGCATATAAACCCTATTGGTTTCATGGGGCGGCAGGGCTTGAAATGTCATTTCATCTCAATGTTGGTAAAAGTCCCACAAAATTGGAAGCAACGTCTCCAAAATGACCTGTACAGTTTTGACGGGGATGTAAATCTCAAATCAACCAACCAAATCCACTGCTTAAAAAAAACTTATATATCCAGACCCAAACATATCCCCACCACTAAACCATGTCTTGTTCCTTATGATACGACACATTTATTGATACCTGGGTCCATGCCCAACCCCTTCTACTAAATAAAAGGTCTAGTATTTCAGATACAGGGTCCACATGGGTGCTAATTTTTGGGTATGGGGGTTCGTTTTGGAGACTTTATAATTGGTAGATTAAAATACATGGCTGCCATTGGGCAGTGCCCACCTAAGCTCTGATGAGCATTGTGGCCTATGCCATAATGGGCCTCTGGTTTCCATAGTATCAGGGTGTGCATGTGCATTGGATATAATGTTACAGGCTTCAGGGCCTTCTGGTTTCAGACAAATGTAGATCATTTCGTGTCACTTTTTCCACATTACATGTATGAACTAAAGTAATTTCCTGACCTCAGATTTATAGACATTTGGTATTTTAATGACATTCCTATATATATTTCTTAGGTATTTCTTATACCTGAAATAAACAAAGTTACTTTTGGTGGTGAGGTTGGGGAGGAAGGGGGGAGGTGATGGGCAGGGGTGACTTCACCCAAGTTGGATTTTATTTTGGCTCACTTAAGATGAAGGCTCTGTGGGGAGCTGTTGTGATCAGCCACCGTCATTATCATGATGTCATCATCTGTAAATATCAAATTGGGGAAAATACTTTAAGATGTCTGAAACCAGAAGGCCCTGAAGCCCACTGGGTTTACACAGAATCATAATGGTGACACCTTTAAAATGTTCTTGTCTGAAACCAGAAGGCCTAGATCCTTGATATTTGGTATGTAGCTTCATCTTTGTTCACAGTTTTTGAAATTATAGCCCTGGGAACAAAAGTAGCCCTAGCCTACCCCAGGGGTCCCTTTTGTAACATAGACGCGTATCTGTTTTGATTGTTTTTATATTGATTTAATCAAGGTAGTATTGAAATATTGGTATTGTGTGTAAAATTATGATTTTTTTTTTTTGGATTTGAGGTTTAACGTCCCCGTCAACACTAAAGGTCATTTTGGAGACGTTGCTTCCAATTCTGTGGGACTTTTACCCGACATTGAGATGAAATGACATCTCAAGCCCTGTCGCCCAATGAAACAAATAGCGGAAAAGTATGATACCAGCTCTTTATTATTTAATGCCCTGGTCTGTTCAAAAGATGTGGATAATACAAGTTGTTCCTGGTTCAGTGCTGTTAAAGGGTTTTCCAACATATTAAACCTTCCCCTATCCGATATGTCAAGAACAAGTAAAGCCCGATTTCACTCTGTTCTCTCCAGTGCTCTAAAAAAGGAATATGTATATAGCTGGCATAATTCAAGGCTCTCATATTCTTCTGGTAAATTAGATACATATGTCAAAGTAAAATCTAACTTTGGGTTGGAAAATTATTTAATGAATTTAAATTATCAACTCTGGAGAAACTTAACCCTTATCTTGCTGAATATCCATTTAAGCCACACCCATTTCTTTCTATCAACCAATCAAATTACTTGATGTAATTTATTCCTACAAATTCATAAAATGAATGTCAAACAGTGTAGATCCTGATCAGATGGCTTCTTTAGAAGCCATCTGATCTGGATCTACACTGTTTGCAAAGATAGGGGTTGTCGTGAACAGCAAGATAAGAGTTAACACGCCTCCGCATATCTGCACATAGATTAAACACTGAAACAGGCAGATACCTGAAAATAGACAGAGCTAAAAGACTGTGTTCTAGCTGTTCTATGGGTGTACTTGGTGATGAGATACATTTTCTTCTTGAATGTTCTGCCTATGGGAGTTCCAGAGTCTCTTTATTAGATTCAGTTACTACCTTTTGCCCAAATTTTACTTCCATGACTAACTCAGATAAGTACTTTTGGCTTCTTAAATTGTGAAAACAATGATGTATTAAAGAAGCTAGCATTTTTGTACACAATAACTTAAGACCCATAAATATAGAGGAGAAGAGATATAGTGCACAATATGCTCTGGCATTGTATTAAACTTCTCAACAGGGAGTTTATACTTCCATAAGAGTCCTAAAAAGTTCGGACACCTAATTGTTCTGGGGTCGTGGCAGACTTGGTTCATGGCACAGCAAGGGGTACAGACAGAATGGCAAGCAGTGTAGACCCTGATTAGGCTTCTCCTTAAGCAGTCTGATCTGGGTCTGCACTATTTGGTTCGGACTATCTGTCACGATGCTTTGGATCATTATGGTAAAATATATTAAAGAAATTAAACGAACAATTTTTGTACAAGATTGTTTCATGACACAGCAGTAGGCCCAGTGGTGCAGACGGAATTACAAACGGTGTAGACCCTGATCAGACTGCTTCTTCTGGAGCAGTCTGCTTTGGGTCTACTGTTTGGTTAGAACTGTCTGTTCCTATACTAGGGATCATTACTATAAAACAAAAATGTAACAAAGAAACTGGCAATTTTTATACATGATAACTTACACCCATAAATGAAGAGGAGAAGAGTTTATAGTGCACAGTATGCTTTGGCGTCTTATTGAAAGTCTCGTCTGAGAGTTTATACTACCATAAGGATCCTTAAAATCCGGGCACCTTGAGGGCTTGCTGTAATTTTTCTTGGGTTGTCATGGACTTGGTTCATGACACAGTGGGGTTGCAGACAAAATGGCAAGCAGTGTAGACCCTGATCAGACTGCTCCTTCTGATCTGGGTCTGCACTGTTTGGTTAGGACTGTCTGTCCCTATATTTGGGATCATACAATAAAACAATTATGTATTAAAGTAACTGGCAATTTTTTGTACATGATACGGTAACTTACACCCATAAATGAAGAGACTTTTTTTTATAGTGCACAGTATGCTTTGGCATTTTATTGAACGTCTCATCTGAGAGTTTATACATCCATAAGGACCTTAAAAATTCGGGCACCTTAAGGGCCTGCTGTAATTCTTCTGAAGTTATAACAAACTTGTTTCATGACACAGCAAGATGTCCCTGGGCCCAGACGGAATGGCAAATGGTGTAGACCTTGATCAGATTGCTTCTGATATGGGTCTGCACTGGTTGGCTAGGACTGTCAGTCCCAATACTTAGGATCTTTGCGGGAAAACGATGAAGTTTCAAAGAAACTAGTGCAATTTTTTGCACAGGATAACTTAATCCCATACATAAACAGAAAGGTTTATAGTGTACAATGTGCTTTGGCGCTGTATTAACCCTTTTTGTGTTGAATAGAATCTTCCTCCTTATGTATAGCAGTATAGCAGGAGTCAATTTCAGGGTTCGGGGGTGTCGGTTTCTGAATTTGTTTAAAGTATGGCTGGGCGTTTTGAGAACAGTGTAGGCCGTGATGAGTTGCCACATTCTGTGGCGCCTGATATGGGCCTGCACTGTTTGCCAACTACCCGTTTTGGGGCTTCTGGTACAAAATGGGTTACCCCTTAACCTGCTGGGCAGGACAACCCCGACCTTTGCAAACAGTGTGATTCAGATCTGATCGCTTCTGTGGAAGCCATCTGATCAGGATCTGCACAGTTTAATATTCTTTTTACGAATCTGAATGAATACATTATTTCAAGCAATTTGATTGGTTGGTGGTCATAAATAGGTGTGGCAGGTTGATTTATTCGGCAGAATCAGGATTGAACATCTCATCCTCATCCTTATACTTCCTTAAGGATCCTAAAAATTCGGACACCATGATGGCTTGCTGTAATTCTCCTGAGGTTGTGATGGACTTGTTTCATGGCACAGCAGGGGGTGCAGATGGAATGACAGAGAGTGTAGGCCCTGGTCATATTGCTCCTGATCAGGCTCTGCACTGTTTGGTTAGGACTGTCTGTCCCAATATTTAGGATCTTTGCGGTAAAACAATGATGTGCAGAATCTGACAATTTTTGCACATGATAACTTCGTTCCATACATAAACAGGAGAAAGAGTATAAAGTGCATAATATGCTTTGGCGTTATATTAAACATCTCAAGGAGTTTATACTACCATAGGGATCCTGAAGACCGGGACACCTTGAAGGCTTGGTGTAATTCTTCTGAAGTTATGATAAAGTTATGAAAAATTTGTTTCATGACACGGCAAGGAGTGGCAGACAGTGAGGACCCTGACAAGACTGCTCGGACCTCCTGATCTGGGTCTGCACTGTTTGGGTAGGACTGCTTGTCCCAATACTTAGGATCATCATGATATCACCCAGATATCATTTACACTGGGTATTCCAGTTTTTTTTCTTTGTTTTTTTGTTTCATGCCTTTGTCGTTTGGAATTCTTTCCTTGATTGTCTACTTGGTTTATCCATTATTATAATATGCCTCTTTATGTGCTCCTACGTGGGCCGAAAATTCGCAATAAATTCTTATGATCAAGTCAAGTCAAGTAATATTTATTTAACGTCGGATCAAGTTTACAAACATTTTAACACAAGCTCCTATCTATCTATCTTCTTATACTGAGTCGGTCATATCTGGCCATTACCTCAGTTGATTGGATGGCTAAATTTAGAATTTAGCTGGAAAAAAAAAAAAAAAAGAGAGAGAGGCACTGGATGCGTCCTTAAAACTATTTACAATCTGTATAACAGAGGTATCCTAAAACGCATACCTCTAAGTCCCAATCTTACACTGTGCGGGCTTTAAACTCTTCTGCCGACTTGGCATTCACCGCAGAGGAGGGAAAACTATTCCATTGGAAAATAGTTCTAGGAAAGAACGAGTTCTTCAGGGCATCACTATAGGACTGGTATCTACGATATTGTGAGTTGTTTACTTTTGATGCCCTTGTTTGGGTCGACACTGTTACAGGGGTCAAGTACCTATCTTTATCAATAGACACTGAATCAGAGTGTATCTTGTAGAAGAAGGTTAAAGAGGACTGCTCACGACGGACCTCTAGGGACGGCCACTCTAGCTCATTAAGCATGTCACCGACGCTCTTCTATTTCGCCATCGCCTACAGGTCCATCGAGCAGCTGTCCTCTGCACCTTCTGCGCCCGAGTTTTAACATAGGGATGCCAAATGGGTGTTGCATATTCAAGTTGAGGGCGCACCAATGTTTTATATGCAACATCCTTTGTCTGCCTAGGTGCAAAAGCCAAGTTCCGTCTAAGGAAACCTAAAGTCCTAGTTGCTTTAGATGTAATCTCTGAGATATGTTGACCCCAATCAAGATCGTCAGTGATGGTGATACCAAGATGTTTGGCGGATTGAACATGCTCCAAAATTTGCTGGTGAAGTGTATAGTCAAACTTAATTTGCTTGTCCGGAGGGTGTCGTGACACCCTCATTGGGTGACATTTGGCCACATTGAACTTCATTTGCCAATCGGCCTCCCACTGTGCAAGTTGATCCGGTCGCGGGACGTTTCGGTCCTGAGTCGTTTCGGTCCCTGGTTCGTTTCGGTCCTGGGTCGTTTCGGTCGGGTCGTTTCGGCCTGGGTCATTTCGGCCCAATTTCGAGGGGTGGGTCGTTTCGGCCAAATTGGTGGGTCGTTTCGGCCTGATTTTTCTGTCACTTTAATTACATGTATATATATTTTGTTTGTCGAAGATCAGCCTGTGCTGTTGCTATCTTCGATCGCTTTAAGCCTTTAATAGGCCAGAAAACAGTGCTTTTTCGAACTGCGTAGACTCGGAGATCAGCCTATGCTTTTGCTATCTTCGCTTGTTCAGTTTTTAATAGCTCAGAAAACAGAGGGACTTTCAAACTGTGTAGACTCTGCTCACTATGAACAGATTTATAGGTTATTAAGTCTTTGAAGGTGTCACAACGACAGATACAGGCTGATCATATAAAATAATAACATCGTTCAGTTTTTAATAGCTAAAAAAAACAGGGTGTGGGGTTCAAACTGTGTAGACTGATCACAATGAACAGATCTATAGGTTATTAAGTCTTTGAAGGTATCACAACGACAAATGCAGGCTGATCATATAAAATAATTAGGCTACATTTAGCAAGTATTTCTTATGCTGTTCTCAAAATGTGCGTGTCATTGATACTAGTACAGTAGAATTCCGGTTAAAGACCACTCTTATATTAGGACCACTCCGCTATTAAGGCCGGTTTTCGCCAGACCCAAATTATTTCTTATATAATCAATTAAGACCACCCCGCTATTTAGTATTAAGACCGCTTTCAAAAGAGCGAATCTACCATTACTGTTCTTTATTGAGACCACTTTTTGGCCAAGTCAAGTTTATTTGTATCTCTCAGACCATTGGTCAATATAATTTTTTGCTGGATTCCTCATCATTACAACAGATCTTGGTAATGTCCCCACATGTCCCTAAAGGTGTGAAAAACAGCAGTTTACCTGTTCTAATCAGTGTGTTGTTTTGACAAGATTTTTTTTGTTAGGTGAAAAAATAGTTTTAATAATTATGGTAATGTACAGCTCTTTGTTCTTCAGAAAGAAGATTATTGTGGAACAATTGTCATCATTAATGTGATTTTTATTGGTGTAAAATTGCCTTTAATTACATATAATGAGGAAAAGAACAGTAAGGCCAAAACAAACTATATGTGTGGTTCCTATTACATGGTTTTCAAAAATAGGGTAGGTAGGTAGGAAAATTATTTTATTTTTTATTTTTATTTTTTTTTTCTCACCTTCTATACTATGCTACACACCGCACTTATTTTTGTTATATTGTTTTGCTTTTGTTGTATAATTGTACTTGAAAACATTGTAAACAAATAAAAGTATAATAAATAATGCTTAGTTTTCATCCATATTGTCCTAACTGTTACAAAAAAGGGTGTTCTTCAGTAAGAACAAAGTATTTTGATTGGACATCCTGTGTACCGGTAGTTTTTGCCTTTTACAAAAGGTCAGCCTTTTGGACTTGCTGTTCTAGTGAAGGTTGCTTTATAACTGTTATTGTACCATATATACATTGAAGATACATGTAAAAGTTCAAAAGATCAAGATGAAATGACAGAGTAAACGGATATCAGAAAGTTTCTTTTAACGGCTTAATGCTGCAAATTAAACATCCAGAAATTAGCACCAGCAAAACTATTTTATATAGTCTTTTCAAATCGTAGTCCTTGTGCCATTTGTATCTGTATTACTTTGTCTTAAAGCTGAACATGGTAGATAGATCTATAGATAGATAGATAGATGGTTCTGAAAACAGGAGTCCAAAATCCTTCATTTTGAAAAGTTAAGTTCCTGATCTTGATTGCACAAAAAACATAACACATGTGTGCACTACATCATATTTGCATGTTTCCCTAACTGCCTCTTTCATGACTTCAATCCAAACTTGTACAGTGTGGAAACTCAATAGAACCATGCCATTGAGGTGGTTGTAATAAGAAACCACAATGTACATGTATGTTCTGGAGCAGAGATTGGGAAAAAATATATCCACAGTTAAGTCTGCTTTCCCCTTTAACTAGGGGCATGCAAGGGTGAGCAGGGATAAATAAGTTCTGAATAGTTAGATCCTCCGGAAGCAAAGAATACACCAAATAAACGAAAATAGCAGACTCGGGTTTTATTGAGTCTGTTCATCTCAATGTCGGGTAAAAGACCTACAACATTGGAAGCAACGTCTCCAAAATGACCTTTACAGTGTTGACGGGAACGTTAAACCTCAAATCAAATGACCAAAATATAACAACGTCATGCCTGTTTAAAGAATGGATATTTTAGACACTTTTTTTAGCAATAGATTGTTGCCTGTTTGATGGTTTACCGCTAATCCCCCTGTTTATTGTTCCAAATTATCTCACTTTAAGATTTGATGACCAGTGTACATGTAAGTGATACCAATTAAAGGTTAGGTGTGAAGGGTTACCTGACCAGTGTTATCATGGGCAGATCGGCGAGTGTCTAAACTTTCCGAGAAATGAAACCTTGTGAGCAATAAACTCAGATCAGACTGTGCAGAACTTCCAGTTGATCTGAGTCTTTTCTGTGCACGCATACGCATTCAGTGCATTTCTCGGAAAGCATTTCTGATGTCACCACCATATGACATTCTAGCTCATTAACTACCGTCTTTGTCGGACATATATTACATGTTAAACTGCTTCCTGCACTCACGCAAAAAAAATTCTTTTAGCGTAAAATCAGCCTGTACATCGAGCTCTTCGTTTGCTGCGATCTGCATATCCCAGAAGCCATACTACAACAGGTTTGAACAAAGAGCAAAGACTAATAAGACTGCGCAGGCTGATGATCTGTGACTTCACCTGTCGCACAGTTTTACTGTCATGTTTTCCCAAAATTGGATGCGAAGACCGTGTGTGCAAACTATCAATGACGTGTTATTGAAAAACGTGGGAAAATTTCAGACTGCAACAAATGCACGTTAAAAATGACAGCGGGAAATTAAGTACGGCATGAAAAAAAAACTATATATGTGTGACCAGCGAAGACTACGATCATCCTGCGCATCTGTGAAGGCTTAGCTTTCTGTTCATGGAGATAGTGAAAATACTTGAGAGATTTACACAAGCTGTCTGCATTATTTATGTTTGTTGAAGCGTGCACACTTGTCTGATTATCGCTACAGGTGGTAAAACATGATTTGAATAGTTTTTATTGTCACAAAAGTAATCTAATTATTGAGAGGGGTCATACCGTCATGGTCTGCATACCGCAAGAAATGTGCGCCATTGTCCTTTTTTATGCGTCCGAGACATGGGTTTTATGCATCTTGCGCTTCCGAAAACAAATTGCATTCATAATTTGTGGGTTCCGACCGCTTCCTAATTTTGCCTCTCTTACCGGTATATGGAAAATACCTGTTGATCACAGGAGACAACAGACGTTTTACCCTCTGGTAGTAGTTTTTTTCTTATTTATTTTGTTTCCGGTGGTGGTTCTATTGGCTTGCATGAACGGTCTTGAATGTGCTAAGTACTGGAGATTTTGGATTATAATTATGGGTTACTTTAAAGCGTCGGCTTCTTCAGAAGTAGCCACATGCCATATCCCTGACCTATTTGAACTGTAACTGGCTGATTGTTATTGATAAGCACAGGCCACTTACCGTTAACTGACAGCTTGCGGCAATTGATAAAAAAAACAGCTTTTAAATAGCGATGCTTACGATATGCATTTTTATTCTAGGCTCACAGTTATTTAGAGACAAACACGGATGTTTTTGATGTTTTTTTTTGGCAGATGCACACCATTTTCATGCGTAAATACGACCAGATTGTCCTTTAATGATAGCGCTTTTTAATGAATATGTACTTAAATACTTTAACCATGAAAAATTGAAAGACCGTTTTTGCACATGAAATGTTTGAAATATTCATGACAGGGATCAGCCGAGGGGGCGATTCGGGCGACTTCTTCGCCCGAAGTTCAAGAACTTCGCCTAACCAGCCTGGAAAAGAGAAGTTGACTTCGCCCTGTTTTTTCCGACTTTTTTTTTGTCTCCAGGATCGGCTTTTCAAATGCGAAGTAATATCCATCGATAAAGGCACAAAGTTGTTAGCAAAAACACCTATTGATAATCCGATAATTAATAATCCAACTCCATGTGTTAATTGCTCGAGTCAGAAACTGACCACCTGTAGCGTTGAGCACAAGTTGTCAAATCAGTTAATTATGTAAATAGGTGAATCGGGTTAGTCCAGATCGGCATCTTTGATCTTATTTCATGGCCACTTAGACTGAGTAATCAGACTTGTCCGCGCAGCATGAGACGATCGGTCTTTTTTGATCTTGGCAATATGATTGACGCATGAAAAACGTGCGTCTCATTCTACATATCAATATAAGATAGATAGATAGAGGTGCGACTTTAACCCTTTTTTTACCAAATGGAATCTTCTTCATATACAGCAGGAGTTCAATTCAAAATTCATGGGTGTCAGGTTATGTTTTCATGAAATTTATTTGGAAAATAAGTTAATAACTGAACTTTTCGCAAACAGTGGAGGCCCTGATCAGACACCGCGTTCTGCGGCGTCTGATCTGGGCCTGCACTGTTTGCCAGGGACCCGTGTTGGGGTTTCTGGTACTAAATGGGTTAACAGGATTACCTTAACAAACAAGAGGGCCATGATGGCCCTGGATCGCTCACCTGATCCATAGTGTAACAAGTGGGCCCCAGAGAGGGCCATTATTGGCCCCAGGGCTTTAATGTGCATAATGTTGAGGGAGGTCTTAAAGGTGAAGCTTCATACCAAACATCAACAAAGGCTATAATTTGAACAATCTTGGCAAAGGTCCACTAGATGAAGCTACACATCAAATATCAAAGACCTGGGCCTAGCAGTTTCAGAGAAGAAGATTTTTAAAGATTTTCCCTGTATAAGCCTATGTAAAACCAAAGGGCCCCGGGCGGGGGCATTTTTTGCCCCAGCACTATAATTTGAACAATCTTGGTAGGGGTCCACTAGATGAAGCTTCATACCAAATATCAAAGTCCTGGGCCTTGTGGTTTCAGAGAAGAAGATTTTTAAAGATTTTCCTAAAACCAAAGGGCCCCGGGGCGGGGGCATTTTTGGCCCCAGCACTATAATTTGAACAATCTTGGTAGGGGTCCACTAGATGAAGCTTCATACCAAATATCAAAGACCTGGGCCTTGTGGTTTCAGAGAAGAAGATTTTTAAAGATTTTCCCTATATAAGCCAATGTAAAACCAAAGGGCCCTGTGGCGGGGGCATTTTTTGTCCCAGCACTATAATTTGAACAATCTTGGTAGGAGTCCACTAGATGAAGCTTCATACCAAATATCAAAGTCCTGGGCCTTGTGGTTTCAGAGAAGAAGATTTTTAAAGATTTTCCCTATATAAGCCTATGTAAAACCAAAGGGCCCCGTGGCGGGGGCATTTTTTGTCCCAGCACTAAAATTTGAACAATCTTGGTTGGGGTCCACTAGATGAAGCTTCATACCAAATATCAAAGTCCTGGGCCTTGTGGTTTCAGAGAAGAAATTTTTTTAAAGATTTTCCCTACATAAGCCTATGTAAAACCAAAGGGCCCCGGGGCGGGGGCATTTTTGGCCCCAGCACTATGATTTGAACAATCTTGGTAGGGGTCCTCTAGATGAAGCTTCATACCAAATATCAAAGACCTGGGCCTTGTGGTTTCAGAGAAGAAGATTTTTAAAGATTTTCCCTATATAAGCCTATGTAAAACCAAAGGGCCCCGTGGCGGGGGCATTTTTTGTCCCAGCACTATAATTTGAACAATCTTGGTAGGGGTCCACTAGATGAAGCTTCATACCAAATATCAAAGACCTGGGCCTTGTGGTTTCAGAGAAGAAGATTTTTAAAGATTTTCCCTATATAAGCCTATGTAAAACCAAAGGGCCCCGGGGCGGGGGCATTTTTGGGCCCAGCACTATAATTTGAACAATCTTGGTAGGGGTCCACTAGATGAAGCTTCATACCAAATATCAAAGACCTGGGCCTTGTGGTTTCAGAGAAGAAGATTTTTAAAGATTTTCCCTATATAAGCCAATGTAAAACCAAAGGGCCCCGTGGCGTGGGCATTTTTTGTCCCAGCACTAAAATTTGAACAATCTTGGTAGGGGTCCACTAGATGAAGCTTCATACCAAATATCAAAGTCCCGGGCCCTGTGGTTTCAGAGAAGAAGATTTTTAAAGATTTTCCCTATATAAGCCTATGTAAAACCAAAGGGCCCCGGGGCGGGGGCATTTTTGGCCCCAGCACTATAATTTGAACAATCTTGGTAGGGGTCCACTAGATGAAGCTTCATTCCAAATATCAAAGACCTGGGCCTTGTGGTTTCAGAGAAGACGATTTTTAAAGATTTTCCCTATATAAGCCTATGTAAAACCAAAGGGCCCCAGGGCGGGGGCATTTTTGGCCCTAGGGCTATAATTTGAACAATCTTCGGAGAGGTCCACTAGGTGAAGCTTCACACCATATATCAAAGACCTGGGCCTTGTGGTTTCAGAGAAGAAGATTTTTAAAGATTTTCCCTATACAAGCCTATATATGTAAACCCAAAGGGGGGGGGGGGGGGGGGGCAATTCTGGCCAAAGAGCCATAATTTGAACAATCTTGGTAGAGGTCCACTAGATGAAGCTTCATACCAAATATCGAAGAACTAGGCCTTTCGGTTTCAGAGAAGAAGATTTTTAAAGATTTTCTCTGTATAAGCCTATGTTAAACCAAAGGCCCCCGGGGCAGGGGCATTTTTGGCCCTAGGGCTATAATTTGAACAATCTTGGTAGAGGTCCACTAGGTGAAGCTTCACACCAAATATCAAAGACCTGGGCCTTGTGGTTTCAGAGAAGAAGATTTTTAAAGATTTTCCCTATATTAGCCTATGTAAACCCAAAGGCCCCCAGGGCGGGGGCATTTCTGGCCCAAGGACCATAATTTGAACAATCTTTGTAGAGGTCCACTAGATGAAGCTTCATACCAAATATCAAAGACCTGGGCCTTGTGGTTTCAGAGAAGAAGATTTTTTAAGTTTTTGGTGAAAAAAATCTATTTTTGGCTACTGTGACCTAGATGTGCAACGGACCGGAACCATTTGAACAACTTTGAAAGGGGACCACCTAAGGATCATTCCTGTGAAGTTTGGTCAAAATCCGATCAGTGGTTTAGGAGGAGATGTCGTTTAAAGAAATTGTTTACGCACGGACGCACGGACGGACGCACGGACGCACGACGGACAAAAAGTGATCCCAAAAGCTCACCTCGTCACTACGTGACGGTGAGCTAATAAAAACTGTGGTTTCAAGTCCCAACCAGGCGCTAAGATGGGAACTAGAAAAAGGGGAATATAGGATATGATAGATGAAAAGAACATATAAAAAACTGCCCCGTTGCACCTGCAGCAACGGTCGCACAGATCGAAACTACCGCCCGACTTCACAACATGACTCATAATCTGGAGGTGAGATTAAATCGGTTGTTTCCCTTTAGCGCCCTTCAGTGACTAAGTGAGCGGGACATCGAGAAAATGAAAGTAGATAAGTAGTTGATGTCTGATAATTGCTGCTAAGCCTGCTATAATCGAGATACCGATGTGCATAATCATTCAGCAAGTGCAACAGCAACATTGGTATGTAATTCGCAACGATATCACACCCGCACACTGTATTTCTAAATTGCAAATAAACAACGATATTTACGGAAATTACCGAAAATGCGGCTCGACAATGTCCGTAATTTATAAGTTTTTCTCGAGCCCTACTTCTCCCTCTTGTCCCTGATTTCGCCCTGTCAGTGCTGGAGGGAGAAGTCACTTCTCCCTGCTTCCTGGGCCTAGGATGATCCCTGCATGATAGAAAAAATAATTAGGTTCGGCGGGTAAAAGCTAGGCACGGTCAGGTAACCGGAACCACACATATATTTTATATTGGCCTAAAGTTAAAGACAGCAAGATTTACTAAAAACCAATAAAATAGGCACAGTGCACATAAAAAAAATATTTAAATCAGTTTTGCCAGCAATATTTTTTCCCAATTTCATTATAAGGGACCACACCGCTAATAAGACCACTTTTACGAAGTCTAGAAAGTGATCTTAATAGCGGAATGTTACTGTAAATACTGATCATTCTCAGACAATAATGAAGTCCTAGTCACATTTCCTCGTTGGTGCTAACTGGAAACATGGCTATGGATAGAACTTTTAAAACACTTTATTTGGGCTATCATAACCATGGCTAACGTGACAGGTCGTTGAAATAATATTCCGAATTTAAATAATGATTACTATTCAGAACAATAGTACAAATGCTATCTAATAAAATCGGACCGAAACGACCCAGGCCGAATCGACCCAGGGCCGAAACGACCCAGGTCGAAACGACTCAGGACCGAAACGTCCCGGATTCGTTGATCGAGGTCATCTTGTCACGGGGCGTGATAGCTCAGTGGTTAGTGCACTTGCCTCTGATGCTAGAGGTCCCGGGTTCGATCCCCGGCAGCGGCGATAAAATTTCAGTGTCCGAACACGCTCAATTGGCATCATTTGCAGGGATGAATGTCATAAAGTGCACTGTCCTTCGGATCGGGACGTTAACTGGAGGCCCCCTGTGCAGGGAGAATCAGAACCATCCCCTGTGCAGGTAAAAGATCCCTACCGTAATTACATGATTACTGTGTAGGCTTTCATCCTGCAAAACCTGGAGTGTATGTAATATCAGAATCAGAATCAGAATTGTTACTGGTGACACGTCAAATGACATTCATACACCAGGACCTGTGATGTGGGAAGTTAGTCCATAGCTCTAACCAAAGAGGTAAATTTAGCTACACAATCATCAGCACCTTCAGCTGTCGAGATAATCGAATCGGGAAGGGCATTCCAATCTCTAATGGTTCTATAAGATAAAATAATATACACCTGCGGTAATGGTCAAATGTGACCGACGCAGTATCAGAAGATAGATAGATAGATAGTATAAGATAAAATAAGACAGGAGCTCCTAGGAGCTTTTTCTTCCGAGTGCTTGCTAATCCTCCTTGCATGGACTGTTGCCCCAATTTTTATTTTCAAAACTTAAGATGTCTGCAGGTGACACGTCAAATGGCATTATTTCACCAAGAATTCACTTGAGTATAGACCTTTGTCCGACTACTAGTTCTTACCTGATTTATGTGCAGTCACCTACAATATTTGGGACTCGCTTTCGGAATAATTTTGAGTAGCTTTGTCCTATTTTCTACAATAATCTTATCTTGTAGAAATTCGGCTATATAACAGAAGATTTTGTCTTCACATTAATGCAGGTGAATTCATTTGTTCAATAAAATTATTTTCAAGCCCGAATATTTTTCACGTGTTTACACCGGATGTAATTTTCCAGTTATTTCCCTTCGCGGAAATGTCTCGTGTTGCCCCGGACTACGAGTGAAGCTATTTACAAAATTGGTGTTTTTATTGATGTGTGTGTATTGTCCGAATATTGTAATTGTACTGCCAGAAAATTGCTGTAAGTCTTTGAGGGAATTAACAGTTAAACTGTTATGTATTAAATTTAAATGCTAGATATTGTTTCTGAATTCTGATTTGCCAGTAACGGCGTAATGTATTTTTGATAACCCGTATGTGGGACCAGGACTGGGGACGGGACAAGGAAGAAGTCTTACCTGGGTAAATGGTTGATAATCTCCCTGGCAGAGGCTCTGGTCTTGTTGCTTTGAGTGGCCAATCTAGACTGAGGAGCGTGGTCTCTTCTGCATGCTTTTCTCGCTTCCTGGGTTCTATGTTTTATTCAAGTGGATAAAACCCATGGAATCGAGACAATTCATCGACAAGACAATTCATCGACACGGTTTTTGGAGACAATTCATCGACACAATTGAAGACAACTCATCGACACTTTTTGAAGACAATTCATCGACACATTATTATGTTGAAATTATACACAAGCTGATAAAATGAAGACAATGTTTTGAAAATAAAATTATCTATTATCACATTTATGATCAAAATTACGAATTTAGAAAAAATTAATTCAATCTTTTGGCTTATTGACCATTTTAACCGCATTAGTTTGCCTCGTCTGATTTGATGTCGCAAAACAGTGACTGTCGGGGAGCTGTCTCAAAGTAGTTGAGGATAGCATGTAGCTTTTAGGGTGCTGAGTGCTATGTAGTGGCAGTATTGATAGTACGACCACTGGAGTTGAAGGATAATTTAGCCTCGAGATTTGTACAATTCGCATTTAGATACATAATTCTGATCATGAGATATAAACCGTGTCGGTGAATTATCATCTAGATAATAAGCCTATGCGATGGACCTTGATTAATCCCACTTTAGGGGTAAAAGTTCAGTTTAACCATTTTTGTACCAAATGGAATCCTCCTCCTTATATATAGCATGAGTCCATTTAAAAATGTAGGGTTGTCAGGTTGTGTTTTCAACTAAATTTGTTTTGGAAAATAGCTGAACTTTTTGCAAACAGTGTAGGTCCTGATCAGACGCCGCGTTCTGCGGCGTCTGAGCTGAGCCTACACTGTTTGCCAGGGTACCCGTTTTGGGGTATATGGCATTGAATGGGATTATGTTTACTTTTCATATTTCTGCCTATAAACGTTAGGCGTTATCGTTGGAATCGTTTCGATTTGAGCAGAATCTTATTTAATGCTGAAAATTTAGGGGAAAAATGCAAACATACATGTAACTCACAATCAAGCTTCACTTGCCATCTTTTTTATTTTGATTATGAAAGTTTTGAATAATATTTGACCAAGTTCCGTATACATTTTCTTTTATGCGGATAAAAGGGTCTATAAGCCAAACTATTGAATTAAATGTTT
The DNA here is from genome assembly GCA_963580285.1 of Lucinisca nassula. Lineage (NCBI taxonomy): Eukaryota > Metazoa > Mollusca > Bivalvia > Lucinida > Lucinidae > Lucinisca > Lucinisca nassula. The sequence goes on along the minus strand of OY757013.1, from coordinate 166,617,094 downwards.
CTAAATTCGTTATTTTGATCATAAACGTGATAAAAGATAATTTTATTTTCAAAACAGTGTCTTCATTCTATCAACTAGTGTATAATTTCAACATAATAATGTGTCGATGAATTGTCTTCAAAAAGTGTCGATGAGTTGTCTTCAATTGTGTCGATGAATTGTCTCCAAAACCCGTGTCGATGAATTGTCTTGTCGATGAATTGTCTTGTTCCCAAACCCATCACCTTCCGGTCGGCGTTTCTGGATAGCTCACGACACAACACTCCTCCCCACTTTATCTTGAAGGCCTTGTCACCAGCTGCCAGGTTCATCCTTGAGTGGGACTGATGTCCCACTGTCACTTCGGGCTTGGACGAGACTAGAAGTCTCAGTCTATTGTCTGGCTTGAAGGAGACAAAGAAGCCTCACTTGCAAGCTGCTGTGTTGAGTCTAGCTTGTTATTTGACAGCTTGAGCGGACAAAGAAGACACACTCAATTTGCTGTCTGGCCATCTCGTTAAGTCCAACAGATTTCGAACTAGAAGTCCAGAAATCGTGACAGAACTAGAAGCTCAATGTCATTTAGTGGACTATTACAGAAATCCGCGGATAGACTGCCGTCTAGAAGACACATTTCTGGATTTGTGCGATCTAGAAAATCAATCTTTCCTTCATTCTTAGTGGATACTTCCAAAACATCAGCACAGTTTGTTAACCAGTGAACTTAAGTAATCAGTAAACCTAATGGTTACCGGGTAATTCTTTATCCGTGTGCATCTTCTAGTAACAATTTGTCTTTCATCTCTGTGATTGTCTCCTTATGGCATATCCCATTATTATGCCCCCAACTTTGAAAAAGTTGGAGGGGCATATTGCTTCTGCCTCGTTCGTCCGTTCGTCTGTTCGTCCGTTCGTCCGTTCGTCCGTCCGTTACGCTTTTGATGCATAGCATAACTAAAGAACCGTGTATGCTAGGGTTTTGAAATTTCATATATGGATTCCTCATGGAAAATTAGCTGACGCGTATTTTTTTTCTAGTCTGGATTATGCCCCCTTCAAGAGTTATTGCCCTTTGAAATTTTTTTAATAAAATCTTGTCAGCAAGATATCTCAAAAACTATTGGAGCTAGAGCCTTGAAAGTTGGTGATTATATTGGTGGTGATGAGTAGATGAACTGATTAACTTTTGACAAAATTCTGAAAAATACTTTGTGAGTTATGGCCCTTTGTCATTTTGGTAATTTGTGCCCATTGTAATGTATGCTAAAAGTGATGCATAGCATAACTTTAGAACCGTGTATGCTGGGGTTTTGAAATTTCATATATGGATTCCTCATGGAAAATTATCTGACGCGTATTTTTTTTCTTGTCCGGATTATGCCCCTTTTAAGAGTTATTGCCCTTTGAAATTTTTTTAATAAAATTTTGTCAGCAAGATATCTCAAAAATTGTTGGAACTAGAGCCTTGAAAGTTGGTGAATATATTGGTGGTGATGAGTAGATGAACTGATTAACTTTTGACGAAATTCCGAAAAATACTTTGTGAGTTATGGCCCTTTGTCATTTTGGTAATTTGTGCCCATTGTAATGTATGCTAAAAGTGATGCAAAGCATATCTTTAGAACCGTGTATGCTAGGGTTTTGAAATTTCATATATGGATTCCTCATGGAAAATTAGCTGATGCGTATTTTTTTTCTCGTCCGGATTATGCCCCTTTTAAGAGTTATTGCCCTTTGAAATTTTTTTAATAAAATCTTGTCAGCAAGATATCTCAAAAACTATTGGAGCTAGAGCCTTGAAAGTTGGTGATTATATTGGTGGTGATGAGTAGATGAACTGATTAACTTTTGACAACATTCCGAAAAATAGTTTGTGAGTTATGGCCTTTTGTCATTTTGGTAATTTGTGCCCATTGTAATGTATGCTAAAAGTGATGCATAGCATAACTTTAGAACCGTGTATTCTAGGGTTTTGAAATTTCATATATGGATTCCTCATGGAAAATTAGCTGACGCGTATTTTTTTTCTTGTCCGGATTATGCCCCTTTTAAGAGTTATTGCCCTTTGAATTTTTTTTTAATAAAATTTTGTCAGCAAGATTTCTCAAAAACTATTGGAGCTAGAGCCTTGAAAGTTGGTGAATATATTGGTGGTGATGAGTAGATGAACTGATTAACTTTTGACGAAATTCCGAAAAATACTTTGTGAGTTATGGCCCTTTGTCATTTTGGTAATTTGTGCCCATTGTAATGTATGCTAAAAGTGATGCATAGCATATCTTTAGAACCGTGTATGCTAGGGTTTTGAAATTTCATATATGGATTCCTCATTGAAAATTAGCTGACGCATATTTTTTTTCTCGTCCGGATTATGCCCCTTTTAAGAGTTATTGCCCTTTGAAATTTTTTTAATAAAATCTTGTCAGCAAGATATCTAAAAAATTATTGGAGCTAGAGCCTTGAAAGTTGGTGAATAGATTGGTGGTGATGAGTAGATGAACTGATTAACTTATGACAAAATTCCGAAAAATACTTTGTGAGTTATGGCCCTTTGTCATTTTGGTAATTTGTGAAAAACTTTGTCATCGTTCTAGCGCCTACATTTCTTCACCAATTTCAATATAACTTCACACAAATGTTCCTTATAAAAAAAACTCGAGGGAGTTCGACTTTCAAGGTCATGACCTCAAGGTCAAGGTCACTGTGGCTATTTTTAGAAAAACTTTGTCATCGCTCTAGCGCCTTCATTTCTTCACCAATTTCAATGTAACTTCACACAAATGTTTCTTATGACAATATCTCAGCGAGTTCGACTTTCAAGGTCATGACCTCAAGGTCAAGGTCACTGTAGCTATTTTTAGAAAAAACTTTGTCATCGCTCTAGTGCCTACATTTCTTCACCAATTTCAATATAACTTCACACAAATGTTCCTTATAAAAAAATCTTGAGCGAGTTCGACTTCAAAGTCATGACCTCAAGGTCAAGGTCACTGTGGCTATTTTTAGAAAAACTTTGTCATCGCTCTAGGGCCTACATTTCTTCACCAATTTCAATATAACTTCACACAAATGTTTCTTATGACAATATCTCAGCAAGTTCGACTTTCAAGGTCATGACCTCAAGGTCAAGGTCACTATGGCCATTTTAAGAAAAACTTTGTCATCACTCTAGCGCCTACATTTCTTCACTGATTTCAATATAACTTCAAACAAATGTGCCTTATGACAATATCTCAAGTGTGTTCGACTTTCAAGGTCATGACCTCAAGGTCAAGGTCACTGTGGCTATTTTTAGAAAAACTTTGTCATTGCTCTAGCGCCTACATTTCTTCACTGATTTCAATATTACTTCACACAAATGTTCCTTATGACAATATCTCAAGTGTGTTCGACTTTCAGGGTCATGACCTCAAGGTCAAGGTCACTGTAGCTATTTTTAGAAAAAAAATTGTCATCGCTCTAGCGCCTACATTTCTTCATCGATTTCAATATAACTTCACACAAATGTTCCTTATGACAATATCTCTAGCGAGTTCCACTTTCAAGGTCAAGGTCACTGTGGCTATTTTTAGAAAAACTTTGTCAATGCTCTAGCGCTTACATTTCTTCACCGATTTCAATATAACTTCACACAAATGTTCCTTATGACAATATCTCAAGCCATTTCAACTTTCAAGGTCAAGGTCACAATGGCTATTTTTAGAAAAACTTTGCTATCGCTCCAGCGGCTACATTTCTTCACCGATTTTAATATAACTTCACACAAATGATCCTGATGACAATACCTCGAAAGAGTTTGACTTTCAAGGTCAAGGTCACTGTGGCTATTTTTAGAAAACCTTTTTCATTGCTCTAGCGCTTACATTTTTTCACCAATTTCAAAATTGATTCACACAAATGTTCCTTATGACAATATCTGTAGCGAGTTCCATTTTCAAGGTCAAGGTCACTGTGACTATTTTTAGAAAAACTTTGTCAATACTCTAGCGCTTACATTTCTTCACCAATTTCAATATAATTTCACACAAATGTTCCTTAAGACAATATCTCGAGCGATTTCGACTTTCAAGGTCAAGGTCACTGTGGCTATTTTTTGAAAAAAAACTGTCATCGCCCTAGCAACTACATTTCTTCACTGATTTCAATATAACTTCACACAAATGTTCCTTATGATAATACCTCGAGTGAGTTTGACTTTCAAGGTCAAGGTCACTGTGGCTATTTTTAGAAAAACTTTGACATGGCTCTAGCGCTTACATTTCTTCACCGATTTCAGTATAACTTCACACAAATGTTCCTTATGACAATATCTCGAACTATTTCGACTTTCAAGGTCAAGGTCACTGGGGCTATTTTTAGAAAATCTTTGTCATCGCTCTAGTGCCTACATTTATTGATGGATGTTAATAGAACTTCACACAAATGTTTCTTATGGTAATATCTCGAGTTGCTTGGTCATGACCTCAAGGTCAAGGTCACTATGGCTATTTTTAGAAAAACTTTGTCATTGCTCTACCGCCTACATTTATGATTTTAATCTAACTTCACACAAAAGATGCTTATGATAATACCTTGAGCAAGATCTACTGCGCGGCCATGGCCTCAAGTCAAGGTCCCTATGACTATTTTTAGAGAAATATTGTCATCACTCTAGAACCTACATTTATGGATGGATTTTTGAACAAACTTTACATGTTCTGCAACGGAAGGTCAGGTGGTTTTTCTCCGGGTACTCCGGTTTTCGCCCACCTATGATTAACAATCGGCTCGATATGAGTGAAATAATCTTGAAAGGGCCGTAAAACCCAAACCAAAAAAAAAAAAAAAAAAAAAAAACAAACTTTACACAAATGTTGCATATGATAATATCTCAAGCAAGTTGGACTTTTGCTATTTCAGTGTTTTCCACACACGAAGTTGTCTTGTGCGAGGGGATTTGTATCGCATGCGATGCCTTGTTTTTTTTAATAAAATCTTGTCAGCAAGTCCATATCTTGAGAACTATTAGAGCTTTATTAATCATTCTTGGTACAAACTTGCATCCAGGCATTGCAACTTCAACGCAAGCATCCATATCTGACATTGACCTATATTTCATGGTTCACTGACTTCGTGAATTATTGCGACCACCCTGACTTTCACCATTTCTCGAAAACTATTAAAGCTTTTTAAATTATAATTGGTACAAACTTGCATCTAGGAATTCCAACTGCAACGCAAGCATCCATATTTGACTTTTACCCATATTTCATGGTTCACTGACTTTGTGAATTATTGCGACCACCCTGACTTTCTATCTAATGTAAGAGTCCATTTCTCAAGATCTATTAGAGCTTCATTAATTGTATTTGGTACAAGCTTGCATTTAGGAATTGAAACTTCAATGCAAGTATCCATTTCTGACCTTGACCTACATATTATGGTTCACTGACTTTGTAAAATAGTGTGACAACCCTAACTTTGACCCTGATGTAAGAGTCTGTTTTTAAGAGTTACTTGGTACATGCTTGCAACTACGAGTGAAATTTTTATGCAGGCATCCATGTTTGACCTTGACCTAGATTTCATGGTTTGGTGACTTTGCGCCCCCACAGGCGCGACATAGCCTTCGGGGGAATTCTTGTTGTATGTTTTTGAGTCTTTAACAATATTTGTTGAATATTTGCCAGCTAAGGTCAAGCAAAGGTTGGGGGCATTGTGTTTTACAAACACCATTTCTAGTTTTTTTTCCTCCCTGCCCAGCTAATTGTACCTGAATGGAGCCACCCACATTTACCGTGAACCTGACCCATTCAACATCTGGCCTGGTGCAGTTATGACAACCACCGAAGGGCAAAACTACAGCTTGTGTGTCAGATAGATTCATTTTCTGTTTACCTGACACCAAGACCCAACGTCCCAATCAACACCGCCTAGGCCACCCCGGAGACGCCGCCCCTAACCCTGCGTGATCCTTACCAGAGATGAAATGACATCTCCATTCCTGCCACCCAAGGAAACCAGCATAGCTTATATGCATGGACAGTCAGACTTGCACTACCCCGTCCGGGCAGGCCCGGATCCCCTAAGTAGATTACTAGTACTCATGTGCGGTATGCTGCACATGGCATCAGAGGATCTGAATTCCTTAACTGCCTGTATTTTAATATTAAGCTTTATTGGGATAATCCCTCAACCCATTGAGCTAGCTGACCCTTGAAGCTCCCTGAACAATAAAAACCATGTTAAACTTGAATGAGTCTTTTCAAAATCTTGCCTAGAAGATAGTACCCAAGATAACTGGTAAACAATACTGTGGCTAATTTACAGAGTTCTAGTTAATTCCAAATTAGGAGTAATTTACTCCAACTTTTTCATTTCTGACTCCCAACTTTTTGAAAAGTATGGTATAACTCCAACTTTTTCTGGAGGACTGCATTTTTACTCCAATTTTCAAAACCCTGGGGAGAACCCTGCTAAAATCTCATTCCTGTTCATTCAAATGTGTTTTTAACGGAGGCAAAGAGAAACTGCTATTTATAAGCCTATACTCGTTCAACTCCAGCTAAAATCTATTTTTGTTCATTCAACTGTATCTTTCTTATGGAGGCAAAGAGAAACTGCTATGTATAAGCCTATACTCTTTCTACTCCATTTTAAAATCTTTTATTCATTCATATGTGTCTATCTTTAATTTGGAGGCAAAGAGAAACTGCTATTTTATAAGCCTATACTCTTTCTACTCCATTTTAAACTTTCAAACGTTTGGAAGCATTCACATATCAAAATAAAGGGACCTGTATCATTAGGTTTGGACAAATTTTCTTTGCTGTTTTAAAAGCCTTATTTGCCATCATTATTTTGACTAGTTTTGCCTGTCATAGTTTGCATTTGTCAAGTCACTTGGTATTTTCTTGCCTTGCACTTTAGTGAAAACTTTTCCTAGTGGCTAGAAGCCTACTTAGAAACTTTTCATCAAGCCAATCCAAAATTTTGTGTAGAAGACAACTGGTTCTTCCACCGATGATCTGTAAACACCAACGTGGATCATTCCATATGATGTTTTATTCGCCTGTCGTTCAGATCTTGTCCATCAATCCCATTAGCAGTCAGTCGTTGTACCCGGGATTCTGTTAGTGAGCTGACTGTTAATGGAAAACACCTTTTCTTTCCCCATTGGAATGTCTCTTTCCTTCCACAGCTTGGGATTTGCACTGGTGTTGTACTCTATTAAGAACAGATTTCATACTTAGACATGCTTGGCTGTCTATCAGCATATCCCTAGCAGTATTTTGAAATAGCTTCCCAAATCCGATGCGTCTCTAAATGTGGCAGTGGCAAGGGTCAGAACTTGGTCAGCTGTTCTTCCAAAGATCTTTCCCATCTTGAAATGATTGCTGGAATTTCATTCCTGCTGTTTCCCAATCTATCCTCAAATTTCTTCCCAGTCCTGCAGTGATTGCGAAGAAATCCAAAGCTTTGCCCTCGAAAGACCAATATAGGTAATCACAACATTCTCTGTCGAACCATTTTAAAACTGACCAGCAGCTTTCAATCTTGTGTCTGTCAGAAAAACATCCAGCACACATTTCCATCAAATTCATGTTCTTTGGAAGCTGGAAATTTGAGGATAGATTGGGAAACAGCAGGAATGAAATTCCAGCAATCATTTCAAGATGGGAAAGATCTTTGGAAGAACAGCTGACCAAGTTCTGACCCTTGCCACTGCCACATTTAGAGACCCGCCTGAAAAGCATCAGATGCAGGAGGCTATTTCAAAATTCTGTCAGGGATGTGCTGATGAATAGACAGCCAAGCAGGTTTTTGAACATTCTAGAAGTATGGAGGCTGCTCTTAATGGAGTTAAACAACACCAGTGCAAATCCCAAGCGGTGGAAGGAAAGAGACATTCCAATGGGTAAAGAAAAGATGTTTTCCATGAACAGTCAGCTCACTAACAGAATCCCGGGTACAACGACTGACTGCTAATGGGATTGATGGACAAGATCTGAACGACAGAAGAATGAACATCAAATGGAATGATCCACGTTGGTATTTACAGATAATCGGTGGACAGATCATCGGTGGAAGAACAAGTTGTCTAATGACTTCTACACAAAATTTTGAAATAGCTTCCCAAATCCGATGCGTCTCTAAATGTGGCAGTGGCAAGGGTCAGAACTTGGTCAGCTGTTCTTCCAAAGATCTTTCCCATCTTGAAATGATTGCTGGAATTTCATTCCTGCTGTTTCCCAATCTATCCTCAAATTTCTTCCCAGTCCTGCAGTGATTGCGAAGAAATCCAAAGCTTTGCCCTCTAAAGACCAATTTAGGCAATCGTAACATTCTCTGTCGAACCATTTTAAAACTGACCAGCAGCTTTCAAACTTGTGTCTGTCAGAAAAACATCCAGCACACATTTCCATCAAATTCATGTTCTTTGGAAGCTGTTTCAGATCACCACGCTTCACTCTCCATGAGTGTCTAGAAGACTCCTCAGGAGATATGTTATCACTCGCTTTTTCCCACATCAGTGCGGTATGCCATGGTGACCTTGACCTAGAAGTACTAGCATAAGTGTCCTGACACGCTCGACCTTGAATATGTCCTTGGTGACCTTGACATCCGGTGTCGAGCGTATAATCTTGTATGCGACCCTGACCTTGCATATCTGGAGCATGACCTTGGCTTCTCATGCTTTCTTGGTGACCTTGACCTGTCATACTTTCTTGATGGTGACCTTGGCCTGCCATGCCTTCTTGAAGAGTCAACCTGTCATGCCTTCTATGTGTCCTTGACATGTTATGCCTTCTAGATGTCCTTGATATTCCATGCCTTCTTGAAGGGGACCTTGACGCTTCACGTCCTCTTGAAGGTGACTGACCTTCCTTACCCTCCTGAAGGTGACCTTGACATCATGACCTTGAAGGTGATTTCCTCATATCATGTCATCTTGAAGGCGTTCTTGACCTTTCATGCCTTCTAGAAAGTGACCTTGACAATTCCTGTCTTCTTGAAGGGGAGCTTAACCTTCCATGCCGCCTAGGTGACCTTGACAATTCCTGTCCTGAAGGTGAGCTTGACCTTCCCTCCTAGGTGACCTTGACAATTTCTGTCTTCCTGAAGGTGAGCTGGACCATCTATGCCTTCTAGAAGGTGTCTCCAATCTTGGCTTAATCTGCCGTCTAGTGGTTGGTTTTGACCTTTAACCTCTGGAGTTTAACCCTGGTCTGGTTTGCCTTCTTGACAATGACCATAAACTGCTGGACTCTTCGCACTTCCTACCATGTGATCTTGACCATGAATGTCTTTTACGGCTGTAGGAATCATATTCACTGGCATGAGGCCTATCTTTTTTCTTAACTCCATTTTCATATCTGCTTTCGGAGAGACCAAAGACTATTTTTTCACGTGAAACTATTTTTTCATTCTTGTATGATGATGTCGACCAAAGCGCATGTGTCTAGAAGACTCCAAGCACTCCGGTGAACCATCTGGCTGATCAGTCACTTCTTTCTGTTCATTTTTAAACTCTTTCTGAGATCCAATGCATGTCCTCTTCTGTTCCTTCCTAGCCATGAGGATTAGAAATCAACTCCATGACTGCTCTACTGTTCTTGGCAATGGGGATTAGAAATCAACCCAATTAGCTCTACTCTTCCTAGCCATGAGGATTAGAAATCAACTGCATGACTGCTCTACTACTGTTCTTGGTCATGGGGATTAGAAATCAACGCCATGCCCACTACATTCTTCTATCAATTCTGTTCACGTGAAAGCATTTCTTCATCCTTTGACTGATGGTGTCGTCCGGCGCCTGTGTATCTAGAAGACGACTAATGCTCCATCAAGCCATCTGTCTGGTCAATAATCTTTGCCTCAACATTTGCTATCTTATTTGTGCAAGGAGTGACAAATACAAACTTGTGTAAAGTGTAATATAAATATTTCAAGAATAACCTCTGTGTATAGAATGCTCCAGAGACCCTTTCCCAAAATATTTATCCTTTTTTTTCTGGCTTTTCGACAGGCAGAACACTTTTCAATAATTTTCGCGTATAGAATACTGCGAAAACCCTAGAAAAGTCTGTCTTAAGTGATAAGCAGTTATTTACTAACAATTCTGAGAATACATTAGTCCAGTCCGGTAACTTTGCATGGCCGTTTATTTTGCGCACCCTGCATTCGCATTTTCACAAACTATATCCCTAATTATCAATTCCACTATATTCAGTGCATCGGCATTAAGTTTAACTTTAACCCGAAAAAGATGTCCTGCACGTGCAGTGAAATAGCCTCGCGGAACCCCCCAATTTTTCTCAAAATACGAACTCTTAAAAGTCAAGACTGAGTTTAAAACTAGCCAAAGTCGCTATTCCCTTGATTCTAAACTTACTGCTTCTGACAACATTGCAGAAGAACGAATCAACAACTTATGAGTCAACCCTCATGTTCAAACTGTTCAAAAAACATTGTGCGCAACGTTAGGTGACAACATTTGTAGTTCAATTTCAAGGGGGTATCCCTTTTCATAGTATTCTTTGTCCTGTATATTAATAACTTCAGAGGCCAATTTTCATTGCAGCTGGTCGATAGGGAAATGCTGCAATGTTGTTGACTGAAAATTGAGTGGTGGCTTGAACAAAGTCACACATAGCTATATAAACTTTATATGCGCAATGTTACCGGACCGCACCGTACTTCTAAAACGTTAGAACAATGCTTTTTAATGGATGGCTGGCTTCTTTTAAGTAATAAGCAGTTCTTTTTAACTATTTTGGGTATAGAATACTCCTAAAATGTAAGAACTATGCTTTTTCAATATATGGCTGTTTGCCAATTCTTTTCAATACAACAAATTTGAAGAAAAAGGACTATTTTCGGTTTAGAAAACTCAAGAAAATAACCCTTTCTCGTCTGCAACCAACCAACCCCTTCAAAAATGCAGACAGCTATTTGTCACCAATTTTATTCAAGAAAGTACTTTGTGTATAGAATACGCCAAAGATTTTACGTAGGTTTCTTGAATTTATACCACAATGATACAGGTTAGGGATTTCTTTTATAATAATGGTCGCGTATAAAATACAGCGAACAATCGAAGAAAAGTACATGTAAATCTTGGTTTAGAAAACACAGAGATTACCTTTTCTTCTTTCTTGACAACCAGGTATTCCTCTGCCATTCCACGGAGAAAATCAGCCACCCAACCAGGCAAAACTAAACCCCAACTGGCAAGGGACAATTTAGAATTTTTTCAAACTAAAAATTACCCCAAGAAAAAACTGGCAGAAGACAAACAAAAATCAATCCAATTAGCTAAACTTAAATTAATTTAAGACTGCCTTAAGAATTGGTTCATTCAGCTAAATGCCAAACTCACCGGTTGTCCCCAAAACTGACCGGCTCCACGTTGTTGAAAAAATAAACAGGCCAAACCAAGAAGCTAAATGCCTCAGAACTTCACCTGCCTACAATTTCAACCTGTCAGGCTATCAAGAGTTGAACCCTTCACAGTTCCCTCTGTAAACAAAAGGAACCGCGTATCATGTTCACCGTCCTCCACGTCCGAAAACGTGAAGTAAATTTGAACCCTTCACAATCCCCAACGTTAAATAAATAACGAAGTGGACCGCGTATCATGTTCACCGTCCCTCACGAATCCGAGGATAACTCGTGAAGTAGTAATACACCTCTAACGAAATGACCGGAGAATTCCCCCTTCCGTTTTATCGCTCGTCGCCAAATAATGTATTTTTGATAGCCCGTATGTGGGACCAGGACTGGGGACGGGACAAGGAAGAAGTCTTACCTGGGTAAATGGTTGATAATGTCCCTGGCAGAGTCTCTGTTCTGGTTGCTTTGAGTGGCCAATCTAGACTGAGAAGCGTGGTCTCTTCTGCATGCTTTTCTCGCTTCCCAGGTACCAAATACAAACAAAATACAAATACAAATAATTTATTGGTCTAAAATCCAGCCACAGGATTGTCACCAAACACAATACAATTTCTTATTTTAACCTATATGATACTAGATCTACTATGACATTTAATATGCCTTAAGCATTATATTTGGTTTAATATGTAGTAGTACGGACAATAAGATTTCTGAAATAGATTCACCCCTTTGGCACCTTCAGCCGTCCCCCGGCCAAAAGACAATCAGTGCCAGAACACAGACCACCGGAACCCCCTGACCTTGAAAGGTCAGATGGTTCCCATCCCCTGCATATACAAATATATTGAAAGTTTTTACAACACCAAAAAAAAAAAAAAAAAAAAGAAAGAAATGAGGATCTTCTTCTAAAAATTCCGATATCTCCCCTCATCCCCGCCCAGAACACAGACCGCGGGGACCCAATAGAACCGCCTCTATGAGGCGGCCCCATCGAGCACCCACAATCCACACTTCCTGGCAGAAACAAGAAAAACACTGCATACCCCCAAACCCCAGTTTAGGGGGCATACAATGTAAAAGTGGGGCTGAAGGGGGTACAAATCATGCATTCATGCTTTCGCAAAGACTTGTCTAAACTAATTACTGTTTACCCTATTACGCATATTTACAATCTCATTTCTTTCATTATATAGCTCATGTATGAATGATATGCACAGTACATTTAAGTCATAATCTTTACTAGTCATAAGAAACTTAAACTTATCTGTATTAGTCATGCCACTAAAGGATGGATAAATATGACAAATTTTGTCAAAAAACAATTCCCTACTAGTTTCTAGTTTAGAGCATGACATAACAAAGTGTATCTCATCTTCCACCTCAGTATGGCACAACTGGCACACTCTATCTCGCAGAGGTATTTTCCTGTATCTTCCTTCTTCGATATGAAGTTTATGACAACTTATTCGTATTTTGGCATAAGTGCATACTTCTTTTTTCAGATTGTTACTGGACAATAAATATTTTTCAAGACTGTAAAATGATTTAAGTGTACGGTAGGTCCTAAGCTTGTTTCCATTAATAATATTTGAACTATCATCAACTAAACACTTTCTCCAAAAGAGTACGTAAGAATCCTTTAATCTCGTCATAATGGCGTGTAATAATCTGCCATTTGAAAATGTACCTTGGTTTTCCCATACATGTGAAAAGCCAACTTTGTCAAAAAATGATTTAACAAAATGGGCAAATCCAACCTCCCTACAACTGGCATCCCTGTAAGCATTATATACAAGTTTGCTATCATTCATATTTGTGATATGCAACCAAAACTTAATACAGGATTTTAAAGAATATATTGCGAGAGGGAACATGCCAAGTTCTGCTCTTACTGCATTATTGGCAGCTGATTTATGTACTCCAAGGAGTATTTTACAGAATTTCAACTGATTTTTTTCAATTGTTAGTGAGTCATATTTTTGTTCCAAGACTGAACATCTATGCATTATTTTTTCTATAGCCCAAACTTCACTGCCATATAATAAAATGGGTTTTACACATTGTTCATACAATTTCATAAATATGGAAACATTCATACATTCAGAAGATATAGCTTTTCTTATGCAGAACAGAGCTTTTGAACCTTTCTTACAAAGATAGTTTATTGCCTCAGAGAAAGAACCAGACGGTTTAAAAATAATACCCAAATACTTATATTCACTGACTAATTCTATATAATGACCGTCATACATAAAGTGGAAGTTCTTTAGAATTTTTCCTGATTTATTAAATATAATTACTTTAGTTTTAGCCACATTTACTGTCAGGTTCCATCTCTGGCAAAAGTCTGAAAGCCTACTTAAAAGCTTTTGTAGGCCATCAGCGCTATTTGACAACAAAACTATATCATCCGCATACAGGAGACATGAAATAGAACGTTCACCAACTTGAACCTGATCACAACTTTCATCAAAATGCTGCTTAAGGTCATTGATAAACAACGAGAAAAATGTTGGGCTTAATATGCACCCTTGTTTTACCCCTGTTTTAGTTGCAAAACTCGGACTTAATTGACTACCTAATTTAACCGAGCAACGAACTGTCTGATACATGTTCTTGATAACATTCAAAAACGGTCCTGAAATGTTGTACTGTTCGAGTTTATATAATAGTGCAGCTCTATTTACTGTGTCAAAAGCTTTACTTAAATCCACAAAGCATGCAAACAAGTACTTCTTTGACTTGAAAGCTTTATCAATCAATAATTTTAATGTTAAAATATGGTCACTAGTTCGACAATTTCTTCTAAAACCAATTTGCTCTGGGTATATAAGCTCATTTATTTCAATATATTTATCAAGCCTATTAAATAGCACCTTACTGAATAGTTTACCAAAGCAACTTGAAACAGTTATGCCTCTATAATTTGAAGGATCATGAGTACCCCCTCCTTTATAAATTGGTTTTATTATGTTGTCGCGCCAAGCGTCCGGATATTCCCCTGATTTTAAAATAAAGTTAAATAATACAGCAAATTCTTCAATTAAAATGTTGGAAGAAATTTTCAACATTTCATTAGAAATTCCATCCAGACCACAAGATTTTCCATTTTTAAGCCTATTAATGGATTTTCGTATCTCTGCTACTGAGATTGGATCGTTTAAAATAGTGTTATTCAAGCCAAAAAAGTTGATATTATTTTCAACCAGAAAGTTATTTGTGTATTCCATATTCAGCAAGGATTTAAAATGATGTATCCAAGCATCTGGCGCAACATCTTGAGATGGATCACTTTTATTATTTTTCAACAAATTATTAACTGTATTCCAAAAGTCTTTAGGATTGTTTTTCTCATTTTCCAGTAGCTTATCAAGTAATTTATTTTTAAATAACCTATGCTTCTTTCGGACTAACCGCTTATAAACTTTATGTTCATGAAAAAGTTTTGAACGTAAATGGTTATCCCATGGATTTTTTGTTAATTCACGACTTAAGAACTTCAAATGCTTATATTTATTCTCGCACTCGTAATCATACCATGTTTGTTTTCTTTTACGTTTTACCTGTTTCTTATGGCCATGTCTTTGTTGTCTAAGAGCTGCACAATTTAACACTGATGAAATTTTACTTGTAATCTGATTAACCTTATCTTGTTCAGACAGAGTTGAATTATTGCAGGTATTAGTCAGCTCTGAAGAAAAAGCATTTTTATTAATACAAGACAATTGTTTTTCAAAATTTAACCTCTTAATATCATCCCATAATATAGACTTAGGAGCTTCTCTAAAGTCTTCTCTATCTTGGTGACAAAAGTATGATTGAATATTGACCAAAATCAACGCATGATCAGAAAAAGTAACATCAAAATCTTTAACACAAAAATTATTTACATCTCCTAGTAAGGTAGCACTGCAAATACAATAATCATCAATTGAAGAGCCATTAAATCCATGAAATGTTGCCTTACCTCTTGTGTCCCCTAGAGTTCTCCCATTCAATATTCTTAATTGTGAAGAGATGCACATGTCCAAAATATTCTTACCATATTCATTAGTAGACTGAAATTTAAATGTGTTTCGTCTTCGGTGTACATTGTCTATGGAATAGTTATCCGGAACAAAATCATCTAGATTATCAGATGACTCATTCTCAATGAAGTCAAAATCCCTACAATTGATGTGTGCATTTAAATCACCCATAATCATTACCTTACCTAAGTTACTGAAACGGATTACATCAGAATCCAATTTATCAAATATGCTTTTGTCCACATCATTTCGTTTCATATAAGAGGAAGAATTTGGTGAAATATAAAGTCCACATATAAATAAATCCTGTTCAAAATTGAAAAACGCTTTATGCAGTTTAATCCATATCATATCAGAGTGAGATTTATCTATTACCTTTATACCTCTTCTAAGACTCATTTTAATAAAGACAGCCACTCCCCCTCTCAGTCTACTTGGAGTCAATGACCTACAGTTAGTTATACAAAAATATCCCTCCAGATTTAATACATCACTAGAGCTTGCATGAGTTTCATTCAGTATGATTATATCAGCATATAGTTTGTTTAAAAATTGAGGATTATCTAATTTGCAAGTGCGTACCCCATTTATATTCCTAAATAGCCCGTTAACATTCCAACTGGCTACCGACAAAGTTTTGGAACTACGTACGGTGTGTGATTTACACATTTTAAACAATAACATGGAAAAAAAGTGACAACAACTCTGAGGATTGTCAGTGTAATAGAAAACTATTGTCAATTAAACAATGTACCTCATATTTTAAGATGAAGACAAACAAACTGACTAGATGAGAAAAAAAAAAAAAAAATGACTAGGAAACTGAGTTTCATCGAAATTCAAAAGTGGATCCAGCAGGTGCTACTTTTGTTTCAAGAAAAGGCCCGTTCAGCAGACTATTCCAATCCCATACACCTCAATATAATATACTGTAAAACCCCTAAAACAACAACAACAAAAAAAAAAAAAAAAAAAAAAGTGCGGATAAATGTACTAAAGTGCAGATCAATGTACTCCCTAATAAATATAACATACCGTAAAACCCCTAAAAAAAAAAAAAAAAAAAAAAAAAAGACCTGTACCAGAGGGGTTAGTGTGCTTGGACTATTTAGCGTATGTACTTTTGTTTCAGGAAAAATCTCATAAACCCATTGCATGGTGGTGGACCCCTCCACCCCTACATGCCGGACAAGTCCACTTGCCACACAAGGGGTGTCATGCCTATCTTTACATTCTCATTCGATTTTTGACGGAAGATTTTGTCAGCCTTGTTTAATCAAGTGGGTAAAACCCATCACCTTCCGGTCGGCGTTTCTGGAAAGCTCACGACACAACAGGCGCGCCATGAATAAAAAAATCTCTCAGAATCAGAATTGTTACTGGTGACACGTCAAATGACATTCATACACCAGGACCTGTGATATGGGAAGTTAGTCCCTAGCTCTAACCAAAGATGTAAACTTAGCTACACAATCCTCAGCACCTTCAGCCGTCAAAATAATAGAATCGGGAAGGGCATTCCAATCTCTAATGGTTCGGGGGAAAAACGATTCTTTATAAATATCCGTTCTTGCAGTAAGGGTCTGAAACGTCATTGAATGGTGTTTTCTACAATGCCTAGCTGGGGGAACAAGGTCATCTGTTGGAATGCTGGCAGCACCCTTTAGACCTTTGTATAAGAGTATGAGCCTACTGTCTGTTCTCCTTTTCTTTAGAGACTCCCATCTTAATTTCCTAGAATTCCAGTCATGCTCCCAGTTTCAAAGCAATAATTTCCAGTTACAAATCTAGCAGCTCTATTCTGAATTTTTTCAATTTCTTCATTTAGGACCACTCCGCTTGGGTCCCAGATGCAACTACCATATTCCAAGATTGGGCGAACAAGTCCCCTGTATGCTGTTTCTTTCACATCCTGAGGACACTGATGAAGATTTCGCCTCAGGAAACCAAGTGTTCTATTCGCCTTTGTACACATATTGCTAATGTGTGTATTCCATCTCAAATCGTGAGTGATTGTCACACCAAGGTATTTGATGGAATTCACATTTTCGAGGACCGTTCCCTCTAAGGTGTAAGAAGCCTCAACTTTATTAGATCTCTTCCTTGTTATCTGCATAATATTGCATTTAACTGGTTGAAATCTCATGCCCCATTTTCTGGCCCAACATCCTAATCTATCTATGTCAGCCTGAAGTTTCAGTGAGTCATCTGTATCTCTAATTTCCCGGTAACAAACACAGTCATCTGCGAACAGTCTTATTTCTGAGTCAATATCAGTGGAAATATCATTGATGTACAGGGAGAACAATAGAGGACCAAGAACGGTCCCTTGTGGGACTCCAGACAAAACTGGCGCCCATACTGAAGATTCACCATTAACAACAACACGCTGTTTTCTGTAGCAAAGGAAGGAATCTATCCATTTAAGAGTCTTCCCACCAATTCCATAACCAAATAATTTGGATTTAAGTAGTTCATGAGGAGGGGTGTCAAAAGCCTTCTCAAAGTCCAGAATAAATGTGTCCACCTGCCCCCCTTTGTCCAGGATTTTTGCCCAATCATTAATAACCGTGCTCAACTGAGTTTCGCAACTATGCCTTTTCCTAAATGCATGTTGTCTGTCTGACAAAAGTTTATGTTCATCCAAGTGGGCCATGATGTTTGAGCAGACTATGTGTTCAAGCAATTTACATAGAACACAGGTCAGTGACACCGGGCGATAATTACGAGCAAGAGCCCTGTCCCCTTTTTTGAAAAGTGGACAGATGTTCGCTAAGAGCCATTCTTTGGGAATTTCACCCGTATCGAGAGATTGTTGGAAAAGATGAGCAAAAACTGGACCTAACTCGTTTGCTAGTTCCTTCAGGACTCTAGGATGAAGCTCATCAGGCCCTAAAGCTTTAGAAGGGTTCAAGCCTTTAAGTAATTTGATCACTCCCGCAGAGGATACAACAATATTTTCCATGAAAGGGGCCGATCTTCCAGTCAATGGAACCGCGTTGAACTCAGTTTTATTAAATGCATCATTGAATTGACCAACCAATTCCTCTGCCCTTTCAGAGTCCGATTCAGCGACCCCGTTCCCTCCTCTTTTATTAAGGGGTGGGATACCTTGCCTATCTTTCTTCTGGCTATTGATATATCTGTAGAAGTCTCTGGGATTCGCCTTTACATCACCTACCAAGTTATTTACATACTGATCATGCTGATTTTTGATGTCATTTTTAATTTCTCGTCTCAAGTTTTCAAATTTTGCTCTGAGTTTACCACTTCCCGACTTTTTTGCCTTAGCATGAATCTTATTTCTCCTCCGAATTTTTCTTCTTATTTCTGGTGTGATCCAAGGAATTGAAGATACAGACCTGCTAGTTTTGGAGGGGATATGATTTTCGGACGAAGCTTGAATGAAAGACTTTATCAAATCAAAGTTCTCCTGGACAGACCGAGCGTCTGAATGACCATTAAAGTATTTCTCTCTTACAAATTTTAGGGCATCCTTCCTCATAGTTTCATAGTCACGGCTCAGAATTGTTACAAACCTTTTCTAGTCAGAATCAGAATTGTTACTTGTGACACGTCAAATGACATTCATACACCAGAACCTGTGATATGGGAAGTTAGTCCCTAGCTCTAACCAAAGAGGTAAACTTAGTTACACAGTCATCAGTTCAGAATCAGGAAGGGCATTCCAATCTCTAATGGTTCGGGGGAAGAAATATTCTTTATAAATGTCAGTTCTTGCAGCAAGGGTCTGAAACGCCAATGAATGGTGATTTCTTCAGTGCCTAGCCAGGTGGACCGGAGTCAAAGGTCTTGCGAAACGCAGCTTGTTCAATTTTACCATGACATTGTGAGCAATCTGGATGGGGCCATAAATCGTGGCCACAAACAGACTGACTTGATCATCATGGACTTTGCTAAGGCCTTTGACAAGGTACCTCACAGAAGGCTATTACATAAACTGGAGTACTATGGGATAAGAGGATCCACGCATAGGTGGATTAGCTCATGGCTCTCTGGGCGCTCACAACAAGTTGTACTTGATGGCCAAGCGTCTGATCCAGTCCCTGTTTTATCTGGAGTCCCCCAAGGTTCGGTCCTTGGACCGGTCCTTTTCTTGGTTTTCATTAATGATCTCCCCGATAATATCAGGTCATCGGTCCGTTTGTTTGCTGATGATTGTGTCCTGTATAGGAACATATATTCTCCTTCTGACTGTCTTATTTTACAAGTTGACCTGGATCAACTTGCACAGTGGGAGGCCGATTGGCAAATGAAGTTCAATGTGGCCAAATGTCACTCAATGAGAGTGTCACGACACCCTCCGGACAAGCAAATTAAGTTTGACTACACTCTTCACCAGCAAGTATTGGAGCATGTTCAATCCGCCAAGTATCTTGGTATCACCATCACTGACGATCTTGATTGGGGTCAACATATCTCAGAGATTACATCTAAAGCAACTAGGACTTTGGGATTCCTTAGACGGAACTTGGCTTTTGCACCTAGGCAGACAAAGGATGTTGCATATAAAACATTGGTTCGCCCTCAACTCGAATATGCATCACCCATTTGGCACCCCTATGTTAAAACTCAGACTCAGCAGGTGGAGAAGGTGCAGAGGACAGCTGCTCGATGGACCTGTAGGCGATGGCGAAATAGAAGTAGCGTCGGTGACATGCTTAATGAGCTAGAGTGGCCGTCCCTAGAGGCCCGTCGTGAGCAGTCCTCTTTAACCTTCTTCTACAAGATACACTCTGATTCAGTGTCTATTGATAAAGATAGGTACTTGACCCCTGTAACACTGTCGACCCAAACAAGGGCATCAAAAGTAAACGACTCACAATATCGTAGACACCAGTCCTATAGTGATGCCCTGAAGAACTCGTTTTTTCCTAGAACTATTCCCCAATGGAATAGTCTTCCCTCCTCTGCGGTGAATGCCAAGTCGGCAGAAGAGTTCAAAGCCCGCACAGTGTAAGATTGGGTCTCAGAGGTATGCGTTTTAGGATACCTCTGTTATGCAGATTGTAAATAGTTTTAAGGACGCATCCAGTGCCTCTCTTTTTTTTTTTTCAGCTAAATTCTAAATTTAGCCACCCAATCAACTGAGGTAATGGCCAGATATGACCGACTCAGTATAAGAAGATAGATAGATAGATAGATAGATAGATAGATAGATAGATAGATAGATAGATAGACAGATAGACAGATAGACAGATAGATAGAAAGATAGATAGACAGACAGACAGACAGACAGACAGACAGACAGATAGATAGATAGTCATCTGTTGGAATGCTAACAGCACCCTTTAGACCTTTGTATAAAAAAGGATGAGCCTAATGTCTTTCCTCCTTTTCTTGAGAGACTCCCATTTTAATTTTCCAAGTATTCCAGTCATGCTCCCAGTTTCAAAGCAGAAATTGCCTATTACAAATCTAGCAGCTCTATGCTGCAATTTTTCAATTTTTGTTAAGGACCACTCCACTGGGGTCCCAGATACAACTGCCATTTTCCAAGATTGGGCGAACAAGACCTTTATATGCTGCCTCTTTTACCTGTGGCTGATGAAGATCACGCCTCAGGAAACTAAGTGTTCTATTTGTCTTAGTATTCCATCTCAAATTGTGTGTGATTGTCACACCAAGGTATTTAATGGAGTCCACATTCTCGAGGACCGTTCCCTCTGAGGTGTAAGAAGCCTCAACTTCATTAGATCTCTTCCTTGTTTTCTGCATAATATTGCATTTAAATGGCTGAATTCTCATGCCCCATTTTCGGGCCCAACATCCTAATCTATCATGTGTAAACATCCTTAAAATTCAAACATCTAAAGAGTTGTTGTTTGTGAAACACTGATGTGATTGTGAAACACTGATGCCCCCGGACAGCGCATGTTAAATATGAAAGCAGTATCACTAAGCAATCGAAAAGAATGGCCAATGTTCAAGTCTTAAAAAAGTAGGTCAAGGTCACAAATTATTGGATCGCTGGAAAGGTCTTGTGTCATAGAATGCACATGTCAAATATGAAAGCCCTATCACTTACCAATCGAAGGTTATCATATGGCCAATGTTAAAGTTTTTAAAAAGTAGGTCAAACATCAAGGTATTGAGGTCAAAAATTATGGTACCACTGGAAAGTTTTTGTGAAAAAGAATGCACATGCAAAATATGAAAGCCCTATCACTTGCCAATCAACATTTATAGACTATGTTAAAGTTTTTAAAAAGTAGGGCAAAGGTCAAGGTCACGAGTTAAAAAATTATGGTACCACTAGAAAGGTCTTGTGACAAGGAATGCACATGTGAAATATGAAAGCCCAGTCACTTATCAATCGAAAGTTATGGCCAATGTTAAAGTTTTTAAAAAGTAGGTGAAACGTTAAGGTCAAGGTCACGAGATCAAAAATTATGGTACTACTGGAAAGGTCTTGTGACAAGGAATGCAAGTGTGAAATATGAAAGCCACATCAGTTACCATTCAAAAGTTATGCCCAATGTTAAAGTTTTTGCGCATGTTAAAGTTTTTAAAAAAGAAGTAGGTCAAATGTCAAGGTCATGAGGTCAAAAATTATGGTATCACTTGAAAGATCTTGTTACATGGAATAGACATGTGAAATATGAAAGTCCTATCACTAACCAATCAAAAGTTATGGCCAATGTTGAAGTTTTTAAAAAGGAGGTCAAAAGTGGGTCAAATGTCAAGGCCACAAGGTCAAAATTTATGGTACGTCTTGAAAGGTCTTGTGACAAGGTATGCACATGTGAAATATGAAAGCCCTATCAGATACCATTCAAAAGTTATGCCCAATGTTAAGGTTTTTGCAGAAAGACAAACAGACAGACAGACCAAAAACTATATGCCCCCGAATCTTTGATTCTGGGGGCATAAAAATGAACCATGTGGTTTTGTGTTACACTAAAGCATACAAAACATGTAGTTCCAATGGCAAACTCTCTTAAAGAAGCTAAGTGATTCTGATCTGGGTCTGCACTGTTTGCCCAGGCATTTCTGTCCCAAATATGGGGGTCATTATGATAGTTTAGCTTCTTAAGCATATGAGTGGTTTTAAATAACTCTCTGCACCCTACATAACAACAGATCACTTTATATTTATGCTTGTGTTTGGTTGAGTAAAAGCAGGCTTATGACATATATTGCAAAATAGCTAACTATTCATTATTTCAATTGAATTACACAAATATTAATAGTGTTTTCCTGCGAAATAACTAAACAAAAATCATATTTCCCAGTATTTCCCACTTGTACTGAAATTTGAAGTATTTCCCAGGACAGTAATTACCGGAAAATACAAGTGGGAATTCCCGCCATCAGTATTTACTGACCAACCTTAGAGGATCAAGCCTGCCCAGGCAAAGTGGTGCCAGTCGGACCGCCCATGCTTATAAACCCTATTGTTTTCATTGGGCGACAGGGCTTGAGACGTCATCCCATCTCGATGTTGAGTAAAAGTCCCACAAAATTAGAAGCAACGTCTCCAAAATGACCTATATTGTGTTGATGGGGACGTTAACCCTCACATCAAACAAACAAACAAAAACTTCTTCCTAAATGCAAACAGTGTAGATCCAGATCAGATAGCTTCTGAATCTCATCAGGATCTATACTGTTTGCCATGCATTCAGTCTGCAAATTTGAATTGATACATTATATGAATTAATTTGATAAGCTTATAGTCATAAATGGGTATGGTTAAACTAATTTATTTAGCAGGATAAGAGTACAGGCATTATTTTTGCCCAACAAATATTTGTTTGTTAGATATTATACTTGCTAAAAAAGGAGACAATATTTTTGAAAGAGTTGTCTGCCCATATCCTTAAATACATGAAAGTGGAAACACTAAAACAGTACATTGGCAAATGGTACACTACAGGCCCAGATCAGATGCCACAGAATGTGGTGTCTGATCAGGGCCTACTCAGTTTGGAACAAGTTCAGCCATTTTCTAAACAAATTTAAACAACAGCTGAACCTACAACCCCTAATTCTCAAAATGAACTCCTGCTATAAATAGTGGGGAAAATTATACTCAGTTAAAAATTTATTAAGGCATATCATTATGATAACACGTCTGTGTGACACAGTGAATTCTTTCCAAACCTCCAGAAAAGTCATTTTTCTGATGGAAACTTCTGATACATATCTTATTTATACTTCAAACATAGGTTTTGAGCACGCCAATTCGATGAGGTGGTTTTATTGAATACCCACAAGCTGTGGGCCACAGCCTACGTCTTGGAACAGAAATAAGAAACGGAAATATATTTAAAGAAAAATAATGTACACCTCTGTAAACCCCCATTTTCTCTATAAAACAGGGCATATACAGGGGTGTTCATTACACAGGCTTCTTAACATGATGCAATGTGTAGAGTAATTGCTACTTATTGTACTCTAACTCGTATATGAAACTGTTCATTTTTTCAGTACCAATAAGTACATTTATAATGTCCTGAATGTTTACTTTTTAAGGTCTATTTTTCTTAAGTAAACACAATTGTTTGCTGTCTGTCGTTTTATTTGATTGATCTCACAACTTGAGTACTTGAAAGTGCCTTAATGTAGACAGTTTTATTTGTATAGAAATAATAATCTTTTTGTATCATATTGCTGCCTATTTTATAGATATTAAGATAGGGTAAAATAAGTATTTTTAAAAGTCCAAAATGAAAAGGCTAAAAACGGTGGTATACAATTTAAACAAAATTTAACATACGGTTATGGTCCAAAGCAGAAACTGCGTTAGTTAACCATGTCATATTCAAATAAAGATATGCAGATTTATAATATATAGAAAAACGATCATTATGGTAAAACTGTTGGTTGGTTGATTTGAGGTTCAACATCCCCATCAACACTGCAAAGGTCATTTTGGAGAAGTTCCTTCCAATTTTGTGGGACTTTTACCCGACATTGAGATGAAATGACATCTCAAGCCCTGTTGCCCAATGAAACCAATAGGGTTTATTAGCATGGACGGTCTGCCTCGCACCGCGGTTCCTGGACAGCCTTACATCCTCTAAGGGGTTTACCAGTTCGAGTGTGCAGGCCGGATTCAGCTCTGCGTGGAAGCATCATGCAGCCCAAATATTTCTTCAAGCCCCTATGGGCGGGGACCATCTTCCAAAACAGTGTTATATGTAATTCACAGTGTTATAAAGCGGTTATGGGTGTATGTTGAAAAGTCCAAAAAGGACAAAGCTAAAAAGTATAAACATCAAATGCTTTAACCACTGATCAGAAGAGTCAACTCCCAGATGCAGTTTGCATTGTTACCTATCTACCAAGCTAAATTGCACGACCCGCAGAAAAAGCAACCGACTGAAGTCGGTTTTTTCTAAGAGTGCCCTAAAATCACCGTGTCATTCTGTCATTCTGTCATTCTGTCTGTCCGTCCGTAACCCGTTTGTGAAAATTGGTGATAGTGACTTAACCGCTTGGAATATTTAAACAATTTTTGGCATACTGATAGATATCAATGAGATCTAACCAATGAACTTACGAAATATCACATTCCATTTAGTATAGCCTCGCCGAGGCGAAAAATGTGAAAATTTTCGAACATTTTTGAAAATGCTTCTCCTCGGAAACCGTAGGGCCGATTGAAGTCAAATTTCATATGGAGCCTCTATGGGATGGGGCTAACCAAAATTTGCTCATGGGGTCAAGGTCACATGACCAAAATGGCCGCCAAGCCATATATGGTTTGTCTGTCTGTCCGTCCGTAACCCATAAGTGAAAATTGGTGATAGTGACTTAACCGCTTGGAATATTTAAACAATTTTTGGCAAACTGATAGATATCAATGAGATCTAACCAATGAACTTGCAAAATATTACATTCCATTTAGTATAGCCTCGCCGAGGCGAAAAATGTGAACATTTTCGACATTTTCGAACTGCTTCTCCTCGGAAACCGTTGGGCCGATTGAAGTCAAATTTCATATGGAGCCTCTATGGGATAGGGAAACCAAAATTTGCTCATGGGTCCAGGTCACATGACCAAAATGGCCACCAAGCCATATATGGTAAAAACCCTTCAAAAATAGTCTTCTCCAGAACCACTGGGCAGATTTCCACGAAACTTGATAAATAGCATCTGGGATGTAGGCCTATCATAAATTGCTAAAATGGTGACCCTGGGTTGACCTTGACCTTCTTTGGGTCCGTCCGTAACCCGTTTGTGAAAATTGGTGATAGTGACTACACCGCTTGGAATATTTAAACAATTTTTGGCATTCTGATAGATATCAATGAGATCTAACCAATGAACTTACGAAATATTACATTCCATTTAGTATAGCCTCGCCGAGGCGAAAAATGTGAAAAATTTCGAACATTTTTGAACTGCTTCTCCTCGGAAACCGTTGTGCCGATTGAAGTCAATTTCATATGGAGCCTCTATGGGATGGGGGAAACCAAAATTTGCTCATGGGGTCAAGGTCACATGACCAAAATGGCCGCCAAGCCATATATGGTTTGTCTGTCTGTCCGTCCGTAACCCGTTTGTGAAAATTGGTGATAGTGACTTAACCGCTTGGAATATTTAAACAATTTTTGGCATACTGATAGATATCAATGAGATCTAACCAATGAACTTGCGAAATATTACATTCCATTTAGTATAGTTTCGCCGAGGCGAAAAATGTGTAAATTTTAGAACTGCTTCTCCTCGGAAACCGTTGGGCCGATTGAAATCAAATTTCATATGGAGCCTCTATGGGATGGGGGAAACCAAAAATTGCTCATGGGGTCCAGGACGCATGACCAAAATGGCTGCCAAGCCATATATGGTCTGTCTATCTGTCTGTCCGTAACCCGTTTGTGAAAATTGGTGATAGTGACTTAACCGCTTGGAATATTTAAACAATTTTTGGCATACTGATAGATATCAATGAGATCTAACCAATGAACTTGCGAAATATTACATTCCATTTAGTATAGCCTCGCCAAGGCGAAAAATGTGAACATTTTCGAACTGCTTCTCCTCGGAAACAGTTGGGCCGATTGAAGTCAAATTTCATATGGAGCCTCTACGGGATGGGGGAAACCAAAATTTCCTCATGGGGTCCAGGTAACATGACCAAAATGGCCGCCTAGCAATATTTGGTAAAAACCCTTCAAAAATAGTCTTCTCCAGAACCACTGTGCAGATTTCCACGAAACTTGATAAATAGCATCTGGAACGTAGGCCCATCATAAATTGCTAAAAAGGTGACCCTGGGTTGACCTTGACCTTCTTTGTGCCTAGGTCAAACTTTGACACATATGCTTTTGTGTTGGATTTTATCCTGCAAACAATTCAGAATACAGTACTAAAGTATAAGATATATTTTTGCTCCTTACGATAAGGCGCATTTATTGGGGGAACCGTTTTATGTCCAGGTCACATGACCAAAATGGCCGCCATACCCATATATGGTAACACTCATAAAGCTAAAAGCATCCGGCGGGTCGTGCACTTCAGCTGAAGCACTGGTTGAAGGTAGGAGTTGCAAGCTGTAACACTTCATTGAGAGGTTTCTAGCAAGGACATGTAGATCAGAAATAATGGGAAGAAGCATATTAGTACTTTTTGGATGAAAAAAGCACACCTTATCTGGACTATGTCCAGTTTATCCGGAGCTATGCTTTCCAGACTGCTTGTTGTGGATAGCACTGTATACAGTGGGCTTGTATATAAACTGCCTGGTTGCAATTGAATTCCTCATCTTTTGCCACATTTTAATGCTTTTACACATAAACCTCTATAACACTGTTCATTATATAGCACTGTTGTGGATATAACACAGATTGAAGATAAATCCCAAAATTGAATACCGTATTGATCCTAATAATTGGGACAGATAGACCTAAGCAAACAGTGCAGACCCAGATCAGTTGAGGAGCAGTCTGATCAGGGTCTACACTGTTTGCCATTCCATCTGCACTTCTTATCCTCCTTGGTGGATCGTGAAACAAAGTTGTCAAAACTTTAGGAGAATTACAGCAAGTTTTCAAGGTGTCTGAATTTTGCCTAGGATTTTTACAGTAGATTATTAATGACCATTTTTCTTTGTGTAATTTATACATTTATATTTGGATATTTTATGGTTGTTTTAATAACACAGTTTCAGCTTAATTGGACCCCAACAATAATTTTATAATGAAGCAGTTGGGGTGTATTTGTTATACATGGATCTAAATAAACATTTTCTTTCTACTTCAGAAGATGGGGCCATTGCCAAAAGGCACACGGACAGCTCATATAAATTCCAGCTACGGCCCTGACACCAATCTTATGAAATTTTACATCACTCAGAACTCAACTACCTATGGCAAACATTTTGAAAATTTCAAACCAAGGACTGGACGACATACAGGCACAGGTTATCTGTCCAACTTTCGACCAGCAGTTTACTACAACAACAGATTGGATGTTCAAGATAATCCAATATTAGCGTAAGTATCTGTTGTATGTGACAGAATATGTGTTACCTTCAAGCATATATGTTTATTAGAGTTAGCTGCCCCTGTGTCTTAATTTTCATTATCTTTAACAAGTGTGAAAAGTTTTGTTTGAGGGGCAGGATGGAAAAGGGGCCTTTTGCTGTTAGATTTCAGTAACAAATTCCATTTTTCATTTCAATATTTAGCACCGTCATTCCAGAAATTTAAGAAGTCAATACCAAAATATAGTTCTGTCCTTTCTGACTTTATGGTTAAAAATGCTTTGAACCTTTATCCAAAATAAACTATGCTTAGCTTAATTTTGTGCCAGAAAGTTTGTCATATTTTATATTTATTATTTTTTTTATCATCAAATCATACAAAAAGTCCTTTACATCTACAGACAGTCTTTCTTGTTAGAGACTTGTTCTGGGTACTTGTGAGAAACATATATTGTGTGTACTTGTTAGAGTTGTCTCAATGAGGGGATTCAACAAGTACCCACAACATACCGAGTTTACACTATGTTTTTGGACAGACACGCAGGCCAAAGCAAACAGTGTAGACCCTGATGAGATGGCGTCTCATCAGAATCTACTTTGTTTGCCACTCATCCAGCTATTTTTAGACACAACATAGGGTAATAAATTGTACTTGGTAAAATTTTAAATCAAATATGGTAAGGAGTTAAGGTGTCAGAATATTTAGGATAAATATAGTCTATTCATTGTTTGAGCTATGTATATTTCTGAAAGTCTTCAATGAAGATTTGGAAGTGGGATAGTACAAAAATACTCCTATGCAAATATATTGTAAACTTCACCGCCGAAAAAAAAAGAACATTTTAATGTGACAAATGGTGATATTTTTCTTATTTCTGCTCTAAATATAGATTGTGGGTACTTGTTAAAACTGCCTCATTACCCCTGTAAACCCCAGTTTTACTATATAAAACTGGAGTTCAAGGGGGTCAAAATTATATAGGCGTGCTTTCATGATGAGAAGTGATCATGTTTGAGTAATGATGTACAAAATTTATTTAAATCTCCTTGATTGATGTATGATCTGTATGTTTTTTTTTACTTGAAAGTTTGTTGTAATAATATATTTGGCTTTAGAATATGTAGTACTGTTTTAGTCTCAATCTGTACCTAATTCATAGATGTATGTTTTGCGGTAGTTTTGGGATGACATGCAGTAGTTTTTGACTGGAACAGACCATATAGCAGAACACTGATGAAAGAGCTTTGAAAATCTTAAGGTTTGTAGTTCTTTTCAGTCTGAAAGTGTATAATAATTCTTCATAAGTTAAATATTGTTTGAAAAAAAGTTTTGGTACTAACACTATACATTATGTTGACAGTCCTGTGAAGAAGTTGAGATTGCTGTTAGCCAATCAGATACTTTGGTTCATTTGAGCATATCATCACATGAACAAGTCCGTGAAATAAAAAAAACCCTAAAACCCACTTTATATAGAGAAAACTGGGGTTTACGGGGGTATACATTATTTTTCTTATTTTTGCTCCAAGACATACCGTATTCGACCTAATTACCGCACATGCTCCTATAAGCGCACACCAAAGCTATTTTTGAAAAGGAAATGCATAAGCGCACACTTTACAGTAGCCTCCTCTCGAAGTTCTCACAGTAAATCTATAAAAACTTGCTGTTATTTCTTCAACAGTGAAGGCAATGCTTAAGTATCATTTTCTGTCACATTATATATCAGTGTGCATCATCTCGGAAGCTATTGTTTTCGTATCAAGTGTGCGCTAATTAGGTAGATTTTTCACCACGATTTTTTGACACGATTTTGAAAAAACTAAGCGCACGGTGCGGTAATTAGGGCGAATACGGTAGGTTGTGGGTACTCTTTAGAACTGCCTCAATGAGCATCCACAACCTATGTTTGCAGTATTTATAAGAAAAATATCACGGATTTTCATCAGAAAAATGGCCATTTTGGAGAAGTGAAAAATGCACTATGTCGCACGGGTGTGTTATCGTAATGGTTACAAGCTGATCCTGTTTCTGTACTGTAAAAATCCAAAAATGTTGACATCTTGAGGACTTACTGTAAGTCTCCTAAAAATTTAGCAG
This sequence comes from Lucinisca nassula, assembly GCA_963580285.1. Classification (NCBI taxonomy): domain Eukaryota; kingdom Metazoa; phylum Mollusca; class Bivalvia; order Lucinida; family Lucinidae; genus Lucinisca; species Lucinisca nassula. The sequence goes on along the minus strand of OY757013.1, from coordinate 166,587,153 downwards.
TTTTGTTTCATGAACCAGCAAGAAGTCCAAAAAGTGACAACAGAATAGAAAACAGTGTGGACCCTGATCAGATTGCTCCTTCAGAGTATCTTACACAAGTGGTCATTTCATTTGAAATTTATGAAACAAGCATCTGGTGAGTTTCATACTTTTCATATAAATTTCATATAAATTTTAAATCAGATTTTACTGCAAAAGAATTTCCTTTGTCCCGGACAGGGACATGACTTTACTTGCCAGTAATCATTTACCCTTGTTGTCATATCATTTATATGATGTGAAATTATCCATTAAATAACACTGACCTTATATGATGAAATGCTATTTCTGAAGGTTCTTAACCCTTAGCCTGCTGTTCATGACAACCCCCTACCTTTGCAAACAGTGCAGATCCAGATCAGATGGCTCTGAAACATACATTATATCAAGTAATCTGATTGGTCGGCCCCTATCAGGGCTTGAAGAAAAAGATGCATGATGCTTCCACGCAGAGCTGAAATTGACTGCACACGAGTACTGGTAAACCAGTTAGAGGATCTAAGACTGCCCAGACAAAGCAGTGTGAGTCGGACCATCCATGCTAATAAACCCTATTGGTTTCATTGGGCAACAGGGCTTGAGATGTTATTTACCTGACATTTACCCGACATCTCAATGTCGGGTAAACGTCTCACAAAATTAGAAACAGTTTCTCCAAAATGACCTATACAGTGTTGACAGGAATGTAAAACCTCAAATCAAACAAACAAAACAATTTGATTGGTTGCTGGTCTGAAATTGGTGTGGCTCAAATAATTTATTCAGCAGGGTAAGGGTTAACTAGACTGCACCTGAAATTCATTACCCCTGTGCGGAATAATGTATGTGGGTCATTCCACGGTACTGGTGAGTAAAACTGTGACACGAGGGTCATTTTTTAAACGCAGGTAATATGGATTGAAACTACTTTTACAAGTTGACTTCATGTCTGAGCTTTCTTATTTTTAGATGGAGAAGATAGTATTTTGAAGTACAGAAAAAAAAATCTCACTTTTTCCATTGTGGGCAGAAAATGACGCTCGTCACGTGGTGTCCAATTGTGCACAAATTTGTGCAATTTTATCTGATTTTATTCACTAAATTGTTTGTTTTTCAATAGTATTCACGTGTGAGAGTCTTTTCAATTTGAAAGAATGCTTATTTTTTCAAAACTTTTATTGTTTGAAGTAAAAACAGTCATGGGACATTTTGTCTTTCAAATCCTACTAATTATGTTCAATTCCTAACGTTACTTGTATAAAAAAGATCATCGGCATTGATTTAAATATTGCATAAAGCTATAGTTTAAATAACTATAGAAATAGGATTATGATTAACATGAAAATCGCAAAATTTTAAGACGTTTTTTATAGAACAAGATGCTCGTTTCAGAGGACACCAAAATACTCTCGTCACATGGTGTCCCTACAGAAAGCATAATTTAATTGGAAAAATGAAACAAATCTCATTTTAAAATACAATTAAGTATCGATTTTGTATTATATACTTTCATATTTTAACTTTCAATGGTAATTTTGAGTTATTTGGCATCATCATTTCACTAAAGGCGGACACCATGTGACGATCACATTGCACTGCAAACCCGACTGGAAAGCCATAGTCTTGGATACTATCAATCATAGAGGCTGTTTTATTGCTATTTATGACTGTTAACCAACGGAAAGTTCATAGCATGCTCTCCAAAATAAATGTGCACCACACTATGCGAGTTTTCTAGTAAATTTTGTGTACATCTCTCAGTTGTCGTCCAAAGTAACGAGGGAAAAGTCTGTATGGAGTCTTGTGTAACGAGAGTATAAAATGAATTCAACTCCAGTGTAACGCTATCTCGAACGCTTATATATGGGTCATTCAATTAATATGTTGCAAGTGTTGAAGGCATGTTGTTTTTTTCATTAATTCGACAAAATTTGTAAAACATAAAGCAATTTAACACCTAGAATGTAACGAGCGTCTTCAGCATTGTGTCTCATAGGACATTAAAGTATTCATATTTTGTGGGTGATAAAATAATCGTCGATAAAAATGCATTATATAACCAAAGAAAACAACGCATATTATCATATCTTCATCTGATCGCAGATAAAGTGTGTTTACAACTCCAATTTGGCAAAAACCGGCATTCGATCGTAACAACCGGTGACATACATACGATCGTCACCTTCCCTGATAACTGTGGACACCACGACCTTTACTGTTTGTGACTATTCTCCTTTTGCAACCCACAGAGCGCGTTTTGTGTAAACACAAAATAGGTCACATGGCTCTATTTGGCGGCAAATTCCGACCCATAAACAAATTTATCACTTGGGTAGATCGATAATAACGATCGTCACAAATTGGACACCACGAAGGGTACACGGATATTTTTCCATAAATAGGATAATCAAACTAGCCTCAGGCTGACTCAGTTTCGTGCAAACAGTAGGCTAATTGTCAAAGAGGAAATACATCCGTGTGATATTTGTGTAATGAACGATGGTGCGTTAATATAAATCAATATTTCATGAACAACTATGGGACACGATAGTAACGAGCACAATGTATATTTTACAAAGTCAATTTTTCAGTGTCTGTGAGGTGTTTACTGAATATTTTGACATAAAAACCTTTCTTAATGTATTAACTCTACATTACATGGACGATTTTCTACAGCTATGGCATATACCATTACAGTGGGCAATCAAATGAGGGCACCATTGCAATGTCACAAATTCAAAGCAAAAAATCGGGTTATTTTGGTTAAATTAATTCATTTTTTTCTTTTCTCATTTATGACAATCTACATATTTTATCTTTTTTTATCTCTCCAATGTGTCTTTATGACATCAGAAAACCTTCTCAGTATGTTCTTAATGTATACGGTTAAAAAATAATGATTTTACTGGGGTACCCCTAAAATTCACCAGTACCGTGGAATGACCCATGTGTAAACCCTACTTTTTTCCCAAATAAATTTGTGTTTGCATGGGTGTTCATTTCACAGACTAGACATAATGTCCTTTAACACTGACTGGCAAAAATGGGGATTTTCATCAAATTTTAGGAAATTTAATTTAAGAAAATGTATAAAAAATAGATTAAAAAACAATATTTGCACTTTCTCGGAGGAGCAGATAAGCAGGATATTTGTATAAATAGCCAATTAAATTGAAAGAATACTCAATTAAAAATCAGCTGAAGGATGACAAAACCCAAATGAAAATCAAAGATATCCGAATCTGTCATACTTGTATATAATTCAGTTAGTTTTGTACATTATACTCATTTAGTTTCAATAAAGTGGGTAACCAAAAATGAGATACCCAGTCATCTCTTCAGATAGACAGATACCCATTTAAAATTGAATATAGTGAGCATCACCCAATTCCATACAAAAGCTTATCTGTTCTTCTGCATTCTGATACAAAGTACATAGAAGTCTCCGTGGTCTAGTGGATACACTGCTCACCTGATAAACCAAGGCTCATGGGTTCGATTCCGGGCTTCTCTAGACTTGCGGATGAGTCTTTCAAACTGAATTCCCATCTCGATATGATCTTAGTTGTTGGTGGGATGTAAAACTCACACACACAACAAAGTACATATAATTCCCAAATTCAAGATCATTAATTTAGCCTGTTTTTGCCATTTGCAAACCACAAAGGTGCAGGTCAGCCTGCACATCTGCACAGTCTGATCAGCACTTTTGTGTGTACAGTAACTCTAGTTCCTATCTCTATAAATTTTCATGAGTCTTGTTAGTCTGGGTAGTTTGATGGACGGGTTTCTACCTAACCTGAGTCTAGTTGTTCAAAGCATTGTAAGCTTAACAAGCTCGTCAGTGGTCATATTGTAAACTCTTCTAGCAAATTGTACAATATCTAAAGTTTTGGTATTTTTGCTAAAAAAATGTGAGCAGCAAAGCAAAAGCTATTCACATTTTTTAGCAAAAATATTAGCATATTTGCCGATTGCCATATTAAATGATAATAGTTTTACTGATATGTTAACTGATGACATTGTTAGTTTTGAAAAACTGGGGCTAGTTGTTCAAAACCAAGCACATGGTTAGTTAGAATCGTTAAAAGTTTGATCGTTGAATATGGTAAAATATACAAATATTTTTGCTGAAAAAATGTGAGTAGCTACTCACATTTTTTCAGCAAAAATAACAAAATTGTAGATATTGTTCTTGCTAGAACAGTTAAAAATTTGGCCACTAACGAGGCAGTTAATCTTAGGAGACTTTGAATAACTGGACCCTGGTCCCCGGATACTAAACACAGGTTTTCTCATGGCAGGGATCATTTCATTTTCAATCCAGCATTCTAACACTTAAACAGATAGATAATGTGCTTTGCATTTTGAAATAATTAATTCACAGCTCTTGATTTTGTTGCTAACAATAATGTACTTTAGCTGAAATTGTTTTGTCTAGTTATGTCTCAGTGATTTGTTTCTTTTATGATTTGCCTAATATTAACGTTATCCCGGTTGCCTACTCTATCGCGGCACTAACGGTTGTTTGTAAATAATTAAATAAACACATCAACTTACCATATATTTCTCTGTTTGTATGTTTTATGCTATCCTTCTATAATATTGTAGTATGGATGGAAAGATCTTTTAACATCAGTCAACTTCAAATTTTCCGCTTGTTGGCAGTCATGTTGTTTTGAGTTACGTCAGTGTTGCTTCCTAGTCTATCGCGGCATTCACTTAAATTGAAAATGTCAAAGTCTCTTAGGCCGGGTGCATGTACATGTAACATCGTTTATCCGCACTGATTCCTATGAAAATATTTAGCACTTGAATAGAATAATATCATGTTAATTAACCCTTTAAAGACTCAAAAAATGAAATTTTAACCGTAACTAACGTATTTACAATGTTTGCTGTTCTTTGACTGTTTATTATTGATCAGAGGAAAGGCAGTGAGGGCACCGAAACTCACTGCCTTCATTCACAGAAACAACTGCAGAGCAAAATTGAAGGTGTGTCCAGTGTCCACATATGTCACACTCTGCCCAGTTTACGAGTTTGACCCCTTTAAACTCCTTTAGTTTTGCTGGCTCCCATAACCCACATACACAACAGTTTGAGTCTTCATTTTCATTTGAACTATCATTATCTGTATCTTCAATAGATTGTAGATTGATCGCTCCTCCTTGTCTATTCAAGCCAGACGTGCTTGGGAGAGGTGTATATGTAATTACTATCTTTTTTGGAGTGGTTGCAGGAATTTTCCTAGTTGATTCTTTGGATGTTGTCAGTTTGGAATTTCCGAATTTTGGAATTTTTGAGTTTGATGGCTTGCACGATACTTGTGATTTTTGTTTCTCATTCAGATTTACTTTCACTTTCTTTGCTTCTTGCAGTTGAAGAGTGTTAATATTAGACTTTTTCAGCAAATTTCCGGCAAGAAACGGCGGAATGAACTTCCTTTTGGGCTTGGATTTAATGACTGACGTAATTGTTCTTTCCTGGAAAAATGCTTCTGATCTAGCACTGTATGAAGTAGCGGGTGGGGTCGATGACACTCTATCTTCTCCTTGTGTATTTTTCGGAATATCTGCACTAGTTTCGTCATTATCATTAGGTTCCTGGCTTTCAGTCAATTCCGAATCTTTTTCATTGGTGTATATTGATGCGGGTGCAACCTGTGAATCTGTTATAACACTGTTATTGAACGGGTATATCCCTGTCTTTCTGAACGCTGAAGCCAAATTTTCAGCTGTTAATGACTTGATGTATGGCTTGGCAGTAAGTGCAGCAACCTGATATTTTGTAATGCTCATTCCGGGGTGGTTTTTCATATAGTTCTGACACTCTTTATTATACATATTCTTGAAGGGACCAAATATGGCAACATCCAGTGGTTGAGTAAGATGACTGGTATGTGGTGGCAATACGAATAGGATGACATTGTTCCTTTTTGCCCAGTCTGTCAGTGTTAGAGAAATATGTGAGCGATGCCCATCATATAACACTAAAGTTGGTTCTGATGGAGTTCCAGATGACACATTTGAATATTTGGCAAAGTGCTTGGTTAAGTAATTTTGGAACACAGATGAACAAGACCAACCGCTTTTTGACATTTCCCCACTAGCTCCTGTCGATGCACCCTCTAGAAAACTTTCGTTCCACCTTTGTCCAGGAAACACATAATATGGCGGTATGGTATTACCCAGAGCACTACCACCCGCAATAACCGTAACGGTAGAACCCCTTGGAGACGTCACAGCTTGTGGGTTTGTATCTGTGTTACAAACTATCTTAGGCGGGGCGTGCTCTGTAGAAACACCACTTTCATCAATGTTCCAAATTCTTTCTGGCTTATCCTTCAAATTGTTGGTAGAAAGAATGGTTCCAAGCTCTTTATAATAGCTGCTAAGCACTTCACTTGACGCCGACTTAGCTCGAGAAATAGCCAGCTTCTGGGGTTTCACGACTTTGAGTTCTGGCCACCTTTTCAAGAATCCATAAAACCAACAGTTGCTGAGATACTCCGTGTCCTGCATTTTTCTCCCTATAGGTTCTTTCCCTATTGATGAAGCGTAGTCCTTGGCCATATACTGAATGCTGGACTTGTTGTATCCATACCCAATGTTAGCCATGTAAGTAATATGGGCTACAAGCTTCTGCTCTTCTTCTGACGAAAGAAGTGTCCCATGACCAAGCTTGGCGTCAACATCAATGTTCCCACGAGTTCGGTCCCTCAGCGTAGATTCAGGAACACTGTACTGTCTGGCGGCTGTATAAACAGACATCCCGTTCATAGTGGCCTCATACGCTCTTGCCAGGTTACTTCTGTCGTACTGAAGTCGCCTCTTTTTAGGTTGTGCATTCTGAAGTAGAAGAATGAACAGAACCTTAAGATGCCTGCATTTTCCTTTCAATGGAAAACAATGTTTGATAAAAATATATATGAAGATGTATATATGAATATATATCTTCATATATATTCATAAAAGTGTACAAAGATAAGATAAATATTCACTACATACACTATTCGTCTCATATAATGCTAAAATATAATGCTGTACAACAGTATTGTGGATTTTCTTTGCGATAGTGCATAGTAAAGTTTTCCATTAATATGAACTTCTCTATACAATTGATCAATAAATCGTTAATTGGCCACGTGACTTTCGGTTCCAGGAATTCATTCCATATAAGGAAATAACGTGACTTTTTGTGCACGCGCCATCTGTCATCTTCAGACGACAACTGTCACCGCCGATAAAAAACTAAACTTTCATTTTTAAACAAACTGGAGTGGGTTTTATGTGGGAGGGGGTATAGAATAGATAGATAGAAGTGATTTTTAATTGATTTTATAAATAAATTAATTTTACTCACCAATAATCTTGACATTTTGTCCAGTTTCGCTGGTGATGAAGAGTTTGACGTTTGCCTCGGAAGGTAGTTAACGTAAACAAACGGCAGAGGGCGCTGCTCGCGAGAACGAGACGAGAACGTGAATACCGCGATAGAGTAGGGTCCGCGATAGAGTAGGAAGGGAGTATAACTAAATATTTTTGAAATCTTAACCATTTAGTACCCTAATGAATGTGAAATATTAATGTTTTCGCTGTGCTTCCCTTCCAATGAATGAAGAGTAATTTTAACCTTAACTAAATATTTTTGAAATCGTAACCCATTTAGTACCAGAAATTCCAAAACGGGTACCCTGGCAAACAGTGCAGGCCCAGATCAGACTCCAATCAGGGTCTCCACTGTTTGCTAAAAGTTCCAACATTTTTAATCCCCCGCCGCGAAGCGGAGCGGGGATTATAGGAATGGCCTTCGTCTGTGCATCCGTCCATCTGTCCATCCGTCCATCTGTCCATCCGTAACACTTTCTTGTCTGCTCCATATCTCCTGAACACTTTTATAGATTTTCATTAAACTTTGGTCTTGAAAGTATTCTTCACAGTGAGCAGATGTGCAGAACCCATGCCTGTCAGTCTGTCCTTAACTTTTTCTTGCCCGCTCCATATCTCCTGAACCCTTTGATAGATTTTCATTAAACTTCAGTCAATTATTTGTCTCAGTGAGCTGGTATGCAGAACCTATAAATGAACCATTCCGACTCAAGGTCAAGGTCACGAGTTTGAAACTTGGAATTTTGTCTCCTTTTACCCTTGGAAGGATTTTCATTAAACTTTGGTCAAATATTCTTCTCAGTGAGCTAATGTGCAGAACCCATAAATGAACCATGGGGACTCAAGGTCCAGATCATATTTGAAGGTCAAGAATTTAAAAGTTTGATTTTTGTGTCTGTTCCATATCTCCTTTACCCTTCAAAGGATTTTCATTAAACTTTGGTCAAATATCCCCCTCACTGAGCTGATGTGCAGAACCCATAAATGAACCATGCCAACTCAAGGTCAAGGTCACATTTGACAGTCACGAGTTTAAAACTTTGAATTTTTTGTCTGTTCCATATCTCCTTTACCCCTCAAAGGATTTTTCATTAAACTTTGGTGAGCTCAGTGAGCTAACCATGCGAACTCAAGGTCAAGGTCACAGGTGAAGGTCACAAGGTTGAGCCTTGATACAAGGTGTGGCGGGAGATTTGGCTGTCCTTCAGACTGCTTTCTTGTCCAAATAAATTTTGATGACAACACAACCTGACTCTCCTAAATTTTGAAATGAGCTCCTGCTATGTATAAGGAGGAAGATTCCATTTGGTACAAAAAGGGTTAAAGTATATTGCACAAGAATTATCGGATCTCGTGCAGTCATAACTATTGTACATGATGATAACAAGTCCATGAGATAAATACTCTTGTAAACTCCATTTTGAATAGAAAAAAACAGGGGCCAGTTGTTCAAAACTAACAACTTTGTTAGTTAACAAGTGTATCATTAAAATATTTGTTATTTAATATAGCAAATATGCTAAAACCTTTTGCTGAAAAAGTGAGCAGCTTTTGCATCTGCAAAAGCTGCTCACATTTTTTCAGCAAAAATACAGCTGTATTAGATATTGTTCATACTACGTAGAACAGTCAACAATTCAACCACTAACAAACTCATTAAAATAACGATGCTTTTAAAAACTGGGTCAATGTTTTCAAGGGTGCCCATTAATTTTATTATCTGTGCTCGTAACATAGCTTGTGGATACTTGTTAGGATGAAGTGGTTTTAATGAGTATTCACAATCTATGATTGTCAGAAGCCGAAATAAGGAATCTATCACATTTTCTTGATTTGATGTTTAACATCCCCGTCAACTCTGTTTAGGTATTTTTGGAAATGTCACGTCTAATTTTGTGGGACCTTTACCCGACATTGAAATCAGAAGCAATGTCTCCAAAATGATCTAAATGGTGTTCACGGGGATGTAAAACCTCAAAACAAACAAACCAACTTCTCTCCCTTTCTCTGGGAGACAACACAAAATGACCAAGTGTTGGTAAAATCAATCCATGTGAGATAGCATGTCACAGAATGTTGCCCATTTCTCTTATGAAGAATTTAAGCAAAAGTATCCAATGTTGTGTTTATCACATACACCACAACATTTTTATAACACAGTTTATTATAACATGGGTTGGATGTAATGCAAGTGGGCCACAAAATGCATGGATTATATAGAAAAATGACCATTTTATAGTCATTCTTCATGATCTCCCAAAATGCATAGATTATATAGAAAAATAACCATAAATAGGCATTTCCCAGTATGATCTATACATTTTTGTTTTTGATATCTTAAATGGTTGTTTAATTAACATCATGTTTCTACTTTGAACCCCAACAATAGTGTTATATAAAAAGGTTCTGTTGTACTTGAGGCTTATAGGGAGCTTACCACTAAATATTTTCCATAGGCGACAATAGTAACCATTTACATGCTCCCACAAAAACTACACATACAAAACTTTTCAAACCTCACTCATTTATAGAGCCATCCTAGCCCAACAAGTTGATGAGAAAAAATCCACATGTTGCCCGTCTCCTTTTCAAGTTATGGTCCGCCATATTTGTTTACATGCAGATTCACAGTGAATACAAGCTGGCTTTTTAAAGGAGAGGTGACAATATAAAATCAGTAACAATTTCTTTGAGCTTGCAGATATTTTTATAAAACACACATCATTTTATTTCCTTATAACAATCCTTTTCTCACATTGAAATGAAACATGGGATATTTATCCAATGGAAGCCTGCCTTGTATTTAGACTGCAACTAAAAGCTCTGTCCCAAAGTGATAAAATCCAGTACCTCCCATATTTAGTGCAAAGCTACCCATAGGATACATCTGGCATATTTTCTGCCATGTTACAAAAGGGAGACATATGGTTGAGATTTCCTGTTCAGTTTCCTGTAATTTAGACTGTTTGAAAAACAGTATTTTTGGTTAATTTTGGATTTCATAGAATCTTATATGGTAAAACTTTGCCTGATCTAACAAAGTTTAATCTACAGCTTATTTATGAAATGTATACTACCAATGTAAAGTTAATAAATCATACAGAAATAAATGTTCATTTTAACTCTTATCCTGCTGTTCACGACAACCCTTTTCTTTGCAAACAGTGTAGATCCAGATCAGATGGCTTCTGGATCTACACTGTTTGACATTCAATTTATGAATTTGTAGGAATAAATTACATTAAGTAATTTGATTGGTTCAAAGTCAGAAATGGGTGAGGCTAAACCAAATATTCAGCAAGAGAAGGGTTAATATGGTATTGATTCCAAAATCATGTCCAAATGAACAGTGTTATGAAGGGATTAATATTTGTATAAAAAGTGGAGGCAGGTATCAATCAGTTTTAACCCTGTTTATAATTGTGAGAATACACCTTTACCTCTTTATAACACTATCGTTGAGGTCCAAAAGCAGAAACTGTTTAGATTATGAAGAAAATAACCTTCTGTGGTCATTTTTCTATAAATCTATAAATTTTTTGGATCCATGCAACCTAAGTACATCCATTTATAAGGAACAGTGTTATAAACAGGTTGTGGGGTATTCCATTTTTACATGTTAAATTTCAAGGTCAAAAATGTTTTATAGATCATTTAAATAATAAATGATTTGATGTTTAACGTCCCCGTCAACACTGTAAAGGTCATTTTGGAGACGTTGCTTCCAATTTTGTGGGACTTTTACCCGGCATTGAGATGAAGTGACATCACAAGCCCTGTCGCCCAATGAAACCAATAGGGTTTATTAGCATGGACGGTCCAACTCGCACCGCGGTTCCTGGACAGGCTTAGATCCTCGAAGCGGTTTACCAGTACTAGTGTGCGGGCCGGATTAAGCTCTGCGTGGAAGCATCATGCAGCCCATATATTTCTTCAAGCCCCTATGGGTGGGGGCGCCATTTAAATAAATAATCTATGCTATTACTGTGTTGTATTCTGTGTCACTATTTTTTTTCTCTCTTTGTTTTTCAGTCGTCATCCAGACATCAGGAAGTGATTGGTTTTCTCGACTGACCACTGAACAGGACATGGCATACTCTGTGTGACTTGTGTGATGTTTTCATTATGGATTTAAACATAATAGTTCCTTGCAGTTGTGTGAAACAATTCAAAACAACGGTTGTTGTAGGACAGCATAGCTTGCCTGTGTGTGCCTTGTTTGTTTGATTTGAGGTTTAACGTCCCCGTCAACACTGTAAAGGTCATTTTGGCGACATTGCTTCCAATTTTGTGGGACTTTTACCCAACATTGAGATGAAATGACATCTCAAGCCCTGTCGCCCAATGAAACCAATAGGGTTTATAAGCATGGACGGTCCGACTTGTGCGCACCGCTTTGCCTGGACAGGCTTAAATCCTCTAAGCGGTTTACCAGTACTCGTGTGCGGGTTGGTTTCAGCTCTGCGTGTGTGCCTTGTCTACCTTTTTTTTCACATCAGTACATGAACAGTTTTTAAAACAGCTCTTAAATGAAGTATTTTTACATAATTTTATTCAAGAAACAGACAAGAATTCTTGTTTTAAGTCCTAATTTAAAAAATATCATTTTTATCCCCACGTTTTTCAACGAAAAGTGGGGATATTGTTATCGCCTCCGTCCGTCCGTCTGTCCGTCTGTCTGTCCGGCTATCTCCTCCTAAACCGTTAGCCGGAATTCAACCAAATTTGGTATGCAAGTTGCTTACATGAATGGCTTGCGCAAGAGCACATTTTTTTTGTCCCCGCCCCCAGGGGCCCTGGGGAGGGGTCAAAAGGTCAAATTTTGACCTTCTGTGGAGAAAACGTGGGGATTTGCGATGGCTTGCCATCGACTGCGCGCTCTAATTATTATTATTATTACTTGGTAGATAGGTAACCCTGCAAACTGCATCAGGGAGTTGACCCTTCTGATCAGTGGTTAAAGCATTTGATGTTTATACTTTGTAGCTTTGTTATTTTTGGACTTTTCAACATACACCATAACCTCTTTATAACACTGTGCATTATATATAACACTGTTTTGGATACAACACAACTTCAAGATGGATGATTATATAGAAAAATTACCATAATGATAATTTTTCTATACATTTATAAATCTGCATATCTTTGTTTGGATATGACATGGTTAACTAACACATGTACCTTCTGCTTTGGACCCTAACCATATGTTAAATTTTATTTAAATTGTAAAACATCGGTTTTTAGCCTTTTCATTTTGACTTTTAAAAATACTTATTTTACCCTGTCTTAATATCTATAAAATAGGCAGCAATATGATACAAAAAGATTATTATTTCTATACAAATAAAACTGTCTACATTAAGGCACTTTCAAGTACTCAAGTTGTGAGATCAATCAAATAAAATGACAGACAGCAAACAATTGTGTTTACTTAAGAAAAATAGACCTTAAAAAGTAAACATTCAGGACATTATAAATGTACTCATCCGTACTGAAAAAAATGAACAATTTCATATATTATGAGCTGGAGTATAATAAGTAGCAACTAGAGCGCGCAGTCAATGGCAAGCCATCACAAATCCCCACGTTTTCTCCACAGTAGGTCAAAATTTGACCTTTTGACCTCTCCCCAGGGCCCCTGGGGGCGGGGACAAAAAAAATGTGCTCTTGCGCAAGCCATTCATGTAAGCAACTCGCTCTTGAAATAAAGACTTTATTATTATCCCCACGTTTTTCAACAAAAAGTGGGGATATTGTTATTGCCTCCGTCCGTCTGTCCGTCCGTCCGTCTGTCTGTCTGTCTGTCTGTCTGTCTGTCCGTCTGTCCGTCTGTCCGTCCGGCTATCTCCTCCTAAACCGTTAGCCGGAATTCAACCAAATTTGGTATGCGAGTTGCTTACATGAATGGCTTGCGCAAGAGCACATTTTTTTTTGTCCCCGCCCCCAGGGGCCCTGGGGAGGGGTCAAAAGGTCAAATTTTGACCTACTGTGGAGAAAACGTGGGGATTTGCAATGGCTTGCCATCGACTGCGTGCTCTAGTTGCAGTTCATTACGATAACACACCTGTGGGACATAGTGCATTTTTATCATCTCCAAAATGGCTACTGTTCTAATGAAAATCTGTGATGTTATTCTTATTTATACTGCAAAGGTTGTGGGTGCTCGTTAGAACCACCTCCTTGAGGAGATACTAATGAGTACCCAAAACCTATGTTTTTTTTGAGCAGAAATAAAATGATGCATACCCCTCTAAACCCCAGCTTTCTCTATAAAGGGATATTCATTTATCAGACATGTTAACATAATTTTTGCCCCCAAAACGTTTTTGAATATAAAAGAGCTTAGAGCAGCAGCATTCGAAAGGAAAAAAACAACAAGAACTCCACAAGCGGGGCATTATACGCATGTGGCAAGTAATTTTCTGTACAGATGACCTTGACCATGGGGGTTCTGACCCGAGTGTTGCAAGCGACACATTGTTTCATAATGGTTAACATTTCTGCCAAGTAATTTTGAAACCCACTGAGGAATAAAAAGTTATTGACTGCACAATGTCATGACCGCTAAGTATGACCTTGACCTTGAAGGTTCTGACCTAGGTCTTGTGTGTAACAAATGTCTCATGATGGTTAACATTTCTGCCTTGTAATTTCCAAATCCATCACGGAATAATAAAGCTATTGACCAGACACAAGAAAAAGAAAATTTTCCTCAACTTTGTCCTTTAAGTATGACCTTGATCTTGGCAGTACCGACCTGAGTCTTGCACACGACACATGGTCTAATGATGATTTTCATTTCCGGCAAGTAATTTCCAAATCCATCTAGGAATATCAAAGGTATTGACCAGACACAAGAAAATAGAAACTACTCTTTAACTTTTGACCCCTCAGTATGACTTTGACCTTGGAGGTACCGACCTGGGTCTTGCGCATGACACATTGTCGCATGATCGTTCACAAATTTCCAAATCCATCTAGGAATAACAAAGGTATTGACCGGACACAAGAAAAAGACACTTTTCTTTACCTTTGACCTCTAAGTATGATGACCTTGACTTTAGTGGTACCTTAACCTTGGTCTTGTGTACAACATATTGACTCATAATGGTAAACATTTCCGCCAGGTAATTTCCAAATCCATCCAGAAATAACAAACAGACACAAGAAAAAGACAATTTTCCTTATCTTTGACCTCTAAGTAAGACCTTGACCATGGAGGTACTGACCTGGGTCTTGCGCATGACACATTGTCTTATGATGGTTAACATTTCTGCCAAGTAGTTTCAAAATTCATCCAGGAATAACAAAGTTATTGACCAGACACAAAAGAAAGACCCTGTTTTATCCCCACGTTTTTCAACGAAAAGTGGGGATATTGTTATCGCCTCCGTCCGTCCGTCCGTCCGTCTGTCCGTCTGTCTGTCTGTCTGTCTGTCCGTCTGTCTGTCCGGCTATCTCCTCCTAAACCGTTAGCCGGAATTCAACCAAATTTGGTATGCGAGTTGCTTACATGAATGGCTTGCGCAAGAGCACATTTTTTTTTGTCCCCGCCCCCAGGGGCCCTGGGGAGGGGTCAAAAGGTCAAATTTTGACCATCTGTGGAGAAAACGTGGGGATTTGCGATTGCTTGCCATCGACTGCGCGCTCTAGTTTACATTTGACCTCTTAAGTATGACCTTGACCTTTTGCATACTGACCTGGCCAAAAAGCAGATGTTCTGTAAAAATGTTGTGCCAAGAAGATTGAAGAAGTACTATGAAACCTTCCGCACCTAAACAGGTCTTAAGCAACCTTGGACTCTAGCATGATAATGCACCGCTCACAAGGTACACCTTGAGGCCGAGTTTTTGGAGTCAGAGAAGGTCACTGTCCTATCGCATCCTCCACTTTTGTCAGATCTGGCCCCCTGTGACTATTTTCTGTTTCTAAAACTCAAATTTCATCTATCTGGAAAGAGATACAATTTGAGAAATGTCCTTGGATCTGTGGTTCATTATCTGATGGATGTCACCATTTAGAAATGTCCTTGGATCTGTGGTTCATTATCTGATGGATGTCACCATTGAAAAGTATGAAAACTGCTTCCAAAAGCCAGCTAGACGCCTCTGTGGTGTAGTGGTTATGCTACTCGTCTGATAAACCAAGGATTGCAGGATCGATCCTGGACTTCTCCAGGCTTTCGGATGAGTCTTTAAACCGAGGTCCCGTCTCTTTTGACCTTAGCTGTTGGTGGAATGTAAAACTGAAACACACTCACTCACACTGCAAAAGCCAGCTGAAAAGGTATATTCTTATAAGTAGATGGAGAGTAATTTGAAGGGCAGAGCAAGACAAAAAGATTTTTAACATTTGCGGTAAAGGAGAAACAATGAAAGTAATTTTGGAACCGCCCTCGTACTAAGGGCTTGAAAGTTTAAGTATTACTGTACTGTATACAGATGTGTAACTTCCCTGTATGACTGTGAATGTATACTGAAAAGTGATTGAAAAACTGCCAAGGAGTACTGAGGATAATCTTGGGATAATTTTCTTAATTTCATCATAAAAACATATGATGTAGGAATTTGTTATAATTCTAACTTGCACTACCTGAAATTCAGACCAGTCCACTATTCAGAACCATATTTGTCTGTCTCAACTAAAGCTTTCATTAACCCATATATGCTTAGAGGCCCTTTTCTGGGATATTGACAAACAGTGCAGACCCAGATCAGATGCCGCAGAATGGGGCATCTGATCTGGGGCTACACTGTTTGCTTACAGAACATTCATTTTTGTAAAATTTGCCACAAACAAAAACTAACCTGACATCCCTATAATTGGAAATGGACCACTCCAAACTCAGGTGGAGTGAGTGAGTGTTTGAGTTTTACGACCCACCAACAGCTAAGGTCATACAGAGACGGGACCTCGGTTTAAAGACTCATCTAAAAGTCTGGAGAAGCCCGGGACTATCAGGTGGAAGATTCCATTGTCATATATGGGTTAAATTTTTAAGATCACCCACTATTAAGACTACTTCTGGATAGTCCCAAAAGATGGTCTTAGTAAAGGAATTTTACAGTAAGTACCCCTCAAAATATGTTTCTAAACAACAATGAGGAAAATTATCCCTTGATTATCCTCATTACTCAGTGCCCCAGATAATGTTTTTTTGGCATTTGAGTATTTAACCATCATTTTTTAATTAAAAGAGTAAAATGGGATAACCATGCTTGAGAAAACAAGAGGCCCATGGGCCACAATGCTCACCAGAACTCAGGCGGACACTGCCCACTGGCAGCCATGTATGGTTTCAGGTTTTAATTTATTGATTATAAAGTCTCCCAAACAAACCCCCATTTCAAAATGAGCACCCATGTGGACTCTGTATCTGAAATATTAGGCCTTTTATGAGGAGGAAGGATGAGACATGGACCCAACAGAGCCCTGAATGGTATCACTGAATCCATCTTATCATAAGGCACATGAATATATATGGTTTAGGGGTTGGGATGTGTACTGTTCCTGAAATATAAGGCCTTTTAAGCTGCGAAAGGGTTGGAGCATAGCCCTGGCAGACCCCAGGAAAGCCAAGATTGTTGTCGCTGAATGTGTCTTATAATAAGGACCAAGAAAATATATTGTTTAGGGGTGGGGATATGAACAGTTTCCAAGATATGAGGCCCTCTTATGAAATGATGAGGAGAGGAATGGCCCCTGTGGACCACCAAGTTTGTGTGACTGAATGTGTCTAATCATAAGAAACAAGAATATATATGATTATGAGGTGGGGATCTTAATGGTGTCTGAGATATATGGCCTTTTATGAAGAAGAGGCGTGGGCCATGGCATCAGCATGTTGCCCTAGCACATAGACGCATTGATGTGAGTGAATGAGTCTTATTATAGGGAACACAAATAGACATATTTTAGGGGTGGGGATCTGAACAGTTTCTGAGATACAGTATATTGCATTTTATGAAGTGGAAGGGTGGGGCATAGCCCCAGCACACCCACAGAGACCCCTAGGTTGGTATCACTGAATGTGTCTCATCATAAGGAACAAGAATATATATGGTTTAGGGGTGGGGGTTCTGAATGGTTTCTGAGATATTGAGCCTTTTACGAAGTGGAGGGGGTTGGGCATGGCCCGGGCACATCCCAGAGGACCCCCAGGTTGGTTTCAATGAATGCGTCTTATCATATGAAACAAGAATATATATGGATTTGGGATGGGGATCTGAATGGTTTCCGAGACGTATCACCTTTTATGAAGTGGAGTTGTGGGGCACAGCCCCCGTGCGACCCTTAGATTGGTATCACTGAATGCGTCTTATCATAAGTAACAAGAATTTATATGCTTTAGGGGTGGGGATCTGAACGGCTTTTACTAAGTGCAGGGGGTGGGGCATAGCCCTGGCACATCCTAGGGGACCCCCAGATTGGTGTCACTGATTGCGTCTTTTCATAAGAAACAAGAATATACATGGTTTTGGGGTGGGGATCTAAAGGGTTTCGGAGATATATCACCTTTTATGAAGTGGAAGGTTGGGGCATAGCCCTGGTGCGGCCTGGGAGATCCTTAGGTTGATATCACTGAATGCATCTTAACATAAGGAACATAAGGAACAAGAATTTATATGGTTTAGGGGTGGGGATATGAACGGTTTCTGAGATATTGGGCCTTTTATGAAGTGGAGGTGTCGGGCATAGCCCCCGTGCGGCAAGGGAGACCCTAAGGTTGGTATCACTGAATGCGTCTTATCATAAGGAACAAGAATTTAAATGGTTTAGGAGTGGGGATCTGAACGGTTTCTGAGATATTTTACGAAGTGGAGGGGGTGGGGCATAAGCCCCGCCACATCCTAGGGGACACTCAGATTGGTGTCACTGAATGCGTCTTATCATAAGAAACAAGAATATATATAGTTTAGGGGTGGGGATCTGAATGGTTTCTGAGATATATGGCATTTATGAAGTGGAAGGGTGGGGCATGGCCCCAGCGCACCCCAGAGAGACCCCAATGTTGGTATCACTGAATGTGTCTTATCATAAGGAACAAGAATATATATGGTTTAGGGGTGGGGATCTCAAAGGTTTCTGAGATAAATGGCATTTTATGAAGTGGAGGGGGTGGGGCATGTCCCCGGCACATCCAGGGGGGGGGGACCCCAAGGTTGGTGTCACTTAATGCATCTTAGCATAAGGAACAATAATATATATAGTTTAGGGGTGGGGATCTGAATGGTTTCTGAGATAGATGGCATTTTATGAAATAGAGGGGGCAGGGCATGTCCCCGACACATCCCGGGGGACCCCCAGGTTGGTGTCACTTAATGCATCTTATCATAAGGAACAAGAATATATATGGTTAAGGGGTGGGGATCTGTAAGGTTTCTGAGATATAAGCATTTTATGAAGTGGAGGGGGCAGGGCATGGCCCAGGCACAACCTAGGGGACCCCCAGGTTGACATAAAAGCATATGGCTGAGAGAAGTTTACTCAAGGAACATGTTTATGTAAGTTTTGTAAAAATATCTGCAATGACTTGGCAGTAAATGCCATTTTTCAGTTTTCCCCATTATAAGTCAATGGAAACTCTAAGTTGCCATAGCAACAAAACTAAAAGGCCAAATTTCATAAAAAACACAAAACCTGTAAAGGCAAATATGGTGAATATTTTCATAAAGTCTCAGCCTCCTAGAGCATATGGTTTCTGAGGAGATGATTTTTTAAGTATTTTTGTCTATTTTTTGCATTTTGGTTTCCATGGCAACCAATAAAAATGAGCAGAAAGCTTAAAATCATACAGCAGATAGTAGATTGCCTATGGAACATTTCTATGAAAGTTTTCTCAAAATATCTGCAGAGGCTTGGCAGTAAATGCCATTTTTCAATTTTCCCCATTATAAGTCTATGGAAACTACAAGTTGCCATAGCAACCAAACTAATCAGCCGATTTTGATAAAAAACACAAACTTTCAATCCCCCAGCCCAAGGATGCTACAGATAAAATTTGGGCCCAATCGGCCCAGTGGCTTCAGAGGAGATGTCGTTTGAAAGTGTTGACGCCAGAAGACGACGACGGACGACGACGACGGACGACGACGGACAACTGCCTATCCTTTAAGCTCCCCCGGAGCCTTCGGCTCTGGTGAGCTAAAAAAATACTCAAAGAAAATTTCTCTGATGAGTATTTTTTCAATTTTTTGGCCCAAAACTTTGTTATTGAGGGCTTTCTTTAGACTTCAGATCCATAGGGCTATTGGAGAGGATGTTAGGGCTGCAAAACATTGTTATCTGTTACATGATAGAAGCTTTGCTATGATCATTTGTTTTTGTTGCTTTTTTCTTTTCTTTTGTTTGAAAAAAAGATATGAAAAAGTAGAAAACAATATTTAAAATTGTGTTTTTGATTGGAAATAAATTTCTTGCTGGACTAGAGTTTAGCTTTATTTGTTACCCTGTTTACTTCTGGTGATATGTGTTTGTATACTTTAGTACCTCAAAAATTCCACATTTAAGGGACTGGGTGCCTTTCTTTGAACATCAAGACCTTGAAGTACAGAGAATTGCAGTAGACCACAAACCTCTTTATAACAATGTTCATTATAACATGATTATGGATTTCTTTGGTTTAATTTGGAGTTTAATGACCCTTTCAACACTAATTAGGTTATGCTAAGCCAGTCAGTATACCTAACCACTTTTCCTGGCCAGTCTTACCAGGGTGGGAGTGTAAATATAAGTGGTTAATCAGCGCAGTGCACATTCTTTTGCCAAAACTGACAACTGCCCTTCTTGAATCAGTTGAAGAGAGAGAATGGGCACAGAAATGGTTTTGGTTATATCATGGTTTGAAAATGCATCTGATTGACATTGATGTCATTGTGATGTTGATGCATCATATTCCATTGATCAAGTTCAGTTGACCTACTAGAGTTACACCAAAATGCACAGAGTAGGATCTTGCAACTACTAGAGTTATTGAGGTCAACAAAACTTGGTATGAGAGTTGGAAGAGCAACAGCAACAACAAACATGGCTGACAGTGAAAATCAAATCAATAAGTTAAAATCAATCCAAAATTTGATTCTTTCAAACTTCTGTATGCCAATTATTAGAAATGTTGGCTCTGCATTTGCAGGCAATTGTTAGAAAAATCATATCCAACTTGAAAATATGTTATTTATTGTTACAGTTCACTGAAAATGAGAATTTCTTCCAAACAAAAAACGTCTGCAATGTTGTTTATACTTTTGATTTAATCAAGGGTCAAGTCGATTGGTTTTGTTGACATTTGGCAAGAGTAGATTCTTGACGTCAGTAGAGTTAACCCCAGTAGGTCAACTGAACTTGCTCATTGTTTACATTTCATGTCCCTTGAGACCGAAACTAGTTTGGAATAAATTTTAACAAAAATTACTTGAAGTTTGATCAATTTACCTTATTGTCCCAAAAATATATAGATTACATAAAAAAATTACCTTTTATTTTGTCTTTTTTGTTTGGATATAACAAAGTTGTTTAACTAACACAATTTCTGCTTAGTATCCCAATGACAGTTTAATACAGAGGTTGTGATGTATAGATGAGTTTAGGCTGATTAACTTCCTTGGTTACGCTGCGCATGCACAGTCTTGTGTGGCAAAAAGTAATCAGTCGAGCCTGTGCGTGTACAGTAAACCTAGGAAAAATAAGATTTTTTAAGCATCCACAACATTCATAGACTTTTATACTGCAGTTCAGCGGCCCCCGCCCATCGGGGCTTGAAGAAATAGATGGGCTGCATGATGCTTCCACGCAGAGCTGAATCGACCCGCACACGGATACTGGTAAACCGCTTAGAGTATCTAAGCCTGCCCAGGCAAAGTGGTGCGAGTTGGACCGTCCATGCTTATAAACCATATTACTTTCATTGGGCGGTAGGGCTTGAGAAGTCATTTTATCTCAATGTCGGGTAAAAGTCCCACAAAATTGGAAACAATATCTCCAAAATGACCTTTGGACTGCAAACCTCAAATCAAAGAAACAAAAACTGCAGTTCACAATCTTTTGAATCACAACAGTACTTAGCAGATACCATGTCGGAATGTCCGAATTCTCTGATTTTATAGGTTTTTTTTACTTTTCCATTATACATGTACATGCTATTTGTTGTTTGCTGTATTTTTTAAATGAATGCTTGTTTAATTTTCATACCCTGAGTTAGGGAGCCCTGAATAAATCTTTGACCTGACTTGACTTGCAAGACACAAATGAGCAGTTAAGCAAAAACATTACTGGCAGAGTTTCAGAAGCGATACTTTGAAAAACCTGAACTTGAAAGTACCATAGCCAGACTGGATAGCACTTAGAAATACGACGAATCTCATTAGGCAGGGATTGGAGGTGTGGCTTGGTATCTCAGTTGGTAGAGTGTTTTTACGGTATACGAGAGGCCCTGGATTCGCAGAGCTAAAACTGACAAGAGTACCAGTAAACCACTATAAACCACATCTTTTTTATTTGGCGGCAAGGCTGGAGATGTTATTTAATCTCAATGTGGGTATAGAAAGCAACATCTCAAAAATGACCCAAATAGTGTTAACTGGGGCGGTGATTTGTTTGTTTGTTTTGATATTTAACGTCCCTGTCAACATTGTATAGGTCATTTTGGAGACGTTGCTATACCAATTCTGTGGGACTTTTACCCTATATTGAGATGAAATGACATCTCAAGCCCTGTCAATAGGGTTTATAAGGATGGACGGTCCGATTTGCACCGTGTTGCCTGGGCTGGCTTTAATCCTCTAATTGGTTTACCAGTACTCATGTGTGTTGGTTTCAGCTCTACGTGGAAGCATCATGCAGCCCATCTATTTCTTCAAGGCTCGACGGGCGGCGGTCGCAGGGACGGTGAATTTCAATATTCAAACAACCCTGTTACCGGTTGTAAACAATTGATCTTTATCACCAACATGTTGGATTTGTCAGGGTGGTAATCCTTTGATTCATCTTCACCGTCTTGCCCCCGCCCATCAGGGCTTGGAGAAAATAGATTGGGCTGCATGGTGCTTCCATACAGAGCTGAAACTGACCACACATGAGTATTAGTAAACCTCTTAGAAGGACTAAGATTGCCCAGGCAATGTGATGTCAAATGCATATAAGCCTTTTGGTTCCATTAGGGGGCAGGGCTTGAAATGTCATTTCATCTCAATGTTGGGTAAAAGTCCCACAAAAATGGAAGCAACGTCTCCAGAATGACCTAAATAGTGTTGACTGGGACATTAAACCACAATTCAACCAACCAACCAATCATCTTCACTGTCGCATCGTTTGTCTTGCGATTAGCGCAACATGATACAACCATTGTCAGTTAATTATTTGATTATTAATTGTTTTGGGTTTATTTTGTAATTATTGTGGGTAGTTTTGTCTCGTCTCCCACAGAAAGGGAGAAAAAAATATAGAAGAGATTGTAGGTTAAAGTAAAGGACAGAGGAGAAAGAGGAAAATGAATGGAAGTGTAGAAACAGAAAGAATAAGAGCCCCCCCCCCCCCCCCCTCTACCCTTACCTGCTGCAAGGATAACAGGTCTTACCCAATTGTCAGCCAATATCAGTTGTACGCCACAGGGAAGCGAGACATACGTCACCTTTTCCTCATGCTCTATTTGAAATTGTCAAATTCAAAGAAATTAATAACTCCTATTGGATCAATCTGAACAACGGTTATTTTTTGCCACACAAAACTGCCCATGCGCAAAAATACGGAATCGTGGGATGGCATTTCCTTAGCGACCAGTGGCGTCCTAAACTCCAGGCTTTCCAGTGGCCCTAAAATTCCTTAAAAAAATCCTAATTTTGGAGTTGGAGTTGGTCTCTACATTTGAGTTAAATTTTCTGAGAGCACATATTTTCCAAACCATACGATGGGTTTGGTGATAACAGATATACCGGTAGGTCCTAACTTCAATTCAGATATAAAGCCACCCATGCTCAAGGTAACAGACTCAAAACTTCTCTGCTTTAATTTTATGTGAAAGTTATTAAGAGCATGTATTTTCCAAACCATATAGCCAATATTAGGATGGAAGTGGCTCATAATTCAGAAATACCCCCACCTGTGCCTTTTGCCTCATGTCAAGGCCACAGACCGAAAAATGCTATGCTAAAGTTTGAAGTTATTTTAGAGCTCATATTTTCCTAAAGATATGATGGATTTTGTTCATATTTGGTTTGATGATAGATATAGGACCAAAGTTATATTCAGCAATACCTCTACCCTTTCCTATGGCCTCAAGGTTAAGGTCACAGACTTTGAGAAATCCTATGCTAAGGATGTATGTTAAAGTTTATTATGATCTCATATTTTCAAAACTATACCATAGATATAGTTCTTATTTGGTATGATGAGGGATATATGTCCTCAATTTTATTCAGCAATACACCCACCCATATTCATGCTCACTAGGTCCAGATTACAGACATAGAAATCCTTGTTTTTTTGTTTTAAGGTAAAGTTTTAGTAGGTCTGTCCCATATTTTCCATATGGGATGATGGGATGTGGTATGATGATGAATATACATCTAGTGTTTTATTCAGTAATGCCCCCACTCATGCCATTGGTGAGAAGTCTCAAGAACAAGGTCCCAGACTTAAAGTCCTATGCTAAGTTTTACATTTAAGCTTTTAGAGCACATGCTCCAAACAAACAGATGGAAGATGCTTATATTTGGTATGATGATAGCTATAGGTGCAAATTTTTATTCAGCAATACCTTCATCTGTGTCATGGCCTTAAGGTCACAGTCTTGGACTTTAAAATTCCATGCCAAAGTTTTTATAGAGCTCAATCATTTGGTACATATTTGGTGAGGTGATATAAATCCACAGTATACCCATGCTTGTTGCCTCAAGGTGATGGTTAGCTATTTAAAAGTTCTATGTTAAAATTTTACTTTAAAGTTTAATATACCATATTTTATGAACCATATGATTATTTTGGTTCATATTTGATATACAGTTAGGTATAATCAAAGTTTTATTCAACAATACCTACATGTATGTCCATGGCTTCATGGTCAAGGTCACAGACATAGAAACTAAATTTTTGTGTTAAAATTTTTGACATACATATAGGGGTTTATGGTATTTTTTGTTACAGTTTTGTTGTAAAAATTTTAACACCTCATATTTTCCAAAAATATATATTGGGTTTCATTTATATTTGGTGTGAAAATGGATTCATGTATGATTTCAAAGATTTCATTCATGATTGAATGTGGTGGACTCTTTTATTGTTTTGTTCTAGACAAGTCCATAAGGGGGTTGGGTCTATTTTGCTCTTTTATGCTATTTTTGACGGAAAACCATGCTAGCAGTGTAGACCCTGATCAGATGCCGTGAATTGGGTCTGTAGTGTTTGCCTATGTCCCTTTTATGAGTTTCCAAGGTATCTCATAGTGTTTCTGCTACCCCAACTATAGTGATATACAGAGATGGTAGTGTACAGTATCCAAATGAAGTTAAGAATGAGTTAAACATCGGCCTTTGCATAATTATGCCAGAAAGGGTGTTTTGAAATAATTTTTCTCTCTTTTCAGCAATATATGTGCTAAGAACTACCGTAGTGTAACAGACCTTGGATTCCAGCCATATAGGGAGAATTCTGGGAAGGAACCACTGCCATTTAACTGTCACCAAGTTGGGTCGGGATTTGTCCGTCAAAAACCAATCACCACACCTACCGACAGACAGGTCAGTCTGATATTCTGGAACTATCATATTCAGAAACATAGCTAACTGTCTTTCCATCATTTCAATATTTATATATCTTGACAGTTTGTAGGATACAATGAGAACTTGGGCCAGTTGTTCAAAGCTACAATGTCATTAGTTAACCTATAACATGCCTATCACGACAATTGTTGTCTGCTTTGCCGTCTGCCTGTTTCCTTAAAAGTCTTTTTTTGCATACAGTGTGGACCCAGATCAGACTGCTCCTGTAGGAGCTGTCTGATCTGGGCCCACACTGTTTGTGTGTGTCCAAAAATATTTTTAAAAAGTTTACAAGAAGCTTCCGCAGACGAAAATAAGCAATTTTAGATGTAGTTTTTTCTCCGGGTCTTAAAGGTTTAACATATCATTAAAACTTTGATCATTTAATATGGCGAATATGCTAATATTTTTGCTGAAAAAATAAATACCAAAACTTTAGTTATGGTTCTTGCTAGAATAGTTAATGCTATGGCCACTAACTGGCTTATTAAGCTAACAAGGCTTTGAACAATAATTGTGCCCTGGAAAATAAAGAAAAACTTCAATGGATGGAACATTGATGCCTTGTTTACTACGGCTGGATCAAACGCTTTTCTTGAGTCCCTAGAAATTTCTTCCCGTTATATTACTTCAGGTAACACATCCCCCTTCCGGCCCGCACATTAGTACTGGTAAACTGCTTAGCGGATCTAAGCCTGTCCAGGAACCGTGGTGCGAGGCGGACCGTCCATGCTAATAAACCCTATTGGTTTCATTGGGCGACAGGGCTTCTTGAGATGTCATTTCATCTCAATGTCAGGTTAAAGTTCCACAAAATTGGAAGCAACATCTCCAAAATGACCTTTACAGTGTTGACGGAGACGTTAAACCTCAAATCAAACAAACAAAAAATACTTCAGGTAACAAAAATTAGGGACAGTTTTGGGCATTTTTTTTTTTTCTTATCTTGAAAAAGTATATTTTATGTACTCATTAGAATTGTCTCAATGAAGCAATTCTAATGAGTACACACA
Organism: Lucinisca nassula; assembly: GCA_963580285.1. Lineage (NCBI taxonomy): Eukaryota > Metazoa > Mollusca > Bivalvia > Lucinida > Lucinidae > Lucinisca > Lucinisca nassula. The sequence goes on along the minus strand of OY757013.1, from coordinate 166,560,978 downwards.
GCATGCATAAATTTATAAAATTTTGTAGAGCATCTAAAAGATACACCTTAATCATTCTGACATGGTGCTATGAACAAACATCATTGGCTCAAACTGCCTCTGTCTCAAACAATTTATTTTTAGTCCCAGACATTTTTAAGCCATGAAAGTTTGACTAGAAAGAATACAAGACTAAGAGACGTCTGTGAGTGTTGGCTGGGAAAATGGTTCTGAACGAGGACTTAGGCTATTTCATTACAGGTACCCAGGCAAACCGTGTAGGCCCAGATCAGACGCCGCAGGACACCATGTCTGATCAGGGCCTACACTGTTTGCAAAAAGTTAAGCCATTTTCCAAACAAATTTTGAAGAAAACACAACCGGTGACCCCCTGAATTTTGAAATTTTGTTATGTTTGATTTGATGTTTAATGTCCCCATCAACACTATGAAGGTCATTTTGGAGACATTGCTTCCAATTTTGTGGGACTTTTACCCAACATTGGGATAAAATGATAAAAGCCCTGTCGCCCAATGAAACCGATAGGGTTTATAAGCCTGGACAATCAGACTCGCACCGCTTTGCCTGGGCAGGCCTCGATTCTCTAAGTGGTTTACCATTACTCATGTGCTGGTCGAATTCAGCTCTGCGTGGAAGCATCATGCAGCCCATTTATTTCTCAAGCCCCATTGGGCGGGTCCGTAAATTTTGAGATGGACTCCTGCCATATATAAGGAGGGTTTATAAGCATGGACTGTTCAACTTGCACCACTTAGCCTGAGCAGGCTTAGATCCTCTAACGGGTTTACCAATACTCGTGTGCGGTCAGATTCAGCTCTGCGTGGAAGCATCATGCAGCCCATCTATTTCTTCAAGCCCCGGTGGGCTAGGGCCGTAGGTAATTATTGTGAAAGCAACCTCTCTTTGTGGTGTATTCTTTTAGGCTCAGAGGTTTTAAAACATTTTTCTTGCTCATCTCAATCGAGCATGAATTTTAAAATTGCTCATGAATTTCAAATTCATTTTTGCTCTTTTCAAGCTCAGATCAGCAGAAATATTGGCATTTGAAATTTATGTGCAGGGAAAAACAGATTATCTCATGCTCTGTAGAGTTTTGCATGAAAATTGTTCATAACTCTGGGGCCAGCTTAATTAGATTTTCATTATTTTCAGGTGAAGGGAGTGTTCATTGATACAAGAGTTGCCTCTGCCCCAGCTAGTATACTGCCCAAATCTCAACCAGTCTTACACACACTGAGAGCTAAAGATCCAGTTGAGCTAGAAAATAATGGCTATGTAAGTAGTGTTACAAGCTCACCACACCATAGTCTACCCCATCCTCTTTATATCACTTTTGGGATCCCCAAAAAATGTGATAATTAAACTAATGGCATCGTTAGTTAATACATTGTTAAATGTTTGATATTTATATATATATGGCATATACACTAATATTTTTGCTGATATAAAAGCTACTCACATTTTTTTCAGCAGAAACACCAGAGTATAAGATATTGTACTTGCTAGAATAATTTACAGTTTGACCACTAATAAGCTCGTTAAGCTTACAGTGCTTTAAATAACTGGACCCAGACGTTTCCATTTAATATTGAATATATTACTATGATGACCATTTCAGGTTATTCTTTGTTTACCATATTTACCCTAAGTATCAGGACACCTCATTTCCTTACCATACTTATGGTATTCTAAGTACAATTTACTTCCAGATTTTCTGCCTAAAATAGCAGGACAAGTGGCAAATAGTATAGAACCTGATGAGATACCACGTTATGCGGCGTCTGGGTCTGCAGTATTTGCTCTGTCCAAATACATAAGTAAATTTGATATTATCCATTCACTTTGATAATATACAGTAGAAAATTTCGGGGATTACTGTGTTATTGTTTGTTTTTTTTAGTCAGTGTTTAACATCCCCATCAACACTATTTAGGTCATTTTGGAAACATTGCTTCCAATTTTGTGGGACTTTTACCCTTTACCCGACATTGAGATGAAATGACACCTCAAGCCCTGCCATCCAATGAAAGCAAAAGGCTTATATGCATTGGACGGTCTGAATTTCATGGTCAATCTCCACAAAAGAATGTCTGACCTGGCTGAGATTGAACCAGCACCTCCCGGTCACCAGTTGGACAGGTAACCAGCAAATCCCCCATGGGTGTCTTGAGATCAGTGTAAATGATGTTTAAAGAATATGGACCTGTCACAGCTGATTTATCTATTTCAGGGTCCCAGATACATGGTGTCAGAAACCAAACAGAGATTTAAAGGGGCACAACCAGACAGAAGTATGTACATGTACTGATATTTGCGGAATGGATACATGTCATGCACAGTCGAACATTTTGTGCAAGGGAGATTGCTTGTGGCTCCATGTGTGCTTTTTCATTAATCTATCTGATAAAGAGTCTGCACTTAAAGGAACAATTTGATCATCGGGAACAATTTTTTCCTTTTGGAGTAGCTCTCCTTGTATGATAAACCAAAATATTCTTTGAAAGAAATACTCCCTCTGAGTTTGTGTCCATTCCAATCAAGGTAATTGTTGTCTGCTGTGTTGACTGCTGTTTACTTTAAAAGTCATTTTTGCAAACAGTATGGACCCAAATCAGACTGCTTCTCTAGGAGCAGTCTGATCTGGGTCCACACTATTTGCCTGTATGCAAAAGTATTTTTAATAAGTTGCAAGAAGATTCAGCAGACGACATAAGCAGATGACATTTTCAGATGCAGTTTTCTTGGCACCTTAGGGTTAAAAGTAAACACAAACAATATTTATAGGTTATTGACTTTATATTGTGAAATATTCAGTTCGATTTCATATGGTGGAGGACGCACGAACTTCCGAGTGGGTCTCGGTCAAATGGATGACTTCCAAATATTTCACAATATTAAGGAGATAACCTTTCTATAATAGATTTCAACTTTTGACTGTTCACTAAAAACCAGCCTTGTCTGACATTGAAATCTGAACATAAAATCAGATTATATATCTTCAAGTGATTTTTAAATGGAAAATAATGCAGATTGTTTAATATCTTCCTACCCATTGAAAACCACGCCTAATGGTGCCAAAGTGAAAATGATGTTAACATTGGCAGATGTGGCGTCAGTGAACAAAGACTGACATAGTCCAATGCAGAGCGCCATTCTTTAGATTGCTCATTTTATTACTTTCAAAATACTTATGATTTTCTAAATGAAATTATTTGAAACCTATAAAAATTGCAGGTAGGTCATATTTTGATGGAGCACTTTGTCTTAGTCTTTATTAATTGTGATTCACATTCTTTCAATCAATAGGAACAACAGGTTATCTGTCAATTATTCTTTTCCAAATGGACGAATTTGAAAGTAGTTATACTGTGAATGAAAATTCTTTCCAATATGGAATATGCACTTGTCTACGGGCAATATGCACTCCATTTAAGCTAACAAGTGGGCTGAGAATATTATGCCTAGACGTAGTCCAGGAAGAGCTAGAACAAAGTCCAGGGACCAGTTGTTCAAAGCATTGTTAGCTTAACAAGCTTGTTAGTGGTCAAATTGTTAACTGTTCTAGCAAGTGCAATATCGAAAATTTTGGTATTTGGGTATTTTTGCTGAAAAAATGTGAGCAGATTTTGCATCCTCAAAAGCTGCTCACATTTTATCATCAAAAATTTTAGCATATGGTAATTCTCCTAAAATTTCGAACAAAATTAAATAGTTATTTTTTCAGCTGTTCGAATTTTTAGAAATTCTAGCTGGTGAATAGTTTCACTGTTCGAAATTTTGAAGTTCCAACCTATCTTGCCAATGTGGTCATATTCTTCGCTTGCAACACAACCTGGTCGCAAATTAATGGCCATGAAAATGTCAACACCTTTGAAATAACCATTTTTAATGTAAATAATTTGATGCTAATATATTTAATGACCATTAAAAATGGAAATTCTAATTCATTGTCTTTTTATGTTATGATCATGAAAATAAAGTTGATGGCCAGTTATAGACACGGAAAGTTTTAATAGCCATCATTTTTCTGTAATGGCCATTAAAGCTGAGAAAACATGGGCATTAAAACATCACAAAACAAAAAATTAATGGGCCATTACTTTTTAAATGGTCATTAAATTTTAGAGGGCAATAAAATTAATTGCAACTAGATCAGCAGTTGATGGTATACCATCGCAAATACCCGCTTTTTCTATGAGTAACACTAATGACTATGTATTAGCTAGCCAAAACTACATGTTAGTTAAAAAAAGTTGTAAAGAACATTCTAACTGATAAGCAAAGTTTCAGAAGTTTAACTCTTATAGTTTAGAAGATATGGCAAAGTCATACTTTTTATGCCCCCGCATCATATGATGCCGGGGGCATATAGTTTTTGGGTTTTCCGTACGTGCGTACATGTGTACATCCGTCTGTACGTGTGTGTGTACGTACGTACGTACGTACGTACGTGATCCTGTAACCTCAGGTTAAAGTTTTTGTAACAGGTAGAGCCTGAACTTTTAGAACTCATATTTTCCTAACCTTTTGATGGAACTGGTTCATCTTTGGTATGATGATAGATATAGGTCCAAAGTTTTATTAAGCAATACCCCCACCCATGCCTGTGACCTCAAGGTCAAGGTCACAGACTTAGAAATTTTCAATGTTAAAGACACAGGTTAAGGTTTTTGTAACAGGTAGACTTGAACATTTTAGAACTCATATTTTCCAAACCATTTGATGGAATTAGTTCATATTTGGTATGATTATAGATATAGATCCAAAGTTTTATTCAGCGATACCCCCACCCATGCCCATGGCCTCAAGGTCAAGGTCATGGACTTAGAAATTTTCCATGTTAAAGACTCCAGTTAAGGTATTTGTACCTGGTAGAACCTGAACTTTTTCTGATGGCTTTGGTTCATATGATGATAGATATAGGTACAAAGTTTTATTCAGCAATACCCCCACCCATGCCTATGACCTCAAGGTCAAGGTCACAGGCTTAGACAATTTTAATGTGAAAGATTTTAAAGAGCTCCAGTTTTCCAAACTATATCATGGATTTGGCTTATGTATGCTATGATGATAGATACAGGTCCAAATGTTTATTTGGCAATACCCCCACTCATGCCTATGGCTTCAAGGTCAAGGTCACACACTTAGAAATTTTTAATTAGATATTTTAAGAGTTGATATTTTCCAAATTGTGCGATGGATTGAGTTGATATTTGGTATGATGTTAGATACCTGTCCATTTTATTCACCTATACCCCCACCCATGCCCATGAGCTCAAGGTCAAGGTCACAGACTTAAAAATTTTTAATTATCCCCTCGCACAACATAGCTCTAGCGTCTATATTTCTTCACTGATTTCAATATAACTTCACACAAATGTTCCTTATGACAATATCTCAAGCAAGTTTGACTTTCAAGGTCATGACCTCAAGGTCAAGGTCACTGTGGCTATTTTTAGAAAAACTTTGTCATCGCTCTAGCGCTTACATTTCTTCACCGATTTCAATATAACTTCACACAAATGTTCCTTATGACAATATCTCGAGCCATTTCGACTTTCAAGGTCAAGGTCACTGTGGCTATTTTTAGAAAAACTTTGTCATAGCTCTAGCGCCTGCATTTCTTCACTGGTTTCAAAATAACTTCACACAAATGTTCCTTATGACAATACCTCGAATGAGTTTGACTTTCAAGGTCAAGGTCACTGTGGCTATTTTTAGAAAAACTTTGTCATTGCTCTAGCGCTTACATTTTTTCACCAATTTCAATATTACTTCACACAAATGTTCCTTATGACAATATCTCTAGCAAGTTCCACTTTCAAGGTCAAGGTCACTGTGGCTATTTTTAGAAAAACTTTGTCATCGCTCTAGCACTTACATTTCTTCACCGATTTCAATATAACTTCACACAAATGTTCCTTATGACAATATCTCGAGCAATTTCGACTTTCAAGGTCAAGGTCACTGTGTCCATTTTTAGAAAACTTTTGTCATCGCTCTAGCGACTACATTTCTTCACTGATTTCAATAAAACTTCACACAAATGTTCCTTATGACAATACCTCGAGCAAGTTCGACTTTCAAGGTCAAGGTCACTGTGGCTATTTTTAGAAAAACTTTGTCATTGCTCTAGCGCTTACATTTTTTCACCAATTTCAATATAACTTCTCACAAATGTTCCTGATGACAAGGTCACACACTTAGAAAATTTTGTTGCAACATGGATTTTCGGGGTGAGGCGGGGCCCTTGGAGGGGGCATCTGTGTCGTCTGGACACATTTCTAGTTTACCTCTAACCTTGAGGTTATGTTGAGGTCCACCCAAAGTATCCCAATTTATTCTATATTCCAACAGCCATCAAATAACCAAGATATGGCAAAGTGTAACTCCAATAGTTTAGGAGATATGGCAAATCATAATTTTTGACCTTTGACCTTGGGGTCATGTTGAGGTCAAGGTCACACCAAAAGTGTCCAAATTTATTCTATATTCCAAGGGCCATCCAATAACTAAAGTTTCAGAAGTGTAACTCTAATAGTTTAGAAGATATGGCAAAATCATACTTTTTGACCTTTGACCTTGGGGTTAAGGTCACACCAAAAGTAACCCGACATATTCTATGTTCCAAGACCATCATATATGCAAAGTTTCAGAAGTGTAACTCCAATAGTTTAGGAGATATGGCAAATCATAATTTTTGACCTTTGACCTTGGGGTCATGTTGAGGTCAAGGTGACACCAAAAGTATCCAAATTTATTCTATATTCCAAGGGCCATTCAATAACCAAAGTTTCAGAAGTGTAACTCTAATAGTTTAGAAGATATGGCAAAATCATACATTTTGACCTTTGACCTTGGGGTCAAGGTCACACCAAAAGTAACCTGTCATATTCTATATTCCAAAGACCATCCAACAAACAAAGTTGGTCAAGGTGACACCAAAAGTATCCAAATTTTCAGAAGTGTAACTCCAATAGTTAAGGAGATATGGCAAATCATAATTTTTGACCTTTGACCTTGGGGTCATGTTGAGGTCAAGGTCACCAAAAAGTTGCCCACTGCCATCTACATTCCATGTACTATCCACATGCAAAGTTTCAACAGTGGACAACTTCAGTGGTTGCAGAGGAGACCCATTTACAAGAAACATCATGGACAGACAGACAGACAGATGGACTGACGACCACTCAACTCCAGTACGAAAACAATATACCCGGTTTTTATTCGAAAAAGTGGGTATAATTAAATGCTTGGACTTGCTTTTTAATGACCATTTCCAGTAAATTAATGGCCATTTGTATGGACATTAATGGCTTTAGCTAGAATCCATTATTTTTTGCAAACGAAAAATAATGGATGCCTTCAACAGGAATGAGATTTTTACAGGATTTAAACATATTTTAATGGTTTTTATGTGCAGTAGTGGTAGTTCCTTTAGAAAATTCAGTGTTAGAAATTTTAGAAATTGCTGTCTTATAAAAATGCCACTGTTCGAGATTTTAGAGGTATTTTGGAAATTATTTTTGACAATAATTTTGGTGTCCAAATTTTTATGGTGTTCGAAATTTTAGGAGAACTACCGTATTTGCCATATTTAATGATCAAAGTTTTAATAATATGTTAACTAACGACATCATTAGCTTTGAACAACTGGTCCCAGGAAGAGCTGTTGCACAACCCCTGGCATCGGCATCAGCATTTGTGTTAGCATTGGCTTTGGAATTGGCGTTGGCATCCACATTTATGTTAAAAGTTTTTAAAAACTCATAATTTCCAAACTGTATGATGGAACTAATTTATATTTGGTATGGTGATAGATATATCTATGTCAAAAGTTTCATTTAACAATACCCCCACCTATGCCCATGTCCTCAAGGTCAAGGTCAAAGACTTAGAAAATTTTATCTTAAACTTTTTTATGGGCTCTTATTTTCAGATGTATTTGGTTCATGTTTGGCATGATGATAGAATTAGGCTCAAAGTTTTATTCAGCAAAAACCATGCCCATATTCATGCCCTCAAGGTTTTGGTCACAGACATAGCGATTTTTATGTTAAAGTTTTAATCAAGAGCTCATAATTTCCAAACTATATGAAGAATTTGGTTCATAATTGGGTCTATGATAGATATAGGTTCAATGTTTTTTAAGCATGAGTCCATGCTAATGACCTCAAGGTCAAGGTCACAGACTTAGAAATTTTATGTTTATATTTTTAAGAGCTTATATTTTCCAAACCATATGATGGATTTGGTTTATATTTGGTTTGATGATAGATAAAGATTCAAAGGTTTATTCAGCAATATCTGCACCTATGCCTATGTCCTTAACCCATTTAGTACCAGAAACCCCAAAATGGGTACCCTGGCAAACAGTGCAGTCCCAGATCAGACGCAGAACGTGGCATCTGATCAGGGCCTCCACTATTTGCTAAAAGCTCAGTCATTTTCCAAATAAATTGCGATGAAAACACAACATGACACCCCTAACTTTTGAAATGGACTCCTGCTATATATAAGGAGGAAGATTCCATTTGGTACAAAAAGAGTTAAGGACACTTCCAGGAGAACTATGCTGTCTGATGACAGCTCTTGTTGATTGTGTTATTTATTTGAACTTGCTCTATTTTTATAGAATTTGAGGACTTTTTCTGTAAGTACATGTGCAGTAAAGTTCCTATATTAAGACCACCTTTGGGACTGTTCAAAAGTGGTCTTTAAGACCACTTTTGAACAGTCCCAAAGGTGGTCCCTGACCAGAGGACAATGTGGCCAGAAAACACAAGGAAAGAATAACTGCATCTTTCTAAATAAGCTTTTTAAAGCAAAATTTAGTCTTATTTTTAGGTAGTCTTAATAGCGGAATTTCACTGAATATAGGCAGTATAGGAGTATAAATTCAGTATTTAGTTACTATCATCATTCTTCTTTACCACTCTTAATATTTTAGCATGATGTATATATCTCTATTTTTTTAAGGAGCATGGATACACTCTAAAGGCAACCAACTCATTCAGAAATATTTTATCTGTTTTCCACTGCTCTTGAAAGCAAGCAAATTATTTTCCTCAAGAGTAGACTCATTTTGATACACTCTTTGGAAGGCAACTGTCAAGTTAACACGTCTAAACCCCACTTTATTTAGAGAAAACTGGGCTTTACAGGGGTGTACATTATTTTTCTTATTCCTGCTGCAAGACATAGGTTGTGGGTACTCATTAGAACTGCCTCCATGAGACAGTCCTTATGGGTACCCACAACCTATGTTTAGAGTAGAAATAAGAAAAAAACATCACAAATTTTCTTCAGATAAATAAACATTTTGGGAATATGATAGAATGCACTATGTCATATGGATGTGTTATCATTTTGTCTTGAACACATTTGTTGGTCTGTTCTTAAAAAAAATTTGCTACCGTATGACAATTGTGTCAAAGAAAAACTGACAGGAAGTCAAAAATAATGTCTTTGTCTCTCTTAATGCTCTGCATGCTGGTTATTAAACAAGCAGATGACATTTTGAAATACTTTTCTTATTTTTCCCAGAAGGTTTTCTGGAGATGATGTGCATGAAATGGCAAACCCTGTTTCCATTGGAGACAATTTGCATGAGATTTCTACGGTAGTCCAGTTTTCTGGAGACAATTAGCATGAAATGTCAAATCCTGTTTTGGGGGGAAAATAAGAAAAAATATCAATAATTTGTCACCTACTGAATAAGCCCAGATAGTTGTAAAGGTTGTATAAAATCCTAGAAAATGTGTAGTTTATCCATTCTCTTCAATTCTCTTAAATTTCTTCTGTTCTGGCCAAGTTCTTTCCCTTTGTTTGCTCTGAGTATTGACATACAAGTGACTGGGTAAAAAGCCTAACTTAGATCAGACATTAGACATGCTCTTGGTGGAGGAGTCTGCTTAGAGCTGCTTTGTCATATCTTCAGCATGTTTGCATGTTGCTATCACATACTTTCCATGTTTTGTGTTGCTCTTTTGCCCCCCCCCCCCCCCCCCACACACACACACACACACCCCGCCTACCCACCCAGGAACAGCCCCAATGATATGACAGAAACTGCTCTACATTTGGATAATCTGCCTTTATTTGAAATACTTTTCATTTTGGATTTCAGTATGCATAATATGTGCTGTGAGTGATGTAGATATTTTAAAGTAATGTAGAAGATATGATGTCTGACTCTTATGTTAGAGATCAATGTTCATGATCCACGTTTATATCTCACTAGTGGTAGAAAGTTTTCATGTCTGTTAGATCATCCACTTCACACATGGGATGGCATAACATGCATATGAGAGGCCTAATGTTACCTTGCATATGTCTTTTTCACCCAGTGTGCTTCAGTCAAGAGCATACATGGATTGTCTGGGGGCTGACTGGAGTGGTAGAGGGAGGGAGTAGGGATCCAGGTTTCATATGCCTACCCTAGTCATATTGCCTAAATACTTTTCTGACCTTTGGAAAACTTTACCATTTTTACTTGTTAATATTGTGGCCATGCCAAGCTAACGTGTGACTTTGGACATAACATTGTGTTCCCCAGTAAGGACTCAGATTAGACTGTGCATCCACACAGTTTATCAGGTGCATCTCAACCGTCTGATCAGATTTAATGCTGTGCGATATGGATGGTCAATGTCTCAAAGCTTCCTCATGCAAACAAGAAAGGTTGTATCGTAAATATATGTGTCCACAAGCAGATTTGAGTCCTCACTCAGTGCAGACATGAGTGATCCGAAAAGACATTTTTAATTGTTGTGACTCAGTTTAGAACTGTAATGGAAGTCAGTTAATCAGCTGTATCAATACATATCAACCTCTTTATAACACTGTTCATTATAACACAGTTTAAAGATGGATCCCCAAAAAATATACAGATTATATAGAAAATGACAATAAATGGGCATGTTTTCTTTATAATCTATACATTTTGTTGGCTTTAGCACAGTTGTTTAACCCTTATCTTGCTGAATATTCATTTAAGCCACACTCATTTCTGTCTATCAACCAATCAAATTACTTGATGTAATTTACTGCTACAAACTCATAAACTGAATGCCAAAAGGTGTAGATCCTGATCAGATGGCTTCTTCAGAAGCCATCTGATCTGGATCTACACTGTTTGCAAAGATAGGGGTTGTCGTGAACAGCAAGATAAGGGTTAACTAACATGGTTTCTAGTTTGGACCCCAACTAATAGCGTTATAAGAGGATGGGCGTACTTTGAATAATTACAGTTACCTACTCAGAAATGTATGTATATTTTCCCGAGAATCGATACACTTTCAGGGGAAGTAATATTTCCAAACCGTTATCTCTTGTATCAGTACAAATCTTGTCTTAAAGTGAAGAATTTGCTTCTTAGAAGTTAGTTCTTTCCTTAAGACCCTGCTTTGAGGGGCTCATATTATCACAGTTAGAAAACAGGAAGTCATTAACCCATTGCATGTGGGAAACCCCTAAAGGGGTACATTGGCAAATAGTGCAGGCCCAGATCAGACGCCGCAGAATGTGGCATCTGATCAAGGCCTAACCCCTAAAGGGGTACCTTGGCAAATAGTGCATGTTGTTACGAGCCAGGCGTAGCAGAAAGAAAAAGCAAACAAGCCTTTTGGAAAAATTTAACAAAATTTATTTACAAGTTAACTTTAACCTGTAGAAGTAAGAAAATTAAATGTACTTAGCTCTGAATGAAATATCCTGAATGAATCTATTTTCCTTGATCCCACAGAATTCACAGTCCAAAATGAAAAGTAATATCCTTTAACAATCCAACACAGAATTTAGAAATAACTTTCCTTATAAGCCCAAACATCAAACTCCAAAGTCTGCCTCAATGAGAAAAATCAAGCTCTTTTATAGACCCTAAGATTTCTCTAGAACATTCCAGAGGGCTGTGGAATAAGATGAGGTAATTCTCTAAAAATAATGCAACCCAGAACTTTCTGGAAGGTTCTGAAGTACTTTTCCTTGTAAACATGTTGTTTACAAAAATGAAATTAATCTGTGTCTCAGTTTTCTAGAATCTTCTATAAGAAGATTAACAAGATATTTATAGCACTATTAGGTCAACACTGGGGTGAAAGTGGGAATCAGAAAAAATAAATTCTTATGCATAACACTCCCCCTCTTCGAGGAAAAGAAAGATTTATGTAATAAAGCTTTCTTTTGCTTTAAGAATAATAAAATATTGAGCATAGCATATAAAATTACATGTATCTACAATCCACTTTAGTAGGAAAGAAAAACACAACTCCTGACACCGCTCAGGCTCTTGAAAGGGCATCAGGGATAATGTTATCTCTCCCTCTGATATGTCTTATGTCTAAATTATACTCTTGTAGCATAAGACTCCACCTGAGCAACCGCTGATTTTTGTTTTTCATTTTATGTATGAAAGTCAGTGGATTGTGATCACTGAAAACAACAATCGGTGCAGTAGTAGGGGTAAGATAAACTTCGAAATGTTGCAGACTGATTCTTGCTCTGCATCTGTCTATGTTCGAGAATTAATCCTTCTAAGAGTCTATAAACATTTTTGTCCTTTCTTGTTCTGGTATAAGAATACTAGGAGAACTCCATTCCAGTCATTGTCCAGCAAATACTGAATTTCTTCTTTAAGATTTTTTTGTTTTACAGGATTCATCCTGTATGGGTGTTGTTTTACAGGTTTAGACCCATTTATGTCCACATCGTGAAATATTTTGTCTGTCCGTGTTGGAATGTCAGGAAATAAGTGTTCATATTCAAAAATCAGCTGTTTCAGTTCATTCCGCTGATTTGGCTCTAGATGTGACAGTTTCTGGTCAAGATTCCGTAGAATGTCAGAATTCTGAAGTTTTGATGACGTGGGATCCGACTTCACTGAATTAATATCCTCACAGTCATTGTCACATGAATTAAGTGGAACAGAGCTAACTAGATTGACTGATGTTAAAGATGTATTGTCCCTATCAATGTATTCCTTAAGCATGTTAATATGACATAGCTGCTTTAGCTTGCGCCTCCCAGGAGTGTTTATTATGTAATTTACGTCACTGATCTTTTTGTCCACAGTGTATGGACCATAATACCTGGCCTGCAACGATTTTCCTGGAATAGGCAAAAGAGCTAGTACCTTATCACCTGGTTTAAAATTCCTTTCTTTTGTCCCTATGTCATATAGCTGTTTCATTTTCCTTTGGGCTGACTGAAGATTGGTCCGAGCAGCCTCACAAGCTTTTGAAAGTCTAGTTTTGAAATCAGACACATACTGAAGTAAATTCAGGGAGGTGTCATCATTGGAGAGAAATTTCTCTTTGAGTAGTTTCAGAGGACCACGAACAGTATGGCCAAATACTAATTCAAATGGACTGAAGCCAAGAGATTCTTGCACAGATTCTCTAACAGCAAATAAAAGGAGATGGATGCCTTCATCCCAATCCTTCTCTGTGTCAAAGCAATATGATCTTATCATGTTTTTCAATGTTTGATGGAATCTTTCAAGGGCGCCTTGACTTTCAGGATGATAGGCTGATGACTTATACTGTACAATGCCAAGTTCATGCATTACTTGTTGAAATATTCCAGACATAAAATTTGAGCCTTGGTCTGACTGAATAGATTTAGGAAGCCCAACAAATGTGAAAAACTTCACTAAGGCCTTGACGATTGTCTTAGTTTTGATATTTCTTAAAGGAATGGCTTCAGGAAAACGTGTGGAAGCACACATAATAGTCAAAAGATATTCACAGCCAGACTTAGTTCTGGGCAAGGGACCTACACAGTCTATAATTATTCGACTGAAAGGTTCATCAAAAGCAGGTATAGGCTGCAAGTGAGCCTTAGGTATAGTCTGATTGGGTTTTCCTACCATTTGACATGTATGACAGGACCTACAATGCTGAGAAACATCTGATTTTAACCCAGGCCAGTAAAAATGATTAAGAATCTTGTGATAGGTTTTATTTACACCTAAATGTCCTGACATGGGAGTTTCATGTGCCAAGTTTAATATTTCAGGACGGTAAATCTGTGGAACCACTATCTGATGGTTGACAGTCCACTCGTCTTCTGCTGAGACGTCTGGTGGACGCCATTTTCTCATAAGAATGTCATTTTTGACATAATAACCGACTGGGACCTGAGATACTTCCTGCTCATCTAAAGCCCTTTCAAACAAAGGCGAAATTTCAGGATCCTTGTGCTGTTCTATAGCTAGTTGAGACCCGGACATTTTATCTTGGCCTAGATCGAAAGATGAGTTATTCTCATGAAAATCTGTCTGCTTATCAGGCAGGCTTGAAGACAGAGACCTTGTTATCTCGTCATTAAAAGACTGACCCAAAAAGGTATCAGTAAAATCAAAATCCTTTTTCCCATCAGTTTGCTTGGCCTTACGTGCCATAGCCCTTGTGACTGCACAAGACGGATAAAGATCAGGAATTTCCTGCTCAATGGGATCAGGCGGTTGGTCTATGCAAGGATTAGTAGTCAAAAGTGGGTTTACCACAACCTTATCTCCAGCTAAGTCATTGCCTAGCAACAAATGAACACCTTTAAAAGGTAAAGAAGGTCTAATGCCAACAGCCACTGAACCGGATACCAAGTCTGATGACAAATAAACGTTATGAAGCGGAACATTAACAAATCCACATTCCACACCCTGAATAAGGACACTTTGGCCCATAGAAGTCTTCTCAGAAAAAGGCAGAGTATCTGCAAGAATAAGAGATTGAGAAGCTCCGGTATCTCGTAAGATTTTGATAGGGGTAGGATGGGCATAACCGTCACCATTTAGTGACACAAAACCATCTGATAAGAATGGTTCATAACACTCCATAACTGTATCAGTCTCAGATAATTTGGTATCAGAAAGAGTTTCCTCCCTTACACAAGACTGTGGTTTTGGCCTTATAGAAGTCAAGCCTGTAGGCTTAAGTTCCTCTTGTCTTTCTCTTTCTTTCCTTCGCTTTAATTTTAAACACTCAGAGATCAAATGACCTGTATTTTTACAATAATAACAAACTACTTGAGATTGAGATAAGGGATTCTGGTCTTTGTTTTCACCAGAAGGTTTGGAAAAATTCTGGCTTCTGTTTTCACCAGAAGGTTTGGAAGGATTCTGGCTTTTATTTTCACCAGAAAGTTTGGGCATAGTACTAGATGTATGGCTATAACTACCAGAAGGATTACTGGGATAGAATCTTGGACCTGTCTGTGGATTATAAGGTTTTCGAGGATAAGGCCTGTTCACAAATGAGACTTTATGAGTCAAAGCATAATCATCTGCCAAACGAGAAGCTTCCTCTAAAGTTTCAACCTGTCTCTCATCGAGAAAAGATTTAATGTCTGAATTTATGCACCGTTTGAACTCTTCAACAAGGACAAGCTGTCTAAGTTTGTCATGATCAGAGCCTACTTTTTTAGAAGAACACCACCTATCAAATAACTGTTCTTTGGTTCGAGCAAATTCTATATGGGTCTGGGAAATTTCTTTTTTACAATTCCTAAATTTTTGCCTGTAAGCTTCGGGGACCAACTCATATGCCTTAAGAATAAGCTCCTTAACCAAATCATAGTCTGAGCTTTGCTCGACAGTCAGCTGAGTGTAAATGTCTCGAGCCTTTCCGACAACAACGCTTTGCAAAAGTAAGGTCCAATGCTCTTTTGGCCATTTTAAATTTTCTGCAACTTTTTCAAAATGCAAAAAATACTTATCTACCTCTTTTTCCTGAAATGGCGGAACTAATCTTATGTGCTTTGTGGCATCAAAGTAACTGCCAGAGTCAAAAACAGGGGTATGTTTCAACCTATCCTGACCCTGGAGTTCCATTTCCTTCAGCCTTAATTGAAATTGCCTTTCCCTCTCTTTTTCTTCAATACTATATCTCATTTTTTCCTTTTCTAACTCAATCCGTTCCTCCATTTCTCTTTGTTTTTCTTCCTGCTCTAATTTTTCTTTTCGAATTCGTTCTTCCATTTCTAATCTTTCCATCTGCATTTGTCTCTGCATTTCCCTTTCTTTTTCTTCCTTTTCCATTTTTTCTTTCTGTATGCGTTCTTCCATCTCTAATCTTAATTTTTCTAATTCAATTTGCCTTCCAATTTCAATTTGTCTCATTTGCAATTCAGTATGTGAAACCATAATGAGAGACAAAGCAGATGGATCGAAAAGTTCTTCATCAACAAAAAACTGTACCAAAATATTCTTAATTTCATGTTTTTTCATGCTTGTTTTGACAGCAGTGACCCCATAATGGGAAGCAATTTCTAGCAAATCTGTCCTTTTGGCCAGATTAAACAACTCCTGAGTAGGCTGAGCCAAAAAGCTTCTCAAATCAAACGACATGTTTGCTTTTTGTTTGTATTATAACGTAAGTATGGTTATTCAGATTAAGGTAAATTTGACAAAGTTTTTTTTTTTTTTTTTTTTTTTAAATGACAAGCTCAACCAAAATTTCACATGAAATGACAAGTACTATTTCACCTGAAATGACAATTCACATGAAATGACAATCCCCTATATGCCTATAGGGAAATACCAATTCTGTGAAGCAACTGCCGAGTCTATTTGATAAGAAATGACAATTACCTGCCGCCACATGAAATGTCGGTTTTAAAATGCTCAAATGGTTTTATCCCGGACGAGCCCCCAATTTCTGTTACGAGCCAGGCGTAGCAGAAAGAAAAAGCAAACAAGCCTTTTGGAAAAATTTAACAAAATTTATTTACAAGTTAACTTTAACCTGTAGAAGTAAGAAAATTAAATGTACTTAGCTCTGAATGAAATATCCTGAATGAATCTATTTTCCTTGATCCCACAGAATTCACAGTCCAAAATGAAAAGTAATATCCTTTAACAATCCAACACAGAATTTAGAAATAACTTTCCTTATAAGCCCAAACATCAAACTCCAAAGTCTGCCTCAATGAGAAAAATCAAGCTCTTTTATAGACCCTAAGATTTCTCTAGAACATTCCAGAGGGCTGTGGAATAAGATGAGGTAATTCTCTAAAAATAATGCAACCCAGAACTTTCTGGAAGGTTCTGAAGTACTTTTCCTTGTAAACATGTTGTTTACAAAAATGAAATTAATCTGTGTCTCAGTTTTCTAGAATCTTCTATAAGAAGATTAACAAGATATTTATAGCACTATTAGGTCAACACTGGGGTGAAAGTGGGAATCAGAAAAAATAAATTCTTATGCATAACAATGTCCAGATCAGACGCCACAGAATGCGGCGTCTGATCAAGGCCTGCACTATTTGCTAACAGAATTTTTCATCAAAAATAGAATGAAAACAAAAAAAATAGGCCTGACACCCCTGATATGACAAATGGACTTGTCCAACATATAGCAATGGAAGAGTCCACTAGTATACAATGGCTTAGTGTACCCATGCATGTGAAGATGTCAAAAAATAGACTAGTGTATCCATTCCCCTTTAACCTTGTCCTGCTGAACCACGGTATGATCTACATTTGCCAACAGTGTAAATCCAGGTCAGGGGCCAGTTGTTCAAAGCAACATTAGCTTAACCAGCTTGTTAGTGGTCATATTGTTAACTGTTCTAGCAAGTTTAACATTTTATAGTTTGGTATTTTGCTGAAAAAATGTGAGCAGCTTTTGCATACGCAAAAGCTGCTCACATTTTTTCAGCAAAAATATTAGCATATTTGCCATAATACATGATCAAAGTTTCAACGATATGTTAACTAACGACATCGTTAGTTTTGAACAACTGGCTCACGATGGCTTCTCCAGAGATGGCTTCCATCTGGTCCCAGAAGCCATCTTGTGATGGCTGGTCTGGATCTTCACTGTTTGTCATTCAGTTGTTGAATTTATAGAATTAAATTACAGCAAGTAATTTGATTGGTTGTTAGGCAAAAACAGGTGCGGCAAAATTAATTTATTCAGCAGAAAAAGGGTTAAGATATTTCTGATTATTTTACACTATTGTAGAGAATCTCCTTAGTTCGTTAGATGTGTAACATTCCTTACTGAAACATAATTGGTCATTTTTCTGTATAATCTGTACATCTTTCTTTTGATATAGTTGTTTAACTCTCTGCATGCTGGGTATTAATTGCAGCAGATGACATTTTGAAATATTTTCCTAATTTTTCAGAAATCAGGATTTGACATATCATGCAGATTGTCTCCTATGGAGACAATTTGCATGAAATGCCAAATCCTGTTTGGGGAAAAAATAAGAAAATTATCAACAATTTGTCGACTGCTGAATTAGCCAAGGGCATGGTAATGATTAACTAATATGGTTTCTACCTTAGACCTCAACAACAGTTTTATAAAGAGGTTGTGAAGTATTTGTTTATGACAGTTTTTTGTCCAAATATCCTTAACCTTTAAATTGACAATCACAACATTGTAGACATCATTTTCAAATATTCTGTATTATTTTTCAAAGGTAAAATTATTAATTTGCTTCTAAAATTTCTGCGGTTCTTAAACAGTAAATACCTGTGAAAGGAACTCATAAGCAGCTGGGATAAATATGCTCCCTTTCCAATTTTGGGACATGAAGTCACAGATTTTGCAAATGGGAGGTAACTCTAGTGTCTCCCTCCATCATGCTTTCAGAGATTTAAAATTAATTCTAACAATTAGTTCGCCATTAACACAACCTGTGTAAAATAGTGCATTCTTTCTAAAGTCCAAAACTGTTATTATTTTTATTTTTAATGAAAATGTGTGACATAATTTTTATTTACACTCCAAACATAGGTTGTGAGTGGACATTAGAACCACCTTATTGAGGTGGTTCTAGTGAGTAACCACATCTATGTCATGGAGCAGAAATATGAAAACTTTCATTTACACCTGTAAAATAGAATTTCAGGCAATGTAGGCAACGTAAACCCCAGTTTTCTCTATATTAATTGTGGTTTACTGGGGTGTTCATTACATGGACTAATTAACATTGTTATTACTTACCCATCACGAAAACACGCCTATATAATTTTGACCCCCTTGAACCCCACTTTTATATAGTAAAACTGGGGTTTCCGGGGGTATAACTTATTTTTCTTATTTCTGTTCTAAAATATAGATTGTGGGTACTCATTAGAACCGCCTCACTGAGGCGATTCTAACGAGTACCCACAATCTATATTTTGAGCAGAAATAAGAAAAGTGTCACAATTTTTCATCTTAAATTTTCATTTTTTTCGGCGATTAAGGTAGCAATGTATTTGTATAGGCGTGTTTGCGTAATGCTTGGTTCATAAAGAAGATAAACATCTAAAAAGGATAAATGTTTGATATAATTGAGTCCTTCATTTACATTTTCAGTGGATGTTTCCATGAAAACCTGTGGACCTAAGGAGGAGTCTGGCTTCACACATGCCCACAATGAAGAACCTATTACATTTATGCCAGGGAATCCACATAAAAATGATAAACCTGTAGGTTGAATATTTTTCTTCCAGAATATTCATAGGGTCACAGAAGTGACAAAAATCAAAGCACTGACAGCACTGTTGGGTTGATTGTTTCTGATTGTAGGCTGGGAAAATCACCCTGAATAGACTGAGACTATTTTGTTTAATTCCTATTCCTGTACTTTAACCCTTTTTTTTTTTTTTTAGAAGCCTCCGTGGTGCAGTGGTTACGCTACTCCCCTTGTAAACCAGGGATCGCAGAATCGATCCTGGGCTTCTCCAGACTTTCGGATGAGTCTGTAAACAGAGGTCCCGTCTCCGCATGACCTTAGCTGTTGGTGGGACGTAAAACTAAAACTCACTCACTCACTTAACCCTTTTTTTACCAAATTGAATCTTCCTCCTTTATATATAGCACATGACCATTTCAAAAGTTAGGGGTGCCAGGTTGTGTTTTCTTCAAAATCTGTTTGGAAAATGGCTTAACTTTTTGCAAAAAGTGTAGGCCCTGATCAGACGCCGCATTCTGCGGCGTCTGATCTGGGCCTGCACTGTTTGCCAGGGTACCCCTTTAGGGGTTTCTGGTACTGAATGGGTTAAGCAAACTTGAAGACTATAAGTATTATGTGGCAACTGATCTGGATCTACACTGTTTGCAAATGTCCTAGCACATGAGTCAGATCAGTGTTTTACAGATAGCTTTCTTTACATGGCACACTGACATCACAATGACAAGAATAGCAAATCTATAAATAACCATTACCCGGATCTCTTACAATCTGATTACACTCTTCTGGAGTCCATGTCTGTTGATCTGAACATTGATATTTGCCATTTTGTCTATGGATTAACGATTTTTGATTAACGCTTTGTTACTACGACCTAAACTACTTACAAACCAATAAAAGTCACAGGGACATAAGCAGCATAAAACTACTGTGCTTCGTAACTTTGAGTACAGTTGACAAACAGTCAACCCAAAAATAAGAAGGCAAAGCTGGATAGTTCATGACTGACAATGGGCCCCCTCCCATCGGGGCTTGGAGAAATAGACTGGGCTGCTTGATGCTTCCGCACAAAGCTGAAACTTGCTATCCATGATAACTGGTAAACCACTTAAAGGTTCTCAGCTTGTCCAGGTAAACTGGTGCGAGTCAGATCATCCCTTCATATAAACCCTTCTATTTGGGTGCCAGGGCTTGAGCTGTCATTTAATCTCAATGTAGGGTGAAAGTCCTGCAAAATTGTAGTGGTGATGGGGATGTAAAACCTCACTTCAAACAAATCATGACTAAGAATACAGACACACAAAGGATATCACCTGAAATATTATTTTGATGAAATTATGTTGAATGCTATTTAATAAAATGACTACTTCTAGGCTGAAAGTAAAAAAAAAAAATCTTTCAATGACAACTCCTCGTACACCTATTTGCCAGTTTCATTCAAACTTCATAGGAATGTTGCTTAGGTGACCCTCTACGGAAATAGCTAAAACAGTTCCCCTCCAATGAGCAAATTGTTCACCAGAGCTAAAAATAGAAAAATGTCAACAATTTGCTTTAAAGATGAACTCCTTCTAAACCTTTGGGCTTGTTTGGTTCAAACTTCACAAGAATGTTGTCTAGGTGGCTCCCTACCAAATAGCTAATATGGTTCAAATCAGACAAACGAAATGGCCACCGGAACCAAAAATCGAAAAACATCAACAGTTTACTTTAAATTCTAACTATTCCTAAACCCTTGGGCCATTTTGATTCAAACTTCAAAGGATTGTTGACTAGGTGGCTTCTTATGAAAATAATTAAAATCTGTCTACTCTGATGAACAAGATGGCCACCGGAGCTAAAAATAATAAAACAACGTCTGCTAAGCCCCTTGGCCAATTTCAATCAAACTTCATAGGAGTGTTGCTAAGGTGACCCTCTACCAAAATAGTTAAAAAGGTGCCACTCTAATGAACAAAATGGAAAAACCATTAAGTGACAACTTCTCCTACACGTTTGGTCCAATTTTACTCAAACTTCACAGGAATGTTGCTTAGGTGATCCTCTACTAAAGTAGCTAAATATGTTCTGTTCTGATGAACAAGATAGCCACAAGAGCAAAAAATAGAAAGAAAAAAAAACAACATTTAAATGACAACTACTCCTATACCTTTGGTCCAATTTCATTTAAACTTTGAAGGAAATTAGCTAAGGTGAGCCACTGCCAAACTAGCTAAAATAGGCTGGCCGGGATGAACATAATGGCCACCAAGCTAACAAAAGAAAAGAAAAAAACATTTAAATGACAACTCCTCCTAAACCTATGGTCCAATTTCATTCAAACTTCACAGGAATGTTGCATAGGTAACCTTCTACCAAAACAGCTAAAATGGTTCTGCTCCAATGGACAAGATGGCTACCAGAGCTAAAAATACACAAACCTTCTAATGCTAAATTTTTGTATACTTTTGCTCCAAATTCATTCAAACTTCATATGATTGTTGCTCAGTGATCCTTTAGCTAAAACAGTTCTGCTGGAATGAAAACATGGCTGACAGAGCTAAAACTAGAAAAAAAAAACAAAAAAACTTTTGAATGACAACTCCTCCTATACCTAAGGTCCATTTTCATTCAAACTTCACGAGAACATTGCTTAGGTGACCCTCTTTAAATTAGCTAAAACTATTTAGCTCCAATGAACAAGATGGTTGCCAGAGCTAAAGCTAGGAAAACCTTTAATTCTTATCTTGCTGTTCACGACAACCCTTATCTTTGCAAACAGTATGGATCCAGATCAGATGGCTTCTGTAGAAGCCATCTAATCAGGATCTACACTGTTTCGCATTCAGTTTATGAATTTGTAGCAATAAATTACATCAAGTAATTTAATTGGTTGATAGACAGAAATGGGTGTGGCTTAAATGAATATTCAGCAAGATAAGGGTTAAATGACAACTTCTCCTATACCTTTGGTTCAGTTTTATTCAAACTTCACAGGCATGTTGCTTAAGTGTCTTTATACAGACATAGCTAAACAGTTCCACTGGAATGAACAGCTTAGTATAGAAATATCTTAAAATATTTATACAACTCCACCTGTACCTTTGGTTCAGTTTCATTCAAATTTCACAGGAAGGTTGCTTAGGCGGCCTTCTACCAAAATGGTTTTTCTCCAATGAAGAAAATGGCTGGAAGACTTAAAAGTAGAAAAAAATCTTTAAATAACAACCTCTCCTAAACTCTTAGGCCAGTTTCATTCAAGCTTCCCAAGAATGTAGCCCAGACTACCATCTATCTACAGTAAAATTCCTCTATTAAGACCACCTAGAATTAAGACAAATTCTGCTTCAAAAAGCTTATTTAGTGGGCTGAAGTTATTCTTTGTATTTTCTGCATGTAGTGTCCTGTGGTCAGAGACCACATTTGGGACTGTTTAAAAGTGGGCCCCGTCAAGCGATTTTGGTACTTATCGCCTATGCGAGCAGTGAAGGTTCAGGCGAGCCTGCGCATCCGCGCAGTCTCGCCAGAACCTTCGCTGCTCGCTCATACAAACAGTGAATCAAGAGGAACCTTCAGACAGAAAGCCATATCCCTGGCCCCTCTGAATGGCTGGGCATGCGCAGTTAAAATTTGTCATGACGGAATGCTCGAAGACACAAATTCGCTTGGCGGGGCTCAAGTGGTCTTTAAGACCACTTTTGAACAGTCCTATACGTGGTCTTAATATAGGTATTTTACTGTATTTTTGTAACAGTTACATTTCATGGAATAAGATCCACATAACTTTCCAAAGCTATGTGACATCTTGAAATCAGGGTCATATTTGCACTCTTGATTAATCTTTGTATGAAATTCACTTCCATGCATAGTGTTACCGTCCATTGTGTAACTATTTACATCATGTATTTAATACTTCATTGCAGGGGTGGGTTACAATAAGACGGACAGGAACCAGTATTATGAAAACAGACTTCTTGAGGTCACTTTATCCCCAGGTAATGACAGAATTGTTTTCAATATTGTCTCTCATTTGTATTTCACCACCACTGCCACATTATATGTAATATTGTGATGTTATTAATCACGTAATTTTGTATTGGCCCAGTTACAGGCCCTCGGTCAGCTGTATTGGCCCAAGGCCAAAGGCCGAGGAAAGGTAACTAGGCCTGTATGAAATTACTTGGTCAATGACAATTTAATTAATTGACACAATAGAAAACATCTTTATTGATTTTTGACCTCAGCTTAATATCACTTGACCCACCAATTAATATTGGTTGATCTCAAATCAATACAGGATAGTCAATTAATGATGTTCATTAGAACACAATTTTTAGATATATAGTTGACTCTCATTATCTCGACCTTGCCTATCTTGATCCTATCACTTATGTAGAACCGATTTCTAAGTCCCGTATATTTATTGTATTTCAACTTCGCATGTGTCAAACTACTTTTAAGTCGACACTTCGGCTATCTTGCCCATCATTTTCAGTCCCTGAATATATTTTTCACTGTTTTTACTACTGCATAACTCGAACCAGGATTCATGACGTAAAGAAGGAAAAACAAAAAACGATGCTGCCGGTCTTACAATTAAAGAAAATAATAATAGATCTTTACAAAACAGTTCATCAACACTCACAATGTTTTTAATTTTCCAATTTGTCCAGGTGCTTTCGCAATTAAAATTAATGCGAACAAAACCTTCACCGCTATTACAAAAATCACGTGCATGTAATAAAGCCTGACACGGGGTGCTCAACCTTTGATCTAAACACCGTCTCGTTTCAATGATTTCGATAAAAGGCAGCTCTGATTTGTATTAATGAACGATTTGGCATGACAAGGCTCTTACATTGGTTGTCGTCAGACATCATTGTCTGGCCCCTAAAGCCACTGGGCCAGTTGAGCCTAAATTTCATATATGCACAAGGGAACTAAAAACAACAACAACAAAAAAATTTATTGCAAAGGACTTGTCCAGCATGAGGAATATTTCAATGTACAACACTCCTCCTTGTTTTCTAGCCACTTGTGCTGCATTGAATTTCATATATTACCATGGATAAAGAAACAGAATGGAAAACAGTATAGATCCTTATCAGCTGGCTTCTGAGAAGCCAGCTGATCGGGATCGAAACTGTTTTCAATAAAAGGACATATCCAGGTTCAGCATAGTAAGAGTTAAGAGTTGACCCTGAATAATACTGCAGATAAAAATATTTGGGAACAGTTATCTCCACTGAAGATGAATTAATTCCCCTTGTTATTGGCATTTACTGTTCTGTTCTATTCCAGGGTAATGAGCCATTCCCGTCCAACATCTCCCATGGCTCTGACAGGGGTTCTGGGTTTGTTAAGGAGAAATCTAAGCCACTATATGTACACCGTGTGATGGGAGATGCCTATGAGAAAGCTGGAGATGTACCACAGCTGAGACTAGACAGAACACAAAAAACTGATCCAACAGAGTTCCTTAACATGCAGCATCCAAATAATTACTCCACGTAAGTACTTGTGCTGCTAACTTTTCCATTGGTAACTAACATTTTATCCAAATACGGTTGGCAATGATCAGGAATCGATGCAATTAACCCACAGCTTACATCAGAGACACCAAAGGGAAAGAAACACAACATGAAATAAACTCGACCCCAACGGTAACATCAATAGCAGAAAGCCAAAAGGACAGATACTTTCCCACAAAATGGCCAATTGGCTTATTAGCTCACCTGAGCACGAAGTGATCATGGTGAGCTATTGTGATCAGTCAACGTCCGTCGTGCATCATCTGTCGTCCATCGTCAACAATTTGCTTTAAAAGACTACTCTTCCTAAACCCTTGGGCCAGTTTCATTTTAACTTCACAGGAATGTTATCTAGGTGGCTCTCTACGAAAGTAGCTAAAATAGTTCTGCTCCAATGAACAATATGGCCTCCAGAACTAAAAATAGAAAATTATTTAAACAACCCTTGGCCAATTTCATTCAAACTTCATTGGAATGTTGCTTAGGTGACCCTCTACCATAATAGCTAAAATCGATCCACTCTGATGAACAAGATGGCGGCCAGAGCTAAAAAATAGAAAAATCTTCAAAGTCTACTCCTCCCATACCCTTGGGCCAATTTCATTCAAGCTTCATGGGAATGTTGCTTAGTTGACCCTTTATCAAAATAGCTAAAATCATTTTGCTCTGATAAACAAGATGGCTGCCAGAGCTAAAAATAGAAAAACATCAGCAATTTGCTTAAAATGCCAACTCCATCTAAACCCGTGGGCCAATTTCAGTTAAACTTCATAAGATGTTGCCTATATGGCTATCCTTCAAAATAGCTAAAATTGTTGTGCTCTGATGAACAAGATGACCACCAGAGCTACATATAGCAAAATCTTTAAATGACTACTCCTCCCCTACCCACAGGCCAATTTAGATCAAACTTCAAACTGGGAATGATGCCTGCTTGACCCTCTACCAAAATAGCTAAAATCTTTCTCCGATGAACAAGATAGCAGCCAGAGCTAAAAAAAGAAAAATGTCAACAATTTGTTTAAAATGCTAACTCCTCCGAAACCCTTGGGCCAATTTCATTTAAACTTAACAGGAATGTTGCCCAGGTTACTGTCTCCAAAATAGCTAAAATCATTTGGTGAAACTGTGTCATGATCTTTGATGACACACCGGCCCTGATAGCTCAGTTGGTAGAGTGTCCGCTCCAGGCAACGGGAGGTCACGGATTCGATCCCGGGCCGCGACATACCAAGGTCGTTAAAAATGGTACTAGCTGCTCCTCGCTTGGCACTCAGATTTACGGGGAAGAGCTAGGACTGGTCGACCCAGTGTCAGGATAATGTGACTGGGTGTTGTGTCATGTAATGTGTCTGGGACATGATACTTCAGTGAGGCAGCACTATAAAAGTGAGCATTGAGCTCCCTGTTGCAACTAGACACCGTCGTGTTATGACCGAAAACTGTTGAAAGCGAAGTTAAACCCGAATTCACAAACACACAATCTTTGATGACACTGTGTCATGTCATCTTATAAGAGACCACATTTGGGACTGTTCAAAAGTGGTCTTAAAGACCACTTTTGAACAGTTCCAAAGTAGGTCTTAATAGAAATATTTTACTGTACATGTAGTTTTATCAGTGTGCAGAGAAATTCAGAACTTTTATATTTTATACTTGGCAATGAAATCAATGGATGTCTGGAACAAATAAAAATGATATTTTCACATTGTGAAAAGATATGATAGTTTTACATTGCAAAAAAATAACATGACCATGTTATTTTCACTGTTGCAGACGGACTACTTTTTTATCGCCAAAGTCATGTAAAAAAATAAAAAAGAATTTTTTTTTTGTTTTTGATGAATACCAAAAGTATTTGATCTTGTGGGTTCAAAACACACTCTATGAAATATTTTTGGTATTCACCTAAAAAAAAGTAAATAACCTCTATATATCTGAAACCTGTGTATGGTTTGTACAACTCAGTAAACACAATCGTGGCCAAAGATCGCTATTGTCTTGCTGCAATTTTAGAGTTATCTGTAACAGTTTTTTTTTCTGTAGTTTCTGTACTGGTTTGAATAGTCTAGTTTGAATACCAGGAAATGTAGAAGGCTATTGCCACAGATTGTATCAAAGCTTTAGAAACCTGGCTGTTCCATTTCTTCGATTATCTGCACAAGAAATACTTGTTGTCCTGCAGTGGCTGGTAACATGCAGTGGAAGAGATGCTTTTATTGAGTCATGAAAGGATTGCACTGTGTCACATGGGTTGTTATCTTGACCCATTTAGTACCAGAAACCCCAAAACGGGTACCCTGGCAAACAGTGCAGGCCCAGATCAGACGCCGCAAAACGCGGCGTCTGATCAGGCCTACACTGTTTGCGAAAAGTTAAGCCATTTTCCAAATAAATTTTGAAGCAAACACAACCTGACACTCCTTAATTTTATAATGGACTCCTGGTATATACAAGGAGGAAGATACCATTTGGTACAAAAAGGGTTAACGGCCTGTTATAATGTTAGAAGGCAGCATAGCTTCAAATAAGGAGGCATTATGAGAATAATTAAACCATTCTTTACTGTTGGTCTCTTCCCTCATTTAAAGTGTGCTAGATCTTTTTGTTTTGTTGTTGTTGTTATTCTGTTTTTGACAGAAAATCCTGTTAGCAAACAGTGTAGACCTGATTATGGCATCTGATCCAGGACTGCACTTTTTGCCTATGTCCCTTCGACAAGTTTCCACATAAGAATGGGCTATGGGAGGATTTTCCTTGTTTCTTTATAGAAACATGTGGGTACTAGTTAGAGCCACCTCATGTAAGGTTAAGGTGATTCATCAAGAACCCAAAACATGTGCATTAATTTAGAAGTAAGAAAAGATATCCAGGTAATCATCCTTTTCTGTAGCTCTGTGGGGTGACATACATGTTTCGCATGACATAAACATGTCATGCAATAATGAAGTCAGAATTTTAGACAATAAAATTTTAAAGCTAAAAACAACAGAAATTACCATAAAATATAGTGTTATGTTATTACCAGTTAGTTAATATTGCCCCTCTCATCGGGATATCTAAAACTGCTCGCAAATTTGTCCTCTTTGATATCTCCTTAAAATTCAGTACACCACAACCTCTTTATAACACGATTGTTGGGATACAAAGCAGAAACCGTGTTAGTTAAATAACCATGTTATATGCAAATACAAATATATGTATAGATTATATAGAAAAATGACCATTTATGGTCATTTTTCTATATATTCTATACATTTCTGGGATGAAAAATTTTGGTCATTTGTCTTTTTTATCTGTACATTTGTTTTATTCATCTTGAAACTGCGTTATATCCAAAACTGTGTTATAATGAAAATTGTTATAATGCGTATGTGGTGCCTTCACAAATATCAGTACAATAACCTTACATTATACTGATATGAGCACATACTCCTATGTTTCAGAATTACTATGGATGTATATAAAGGTCAGCAGCGGCCAACTGTAACAGAGACTGACAGGTTGGGTAGAACAGGAGTTGGTAATAAGGAACTATCTGGCTATAGTGAGAATAATGATAGATTTGTTGGTGTTGATGATAACCTTCAGAGATTTACAACACATTATGACACCAGGTAAACAGCTTCTTCACCCCATTGCTGCTGGGATCCAGCAAATGCCTTTGTTATAGCCAATAACAGTGATTGTTTTTTAAAAATGACCAGAGTTGGTCTTTAACTTTTTTTGGAAAACAGAAAAACAAGATTGAGCAAATTGACATTGTTTTGTTTGTTTGATTTGAGGTTTAATGTCCCCTTCAACACTGTATAGGTCATTTTGGAGACATTGCTTCCAATTTTATGGGATTTTGTGGGATTTTTACCGATGAAATGACATCTCAAGCCCTGTCGCTCAATAAAACCAATAGGGTTTATAAGCATGGATGGTCTGACTCGCACTGCTTTGCCTGGGCAGGCTTAGATCCTCCAAGCAGTTTACCAGTACTCATGTGCGGTCGGTTTCAGCTCTGCATGGAAGCATCATGCAGTCCATTTATTTCTTCAAGCCCCAATGGGTGGAGGCTGAGGACAACATTGTATTTGTATTAAATGCATGAAAAATAAAATGAATTGGACATACACCCCAGTTGAAATTTAAGTGTTGAATTTGACTATGAAAATTGCCAATTCCTTTTTGTTCAGAACTAATGATGTTGTTAGTCTATGTAACATTAAACTTAGATTATTTTGTTGTGCCTGCTATTAGCATGGCATGATACAGGAGTCCAATTTTTCGTTTGTTTGTTCGTTTGGTTGTTCCTCCATCCATTTATCAAGCGTCAACATTTGCGACCACCCTAGCGTTCACCCAAATGCTCAAATTTATTTCTCAAGAACTATAAGATCTTAATTAATGATACTTAGAACAAACTTGTATTTAGGTTTGTCAACTGGAATGCAAGCATCCATATTTGACCTTGACCAACATTTCATGGTTCACCGACTTTGTCAACATTTGCGGCCACCCTAGCGTTCGTCCAAATGGTCAAGTTTATTTCAAGAACTATAAGAGCTTCATTAATGATACTTGGTACAAACTTGTATCTAGGGATGGCAACTTTAATGCAAGCATCCATATTTCACCTGGACCTACATTTTATGGTTCACTGAATTAGGAACTAATGTGTCAACCCTAGTTTTCACCCTATTGTTTAAGTGTATTTCTCAAGATTTATAACAGCTTTATTAATGATAATTGGTACAAACTTGCATTTTTGGATAACAACTTTAATGCAACCATCCATATTTGACCTTGACCTAAATTTCATGGTTAACTGACCAAGTGAACTATTGTGTCAACCCTAGCTTTCACCCTATTGTTTAAGTTAATTTCTTAAGAACTGTAAGAGTTTCATTAGTGATACCTGGGACAAGATTGCATCTAGGAATGGCAACTTTGATGCGAACATCAATGTTTGACCTTGACCTAGATGTCATGGTATATCGACTTTGCGCACCCAAAGGTGCAGAATTCTTGTCTTTATCTAGGTATGAAACATTTGAATAAAGTACTCTCATTTTTTCACCAAAAATATCAGATGACTAGCTAATGTAGATGCTAGAACACTTAACAGTTTGGCCACTATCATCAAGCTTATTTGGCTTACACTACTTTGAACAACTTGGCCTCGGTAAATATCGATACCATTAAACTTCAAAGTCTGAAAACACCAAATTGAAAGAAAAAAAGAATATCATTACCCACACATTTACAGTACACCCCAACCTCGTTATAACATGGAACTCCGGGTCCAACCAACGGACCGTGTTAGTTAACCGAATAGTGTTATAAATGCCGACCGTATTTGTCCCAGATTGACACTATGGTGATCAATAGTTTTCCAAACAAGATGATGTGTGGTCGGGTTAATAACCGTATTTCCTGACTAAAATGTGCTTAGAACTAATCAATGGCAGTAAATACCATGGCCCATCAAGTCAAACAAGTCTCTTTAATCGAAACCAGCTGATAAACCTCTTTTTTATTCAGAAAATCATCCGACCTGACAGAGAGTATGACGCCATTTTGATAGTTGCTTCCTGGCTACCTTTGTTGTAATAGCATCCTGGACCATACCGAACTACAGTACCGTTAATAAATTACAATGGTAAAAGTACCAAGTTAGGGTTCGGAACATGGACAATGGTCAACGTTTAAGAGAAATTTGAATTACTTCCCTTGGAATGTCTTACCCTTAATATTTTAGCCATTTGAAACGATTTTTAATGGCGCACATGGTCTTTGAATGATGTTTTTGGCGCGAAAATCAATCATGAATATGTTTTATCATTTGGTTTTTAAGCTGGAATAAATCTGACTTTCTTTTACATGCAGCTCTAGAAAATCAGTTTTATTGCAGTTCACAGGTCACATCGTCTGCATTGATGTTTAAAATTTCTGCTGAGCAGTGATCCTTAACAGAGCTTGATGATTTTGTTTCCCGGTTGCATAACGGAATTCTTTAATCTCTTTATCTCGCTAAGCCAACACTTTTGATTGTGCCGATGGCAGTTCATGTTTATCATGCGTGTCAAGCTAAACAAGTTTATATACTGTATATTCAACTCTGCTAATATCGATGACATGTTTGGAGGCCAAAAAGTACCGTTATAGACTGTGTTAGCTACATGTACTACCGCAGTCAAAAGTGGGAGGAAAATAAAGTTGCTGTGCTTAAAACCTGATAGAATCCTTTGATAATATTTCTAAAAGTTGGTTAGGGAAAATATGGGGTCCAAACCAAAACGGTGTTATATCCGAATTCATGCTGTAATGAATCATGCTATAACGAGGTCTGGGTGTATTTTTACTATCATTGTGTTCATGGAATGGTTGTATGTTTGCAGATTCTATGATAAAAACCCAATGGGAAGAGATCAAGAAGGTCATTGTAGGGGTGGGGTACAGGATCAGAAACCTGATGGCTTCACTAAGAGTACTGCTGTTCATTCATATGGTACAGAGGCTAACTCCACTGAAACATTGAGAAGACTTCAACCCTATGTTGCCAGGTTTGTATCCTAAAACCTTTTAACCCTTTTTGTACCAAATGGCATCTTCCACCTTATATACAGCAGGAGTTCATTTCAAAATTTAGGGGTGTCAGGTTTTGTTTTTATCAAAATTTATTTGGAAAATGACTGAATTTTTTGCAAACAGTGGAGGCCCTGATCAGACGCTGACGCCACGTTCTGCGGCGTCTGATCTGGGCCTACACTGTTTGCCAGGGTACCCGTTTTGGGGTTACTGGTACTACAGTAGAATCTCGGTGATTCGAACGCCGATTTTTCGAAACTATCGGATTTTTCGAAAGTGTGTGTTGGTCCCGAACTTTTTTGCTATTATTTTATGTAAAAAAATTACCAATTTTTCGAATTTTGATTATTCGAAAAATTTGATTTTTTGAATAAAATTCAAGGTCCCCATCAAAGAAATTCCTATCAAAATTCATCCCCTAATTGGGTTAAGGGAGTTGAGACCAAGATAAAGAATTTTTGTGCTTGATTCCCAGTTTTTGGGTTGATTGTTTTTCAATAGACCAAAAGTTACTAAGCACAGTAGCTTTACAATTTTGATGTCCATGAAGCAGATATTTATTAGCCATACTAGGTCAGAGTGTTGTGTAAAGAGGGTAACTTGTACAATCAATACTGTCTACTCTGTATGCTATGTGATGAGAATACTGTCTACTCTGTATGCTATGTGATCAGATCTACTCTGTATGCAAGGTGGTCAGATTACAGTCTACTCTGTATGCATTGTGGTCAGAATACTGTCTATGCTCTATGCTGTAAGCATTGTGGTCATAATAAAGTATACTCTGTATGCTATGTGGTCAGAATGCAGTCTACTCTGTATGCTATGTGATGAGATCTACTCTGTATGCAAGGTGGTCAGATTACAGTCTACTTTGTATGCAATGTGGTCAGAATACTGTCTATGCTGTATGCAGTGTGGTCAGCATACTGTCTATGATGTGTGCAATGTGGTCAGAATGCAGTCTACCCTGTATGCAATGTGTCAGAATACTGTCTACTCTGTATGTAATGTGATCAGAATACTGTTTATGCTGTATGCAGTGTGGTCAGCATACTGTCTATGATGTGTGCAATGTGGTCAGAATGCAGTCTACCCTGTATGCAATGTGTCAGAATACTGTCTACTCTGTATGTAATGTGATCAGAATACTGTTTATGCTGTATGCAATGTGGACAGAAAGAAGTCTACCATGTATGCAAGGTGGTCAGAATACTGTCTACTAGGTGTGATGTGGTTTGGATACAGACTACTCTGTATGCAATGTGGTCAGAATACTTTCTGCTGTGTATGCTAGGCATTTAGAATACAGTCTACCCTTTATAAAATGGGTTCAGAATACTGTCTACTCTATTTGCAATATGGCACAAATACAGTATACTCTTTGTGCAATGTGGTCAGAATGCAGTCTACTCAGTGTGCAATGTGGTCAGAATGCAGTCTACTCTGTGTGCAATGTGGTCAGAATAAGTGTACTCTGTATGCAATGTGGTCAAAATACAGTTTACTCTGTATGCAATGTGGTCAGAATACAGTATACTCTGTATACAATGCAGTCAGAATACAGTCTACTCTGTATGCAATGTGGTCAGAATACAGTTTACTCTGTATGTAATGTGGTCAGATACAGTCTACTCTGTGTGATGTGGTTTGAATACAGACTACTCTGTATGCAATGTGGTCAGAATACAGTCCGCTCTGTATGTTATACATTCAGAATAAAATCTACTTTTTATGCAATTTGTTCAGAATACTGTCTACACTGAATGCAATGTGGTCAGAATACCATATACTCTGTGTTCAATGTGGTCAGAATACAGTCTACTCTGTATGCAATGTGGTAAGAATACAGTCAACTCTATATGCAGTGTGTTCAGAATACTGTTTACTCTGTATGCATTGTGGTCAGAATACAGTTTACTTTGTATGCAATCTGGTCAGAATACAGTCTACTCTGTATGCAATGTGATCAGAATACTTTTTTACTCTGTATGCAATGTGATCAGAATACTGTCTACTCTGTATGCATTGTGGTCAGAATACTGTCTACTCTGTGTGCTATGTGGTCAGAATACAGTCTACTCCATATGCTATGTTGTCAGAATATGGTATACCCTGTATGTGATTCATTCTGACTACAACCTACTCTGTGCTATGTGGTCAAAATACTGTCTACGCTGTATGCTATGTGGTCAGAATTTAGTCTACTCTGTATGTTATGCATTCAGAATACAGTCTACTTTGTTTGCTATGTCATCAGTTAACAGTCTACTCTGTATACAATTTGGTCAGAATTCAGTCTACTGTATATTGTATTTGCTCAAAATACAGACTACTCTGTATGCTGTGTGGTCAGAATATAATCTACCCTTTATACAATGCAGTCAGAATGCAGTCTATTCTGTATGTTTTTTGGTCAGAATAAGTCTACTCTGTATTCTATGTGGTCAGAATACAGTCTGCTATGTATGCAGTGTGGTCAGAATATTGTCTACTCTGTATGCAATGTGGCCAGAAAACATTCTACTCTGTATGCTATTTGGTCAGAATACAGTCAGAATACAGTCTACTGTGTATTCTATGTGGTCAGAATAGAGTCTGCTGTGTATACAATGCTGTCAGAATACTGTCAACTCTGTATGCAGTGTGGTAAAAATACAATCTTCTATGTATGCTCTGTGGTCAGAATACATTCTGCTCTGTATTCTGTTGGTCAGAATACAGTCTGCTCTGTATGCAATGAGGTCAGAATACTGTACTCAGTATGGAATGTGGTC
Organism: Lucinisca nassula; assembly: GCA_963580285.1. NCBI lineage: Eukaryota > Metazoa > Mollusca > Bivalvia > Lucinida > Lucinidae > Lucinisca > Lucinisca nassula. The sequence goes on along the minus strand of OY757013.1, from coordinate 166,526,702 downwards.
GAATTACAGTCTACACTGTATGCTATGTGGTCAGAATACAGTCTGCTCTGCTATGTGTCAGAATACTGTCCACTGTATATGCTATGTGGATATCCTATGGACCCTGGCTATCCATTTGGTGGATGCACAGGCTGATCTGAGTATTTGCTGGTTGCATAGGTTTTGGCTTATATATTCATTGTGTTAATCTTTTCAATCTTACATTCTACTTTAAATTCCATCCTTGTTAGCTCAGTTAAGATGGGCATCTGACTGGTGGTCAGGAGATTGATGGTTTGTTACCTGACGGCGTCGGCAGTGTTTATCCTAAGAGTTTGATAATGAAATCTTTCTATGATCATGCTGATCCTTCTACTGATTCAAGAATTGCAGTTGTCAGTTTCTGCCGAAAGACAGCACTTATCTGGTTAAATAATTGTGTTTAGGCCTACCCAGGGAAAGTGTGGTAAGGTAAACTGACCAGCTCGATATGACCCATATAGTTTTGACAAAAATTCTGATTCTAATTCCAAACAAACAAAAGCTACTTTAACTAAATATGTATCATTTAAGTGATATATATAAGACTGAAAATAATAGTGTTTTCTAAAACTTCAAGCAGAGTGTCAATTTGGGTTTGATCATAGTCTAACTGTTGGTCTTGTTTTGCTACAGCATTTCTGTGGTCTATTGCTGTCGATTCCTCACCATAGTGTCATCTCTGGTTGTTTGATTTTTGTGTTCATGGAGATGTTGCACTGATGAGTTAGGGGGCCTTCATGCAGACAGAACAAATTATTATTTGTCTAAATCACGGTGGAAATATGAGCGAGAATTGTGGCCACGTAAAGTTGATTTAAGCCCCCCAGTGGAATTCGTTTCACTGACCGTTCCAAGGAGGTTTTTCTGTCGCGGTTTATTTTTGTGATGGTTTGTCTTTTAGTGTTTGTATCACTTATCTTATATTATTTTCTTTTGGATAGCTAATTGGCCATTTTGTGGGAAAGTGACTGTCCTTTTGGCTTTGTATTGACTCCTGATCATTGCCTTCACTTCTATTTTGAGAGTTAATTATGCTGCTCTGTCTTTATCTTTTTCAGAAGTATAAAAGCTAGAGATGTATTTTTTGATGATCATACACATGACCCTAAGCTGCATAGTGTCCAGCGGCCTGTCACAGCTGTAATGTAGGAGAACATTTGAAGATAGTCAAAACAATCAGTGAAAATAGACATGCCGAATTCGAGATTGTATCATGTTTGTTCATCTAGAAATGTTCCATGTTTGCCAATAAATTTCACCTGCTAGTTTACACCACTGTTTTTAGAGGGAGATCTTTTTGCAGGCAGGGATTAACTTTGCTTGTTTAAACCTTAAAATGCCACGAAGAACTGCATCTGAAAGTCTGCTTATGCTGTCTGCTACATCTTCTTTCAAACTTTTCAAACATATTTTAGCATACAGGCAAACAGTGTGGACCCTGATAAAACCTCCTAAAGGAGGGGCTGTCTGATTTGGGTCCACACTGTTTGCAACAATGACTTTTAAAGTAACCAGCAGACAACAAAGCACACTACAATTGTAGTGATTAGCATTTTGAGAGTTAAAGCTTTCCCAAAAATGAAGACTACACTTCCACAGGGAGAGAATTCTCTCCGAATCTGGCAAGACTATTCCCAACACTTCACCATAATCTTGCATGCAAATAAATTTCCCTTTTATACAAGATGAATGGTTACACCTTAGATATTTTAGATAGATGCCATTCCTACAGGCAAATGCAAACAATGAATGAACTCTTGACACTGAACTGATCAGGGGCCAGTTGTTCAAAACTAACAACGTCGTTAAAACTTTGATCATTAAATATGGCAAATATGCTGAATTTTTTGCTGCGTACGCAAAAGCTGCTCACATTTTTTCAGCAAAAATACCAAAATTTACGATATTGTACTTGCTAGAAGAGTTAACAATATGACCACTAACGAGCTCGTTAAGCTAACGATGCTTTGAAAAACTGGCCCCTGGTCTTCAAAAGAGAACAAAGTGTGAGTTGTAAAATAGAAGAACATTTTAATGACACTTCCTGAATTAATTGTATTACAGTAAAATTCCTATATTAAGACCACCTTTTGGACTGTTCAGAAGTGGTCTTTAAAACTACTTTTGAACAGTCCCAAAGATGCTCTCTTAATAAGAGAAGCTAGGTGTAGAAAACACAAAGAAAGAATAACTTGAAACCTTCTCAATAAAGTTTTAAAAACAGATTTAGTGTTAATTTTAGCTGGACTTAATAGCGGAATTTTGCTTTATTTTTCAAACATGTTTTGTTACTGCCTGAAATTGTTGCACAATATTTTGTTTTAAACCTTGTACGTACCAAGCAAATTTCAGCAGATGCCTACCATATTTTTAGAGATACACCTGTAGACACAAATCTGTTCAAACTTTGATGGGCTTCATTTCATTTTGATTTGGTGTTTCATTCAATAGTTCCCTACATCCTGTCAGTCAACTGCAAGCCAGGAATACATTCAAAACACAAAGTATTGTACATTTCGTTGTAGACTCCTGCACTGTCCAATCAGAATACATCTCAAATGTCAATCAGACTTAAATATGGAAAAAGTGCTTGCCACAATAAGACCAATCAATGTATATTTCTTGATCCAGTTTTAGACTACTCTGATGAATGACATTATTTTGCTTGTCAAACTAATTTGATACAAAAAGATTCATTGAAAGGTACTTCATAGTAGTTTGAACAGTTTTGTGTCCACATGCATAATTTGTCAAGCAGACAGTTCTTATGAAATAAAGCCTTTTTTCTGAAGAAAAACAAACTTCTGTTGAGTTTTGCTTGTCACTTGAGGGTTAAGTTAAAATATTATTATGCTGACAAAGATTTATGTATTCACATGATCATGCTGCGTATATGTAAATACTTGCACTTCATAAAATAGTACTGAATGTCATGCTGAATTTAACATCACAAATTGTGGTTTGTTTTATTCATCATTTCACACTATGCTTCCAAGTTCTGTTAAAAGAATACTCTACAGATTTCAATGTAACTGCTTTTAGAGTCACCTCATTGAGGCGATTCTAAAAAGTATCCACAAAATACATTTTAGAAGAGTATCTTGTTATTACTTGTTACAATCACCTCATTGAGGCAAAATTTATGAATCAGCTTAAAGTTCAAGATAAAGAGGGATAATGAGGGTAATCAGCAGATGATTTTCTTTATTTCTTGGTGAAAAAAACATATATTGTGGGTACTTGTCGACGCTATTCTAACAAGTACCCAAACCATATCATTTGAAAATTAACCCATTGCATGCAGGGAAACCCCAAAGGGTTACCTTGGCAAACAGTGCAGGCCAAGATCAGAGGCTGCAGAATGCGGCGTCTGATCAGGGTCTGCACTATTTGCTAACAGATTTTTACATGAAAAATAGAATAAAAATGAAAAAATAAGCCTGACAAATGGACTTGTCCAACATATAACAATGGAAGAGTCCACCAGCATACAATGGGTCAAGAACCGCAATCCCAAAATTATTCTTTTTACTCCACCTTATCTGGAGTTATGAAACTTATACACCACAACCCATTATAACACAGTTCATTATAACATGGTTTTGGATAGAACAGGGTTTCCAGATGGATCCCAAAAATGTATAGATTATATAGAAAAATGACCATAAATGGTCATTTTTCTATATAATCTATACATTTTTGTTTGTTTAACTAACACTGTTTCTGCTTTGGACCCCATCAATAGTGTTATTAAGAGGTTGTGGTGTACTACCAATGGTTTTGCATAAATACCCAAAATAATGAAACACACTCTGTGTGAGAAAAAGTGGTCTTCTCTGGCAATATGATAAATATTTTTACTGTGCTATTTTTTTTTATTTATTTATGCTACAAAATAGATTGTGTGTGCACATTAGAGCTGCCTCAATAAGGTAGATCTAGAGGGAGCCCACAACGTGTAAGGGGAATGGGAACACCTTCAGGGGAGGCAACAACTCCTGCAAAAGTATTTTTGTCTCCCATGTCAATAGGGGTCAACTCTTAAGAGTAGACCCCTTTTTCAGTGGGACTGGGCTTACAGAAAAGGGTACAGGAAGTCCCGAAAGTTGTCTCCCTTTGAAAAATGGCGGAAAAATCTGCCAGGTGTTCCCATTCCACTTAAGGCTGATGCATTCATGGACTTGTTGATTTGATGATAGTTATATTATGTGAGATACAGTTTAACCCTTATCCTGCTGAGTAAATTATTTTGCCATGGCCATTTCTGACTATCAATCAATCAAATTATTTTGCCATGGCCATTTCTGACTATCAATCAATCAAATTATTTTGCCATGGCCATTTCTGACACTCCACCAATCAAATTAATTTGCCATGGCCATTTCTGACTATCAATCAATCAAATTATTTTGCCATGGCAATTTCTGACTATCAACCAATCAAATTATTTTGCATAATGTATTTCTTTGATTCACCAACTTATTGACATGACAAACAGTTAAGTCATTTGGTCTGGATCTACACTGTTTGCAGAGGCAGGGGTTAAAATTTTTTGTTTTGTTTTGTTTTATTTTTTATTGGAGAAAAACTACAAAAGTTGCTCATTTAATTTTTTTTTCTAAGTCTATGTTTAGCGTTTGTGTTAAAACAAAGTAAGAGCTCATTTTTACTGTAATTTGTCTTGTTGTTGTATACTGTAATTGTACTAATGTTTACAGTTCTGTAAAAATGCACAAACATTAATTTTGTAGTATTATAGCTTCATTTATGACAGAGAAAGGAGAACTCCTCATGAAAACAGACCTATATAACTTTGACCCCCTTTAACCCCACTTTTATATAGTAAAACTGGGGTTTACAAGGGTATACCTTATTTTTTCTTATTTCTGCTTTAAAATATAGATTGTGGGTACTCGTTAGAACCGCCTCATTCTCGTTAGAACTGCCTCAATGAGGCGGTTCTAACAAGTACCCGCAATCTATATTTTGAGCAGAAATAAGAAAAATATCACAATTTTTCATCTTCAAATTTTCTTTTTTTCGGCGGTAAAGTTTACAATGTATTTGTATAGGTTTGTTTTTGTAATGATTTGAGGCTAATATTTTACTTCTGATTGTAAACATAGGTTTAGGGTACTTGTTAAGAATTGCCTCATTGAGGTAAATCTAACAGGTATCCACAACACGTTTTGAAAGCATATGCTGTGGATATTTTTTTAAAAATGCCTCATTGAGGCGATTCTAACAAGTACCAACAAAATCTGTATTTCTAACAGGTACCCCTAACATGTTTGAGAAGCATATTTTGTGGATACTTGTTAGATTTGCCTCATTGAGGCAATTCTAACAAGTGCCCACAATATATGTTTCAATGGAGCTAAATTGTCCTCAACACTCATTATTTGGACTAGGGATCATACATTTGAATTTTTTTTACCAGCATGGAATGCAAAATCAAATACCCACATGGAAAGGACAAAACATATGAACAAATATATAAAAAAAAATGTAAAAATACAGGAATGTATTAATGATCCTAATTGCAAATGGAATATTGGATCTTGTGAACATTAGTACAGTTACAGTATTTTAAGAGAATTTAAAATTTTGTTGAAGGAAACCAAATTGATTGCTCACTGTTTTGTTTGATTTATTTTAATTCAAAGGTTAGTCCAGCTCTTGAAAAGATCATATTTGTTTTAACTTTTATACCTCATGTATGTTAACTGTTGTAAATCTGTTTAGAAATATGATGTAAACATACATACAACTGTTTTGTTATTGTAATATTTTATTTTATCAAATTATACTGCTGTGATTATTATATGCAAGAGTTCTTTTATTATATTTTTACCTGACAATGGGATAAAATTTATCCAAAAAAAATGCTGATCAACGTGGGGAGTTCAATAAGTTCGTAGAACTTGGGGTTTGACTCACAGATTGGAAGATGGTTTCAACATAATTTTTCAATAAAATCCCCCTTTACTTCAATGTATTTGGCCTACTTTTCTTTCAAGCAGTCTATGCCTTTGAAGTGAATGTCGTCTATTTGGTCCTCAAACCAAGCCTCTGTAGCAGCCTAGAGCTCATCATCATCCGGAAATCTCGTTCCACGCAAGTGTGGCTTCAAATTCGAAACAGATCATAATCACTGACATTTTGTAATATCTCTGTCATTACTGAACATATTTACTTGAATCTCGGACTAGTTGTTCATTATGAAAAGGGGAACTCATACCAATAGGTGAGGTAACCCTCAGAATATTTTTGGCATAGTTATGCCCCTTTTTCGACTTAGAATTTTTGCATTGTCTTCATGCAAAAACTTGGACATTTTGTAATATCTCTGTCAATACTGAACATATTTACTTGAAACTCAGACTAGTTGTTCATTATGAAAAGGGGAACTCATACCAATAGGTGAGGTAACCCTCAAAATATTTTTGTCACAGTTATGCCCCTTTTTCGACTTAGAATTTTTGTGTCGTTGTCGTGAAAAACTTGGACATTTTGTAATATCTCTGTCATTGCTGAACACATTTACTTGAAACTCGGACTAGTTGTTCATTATTTACCCTCAAAATATTTTTTGCACAGTTCTGCCCCTTTTTCGACTTAGAGTTTTGTCAACAGAGCGCTGGCACCCGCATGCAGTGCTCTTGTTGGTATCTTGTTCCCAGTGGTGTAGCTAAGTTTCATCTCCTGTTACAAGACGAGTGTAAAAGTCTTCTGGATTAGCATTGTACACTTCCTGAAGTTCTTGACTTGACTCCACCCTTTGCTGACAATCTTGCATGTTCAGGTTTCTGGGTACCCGCCTGGCAGATACTTTTGACATGCCTAAATGTTCATGGATTATAGTGTAAACACTTCCGTTAGAAATACCACATTCTGAAGCAAGTTTTGCTACTCTATTTCAGCAATTATTTAGCACAAGTCTCTCCACAGGGTCGAGTATCTCCTGGCTGATGACATCAGCAGGGCGACCTGGCCTTGGGTCATCTTCTAAGGAGTCTTGCCCGTGTTTAAATTCTGCTGACCACTTTGCCACTGTAGAATACTTTGGGCTACTGTCACCATACTCATCAGCCATGCGCCGATGGATTTCTTTGGCCTTTGCACCCTCCTTAGTGAGGAACTTTATGACTGCCCTGAACTCAGTATTCTGACTTTCAATTTTGCCTATGGGTATAGGTTTTCAAACAAAAAGTAAGAGCAAAACATGTACGTGTTGACTGAACACCTGTTATCATTCAACTGACAAAGGTTTACACTGCACAAAAATGAAAAAAAAATCTTGAATTCTATAGAAAAATACCAAGTTCTACAAATTAATTGAACTCCTCGTATTTCATGCAACAAAATTTTAGCACATCAAGTCAGTGCAGCTGGCTGAAGTATAAATGTGCACTTTGTACACTTTAAAATTTTGGTAGGGCAGGGGGTCTTGGCGAGTGAATTAATAACTTTATTCACATTCAGGCAGTCAGTTAGTCCTATTCATGATGAATGCAATGTCTGATTAGGATCTACCTGGTTTGCATCCCGAAAACACGCCTTTATAATTCTGACCCCCTAGAACCCCACTCTTATACAGTAAAACTGGGGTTTACAGGGGTAAAACTTATTTTCTTATTTCTGCTATTTTGAGCAGAAAAATAACACACTTTTTCATCTTAAAATTTTCATTTTTTCAGCGATAAAGTTTATGATGTATTTGTATAGGCGTGTTTTCGTAATGCAAATTTTTTTTATAAAACTGCAAATAAAGCAAGCCAGACACGTTTAAATATTGATTCAACATTGTGACAATGTCGTATGCTTATGGGCATAAAACCTGGCCCCCTGGTTATAAATCTTTTTCATGCTCAACTCACTTGGAGCATGAAATTTTGAAATCCTCAAAATTATTAAAATACAAACAAATGAGTCAATTTGTCTGCTCAGATCAGCAGAGAATGTTGTTTTCTCCTGCTTATAAATTTTTAAATTTTGTTGGCATTTTAAAATTTATGAGCAGGACAAAAATTCCTGCTCAGGTGAGTTGAGCATGAAAAAAGTTTATAAAATCGGACCCAGGACCCAGTTTTTCATAGCTAACAAATTAAATAGTTAATGTTACATTAAGATTTCAGTCTTTCAGTATGGCAACAGGTTTTTACTTTAGCTGAAAAAAACGCGAGTTGCAATAGCTGCTCAATTTTTTTTTTCAGCAAAACTACCGGTGTTAGATGTAATACTTGCTAAAACACTCGCCTTTATATTTTGACTACTAATGAATGATAATTTGAACTACTAGGCAAAGCTATGAAAGGCTATTGTTTTTGTTGTCCGATTTCTTATGAGCATGTCTGTGATAATTTTGTGACCAAGAGTGCTAAAGGTGGTAGTAATTAGAAGCACCAATTTCAAAAGGGGCAATGAAAATTTATTCCAGACAGTAGTATACCCATCATGAAAACACACCTATATAATTTTGACCCCATTGAGCCCCACTTTTATACAGTAAAACTTGGGTTTACAGGGGTAAACCTTTTCTTATTTCTGCTCTAAAATAAAGATTGTGGGTACTCGTTAAAACTGCCTCGATGAGGCAGTTCTAACGAAAACCCACAATCTATATTTTGAGCAGGAATAAATAAAATATCATAATTTTTCATTTTAAAATTTTTGTTTTTCTAGTGGTGATGTTTACAATGCATTTGTATAGGCGTGTTTTCATAATGACAACCACTTTATGACACTGTTCATTATAGCAGAGTTTTGGATAAAACTAAAGGTAGATTACAAAAACAATTACTATATAATAGAAGTAAATGACACTAGCGTCAATAGCAATGACGTTAGAAACAGTTAAAGGAAGTGACATCATATCCTGTCAATTTTAGTGTTAAATGTTTCTATGAATTTTCGTAGTATTTGTAAATGAAATAATTTTCTCTTCATTTTCTTGCCATCCCACTATCAGTATTAATTTTATATGATAGAGAAATGTTAAACTTGATAGTCATTCCACTGTCTGATGACTCGAGTTTAATACTCGGGATCTTCTATCTCTAAAGATACTATGTACTGTCATTCTGTGTTTCATTACAAAAACATGCCTATACAAATACATTGTTACCTTTATTGCCAAAAAAAAATGAAAATTTTAAGATGAAAAATTGTGATATTATTCTTATTCTTGCTCAAAATATAAATTGTGGGTACTCGTTAGAACCGCCTCATCGAGGCGGTTCTAACGAGTACCCACAATCTGCATTTAAGAGCAGAAATAAGAAAAATAAGGTTTACCCCTGCAAACCCCAGTTTTACTATACAAAAGTGGGGTTCAAGGGGGTCAAAATTATTTAGGCATGTTTTTGTGATGTAAGGTTTCTCATACATATTCTTCTTGGCAGCTGGGACATTGCATAACATATATCAAATTTTTGCTGTCACGTTATGCTCGTTTTGACAGTAAAACTTTTGCCACATTTGTATGTAAAAGTTTTCCCGTTTAAGACAAGGGCAAATACAACAATTGGATCTGTTTAGTTTTCTTATTTTAAGGATTCAGGATTGTCTTCAGACCTTGATTCTGTTAATAATTTCTTCTGACTATGAAAATAAACAAAAAATGAATACAGTATATGATCATTTTTCTATATAATCTATACATGGGTGGGGTGAACCATGTATCTAAAGCCATGCTATAATGAACCACGGTTTAACAGGGTTGTTGTGTATTTATTTTGGTTTTCAAATACTTCAGTATCACTGGGATTAGATGAAATTACATTTACTCAGTTAAGGTACCATAAATGTTTCAACAAGACTGTATATTCCAAGTGAAGATTCAAGGAGCAGTCTGATAACAGTCTACTCTTCCATTTTGTAGACACAACTTAACACAAGACATAGAGATAGTAAATCACTTGACACTGTTGCAAATTTTGGAATGTCCAGTTATTATTTGCAGACAAACCTGAAAGGAATGGAAACACATGACAAATTTTTCCACCATTTTTCCAAGAGAGACAACTTATGTGACTTTCTATCACAGCACCTCTGAAAAATGTGGTGTACTCTTAAAGGAAAGAATTGGCTCAAGGAGCAAATTTTTCCCTTTTAGAGTAGACCCTCCTAAAAGTATTTTTGAGAGTTGACTCCCTTGGAGGTGAACCCATTCCTGTTAAATTATTTTATTTCAAGATTCAGATTAGAAATTTTGTTTTTCGACAAACTATGTGCAATGATTTCTACTAAGTGTATAAATATTGTGTTGTATAAAAGTGATGCTCATAATCAGCATTTTTAATTTTATTTGATGACCCTCAGAAACTGATGGAATAGCTCACTGCATTCATTTGATTTACAGATTTACTGATTGAAAGTCTCTAAACATGATGTCATTTTTTATAAGTAACTGTAAGCCTTAGCTCGCCTGCATAAGAGTATAGGAAGAACTCAGTAAGGCTGTCTTTTAGGAAGAACTCAGTAAGGCTGTCTTTTAGGAAGAACTCAGTAAGACTATCTTTTAGGAAGAACTCAGTAAGGGTGTCTTCTTTTTCTGTCGATGTATGCCAAAGTTATACTTGCAAGCAAAGTCATTGCTGACCCAAAGTTTTATACAGTCGAACTTCGATGTCTCAAACACCCTAGGGACCTCAAACGTCTGTTCCAGACAGGGGTATTCGAGCCACTGAGGGTTACCACCAATAGGCATAACGAGATATTTTTTATTTTTGTTTGTTTGATTTGAGGTTTAACCTCCCCGTCAACACTGTAAAGGTCATTTTGGAGACGTTGCTTCAAATTTTGTGGGACTTTTACCCGACATTGAGATGAAATGACATCTCAAGCCCTGTAGCCCAATGAAACCAATAGGGTTTATTAGCATGGACGGTCCGCCTCGCACCGCGGTTCCTGGACAGGCTTAGATCCTCTAAGTGGTTTACCAGTACTAGTGTGCGGGCTGGATTCAGCTCTGTGTGGAAGCATCATGCAGCCCATATATTTCTTCAAGCCCCTATGGGCTGGGGATATCTTTTTGGTATCCTATAATGAAAATGTATGCTGTGTATACTTATTAGAATCGCCTCATCGAGGTGATTCCAATGAGTACACACAGCATACATTTGTAATTTAAAAGACGGAAATCTCCTAAATTATCCCACTCTTTTTTTATGCAGAGGATTTCCCTAGGCACTCAAGAACAGTTTCGACTAAGCCATGGTAAACGAGCCATCGGTGTTCGAGCCATCGAAGTTCTACTGTATGCAAGCACTCATACTGCTGATGTTCACCTCTCACTGACCCTAGGTAATGGTTATTTATAGCCATGCTATTCTTGTTGCTGTGACGTCAGATGGTTATCTGTTAAACATGGACTAGGCTGGTGTGCTGGGACACTGGCAAAGGTGTAGACCCAGATCAGATGCCACACAGAATGTGGCATCTGATCTGGGTCTACTCTACTTAACAGCAAATTAAGTATTAAAATGGAACAGTACGAGTCTCTGCTCAGGATTGTTTTCCAGCATATGCTGGAAAACAATCAGCTTACAAGTGCTACAAATGCTATGAGTGCCTTGTTTTTCGACTGGCAACGGTCAGTTTTAACTCTTATCTTGCTGTTCACGACAGCCCCTATCTTTGGAAAACAGTGTAGATCCAGATCAGATGGCTTCTGAAGAAGCCATCTGATCAGGATCTACACTGTTTGACATTCAGTTTATGAATTTGTAGGAATGTTCATGACAGCCCCTATCTTTGGAACACAGTGTAGATCCAGATCAGATGGCTTCTGAAGAAGCCATCTGATCAGGATCTACACTGTTTGACATTCAGTTTATGAATTTGTAGGAATAAATTACATCAAGTAATCTGATTGGTTCAAAGTCAGAGATGGGTGTGGCTAAAATGAATATTCAGCAAGATAAGGGTTAAGAGTCCAATCTTCAGATTTGCCGAGGATGAGAATGAGAGTCAGATACTCAAATTGACCAGCTACCATGATCACAGTTCTGACCATGCCAACTGCTTAACTATACGAAACACATATAATGATTTCTTTGGTGTATTAGCTAGGTGGGAAGAGAGAAACAACAGCAATGCTATCCTTTTTCTATGGTCTAATTCAAACTGTATGATGATACACAGGCAGTGCACAAACCAGGTAGATACAATTTCAATGGACAAAATTCAGCGGCTGAGCAAATAAAATCTCCTATGGGATGAGTTTGTTTGTTTGTTTGATTTGAGGTTTAACGTCCCGGTCAAAACTGTTAAGGTCATTTTGGAGACGTTGCTTCCAATTTTGTGGGACTTTTACCCGACATTGAGATGAAATGACATCTCAAGCCCTGTCACCCAATTTAACCAATAGGGTTTATTAGCATGGACGGTCCTCCTCGCACCGCGGTTCCTGGACAGGCTTAGATCCTCTAAGCGGTTTACCAGTACTAGTGTGCGGGCCGGATTCAGCTCTGCGTGGAAGCATCGTGCAGCCCATATATTTCTTCAAGCCCCTATGGGTGGGGGCGGTCCTATGGGATGAGTGCATGTGATGTAAGCATCTTATTATAAAATGGCATTTTTAAATTAGAGGCCTTCATATAAAGTCTCCTTGGTTTGCTTGGCAAAACCATGTCATGACCAAAGTCCACATTGATCAGTGGGATTTTCAAGAATACATTTATTTCTTCTTTTATCTGCTCGAATACCATAATGATCCTAAGTATTCGGACAGATAAACCTAAGCAAACAGTGCAGACCTGGTTCAGTCTGCTTCTGGAGGAGCAGTCTGATCAGGGTCTACACTGTTTGCCAGTCTCTGCACCTTTTAGAACTCCTGCTGGATCATGAAACAAATTTGTTAACATTTTAGGAGAATTGCAACAAGTCATCAAGGTGTCCAATTTTTTACGATAGATTCAATGGGACAGTTCTGTCTGTGAAACAGCCAGAATTGAAACTTTTCATCTCAAATATGACACTACTGGTGCCCCATGAAAACTTGCATTATACAGCCTAGATATGTGATCTAAATATGTATAAACTGCCTCTTGTTGAGTGCATACACTATTTTAGCTTAGGTTCCCCCCAAAAAATTAAAAATTTCAAGAATGAACACTTTGTCTTTTTTTTCTGCTTAATTCATTGTCAGGGATCAGAGGAAACCTTTGTATTGCTTACATATTATCAGTATGTTGGATCTGTGTAATAAACACCTTATAAATGGGCTTAGCAAGGTGTACCATTTTTGGGTTGATTATTTATCCATGCACCCGAAGTTACCAACTACAGAAGTTTCCTGCCTGCTTTTGCTCACGTGATGAACTGACCAATCCAGATAATGGTTATTTAAAGCAAAAGCATTTTTTTTCTCTCTGTGACATCAGAGTGCTTTGTAACTGTAAAATCTGGGCTGGGCTTGTGGACTGACATTGGCAAACAGTGTATACACCAGATCAGATGCCGCAAAATGCAGTCTACACTATTTGCATAATACATAAACTTAAAGAGTTAAACCAAACAGTCTTAAGTCTCAGTTCAAGAAAATTTTCCCGGCCTACATTCACAGAAATCAGCCACCAGTCAGTGCTTTGATTTCTTCTTTCTGCTTTGAAACATAGATTGTGGGTACTCCTTAGGACCATTTTAGCAACAAACATCCATAAAACTATGGTTCAGACATCATAAAACAAGAATTCCGCAGAAGGCGGTGTGGCACCTGCTGGGGGCGAAAGTCACAGGAGCCACAATCAGAACATAGTTATTAAATAAGTAAATTTCACTCTTAGCAGTTGATAGTTGATGTAAAATGTGTGGAAGTCACTGGACCAAAAAATATAGGTCATGGTCACCAGGTCTAGGTAATTGCCAAATCAATACCGGTACATCGAGGAGAAGCACTATGCAAGGTTTGGTGGCTGTAGGCCATTTATTTTAGGACATATCAAACATTGACATAAAATGTGTTAAAGTCACTAGAGTGCATAATATAGGTCAAGGTCACCAAGTCAAGGTACCCACAGAGTCAGTGAATGTAGAAGCACTTTGCAAGGTATGGTGGTCGTAGGCCTCATAGTTAAAAAGATGTGGAACGTCAACCTAAAATGTGCAAAAGTCAATGGAGTGCGAAAAAAAGGTCAAGGTCACCAAGTCAAGTTACCTGCACAGTCAGTACATCTAGGAAAACCACTATGCAAGATTTGCTAGTTGCAGGCCTTTTATTTGAGAAGATCTTTTGTTTTTGTTTGATTTGAGGTTTAACATCCCCGTCAACACTGTAAAGGTCATTTTGGAGACGCTGCTTCCAATTTTGTGGGACTTTTACCCGAAATTGGGATGAAATGACATCTCAAGCCCTGTCATTCAATGAAACCAATAGGGTTTATAAGCATGGACGGTCCGACTCATGCGCATCGCTTTGCCTGTGTAGGCTTAGATCCTCCAAGCAGTTTACCAGTACTCGTATGTGGGTCGGATTCAGCTCTGCGTGGAAGCATCATGCAGACCATATATTTCTTCAAGCCCTGATGGGCGGGGGTCGATTGAGAAGATCTGGAACATTGACGTAAATTGTGTCAAAGTCACATAAATTGTGTCAAAGTCACTGGAGCATAAAATATAGGTCAAGGTCACCAGGTTAAGGTACCTGCAGGGTAAGTACATCTAGGAGAAGCACTATGAAAGATTTGATGGTCCTAGGCCTTTGAGGAGATCTGGAACATTGATGTAAATTGTGTCAAAAGTCACTGGAGCGTAAAATATAGATCAATGTCACCGGGTCAAGGTACCTGAAATGTTAGTACATATAAGAGGAGCACTATGCAAGATTTGATGGTTGTGGGCCTTTTATTTGAACATCGACGTTATATTTGTCAATGTTACTGGAGCATAAAATATAGGTCAAGGTCATCTGTCAAATCGCCTGCCTAGTCAGGAGCGCAGATGTTTCATGAAAGGTTTGAAGGTTGTTTAGTCTGGTAGTTGATTACAATACAAACTTCGACATAATGGTCAGTCACTGGAGTGCAAAATATAGGTCAAAGTGCCTATAAAGACAGAAGGTTTTGTTTGATTTGAAGTTTAACTTCCCCGTCAGCACTGTAAAGGTCATTTTGGAGATGTTGCTTCCAATTTTGTGGGACTTACCCAACATTGAGATGAAATGACATCTCAAGCCCTGCCGCCCAATGAAACAAATAGGGTTTATTAGCATGGACGGGCCGGCTCGCACCACATTGCCTGGGCAGGCTTCGATCCTCTAAGCGGTTTACCAGTACTTGTGTGCGGGTCGGTTTCAGCTCTGGGTGGAAGCATCCTGCAGCCCATCTATTTCTTCAAGCCCCGATGGGCAGGGGCTAAAAGACAGAAGGTCAGGGAAATGTTTCATGCAAGGTTTGATGGTAGCTGAGGTTTGTAGTTGACTTAAATAAAAACTTTGACATAAATATCGAACTACGTAAATGTTAACAGACGAACAGACAAACAGATGGACGGACGCACAGATGGAAAAGCGGATGCCTAAATTGCCCTGCTATAAGCAGGTGCGACAATAAGAAGTGAAGTTGATGCACCTTCTGTATATCTCTTTGTAGTGCATTCATCCCGTTCAGACATGACGAACTTCACCATATTGCATCCTTAGTACATGTACTCCGTTATTCACTCCAAATATGTTCAAAACAAAAGTACAAATTCTGAAAGAGTTGGCAGCACCTATTCTACATGGTTCTTAAGGTTTGCAGTAGGCTCTCAGTAAGGTCTATTGTTTGGTGTAGGTGTCTGTCATTCTCACACAGTTCTTAGCTTTTGTTTGTTTGTATTGGAGTTTAACTTCCCAGTCAACACTATTTAGGTCATTTTTGAGCCAGTCAGTTTACCTATCCACACTTTTCCTGGGCAGGCTTATACTTAGTGGTTAACCAGTACAGTGCACATTCTTTCGCCAGAAACTGACAAGTGCCCTTCTTGAATCAGTGGGAGGGAGAGAATGGCCGTAGAAAAGATTTCATGATCAATCTCCACAAAAGAATGTTGACCCAGGCAGGTATCGAACCTCCACGTCCTCCTGATCAACTCCTGGGCTACCCAGGACGGCTTCCACACAGTTCTTAGTCCATTCCTCCTGCAGTATGATCATACAAATTATGATGTAAATGCGGGTCATTTTTGGAGGATCAGCTACTTGGTGATAGGCTTCAGAGCTGAAGCTTGGGGATCTGGAGGTACTGGTTGCTTTAATACAGCACATATGGTGCAATGAGCTTGATGCTAATAATGTTGCTCACACAGAGGCAATGACTACAATGATGGTTACGATGATGGTTAACTCTTATCCTGCTGAATGAATTGATTTGCCACACCCATTTCTGATAACTGGATGAATGACAGTGTATATCCTGACGATCTAGGGCCATCTGATCTAGATCTACACTTTGCAAAGGTATGTGTTATTGTGGTTCAGAGGGATAAGGGTTAAAGGTATCTGATTTGCACTGTTTGAAGTGGCTAATGGGAATGGGGACTGACAAGAACCTGGTACATTTTTATAGCGGAAGGTCCACTACATTCCACTTGCACTACGAAAGATATGAGGAGACAGGATGAGTAACTGTTTGTGAACAAGGTGGTAAAGTTACAAACTAGTTTGTCCTGGGAACAGAGTAGAACTAGCTATGAATGGTGTTCAAATATTTTGAGTAAATAGCAGATATAATTTTCATTAACCTGGTTTGATAAGAGAACTCAACAACAATTTGAAAACTGAGCATTTATTAACAGACATACAGTGAAGCCATAACAAGCATAATGGATCCCTATTATATGAACAGCACAGACTGCGGTCCAGACACTCGCTATCTGAACACAGTGAAATGGGTCTGTAGGAAGCTACAAGACATCACGAAAACACGCCTATATAATTTTGAACCCCTTGAACCCCACTTTTATAAAGTAAAACTGGGGTTTACAGAGGTAAACCTTATTTCTGCTCTAAAATATAGATTGTGGGTACTCGTTAGAACCGCCTCAATCGTTAGAACCGCCTTGAGGCGGTTCTAACGAGTACCCACAATCTATATTTTGAGCAGAAATAACCAAAAAATCATAATTTTTCATCCTAAAATTTTCGTTAAGTTTACGATGTATCTGTATAGGCGTGGTTTAGTAATGAGAACATACATGGACACCATCACAACATACTGTAAGCATCCTAAAATTTAAACCAATTGATATTACTGCCTCAAAATGTGTTGGCAAGTTTTAGACGGAAGCGCTAGTAGTGTAGATAGTGTTCAGATGACAAAATTGTTTGTGTATGACCTTGTTTGACAATGTCCTTAAGAAAACGGGTAAGGATTGATTCGAACTATTTATAGCAACCATGGTAATTTCTAATCCAATCTGTCAGACCAGCCTCATACATTTCCATATAGACCTTACTTCACTGTTGTTTAGGAGTAACATTTGGAGATAAATGGAGGAAAAGCTTGCTTATTTCCTCCATTAAAATATGGGTCTAGGGACTTACTAGAATCACCTGCCAAAGGCAATTTAACAAGTAACCACAAAATATAGCTTTATAGGATGTTACCAAAAAAATTTACCAAACAATATTAAGAGTATTGATCCTGGGTCAAGTTAATTGTTTAATCCCTGGTCAAGGTATGCCACTATACAAAGTCAGATATGTCACATACCTGTAGATTGCATGGAATAATAGATCTCTTTAAATAGTGCATGTAGTTAATAATTATATTGTTTCTGATCATGAACTACACTGTCAAGTCTGATCTGCCCCATATGAACACTAATGACAATCATTGCATTGTAATCTGTATGACAATGAAATCAAATAAAACTTTTAACCCTTAACCCTTATCTTGCTGAATATTCATTTAAGCCACACCCATTTCTGTCTATCAACCAATCAAATTACTTGATGTAATTTATTGCTACAAATTCATAAACTGAATGTCAAACAATGTAGATCCTGATCAGATGGCTTCTAAGGAGCAGTCTGATCTGGATCCACACTGTTTGTGAAATGACTTTTAAAGTTATCAGCAGATGACAAAAGCAGACAACTATTGTTGTGATTGGCATCTTAAGGGTTAAATGCTCACAAAGCCAAATTATCAGTTTCATTTGTATGTTTGTTTTGAGGATTAACGTCCCATTCAACACTGTATAGGTCAATTTGGAGACGTTGCTATCAGTTTTGTGGGACTTTTACCCGACATTGAGATGAAATGACATCTCAAGCCCTGTCGCCCAATTAAACCAATAGGGTTTATAAGCATGGATGGTCCTACTCGCACTGCTTTGCCTGGGCAGGCTTAGATCCTCTTAGCTGTTTACCAGTATTTGTGTGCGGTCGGTTTGCAGCTCTGTGTGGCAGCATCAAGCAGCCCATCTATTTTTTCAAGCCCCGATGGGAGGGGGCCTAATTATCAGTTTCATGAGCTAGGGCATGAAAAAAACCTGCATGGAGACATTAGATTGGTAAAGACTGGGATCAGCTTGCATATACAAGCAGTCTGATTAGAGTTAGCTATTCACACGAAATAAGATCATATTTCTATTCAAACAAAGAAAATAAAAAAAATTCAAGCCGGCTGACCAGACTGGGTTAAAATGCAGGCTGATCTGTGTCTTTGTTGGTGGCACAAGACATCTTGTAGATGTTTTATCCCAGCTCAAAATAGGGAATCACAACGTTAAATCCCGCTACAAGAGGGCGCCATTATAGATAATGGTCGTGGGTTAACCCTTAAGATGCCAAGAAAAACTGCATCTGAATATGCCCTCAGTTTACATTGTCTGCTGCATTTTCTTGCAAACTTTTCCAACATATTTCTGCATACAGTCTCCTAAAGGAGCAGTCGGATCTGGGTCCAAACAGTTTGCAAAAATGACTTCGAAGTAACAAGCAGACAGAAATTGTTGAGATTGGCATTTTATGGGTTAAAACTTGATTTCAGAATGCGCTAAAGAATACATATTTAGTGAATACGAACAAGGAAGTGTACATTAAAATCTGAGATAATTCTAATTCAGAGCTGCTTTATTTGTATATTACATCGGGAAGATACATTAAATCTGAGATAATCTTATTTAGGGCCACTATACATCTACAGATCACATAGGGAAGATAGATTAAATCTGACATAATTCGAATTTAGGACTGCTATACTTGTACATGTATATACCACATGGGGAAGATAGATCAAATCTGAGATAATCGTATTTAGGGCCACTATACTTGAACAGCTCACATAGGAAAGATAGATTAAATCTGAGATAAAATTATAATTTAAGGCTGCTATACTTGTATAGATAACATTTTGAAGATAGATAAAATCTGTTAAATCTGAGATAATTCTAATTTAGGCCTGTTACACTTGTATTGTTCACATAGATAAGATACATTAAATCTGAGATAATTCTAATTTAGGGCCACTACTATACTTGTATAGCTTACATAGAAAAGATAACTGATCGCAGTTCCTCATTAGAATTGGAAACCTGTGAAAAGTAAGACATGGAATCTCAGAGTAACATAAATACTTAAAGGAATGCCGTGAACTAAAACGTATTACATTTTTTATAAAAGGGAATGGACACAACTTCAGAGGAAGTAACTCTTTCAAAGTACCGATGACTATCTCTTGAGTATAGGCTGGAAAAATTGTCCTGAATGAGGACTCAGACTGTTTCATTTAACCCTTAAATTAAATGGTGTAGACCCTGATCAGATGCTGCATTCTACCACATCTGATCTTGGTCCACACTGTTTGCCAAACTCAACATATGGGCCCCGTCAAGCGATTTTGGTACTTATCGCCTATGCGAGCAGTGAAGGTTCTGGCGAGACTGCGCATCCGCGCAGTCTCGCCAGAACCTTCGCTGCTCGCTCATACAAGCTGTGAATCAAGAGGAACCTCAGACAGAAAGCCATATCCCTGGCCCCTCTGAATGGCTAGGCATGCGCAGTTAAAATTTGTCATGACGGAATGCTCAAAGACACAAATTCGCTTGGCGGGGCTCATATGATTCTAGTCCAGAGTCTAAAGATAACCCTCTTACACAATACTCTGACCTCACAGCAATAAGAATAGCATGCCTATTTTCTATAATAGCCATTACCTCATTACCTGAATTTCTGACAAGTCAGTAATAGTCATGTGCACTTCATTGTTGAAAAGCTACTGCACTTTACTGACCCACAAAAATGTTTTCATTAGTATAACATGTCCATGCAATATAGTGTATTCTTTCATGGCCCTAAAAAAATATATTTTTTTTCTGATTAACTTTTCCTATTTCTGCTTCAAACACAGATTGTGCTGGTTAGAACCACCTCCAGGTGATTAGCTATCAAGTTTCCTCAATCTAAGTTCTCAAAACATAGATTGTGTGTCCTCTTTAGAACAGCCTCATGGAGGCAGTTCTATTGAGTACCCACAATCTATGTATGGGCCATGAGGCAGTTCTAACGAGGACACAATCTATGTATGGGGCAAGAATATAGTCTATACCCTTGTGAGTCCCACTTGTCTCTATATAAACTGGGTTTTAAAAGGTGTTAATGTTATGGTTTATTTTATCAATAGGGCCCTGCAACGAAGGTAAATAGTTAGGTCCTCAATTCCTTCAACAGTAGACCCCTTGTTCAGAGGGAATGAGTTTATAGGAAAGCAAACAACCCCAAAAAGTGTCTCCTTTGCAAAAAAGGGCAAGGTGTATTCATTCCCCTCAAAGAAATGCAATGAACTAAAATATGGGCCCCGTCAAGCTATTTTGGTACTTATCTCCTATGCGAGCAGCGAAGGTTCAGGCGAGCCTGCGCATCCGCGCAGTCTCGCCAAAACCTTCGCTGCTCGCTCATACAAGCAGTGAATCAAGAGGAACCTTCAGACAGAAAGCCATATCCCTGGCCCCTCTGAATGTCTGGGCATGCGCAGTTAAAATTTGTCATGACGGAATGCTCGAAGACACAAATTCGCTTGGCGGGGCAAATATAAAACACACCTCATTAACCCTCACCATGCTGAATATTTCAATATGCTACAATCCTCCCCTATTTTTAGCCATCTGTGTTGCTTGATTTCAATTTCTACCATGGATTCAGAAGCATAATTGTAAATGGTATAGATCCTGATCAGCTGGCTTCTCAACAGTATAGATCTAGATCAGCTGGCTTCATTGAAGCCAGCTGATCTAGATCTATACTGTTTTCAAAAAAGGATTTATCTGGGTTCAGCACTGTGAGGATAAAGAAATAAAGAATGAAGATATTTAATCATGGGTAAAACATATTGCATTGGGTTAAAAGTCATAAAATAAAAACTGATCTAAAACTAAATTAAAATACTTTAACTGTCAACAAAAAATGCTTTCTATGTATCCAGAAAAAAATAATGATAAACAAATAAACAATATGTCAGAACAAAGGCATTGTAGTGCAAAAGCAGAATATGTTTCTCTTCAGCTATAATAGCAGTCTATTTGCCATATTAACTGAAAAAAAAAACAAAAAAAAAAACAAAAAAACAAACAAACATTACATGAACAAGTCTGTGTAATAAATAACTTTTTAACCAAACAGTATAAAGAGTCAAATGGGGTTTACAAACATAGATTGTGTGCTCTCTTCAGCACCTACAATCTATGTTTGAAGCAGAAATAAGGAGAATGTCCAGATGAAATAGACAGTTTAACCCTTAACCTACTATTCTTGACAACTCCTACCTTTGCAAACAGTGAAGATCCAGATCAGATGGCTTCTGAAGAAGCCATCTGATCAGGAACTACACTGTTTGCCATTCAGTTTGTGAACTTGCGGAAATAAATCACATCCAGTAATCTGATTGGTTCAAAGTCAGAAATGGGTGTGGCTAAATTAATTCTTCAGTGGGATAAGGGTTAAACCTTATCCCACTGAACATGGAAACCCCTATCTTTGCAATCAGTGTAGAACCAGATCAAATGGCTTCTTCAGGGCTTCTGAAGAAGCCATTTGATCACTGTCAGCTAGTTTGAAAATTTGAAGGAAACATTTTATCAAGTGTTTTGATTGGTTGACAGTCAGCAATGGGTGTGGCTTAATTATTTTTTTCAGCAGGATAAGGGTTAAACCAATTCATTCATTCCCATAGACCCACCATCCCAACATATCTATCCATTAACAGCGACTACTGGGGTCATACTTTCGTCCCCTGACATTCTCATTCCAATACTGCTTGGACCAGAGGCTGTTACGCCAAGGCGGAACACTGTGGTTGCAGCTCATTTGCTTTGCACTTATGAGTGTTCCGTCAAAGGGCATCACACCGGTGAAGGGCAAGCCAAACACCTACTCCCATATCACAAACACCAAGGGCCCTAAATTGCTTACCACAACTTCTTTTTTTCAGGTACGTGGGGATCCTTGATGGGGAACCCCAATACATCTTATGTAAGATACCTACCGAGATGTCATAAAGTGGTTATCCAGCAGAGGGTCCTCATGGGTACCCACATGATGGAATTCTGGACATATGCAAAGCAAAGGCACAATAGCTTGCCAGAACGGCACATATTCATCCGGATCAGGTCACGCGCAGAGTACATTAAACAGGTGGGGCAATGGTAATAACCACTTTTTGTTAGGTATTGGAAATAGCAAGATCCTTGAAAATGACTTTTAGGAAGACTGATCAAAATTAATCAATAGCAGAATTGCTCAACGGCTGGTTAGCCTCAATTCTGGGTGGCCAAAAACCACATAACTCTCCACAGACCATGAGTACTAGGACATTTTGCACGGAATTGGCTGGTCTTTTAGTACCCTTCCTGGCTCACCTTTGGCTACTCTTCAAAATTCAAAATTTCATGTATTAACAACCTTTCACAAAGCACCGAGTCCAGAGGCGTTACTCTACCATGTAGGAATGGGGTATAGAGTCTAATGGAAGCCAAAATGGATAATGCATGTAAAGCTTCTTGCCAAGTACAAGACATAGGGCCGTGTTATGACACATTTCACAGCCGGAATTGGCAAGGTGTCAACACAAACCAGAGCCCGACTTTGGTCTGCTTTTGAATTCTAAATTCCAAAATCCCCAATGAACTGCTCACTTTACAGGACAAAGGCTTTTTCTTGGGTGCGATTTGTGCCTTCATGACATCTGGAGCAGGGGTTTTGGAAAGTGGGATTGACCTGCTTTGTCTATCTCTACGACAGAAGTCACTTTTCTTCCCAGCAGCTAGCTGACAACTGCCGAATTGGCAGGAGTTAGCTCATTGGCAGCCATGGGAAAAGAGCAGTTAACAACTAATCCCAATTGGCAAACTGGGGGTAGCCCAATGTGCTGCTAGCGCCCGGTTACCTTAAAAACCAAATCTATCAATCATGAAAAAAAATCCTGGCCCCAGTTGTTCAGTTTTGTTAGTTCACATTACATATAAATTTCAGCCATTCAGTAAAAATAACTTTCATTTTTACACAAAAAGTGTATGGTAGCTTTGTAATGCAAAGCAAAATGTTCTCATTTTTACAGCAAAACTACCAGTGTATTATATATTGTACTTACTAAAACAGTTGATATTTTCTACCAAGTTTGTTAACCCTTGTCCTGCTGAATATTTTTATCTGCCACACCCGCTACCGATTACCAACCAATCAGATCACTTGATGCAAATTATTGCAACAAATTCACAATCTAAATGGCAAACAATGTAGATCCTGATCAGATGGCTTCGCCATCTGATCTGGATCTTCATTGTTTGGAAAATAAGGCTTATCCGGGCTCAGCAGGACAAGGGTTAAGCTAACAAAAATCAACAACTGGAACAACTGGGTCCAGCTCTAATATTTCTCAGCTTTGTGACTGTGTTACACTCATTAAGCAACAAGAGAAACAGTGTCCTTTGAATGGTTTACTTTTTTATTATTCATTATCCTGCTGAATAATTCTATTAGCCACACCCATTTCTGACTATCAGCCAATCAGATTACATAATAATTATAATGTTTTCGTTTAAATTCACAAACTGGATGACAAACAGTGTAGATCCTGATGTTTAATGTTCCTGTCAACACTATTTAGATTATTTTGGAGATGATGCTTCCAATTTTGTGAGACTTTTACCCTACACTGAGATGAAATGACATCTCAAGCCCTGCCACCCAATGAAACCAAAAGGCTTAAATGCATTGGACGGTCTCATTTACACCACTTTGCCTGGGCAGGCCACACTGTTTGCAAAGGTAGGGGTTGTCATTATAAATCTAAGGTGCTCTTTAGAACTACCTCAATCACTTGATTTTATCTTGTCTGTATTGGGAAAGCAAAATCTATGTGAGCTAAACAACAGTTACTGTGAATCAAAAGATGTATTTATTATATAGACATCATGGTCATTTTTCTATATTATCTATACATATACAATATTACAATCCACATTATGATAACACAGCCGGGGGACAGTGCATTTTTACATCTTCAAAATGGCTACTTTTCTGATGAAAATCCGTGAATTTTGTCTTATTTATACTGTAAACACAGGTTGTGGGTGCTCCTTAGAACCGCCTCAATGAGTACACACAACCTATGTCTTGGAGCAGAAATAAGAAAAATAATGTATACCCCCATAAACCACATTTTTCTCTATATAAAGTGGGGTTTAGGGGTTGTTCATTTCACGGACTTGTTCTTGCGATGATGTTTTGAAGATGAATGTGAAAACTAAGTACCTAGGAACCCTGCAACCACCCCCATCCCCACTCCCAATTTTTCTGTATTCAAAAGCACACACCAAGTTAACAACTATGTTATATCCAAACAAAAAATAATAGACCACACAGAAAACAGGCCAATTATGGTCATTTTGTTTGAATACACCTTTGACCCTTATCCTGATGAATAAATTAGATGGCGCCCCACCATTTTCTGACTATTGACAAATCAAATTATTTGATATAATGTGGTTTGATTTAATATATTAATTCAATTCACAAACTGCATGACAGTGAAGATCCTGATCAGATGGCTTCTTCAGATCTGGATCTACACTGTTTGCAAAGGTACTCTTTGTTGTATTCAGGATGATAAGGATTAAACTGAGTTGTATTCAAAACTGTGTTTATAAACACATGCCTATGCAAATAGTATGAGAATTTTACTGCCGAAAAAAAAAAACATGACAATTTTTTTGCTCAAAATATAGATTGTGGGTACATGTTAGAACCACCCCATTGGGGCCACAATCTATATTTTAGAGCAGAAATATGAAAAAATAAGGTTTACCCCTGTAAACCCCAGTTTTACTATATAAAAGTAGGGTTCTAGGGGGTCAGAATTATAAAGGCGTATATTTGTAATGGTTATAAATAAAGTGAGTGTAATGATTATGGCAACACAAATCATGAGGCATTTCTAGATGGATGGGACAGTTTTTGTTTGACAAACAGAAGCCATAACAACAGGTTAACAAAAGAAATAACTAACAATATATATCATAGCTCTACAATAAACACCTTCTAATAATGTATGTATATGAAAAGAACACATTTTATTAATAAAATCTTTAACATTTGTATGAAAAGTACATAATTTATTATAAGTAAACTAAACAAAATCCTTGTGAGAAATTATACAGCAACAATCTTACCAACTCATTAAACAATGATGATACAAACTGCGTAGAACTAGATCCCTTCAGAAGCAGTCTGATCCAGGTCTATATTATTTACCTATACTGCTAATTAAGTATATTAGAGCACCATGCCATGTAAAATTTTAGAACAAGTCTGTTAACGAGTTGTAGTGTCTGAATATTTAGGATTCAACAGCATCATTGATAAGTAAACCCCAATTTTACTATTTACAAGAAAGCAGTCTGAAGGACAGCCAAATCCCCCGCCACAGTTTGTATCAAGGCTCAACCTTGTGACCTTCACCTTTGACCTTGCCCTTCAGTTGGCATGGTTTATTTATGGTTCTGCACATCAGCTCACCGTGGGGTATATTTCACAAAAGTTTAATGAAAATCCTTCTAGGGGTAAAAGAGATATGGAAGGGACACAAAATTCAAAGTTTCAAACTCGTGACCTTCAACTGTGACCTTGACCTTGAGTTGGCATGGTTTATTTATGTGTTATGCACATCAGCTCACTGATGGGGACATTTGACCAATGTTTAATGAAAATCCTTTGAAGGGTAAAGGAGATATGGAATGGACACAAAAATCAAAATTTCAAACTTGTGACCTTCCAATGTAACCTTGATCTGGTGTTGACATGATTCATTTATGGGCTCTGCACATGAGCTCACTGAGGGAGATAATTGACCAAAGTTTAATGAAAATCCTCAGAGGGGTAAAGGAGATATGGAACAGACAAAAAAATTCAAAATTTTAAACTTGTGACCTTGAAATGTGACCTTGACCTTGAGTGGGCATGGTTCATTTATGGGTTCTGCACATCAGCTCACTGAGAGGGATAATTGACCAAAGTTTAATGAAAATCCTTCGAGGGGTTAAGGAGATATGGAACGAACAAAAAAATTCAAAGTTTTAAACTCGTGACCTTCAAATGTGACCTTGACCTTGAGTCGGCATGGTTCATTTATGGGTTCTGCACATCAGCTCACTGAGAAGAATATTTGACCAAAGTTTAATGAAAATCCTTCCAAGGGTAAAGGAGATATGGAACAGACACAAAATTCCAAGTTTCAAACTCGTGACCTTCAACCGTGACCTTGAACTTGAGTCAGCATGGTTCATTTATAGGTTTTGCACACCAGCTCACTGAGACGAATAATTGACCAAAGTTTAATGAAAATCTATCAAAGGGTTCAGGAGATATGGGGACTAGAAAGTGTTACAGACAGACAGACAGACATGGGTTCTGCACATCAGCTCACTGAGAGGGATAATTGACCAAAGTTTAATGAAAATCCTTCGAGGGGTTAAGGAGATATGGAACGGACAAAAAAATTCAAAGTTTTAAACTCGTGACCTTCAAATGTGACCTTGACCTTGAGTCAGCATGGTTCATTTATGGGTTCTGCACATCAGCTCACTGAGAAGAATATTTGACCAAAGTTTAATGAAAATCCTTCCAAGGGTAAAGGAGATACGGAACGGACACAAAATTCAAAGTTTCAAACTCTTGACCTTCAACCGTGACCTTGACCTTGAGTCCGCATGGTTGATTTATGGGTTCTGCACACCAGCTCACTGAGACGAATAATTGACCAAAGTTTAATGAAAATCTATCAAAGGGTTCAGGAGATATGGAGTGGACAAGAAAGTGTTATGGACAGATAGATGGACAGACAGATGGACAGACAGACAGACGAAGGCCATTCCTATAATCCCCCCTCCGCTTCGCGGCGGGGGATTAAAAAGTGGGGTTCAAGAGGGGTAAAAAATATACAGACATGTTTTCGTGATGGCACAGTTAATATCTGTCAATATATTTTATGTCTACTGATTCTACTATGCCTTGAATACCCGTATAATCCTTAATTCTAACATAGGCAGTACTAACATTTACCTCCGTAAACTACAGTCGATTCTCATCATAATGCTACACACACCTATTATAACACGGTTTTGGATATAACACTGTGTTATATATGTTCACTTTACCATATACCATAGTTACCGTACGTATTCCATCAGACAAGCATGAGCTAACAGTGTAGACCCAGATGAGGCATCTCAACATGATCTACAATGCTGGCCACTCATCCAGCTATTTTTAGACTCAACATTGGGTAGTAAATTGTACTTGTTAAAATTTTAGAACAAGTCTGGCAAGGAGCTGAGGAGTCTGAATACTCAGGGTAAGTACAAATACTGGTTTTTGAGTCCCCAGGAAAAAAATCCCATAACTGCAAATATTAATGATTATATTTGAGATAATTTAGGGAGAATTTTCTTGTTTTGTCTTGAAAATGTATGTTGTGTGTACTCATTAGACTTGAGTGCACTCAACATTCCTTTATTTTTAAAGCAAATCAAAAAGATATTTATATTACACCTCATTACGATAACACACACGTGCGACATAGTGCATTTTTTTCACATCTCCAAAATGGCCATTTTCTGATGAAAATCCGTAATATTTTTCTTATAAATACTCAAAACATAGGTTGTGCGTGCTCGTTAGAACCGCCTCATTGAGCGGTTCTAACGAGTACCCACAACCTATGTCCTTGAGCAAGAATAAGAAAAATAATGTATACCCCCGTAAACCCCAATTTTCTCTATATAAACAGGGGTTTAGGGGGGTCTTCATTTCACGGACTTGTTCACGTGATGTCCTGACCTAGAGCTATAATTCACCTTCAGTGGCTCAAACTAACCCGCGCTCAAAAACATTTCCTTAACCCATTGCACGCGAGACACCCCTAAAGAGGTACTTTGGCAAACAGTGCAGGCCCAGATCAGATTCCTGAGAATGCGGCGTCTGAACAGGGCCTGCACTATTTGCTAACAGAATTTTCCTTCAAAAATAGAATAAGGTTGAAAAAAAAAAGGCCTGGCACCCCTTATATGACATATGGACTTGTCCAACATATAGCAATGGAAGAGTCCATGAGTATACAATGGGTTAAGCCCAAGGTGTTTGAGCCATTGAAGTTTCACTAAGTTCTATTTTGCATAATATGTTCCCCCAGAACATGGTATTTTTTTTTTTTTTTAATGACTCCCAACAGTAGCATTATAAAGGGACTGTACTGTAATAAGAGCTAACAATTCCATAACCATACTGACATAAACAACATCATTTTTTTCTGCAGGGCCCAGTTGTTTCAAAACAATAGCTTAACAAATTTGTAAGCATTAGAAGAGTTGAATGTTCTAACTAGCTTCTTATTTTAGACATCTACCAAATGTGAGCAACTTTTGCATGCAAAAGCTACTCCCATTTGCTCTGACGGGCAAAAATATCAATATATCTTTCATAATAAATAATAAAGTTTTGTAATGTTAACAACTTTGTAAGCTTTGAACAACTGTGTCCAGTTCTTTGTCCAGTTGTTCAAAGCTGCGGTAGCTTACAGAGCTCATTAATGGTCATATTGCTAACTGTTCTAGCAAGTACAATATCTAATTTTTATTTATTTTTTGCTCGAAAAATGTTAGTAGCTTTTGCAAAAGCGCTTTTGCAAAAGCTACTCACATTTTCTCAATTAAAAATATTAGTATATTTGCCATATTAAATGTTGAAAGTTTTAACAATTCCTTAACCCTTGTACTGCTGAATATTTTAATCTGCCACACCCACTACCAATTATCAACCAATCAGATTACTTGATGCAAATTATTACAACAATTTCACAATCTGAATGACAAACAATGTAGATCCTGATCAGATGGCTTCTTCAGAAGCCATCTGATCTGGATCTACATTGTTTCAAAGAAAAGGCATATCCGGGCTCAGCAGAACAAAGGTTAACTAATAACGTCCTTAGCTTTTTCCAACAACTGGCTCCTGATATCACTGACAATTGATAGCATCAGTGTCAAAATCTTAAGTAAGGTTTTAATTATGATCAGTGGAACTTTTTTTCATGCAGGCAAGTTAATGAACGATTTTATTTTACTTATAAGCAAACACTACTTGTACATGTTTATATGTTTGCAGAGACAAAAGAACACAATTTCAACAAGAGGGCCATAATGGCCCTGGATCGCTCACCTGATCCATAGTGTAACAAGTGGGCCCCAGAGAGGGCCATTATTGGCCCCAGGGCTTTAATGTGCATAATGTTGAGGGAGGTCTTAAAGGTGAAGCTTCATACCAAACATCAACAAAGGCTATAATTTGAACAATCTTGGCAAAGGTCCACAAGATGAAGCTACACATCCAAATATCAAAGACCTGGGCCTAGCGGTTTCAGAGAAGAAGATTTTTGAAAGATTGTGCCTATATAAGCCTATGTAAAACCAAAGTGCCCCGGGACGGGGGCATTTTTTGCCCCAGCACTATAATTTGAACAATCTTGGTAGGGGTCCACTAGATGAAGCTTCATACCAAATATCAAAGTCGTGGGCCTTGTGGTTTCAGAGAAGAAGATTGTTAAAGATTTTCCCTATATAAGCCTATATCAAACCAAAGGGCCCCGGGGCGGGGCATTTTTGGCCCCAGCACTATAATTTGAACAATCTTGGTAGGGGTCCACAAAATGAATCTTCATACCAAATATCAAAGTCCTGGGCCTTGTGGTTTCAGAAAAGAAGATTTTTAAAGATTTTCCCTATATAAGCTTATGTAAAACCAAAGGGCCCCGGGGCGGGGCATTTTTGGCCCAAGCACTATTATTTGAACAATCTTGGTAAGGGTCCACTAGATGAAGCTTCATACCAAATATCAAAGACCTGAGCCTTGTGGTTTCAGAGAAGAAGATTTTTAAAGATTTTCCCTATATAAGTCAATGTAAAACCAAAGGGCCCCATGGCGGGGGCATTTTTTGACCCAGCACTAAAATTTGAACAATCTTGGTAGGGGTCCACTAGATGAAGCTTCATACCAAATATCAAAGTCCTGGGCCTTGTGGTTTCAGAGAAGAAAATTTTTAAAGATTTTCCCTATATAAGCCTATGTAAAACCAAAGGGCCCCGGGGCGGGGGCATTTTTGGCCCCAGCACTATAATTTGAACAATCTTGGTAGGGGTCCACTAGATGAAGCTTCATACCAAATATCAAAGTCCTGGGCCTTGTGGTTTCAGAGAAGAAGATTGTTAAAGATTTTCCCTATATAAGCCTATATCAAACCAAAGGGCCCCGGGGGAAGGGGCATTTTTGGCCCCAGCACTATAATTTAAACGATCTTGACAGGGGACCACTAGATGAAGCTTCATACCAAATATCAAAGACATGAGCCTTGTGGTTTCAGAGAAGAAGATTTTTAAAGATTTTCCCTATATAAGCCAATGTAAAACCAAAGGGCCCCGTGGCGGGGGCATTTTTTGTCCCAGCACTAAAATGTGAACAATCTTGGTAGGGGTCCACTAGACGAAGCTTCATACCAAATATCAAAGTCCTGGGCCTTGTGGTTTCAGAGAAGAAGATTTTTAAAGGTTTTCCCTATATAAGTCTATGTAAAACCAAAGGGCCCCGGGGCGGGGGCATTTTTGGGCCCCAGCACTATAATTTGAACAATCTTGGTAGGGGTCCACTAGATGGAGCTTCATACCAAATATCAAAGACCTGGGCATTGTGGTTTCAGAGAAGAAGATTTTTAAAGATTTTCCCTATATAAGCCAATGTAAAACCAAAGGGCCCCGTGGCAGGGGCATTTTTTGTCCCAGCACTAAAATTTGAATAATCTTGGTAGGGGTCCACTAGATGAAGCTTCATACCAAATATCAAAGTCCTGGGCCTTGTGGTTTCAGAGAAGAAGATTTTTAAAGATTTTCCCTATATAAGCCTATGAAAAACCAAAGGGCCCCAGGGCGGGGGCATTTTTGGCCCCAGCACTATAATTTGAACAATCTTGGTAGGGGTCCACTAGATGAAGCTTCATACCAAATATCAAAGACCTGGGCCTTGTGGTTTCAGAGAAGAAGATTTTTAAAGATTTTCCCTATATAAGCCTATGTAAAACCAAAGGGCCCCAGGGCGGGGGCATTTTTGGCCCCAGCACTATAATTTGAACAATCTTGGTAGGGGTCCACTAGATGAAGCTTCATACCAAATATCAAAGACCTGGGCCTTGTGGTTTCAGAGAAGAAGATTTTTTAAGTTTTTGGTGAAAAAATCTGTTTTTGGCTCCTGTGACCTAGATGTGCAACAGACCGGAACCATTTGAACAACTTTGAAAGGGGACCACCTAAGGATCATTCCTGTGAAGTTTGGTCAAAATCCGATCAGTGGTTTAGGAGGAGATGTCGTTTAAAGAAATTGTTTACGCACGCACGCACGCACGCACGGACGACGGACAAAAAGTGATCCCAAAAGCTCACCTCGTCACTATGTGACGGTGAGCTAAAAATGCTGACATTTTAAGGGAATGTATTTTGGAAGTTTGATTTTTCCCCAAGTTCATTATTTATATACATCAAGTTTGCAGGTAAGCAAAACCTGTGATTGTGGCAACCTCTATTTAGCAAGCAACCTATTTCCAGACTTGATCATGATTTCCATACACACACAACTTCAGGAACCTACAAGCTACCAGTCCTGAAGAAAAATACCTACAGAAACACATGAATGTGAAACGTGAAGAAGGATGAGTTTCATTGTTTAATTGAGATTTAATGTCCCTGTCAACACTATGTCATTTTGGGGACACTGCTTCCAATTTTGTAGGACTTTTTTTACCCAACACTGAGATGACACTTCAATCCCTGCCACCCAGTGAAACCAACATGGCTTATGTGCACTGGACGGTCTGACTTGCGCCACTTTTGCCTGGGCGGACTTAGTCCATCAAGCGGTTTACCAGTACTCATGTGCAGTCAGTTTCAGCTTAATTAAATGGTTAAAGGGAACTGATATACCTTCATTCTCAAATCAATAGGGGGTCTGACCTTTAAAGGAAAGAATTTGCTAAAATGAAAAATATAGCAAGATCCTTTCATCCAAGAGGCCGAGTTCATAGGAAAGCCAACAGATAGTTAGAAAGTCGTCTTCTTTGTAATTGGCCTTATAAGAATCCTGAGTTACAAAATTGTATTTCTTAATTCTATAATCCTTATCCTGCTGAACACAACAATCAGTATCTTTGCAAATAGTGTAGATCCAGATCAGATCAGGATTTACACTGTTTCTCATTCAGTTTGCGAATTTGAATGATAAAATAACATAAACTAAATCAAACTGACACCCCTAAATTTTGAAATGGGTTGCTACTATATAGAGAAGCTTCTATTTAGTTGAATAGCTGAAACAGGGTCAAAACAAGTGTCTACAAAAATTAAGAACCCAAAGGAGGAAATTTTCCCTATAATTTTTCTTTGTCTTTGGAGAGCATCAGGTCAACAAGTTTGTGTAATGAACAATCCTCTAACCTCACTTTATACAGGGAAAAGTGGGGTTTACAGGGGCAGTCATTAGCTTCATTATTTTTGCTCAAAAACATAGATTTTGAATTCTCATTAGAACTGTCTCATTTTGGGGGTTCTAAGGAGCACTCACAATCTATATTTGGACTAAAAATTAGAAAATATTGTAAGTTTTTATCTGAAAAATGCCAGTTCTAGAGATATGAAAGATGCCATTTTAGTATAATATTAAGGGGAATGGGAACACCTGGCATTTTTTCTGCCATTTTTCAAAGGGAGACAACTTTTGGGACTCCCTGTTCACTTTTCTATCAACGCTTGCCCACAGAAAAGGGGGTCTACTCGTAAAGGAAAGAATTTGCTCCTCAGGAGCAAATTCTTTCCTTTCAGAGTTGACCCCTATTAACATGGGAGACGAAAATACTTTTGCAGAAGTTGCCTCCCCTTAATGGTGTTAGCTTTTAGAGGACAGCAAACATGAATGTCACCTCCCTTGTAAAACATGTTGCACAAAGCAGATTGCTACAATGCGAAATTGCAGAAAATTTTAAAAGAACCAAGAAATTTAAATAAATAAAATCTAACATAGAATGATAATGTATATATGTCAGTAAGCAACACTTTTTTAAATACACACGCCGCCAACAACAACAAATTATATACGAAATCAAAACATCATTGATAGCCTTCTTTATTTGAAATTCATCAATTCTTTAAACAAATATTACGTGGAAATGTGGAAACCATTTTTCGATGGCAATCAAGGGCAGTAATTCTGGTATAAACAGACAATAGATGATGAATATCAACCCCAAGCAACGTATCATCCATCACATGAACAAGTCTGTGAAATGAAGACCCCCCTAAACCCCACTTTATATAGAGATTGGTTTTATGGGGGGGGGGTATACTTTATTTTTCTTATTTCTGCTTCAAGACATAGGTTGTGGGTACTCGTTAGAACCGCCTCAATGAGGCTGTTCTAACGAGTACCCATAACCTTTGTGCAGAGTAATGCATGTAATAGGAACACTATCAAAAATTTTCATCAGAAAAATAACCATTTTTGAGTTATGAAAGAATGCACTATGACAAACAGATACGTTATTGCAATGAATATAATTTTGTGGATGAAATGTTAGCCTATTCAGCAAAAACAATTTTCTGATGACAATCAAAGGCATGCAGTAATTCTGGAAAATGTTCAATAATAAACTCAAGAAATTTATTCTTTCTCAAACCATTAAATTGAGGAAATCTGAAAATTCTGACAACTTTTTGTCAATATCATTGTACATGTATTTGCGAAATCTACTGAAACCTGGGAGGAGCATTCATTTCCAATATTTGTATTAGAAAAAAAATCAAAATGACCAAGTCTTTTACATGAGATATTATGTTGCTTTTATGAGATCTTTAAACCGAATAAACAATAAGTTGTTAAAAAGACATACCGTATTCGCCCTAATTACCGCACCGTGCGCTTAGTTTTTTTCAAAATGGTGTCATAAAATCATGGTGAAAAATCTACCTAATTAGCCCACACTTGATACGAAAACAACAGCTTCCAAGATGGTGCATACTGATATTTAAAGGGACGGAAAAAATACTTAAGCATTGCCTTTACTGTTGGAAGAAATAATGGTAAGTTTTTATAGATTTACTATGAGAGCTTCAAGGGGAGATTACTGTAAAGTGTGCGCTTATGCATTTCCTTTTCAAAAATAGCTTTGGTGTGCGCTTATAGGAGCATGTGCGGTAATTGGGGCGAATACGGTATTTACAGAAGAGAAATTAAAACAAAAATTAGAGAAGAAATCAAAATAAGTAAGTCTTTTAAATGAGATATTATGCTGTTTAAATGATGTCTTAAAATTGAACAAACAACACAATAAGCTGATAAAATGAGATATGTTGTTTAAACAAATATAAAGGGTTATCCTTTGGAAGCAAGGAATACACCACAGAACTGGAAAATAAGGAGTGTACATGTTTTCTGGGCCAGTCTAGCTAGTTTCGGCCAATTAGGCCTCATCAGTGACCCTCAAATATGTTCAAAATTCAGCAATGGAATTAATGATCCCAAAGGACAAGAAAATATAATCTACACTATGATGTAGAGCAGGGAGAATTTTTACAGCCACCTTTAAGTTGAACAAATGATATAGTAAGTCATTAAAATGAAATATTATGCCGTTTAAACAAAATCTTTATTAAATTAAGCTAAACATTTCCTTTCCAATATTTATCAGAAAAGAAATTCAAACAATTAAAAGAACAGATTTAACCAAGAATTAGAAAGAAAACTAATATAAGTAATTTGTTTCAACAATAAATTATATTGTACAAATGAAATCTTCAAGCTGAGAAAATGACATAAATTGTTAAAATGAGATACTGTGTGATTTTAAATTCCTTTCTGTTCTGTAATACTGATTTTCTTCTTTTAATTTTCTGTCTACCTTTTGGGTTGTTATTTCCATTCTTTGTGCTTTTTTCCTTTTTGTTCTGATAAATATAGGAAAGATAATGTCCCTTCTGGGGTTCCGAAGAAATTGGATAAAAAACATCAATTCTCTTCTCAAGATATTGGGTGTTAAGGATGAGCGGACAGATTTCACTCCCTGTATACTTTGTATGCTGGGAGTGAATTGTATGCTGGGACCATCAATGTAAGTGAATGGTGAAACAATAGCAGAAAACTCAATACTTCACAAAAGCTTCCCTAGCAAACAATTTTCATAAAAATTATTTTATGATTATATAATTTTATGATATCAAATGCTAATGAGGAAATCCAAATATCATACATCAGTTTCTATCATTGGGTATTCATCGGAATGACCCGATATAGAATGTCCTGATGTAGATTGACCAGATGATGAAGATCGTTTCTCTGAACCACTGTATGTTCCTTCTGATACTGAAAGGCGAGTTGTTTTGGTGTACATATTATCTAGTTGTTCATCCTCTAACAATGAATCAACAGAAGTTACTAATGGTTCGTACACTTCAACGGCTGGCAAATCATCACTTTCTAGCACTGGTGAAACATCATTTCCTACTGCAAGTAAGTGATCATTTTCTGTCGCAGCAAAATCATTGCTTTCAATCATAGGTAAATCATCACTACTTGCAGAATGGTCCAGATATTCACCTCTGTTTATCACAGTCAGTGTTGATTCTGATGATTCAGTCTGACTGGTTAATGTTACTGCTGATGCCACAGATTCTGTCTGATTCACCATGCTAACATATGACTCACAGGGTTCTGCTTGAGTTTTTAATGTGTCATCTGGCTTTGTTAATTCTGGTCGAGGTTTTTCTTCCTCTTGGTTACTTATGTTGTCTTTAACTTGAAGATAACAATCATCTAAAACACTATCGGTTAAAGCTATTAGAGGGCTTTCTTCTTCAACATCACACGTTGTCTCTAGTATAGCAGACTGAACTAGAGGAAGTTTATCTTCTTCAAATATTGGTTCACTTTCACGTGGTTTAAGTAACTTTTCATGACTCTTACTTGAATTAACCTCATAAACCTTTGTAGTATCTTTAAGGTGAGCTATGTCACCTTGTTCTTTTGATCGTTTCATTTGATATTTGTCAGACAATGTTTCAATGTATGATTCTGACTGGGAGTAATGTAAACGTTTATTAGCAGGAGAAGGGACTTTTGGGCTATGGTCCCTTTTGGGACTGGGTAGTCTTGCACCAGAATACTCTGGGGTATACCCAATGGCTGCCGGGGAGTAATGATCATTAGGATGTAAATGCCCAAACTGAGTACTTTCAACAGGGGAATGCCTACTAATCAAATGAGTATCACATTCAGATTGTGCATTGTCTATGTTGTTTAATGGTGATGGCTGAACTTGGAGTGGTTTATCTGAGAAAACAGTCATATCAATTGAAACTGTAGGAGCATCTGAAAACTGGCTTTGATTTGAGGTCTGTTTTTGGATTTCACTGAACTTTGGTGAGTTACTAGCTCCATGAATTCTACAATCAACACTACTGTTGGTTTGTCTTATAGACTGACCTTTGACAGACTGATCCTTTTTGATAAGAGCAGTATCTGAAGCAGAATTAATATCAAGAGAAACAGCACCAGTTTTATCTTCACTACTATTATCCAAGGAACTTTTTGATGGTGTATCATTTTTTACTTTCATGTCGGGTGACTGCTGAATAGTTTCCAATCTCACAGAGGTTGAGCTTATACACTTGTTCTTGAAGGAACTATCCAGACTTAAACCACTAGAAGATACTGACAGAACCTCAGGACTGGCTAATGGAGCAGATATCCAACTAGTGTCCAAGTCAAGTTCTAATTTTGGAAGTTCATACAAGTCTGGGAATAAGTTCTCCTTCTCAAGAGACAGTAGGACATCTTCATTCAACATATCCCAGTGAATATTATAGAGATCTTGTCCATTGTTTAAAGTAGATGTCTTACTCTCATATAAAGGAATCTTCTGAGACTCCAGAGAGACGGGGGTTCCAGGGGATAAATCGTGAGTCAATAGAGCCTTCCTCTCCGTCTCCGTCAATAAACGGGTCGGTTTGGGTGGGGCAACATTCACTAGCACCTGAAACATAATGATCATTATATGAGCCCCGCCAAGCGAATTTGGGTCTTCGAGCATTCCGTCATGACAAGTTTTAACTGCGCATGCCCAGCCATTCAGAGGGGCCAGGGATATGGCTTTTTGTCTGAAGGTTCCTCTTGATTCACTGCTTGTATGAGCGAGCAGCGAAGGTTCTGGCGAGACTGCGCGGATGCGCAGGCTCGCCTGAACCTTCGCAGCTCGCATATGCGATAAGTACCAAAATCGCTTGACGGGGCCCATATATTAATATTAATAAATAAATAGAGGATCTTACATGAGCACGAATGCAAGATTCTGTTGAACATATGAAATTTTAAACGCATTTTATTCACGATTGCTTTTCAAAAATGCCAATATTTCGCCAATAGTAAACGCGACGTCGTTAAGGACGTCGTACATGTAATGTTATGGAGCATATCTAACTAATTTGTATATTTTATCCACTAGTGGATTATCAAATTTATTACATGGCATTATTACACTTTCAGATGCAACGTCATATGATAAAGTTGATTATTATTATCAATATGTTCATTAAATTTTTTCATAAACAGACACAACTTTAACAGATTTAAGCCCCCCAGTGGAATTCGTTTCTGCTGACCGTTCCAAGGCGGTTCTTCTGTCGCGGTATAGTATTGTTATAGTTTGTCTTTGGGTGTTTGTGTCGCTTATATTATTTTATTTTGGATAGCCTATTGGCCATTTTGTGGGAATGTAATTGTCCTTTTGGCTTTCCACTGTTGATGTTTCCTTTGGGTTCTGTTGTTTCATGTTTATGTTTCTTTCCCTTTGGTGTCTCTGATAGGAGCTGTGGGTTAATTGTAACGCTTCCTGATCATTGCCTCCACTTCTACTTTTCATCATTGTCGAAGAGCTTCCTAAGAATATTTAACATCGGTGACCAATCAAACTAACATAAGAATTTTGAAGAAAGAAAAAAAAAAATTTAAGTGTATGTTTGAAAAGTGATACATGAACTGATGCACCTGATAAAGTGCTATAATTTGATTAATTGTTCTGAAAAAAAGAAAATGAGTAATCGGAACTTCTGTTAAAACTAAAATTTATGTCAAGAAAGCCAATAACCTAAGAGGGTACAGAAAAAGAAATGCATAAGGGGAATCCCAAAATCATTTTGTTTAAAAATACAGTAGAAGCAAACATCTCAAAAGATCAGGGTCCAGTTGTTCAAAACTGATAATGTCCTTAGTTCGCTCATCATTAAACCTTTTTTATTATTTAATATGGCAAATATGCTAATGTTTTGCTGAAGAAAGCTAAAGCTATTCACATTCTAAAGCTATTCACATTCATTTGCAGCAAAAATGACATAGTATTAGTGTTAGATATTGCACTAACCAGAACAATTGACATTTTGACCACTAAGAATGTTCTGTAAAAGGGTTATCCTTTGGAAGCAAGGAATACACCACAGAACTGAAAAATATGGAGTGTACATGTTTTCTGGGCCAGACTAGCTAGTTTCGGCCAATTAGGCCTCATCAGTGACCCTCAGAAGCCTGTTAAACTTATGGCCTCAGAACCACTGTTATTCACCCTGAACATTAACGATATTTCCGCTGACATTGACTCAGAAATAAGACTGTTCACAGGTAACTGTGTTTGCTACTAGGAAATTAGCCATACAGAAGACTCGCTGAAACTTCAGAAAGATATAGATAGGTAAGGATTTTGGGCATGAAAATGGGGCATGAGATTTCAGCGTACTAAATGCAATATTATGCAGATAACTAGGAAGTGAGGCTTCTTACACTTTAGAGAGAACGGTCCTCCAGAATGTAGATTCCATTAAATACCTTGGTGTGACAATCAGTGTAGGCCGAAATCAGATGCTGTAGAATGCAGTGTCTGATCAAGGCCTACACTGTTTTCAAAAAGTTCAGCCATTTTTTTAAATAAATTTTGAAGAAAGCATAACCTGACATACGGAAATTTTTGAATGGACTTGTGCTATATATAAGGTGGAAAATTCCATTTGCACAAAACAGGTTCACACTGTAAAATGAGTGAATACACATTCAGGGGAGGCAATCTGTTCAAAATTTTGTCTCTCTTATCAACAGGGATTGACTTTTAAAGAAGAGTAGACACCATTTTCAGAGGGGCTGTGTTCACTGTAACATGTTTGAGGAAGTCACAAAAGCTATCTCCTTTGTAAAAGAAAATATCACAAAATATGTCACATCCCATTACGGTGAAAAAATACAGTAAAAATCCTAAACATTGGGCACCTTGAGGACTTGCTGTAATTTTCCTAAAATTTTAACAAATTTGTTTCACAATCCAGCAATGAGTCCAAAAAGTGTAGTCAGAATGGCAAACAGTGTAGAGCTTGACAAGACTGCTCCAGTCTGATCTTGGTCTGCACTGATTACTTAGGCCTGTCTGTCCCAATAGTTAAGATCATTAAAGAAGACCTTGGCCCAGTTGTCAAAAGCATCATGAGCTTAATGAGTTTGTTAGTGGTCAAAATGTTTGTCTAGCAAGCAATCCGGTGTTTTTAATGAAAAAAAAGGGAGTAGCTTTTGCAATACACTACTCACATTTTATTAGCAAAAGTATGACTTCTTTGGCGAACTTAATTGTTCAAATTTTAACATAACATTATCTAATGACCTTCTTAGGTTTAAACAACTGATTCCTGGTTAGTAGGCCTTGGCCTTGGATATTCTGCAAGTATTGACTACTTCCTACTAGCTTTCAACGTGTCTCTGCAATGGGTGTTGATTTAAATAACTTCCAATAAGCCCCTGGTCATTCAGCAATTATGGTTTATCCTGGGTAAACTGGCCTAGCTATAGATGAAAGCCCCTTCTCCGCAGCCACTTTATAACATTACTATTGGCATCCAAAACAACTGTTTAGGTTTAGTTAAAAACATATTTTGCATTGAAACAAAATTAATTAGATTAAATACAAGAGGGCCATGATGGCCCTGGATCGCTCACCTGATCCATAGAGTAACAAGTGGGCCCTGGGGAGGGCCATTATTGACCCCAAGGTTATAATGTGTATAATGTTGAGGGAGGTCTAAAAAGGTGAAGCTTCATACCAAATATCAATAAAGGCTTGATTGTCCACTAGATGAAGCTCCATACCAAATATCAAAGACATGGGTCTTGCAGTTTCAGAGAAGAAGATTTTTAAAGATTTTCCTATATAAGTCTATGTAAAACCAAAGGGTCTTGGGGCAGGGGCATTTTGGGCCCAAGAGCTATAATTTGAACAATCTTGATAGAGGTCTACTAGATGAAATTTCACACCAAATATTGAAGACCTAGGCCTTGTGGTTTCACAGAAGAAAATTTTTAAAGATTTTCCCTATATAAGTCTATGTAAAACCAAAGGGCCCCAAGGGGGGGGGGGCATTTTTGGCCTCAGGGCTATAATTTGAACAATCTTGGTAAAGGTCACACAAAATATCAAAGACCTGGGCCTTGCGGTTTCAGAGAAGAAGATTTTTAACGATTTTCCCTATATAAGCCTATGTAAATCCATAGGCCTCTGGGGCGGGGGCATTTTTGGCCCCAGGGCTATAATTTGAACAATCTTGAAAGAGGTCCATTAAAGAAGCTTCATACCAAATATCCAAGATCCGGGCCTTGCGGTTCCAGAGAAGAAGATTTTTAAAGATTTTCCCTATATAAGCCTATGTAAAACCAAAGGCCCCTTGGGCGGGGGTGGTTTTGGCCGCAGGGCTTTAATTTGAACAATCTTGAAAGGGGTCCACTAGATGAAGCTTCACACCACTGAAGCTCAATACCAAATATCAAAGACCTAGGCCTTGTGGTTTCAGACAAGAAGATTTTTCAAGATTTTCCCTTTATAAGTCTATGTAAAACCAAAGGGCCCCGGAGGGGGTGGGTGGGGGGGGGAGGGGGGGGGGGGGCATTTTGGTCCCAGGGCTATAATTTGAACAATCTTGGTAGAGGTCCACCAGATGAAGCATCATACCAAATATCAAAGACCTTGGCCTTGCAGTTTCAGAGAAGATGTTTAAAGATTTTCCCTACATAGCCTATGTAAAACCAAAGGGTCCCGGGGCGGGGGCATTTTTGGCCCCAGCACTATAATTTGAACAATCTTGGTAGGGGTCCACTAGATGAAGCTTCATACCAAATAGCAAAGACCTGGGCCTTGCAGTTTCAGAGAAGAAGATTTTTAAAGATTTTCCCTATATAAGCCCATGTAAAACCAAAGGGCCCCGGGGCGGGGGCATTTTTGGCCCAAGCAAAATAATTTGAACAATCTTGGTAGGGGTCCACTAGATGAAGCTTCATATCAAATATCAAAGACCTCGGCCTTGCGGTTTCAGAGAAGGAGATTTTTACAGATTTTCCCTGTATAAGCCCAAGTAAAACCAAAGGGCCCCGGGGCGGTGACATTTTTGGCCCCAGGGCTATAATTTGAACAATCTTGGTAGAGATCCACTAGGTGAAGCTTCACACAAAATATCAAAGACCTGGGCCTTGCGGTTTCAGAGAAGAAGATTTTTAACGATTTTCCCTATATAAGCCTATGTAAATCCATAGGCCTCTGGGGCGGGGGCATTTTTGGCCCCAGGGCTATAATTTGAACAATCTTGAAAGAGGTCCATTAAAGAAGCTTCATACCAAATATCCAAGATCCGGGCCTTGCGGTTCCAGAGAAGAAGATTTTTAAAGATTTTCCCTATATAAGCCTATGTAAAACCAAAGGCCCCTTGGGCGGGGGTGGTTTTGGCCGCAGGGCTTTAATTTGAACAATCTTGAAAGGGGTCCACTAGATGAAGCTTCACACCAAATATCCAAGATCTGGGTCTTGCGGTTCCAGAGAAGAAGATTTTTAAAGATTTTCCCTATATAAGCCTATGTAAAACCAAAGGCCCCCGGGGCGGGGGCATTTCTGGCCCCAGGGCTATAATTTGAACAATCTTGGTAGGGGTCCACTAGGTGAAGCTTCACACCAAATATCAAAGACCTGGGCCTTGCGGTTTCAGAGAAGAAGATTTTTAAAGATTTTCCCTATATAAGCCTATATAAAACCAAAGGACCCCGGGGCGGGGACAATTTTCGACCCAGGACTATAATTTGAACAATTTTGGTAGAGGTCCACTAGATGAAGCTTCATACCAAATATCGCAGAGTTGGGCCTTGCGGTTTCAGAGAAGAAGATTTTTAAAGTTTTCATTTAAAAAATCTATTTTAGCTCCTGTGACCTAGATATGCAACAGACCGGAACCATTTGAACAACTTTGAAAGGGGACCACCTAAGGATCTTTCCTGTGAAGTTTGGTCAAAATCCGATCAGTGGTTTAGGAGGAGATGTTGTTTGAAGAAAAGTTTACGCACACACGCACGCATGCACGCACACACGCACGCACGACGGACAAAAAGTGATCACAATAGCTCACCTCGTCACTATGTGACAGGTGAGCTAAAAATATAAAATAAAACAAATCATTTTTACTTAGAATTTATATACTTTGTAAATAGTAATTTTTCTTTAATAGTGTATACTTTTTTGACATTCTTTTGCAACATCTTTTTGGGTCCTCCTTCAAACAGGGTTAAAAAGAAGCCCCAAGTAGAGTTGTAAAAAAGCCCAAGTTTATCAATGAAATTATCTTCTTTTATCTATATAACCTAACTGAAAATACCACAACCTCTTTATAACACTGTTCATTATAACAACATTGGATATAACAGGGTTTAATGATGGATTCCTAAAATGCATAGACTATATAGAAAAATGACCATATATGGTCATTTTTCTATATAATCTATACATTTTGTTTGGTTATTACCTAGTTGTTTAGCTAATAAGGTATCATGTTTGGACGCCAAGAAAATAGTGCTAGAATATGGTTGTGGCGTATTACAGCAGCTGAAGAAGCAGAAATAGCAAGCTGTAGTATATTAACCCATTTTGTACCAGAAACTCCAAAACGGGTAACTGGCAAATAGTGCTGGCCCAGATCAGATGCCACAGGACGCACAGTCTGATCAGGATCTTCACTATTTACAAAAAGTTAAGCAATTTTTTGTATAAATTTTAAAGATACCCCTAAATTTTGAAATGCGCTCCTGTCATATATAAGTAGGAAGATTCCATTTGGTACAAAAAGGGTTGAGCTAACATAATATTATAAGATCCGTCACAAGAAAATCTGTCTTCAGGGTTTATGACCAGATAACACACAAACTGGCCTGCTCAGCTACTCTAACTAAAAAAAAAACAAGAGGGCCATGATGGCCCTGGATCGCTCACCTGATCCATAGAGTAACAAGTGGGAGCCGAGTAGGGCCATTATTGACCCCAGGGTTATAAAGTGCATAATGTTGAGGGAGGTCTAAAAAGGTGAAGCTTCATACCAAATATCAACAAAGGCTATAATTTGAACAATCTTGGCAAAGGTCCACTAGATGAAGCTACACACCAAACATTGAAGAACTAGGCCTTATGGTTTCAGAGAAGAAGATTTTTTTAAAAATATTCCCTACATAAGCATATCTAAAACAAAATGGCCCGGGGCGGGGGTTCACTAGATGAAGCTTCACACCAAATATCAAAGACCTGGGTCTTGTGGTTTCAGAGAAGAAGATTTTTAAAGATTTTCCCTATATAAGCCTATGTAAAACCAAAGGGCTCCGGGGCAGGGACATATTTGGCCCAGCACTATAATTTGAATAATCTTGTTAGGGGTCCTTTAGATGAAGCTTCATACCAAATATAAAAGACCGAGGCCTTGTGGTATCAGAGAAGAAGATTTTTAAAGATTTTCCCTATATAAGTCTACGTAAAACAAAAGGTCCCCGGGGCGGGGGCATTTTTGGCCCAAGGGCTATAATTTGAACAATCTTGGTAGAGGTCCATTAGATGAAGCTTCATTCTAAATATCAAAGTCCTGAGCCTTGCGGTTTC
This sequence comes from Lucinisca nassula, assembly GCA_963580285.1. NCBI lineage: Eukaryota > Metazoa > Mollusca > Bivalvia > Lucinida > Lucinidae > Lucinisca > Lucinisca nassula. Next base: position 166,482,138 of record OY757013.1, on the reverse strand, counting down.
AGAGAAGAAGATTTTTAAAGATTCTGCCTATTATTAATAAGCCTATGTAAAACCAAAGGGCCCCGGGATGGGGGCATTTTTTGCCCCAGCACTATAATTTGAACAATCTTGGTAGGGGTCCACTAGATGAAGCTTAATACCAAATATCAAAGTCCTGGACCTTGTGGTTTCAGAGAAGAATTTTTTTAAAGATTTTCCCTATGTAAGCCTATGTAAAACCAAAGGGCCCCGGGGCGGGGGCATTTTTGACCCCAGCACTATAATTTGAATAATCTTGGTAGGGGTCCACTAGATGAAGCTTCATACCAAATATCAAAGACTATAATTTGAATAATCTTGTTAGGGGTCCTTTAGATGAAGCTTCATACCAAATATAAACGACCGAGGCCTTGTGGTTTCAGAGAAGAAGATTTTTAAAGATTTTCCCTATATAAGTCTACGTAAAACAAAAGGGCCCCGGGGCGGGGGCATTTTTGGCCCAAGGGCTATAATTTGAACAATCTTGGTAGAGGTCCATTAGATGAAGCTTCATTCTAAATATCAAAGTCCTGGGCCATGCGGTTTCAGAGAAGAAGATTTTTAAAGATTCTGCCTATTATTAATAAGCCTATGTAAAACCAAAGGGCCCCGGGATGGGGGCATTTTTTGCCCCAGCACTATAATTTGAACAATCTCGGTAGGGGTCCACTAGATGAAGCTTCATACCAAATATCAAAGTCTTGGGCCTTGTGGTTTCAGAGAAGAATTTTTTTAAAGATTTTCCCTATATAAGCCTATGTAAAACCAAAGGGCCCCGGGGCGGGGGCATTTTTGACCCAAGCACTATAATTTGAATAATCTTGGTAGGGGTCCACTAGATGAAGCTTCATACCAAATATCAAAGACCTGGGCCTTGTGGTTTCAGAGAAGAAGATTTTTAAAGATTTTCCCTATATAAGCCAATGTAAAACCAAAGGGCCCCTGGGCGGGGGCATTTTTTGTCCCAGCACTATCATTTGAACAATCTTGGTAGGGGTCCACTAGATGAAGCTTCATACCAAATATCAAAGTCCTGGGCCTTGTGGTTTCAGAGAAGAAGATTTTTAAAGATTTTCCCTATATAAGCCTATGTAAAACCAAAGGGCCCTGGGGCGGGGGCATTTTTGGCCCCAGCAATATAATTTGAACAATCTTGGTAGGGGTCCACTAGATGAAGCTTCATACCAAATATCAAAGACCTGGGCCTTGTGGTTTCAGAGAAGAAGATTTTTAAAGATTTTCCCTATATAAGCCTATGTAAAACCAAAGGGCCCCGGGGCGGGGGCATTTTTGGCCCCAGCACTATAATTTGAACAATCTTGGTAGGGGTCCACTAGATGAAGCTTCATACCAAATATCAAAGACCTGGGCCTTGTGGTTTCAGAGAAGAAGATTTTTTAAGTTTTTGGTGAAAAAAATCTATTTTTGGCTCCTGTGACCTAGATGTGCAACGGACCGGAACCATTTGAACAACTTTGAAAGGGGACCACCTAAGGATCATTCCTGTGAAGTTTGGTCAAAATCTGATCAGTGGTTTAGGAGGAGATGTCATTTAAAGAAATTGTTTACGCACGCACGGACGCACGCACGCACGACGGACAACGGACAAAAAGTGATCCCAAAAGCTCACCTCGTCACTACGTGACGGTGAGCTAAAAAAAATTGGACACCTTGTTAACTTGCTGTAATTCTCCTAAAATTGTAACAAATTTGCTTCATGATCCAGCAAGCAGTCCAAAAAGTGCAGACTGAATGGCAAACAGTGTAGGCCCAGATCAGACTGCTCCTTCAGGAGCAGTCTGATCTGGATCTGCACTGTTTGCCTAGACTTATCTGTCCCAATATTTAGGATCATTATGGTAGCAGGTCTTGAAATATTAGATATATAAGCTAGAGGTATTTTACTATCCCTGAAGTGAACAAAAAGATGTGATCAGATAGCATGGGATCCCTGGCTGATCTGCATCTTTGCTGTTTGCAAATGACAAAAACAGGTTTTCTCATGACTTGGAAGACATTTCTTTCATGACATCAAAATGGCATCATTTGTTGTTGTTGTTTTTCTGATGAAACAGTGTGATGTTTTTCTAATTACTTTGCCAAACATAGATTATGTGTGCTCGTTACAACTGCCTCACTGAGGCAGTTCTAACAGGTACCCAAGTCTTTTGTATTTAGATGAAACTAAATAATACCCCGTTTTTCTCTACACAAGTGGAATTTATGTTCTTAACGGAGAGTTTATACGAGAGCTCATAACTTCATAAAGTGATCAAGCATAAGTTTAGTTTTGCAGAGCTTTTCATGTAAGTTTTAGAAGTACAAGTATGAACATTAGTTATACATACTTAATAAATGATTTTAAAAATTGAATAAGCTGTAATATGGGCAAGAGACTAATGCATTTAACCTAAAAATTAGGACACTTTAAGTTAACAAGAGGGCCATGATGGCCCTGGATCGCTCACCTGATCCATAGGGTATCATGTGGGCCCCTGGGAGAGCCATTATTGGCCAAGGCTATAATATGAAATCGGGCCAAAGGGCTAGGAGGAGATGTTGTTTAAAGGCATTTCTATTTTTAGCTCTGGTGGCCATTTTGTTCAGCGGAGCGGAACCATTTTAGCAATTTCGGTAGAGGGTCATCCAAGAAACATTTCAGTGAAATTATTTTGAAATCGGGCTAAAGGGCTAGGAGGAGATGCCGTTTAAAGGTTTGTCTATTTTTAGCTCTGGTGGCCATTTTGTTCAGCAGAGCGGAACCATTTTAGCAATTTCTGTAAAGGGTCATCCAAGGAACATTTCAGTGAAATAATTTTGAAATTGGGCCAAAGGGCTAGGAGGAGATGTCGTTTAAAGGTTTTTCTATTTTTAGCTCTGGCGGCCATTTTTTTCAGCAGAGGGGAACCATTTTAGCAATTTTGGTAGAAGGTCATTCAAGGAACATTTCTGTGAAATTATTTTGAAATCGGACCAAAGGGCTAGGAGGAGATGTCGTTTAAAGGTTTTTCTATTTTTAGCTCTTGCGGCCATTTTGTTCAGCGGAGCGGAACCATTTTAGCAATTTCGGTAGAGGGTCATCCAAGAAACATTTCAGTGAAATTATTTTGAAATTGGGCCAAAGGGCTAGGAAGAGATGTCATTTAAAGTTTCTTCTATTTTTAGCTCTGGTGGCCATTTTGTTCAGCGGAGCGGAACCATTTTAGCAATTTTGGTAGAGGGTCATCCAAGGAACATTTCAGTGAAATTATTTTGAAATCGGGCCAAAGGGCTAGGAGGAGATGTCGTTTAAAGGTTTTTCTATTTTTAGCTCTGGCGGCCGTTTTTTTCAGCAGAGCAGAACCATTTTAGCAATTTCGGTAGAGGGTCATCCAAGGAACATTTCTGTGAAATTATTTTAAAATCGGGCCAAAGGGCTAGGAGGAGATGTCGTTTAAAGGTTTTTCTATTTTTAGCTCTGGCGGCCATTTTGTTCTGGGGAGCGGAACCATTTTAGCAATTTTGGTAGAGGGTCACCCAAGGAACATTTCTATGAAAGTATTTTGAAATCCATTCACTGGTTTAGGAGGAGATGTCATTTAAGTGAATTGTTGACGATGCACGACGCACGCCGGACGCCGGACAAAGGGCGATCACAATAGCTCACCTTGAGCACTTCGTGCTCAGGTGAGCTAATAATGTTCACTTTACCATCTTCCTTTGTGCCAGATCTGTACTTATGGGCTGAAAACTAATCAATCCACTTCTATCAATCGATCTTGAAATGCCCCATATTATCTGCCAAATATGTGTATGTAGAGTACTTATGTTATAAAATATATCCAAATATTTAGGGGAATTGTTGCAACTGTCCCAATATTTAGGGCAATTACTTCATGCTATGATCTTTGTCCCAATTTTTAGGGTAAATTCTGTATGCTAGAATGTTTGTTGCAATATACTGGTTAATTATTGTCTGCTATGATGTAATTATGCTGCAGAAAATTAAGAGTAAAACTGGCTATTTTGCAGGTAAAGTTTCATATTCAAAATTACAAAATATTCCTTATTTCTTACCTTCAACCTAACAGAAAGAAAAAAAGAGAAAATAGATACAAATATACAGCACCATGAGAAAATATGCAGCCAACAACTCCGATCAGCCTGCAAATGTGTACATGTGATTACAATAACACAGCTGTGTGCTTGAAGGTGTCTTTCTTACCCACAGAACTAGCATTTTTCACAGATTTTTTTTAATACTTTCCATATATCAGCTGCAAACATAGATGGAATGATAAACAGTGTAGACCCTGATCAGACTGCTCCTTCAGGAGCAGTTTGATCTGGGTCTGCACTGTTCGCTATGCCTGTCTGTCCCAATATTTAGGATCATTTTACACTACTCATAAGACTACCTCATGAATGTAAGTATGGTCTGTTTCAGCTCTGCATGGAAGCACCATGCAGCCCAATCTATTTCTCCTAGCGCCAATGGGTTGGGGTGAAAAAAATAGTATTTTTGATGAAGCATTAGTCTTAATTTTACCAGTTCTTAACCCTTATCCTGCTGAACACAATTATCTTTGAAAACAGTGTAGATCCAGATCAGATCTACACTGTTTGGTGTTTGTCATTCAATTTGATTGGTTGAAATGTAAATGGGTGTGTCTAAAGTAATTTATGCAGCGGGACAAGGGTTAATAGCAGATTTTACTGCACATGTTTCTGTGGATAAGATAATGTTGGTTAGTGTGAATAATGATTAGTGTGAAAACATCCTATTAACCAGACTGCAATACTGGAAAGTTTCTGAAGTGGACTCTTCCATCATTGAATTTGGTCACATCCATTTTTGGCAATAGCGGTTTTAGTCAAAATCATTTAAGGGGAATGGGAACACCTGGCAGATTGTTCTGCCATTTTTCAAAGGGAGACAACTTTTGAGACTTTCTGTTTGCTTATGTGTAAGCTCTGACCCTCTGAAAAAAGGAGCAAATTCTTTTCTTAAAGTGTTGACCCCTATTGACATGGGAGCTCAAAAATACTTTTGCAGGAGTTGCCACCCATAAAGGTGTTCGCAATCCCCTTAAGGAATAGGAAACAGTGTAGATCCTGATGAGACAGCTCATTATGAGCCATTTTTTCTGGATCTATTCTGGTTGCATATCTATCTGTACCAGAACCAAAAGGGATTTAGTGTCATAACTCCACAGACAAGTGTCACAGCTGGCTCCATATCAAACTCATCCAAGATTAGTTTGCTCTCTTTATATGCAGTGAAAGCTGCTAGGCTGGTCAAAAGATCAAACATATGTGCAAGTCTCTCCAGAGCTTTTGGTGTTCTCATTTGCAGTCTACATCTATTTGACCATTACCGCAGGTGTACATTACATACACTCCAGGTTTGCAGGATGAAAGCCTACATAGTAATCATGTAATTACGATAGGGATCTTTAACCTGCACAGGGAATGGTTCTCCCTACACAGGGGGCCTCCAGTTAACGTCCCGATCTGAAGGACAGTGCAATTTATGACATTCATCCCTGCAAATGATGCCAATGGAGCGTGTTCAGACACCAAAATTTTATCGCCGCTGCCGGGGATCAACCTAAGACCTCTAGCATCAGAGGCAAGTGCACTAACCACTGAGCTATCACGCTGATTTCAGTCGCTCACCTGATTTCAAGATGGTACATAGCTTCTGAAAAACATGTGGATAACTAACCATCTTATTCCATGAAGCATAACTGTTTCACTTAGACAGATGGTCACCTGGGCAACATTTTTAAAACTGGCTTAATATTTTATGAGAGGTTGTCATTTAAAGATTTTTCTACTTTTAAGTCTGCCAGTCGTTTTCTTCAATGGAGCAAAACCATTTTGGTAGGTCACCTAAGAAACCTTCCCGTGAAGTTTGAATGAAACTGAACCATAGCTATAGGAGTTGTCATTTAAAGAATAAAATATGTTTATTTGTAGTTCTAACAGCCATCGAAACTATTTTGCTGGTTCTGTAGAAGGTCATCTAAGCAAGACTTCAATGAAGTTTGAATGAGATTGGACCAAAGGTGTAGGAGGAACTGTCATTTAAAAGTTTCTCTACTTTTAGCTCTGGTGACCACCTTGTTCAGCCAAGCAGAACCACTTTAGCTACTTTGGTAGAGGGTCACCCAGGTGAACTTCCTGTGAAGTCCAAATAAAATTGGACAAAAGGTACAGAAGTTGTCACTTAAAGGACTTTTTTTTTCTATTTTTAGCTGCTGATCAGAGTTAGACCATTTTAGCTATTTTAGTAGACGGTCACCTGAGCAACATTCCTGTGAAGTTTGAGTGAAATTTGACCACAGGTTAAGGAGAAGTTGTCATTAAACATTTTTCTATTTTTAACTCTGGTGGCCATTTTGTTAATTGGAGAGGAACCATTTTGTTCAACTGAGTGAAATGATTTTAGCTATTTTGGTAAAGGGTCAACTATGCACCATTCCTGCAAAGTTTGAATCAAATTGGCCCAAGGGTTTAGGTGTTGGCATTTAAAGCAAATTGTTGTTTTTTATTTTTATTTTTAGCTCTAGTGGTCATCTTGCTCATCACAGAGGAACCATTTAAGCTATTTTGGTAAAGGCTCACCTAAGCACCATTATTATGAAGTAGCCCAAGGGTAAAGGAGGAGATGCCTCTTACAGATTTTTCTATTTTTTTAGCTCTCTTGCTCATCGGAGCTGAAGGACTTTAGCTATTTTGGAAGAGGCTCACCTAAGCAACATTCTTGCAAATTCAGAATCAAATTGGCCCACACATTTAAGAGGAGTTGGCATTTAAAGCAAATTGTTGGCATTTTTTCTGCTTTAGCTCTGGATATTTTGGTAGAGGGTCACCTAAACAACGTTCTTATGAAGTTTGAGTGAAATTGGCAGAACAGTACCGGAGTAGTTGTTGTTTAAAGAATTTTCTATTTTTAACTCTGGTTTTCATCAAAGCGGAACAATTTTAACTATTTTAATGCAACATTCCTTTGAAGTTTGAATCAAACTGACCCAAGGCTTTAGGAGTTGGCATTTAAAGCAAATCATTGATGCCGCGTGACACACAACACAAGATGGACACTGATCGATCACAATACTTTGAGCTCAGGTGAGCTAAAAAGGCAAAACCTACAATAAAATTTTTAACCTTTGTCACCAGCAAAGACTCAGATTAACATGCACTCAGATCAGATGCATGCCAATCTTCTATTGCAAAGAGTTTGCTTATCTCTCTTTAGAAAGCCCAGCAAATAGCAAAGATTCTGATAAGACTACTTGACGTGCAGGCTGATCTAAGTCATCACTGGTCATTTTAGTACTACTGTAGGTTTTATTGTGCACTGGCATAATAAGCTATAACAGTGAAACATTTTTTCCACCAAGCCTGTCTTTCACTACAGTTAAAAGTAACCATTTCATATTCTAAGAGTGTCTCAATGAATATCTGCATTAACTATGGCTACCCACCTTTTCCAGTGCCTCCATCACATTGTCTGGCATATGATCATTAACCATAGTAGGGGAGACAAGCACCTCTTGGAAATCAGAGTTATCTGCCCATATTGCTTGGTACACAGGTTCCTTTCCTCCACAACAGGATGACCTGAACAACATATTATAAAGTGATCGTTTGAGGGAATAAAATGATACAGTCAAGATCAGTCATGATACAGTCCATGATGGTCTCCTGTCATGGTGATGATACAGTTCATGTAATGATACAGTTCATGACAGTCTTGTTTCACAGTAAATATCAGTCAATATTAGTCAATATATAGTTCATAATCAAATTCAGTCATGACACAGTTCATGAAAGTCCTATTTTACAGTCAAAATCAGTCATGGTAAGTTCATGAGAGTCCTGTTTGATAGTCAAATCAGTCATGATACCATTCATGACAGTCTTGTTTCACAATCAAGATCAGTCATGATAAGTTCATGGCAGCCATAAATTACAGTAATACAGTCAAATCAGTCATGATAAATTCATGACAGTCCTACTTTACAACCAAAATCAGTCATAATACATTTTATGACAGTTTTGCTTCACAATAAAAATCAGTCATGATAAGTTCATGACAGTCTTGTTTCACAGTCAAGATCAGTCATGATAAGTTCATGACAGTCCTATTTTACAGTCATACAGTCAAAATCAGACAGTCGTGTTTCACAGTCAAGATCAGTTATGATAAGTTCATGACAGTCCTATTTTACAGTCATACAGTCAAAATCAGACAGTCGTGTTTCACAGTCAAGATCAGTCATAAGTTCATGACAGTCCTATTTTACAGTCATACAGTCAAAATCAGACAGTCGTGTTTCACAGTCAAGATCAGTTATGATAAGTTCATGACAGTCATATTTTACAGTCATACAGTCAAAATCAGACAGTCATGTTTCACAGTCTAGATCAGTCATGATAAGTTCATGGCATTCATATTTTACAGTCATACAGCCAAAATCAGACAGTCATGTTTCACAGTCAAGATCAGTTATGATAAGTTCATGACAGTCATATTTTACAGTCATACAGTCAAAATCAGACAGTCGTGTTTCACAGTCAAGATCAGTTATGATAAGTTCATGACAGTCCTATTTCACAGTCATACAGTCAAAATCAGACAGTCATGTTTCACAGTCTAGATCAGTCATGATAAGTTCATGGCATTCATATTTTACAGTCATACAGTCAAAATCAGACAGTCGTTTTTCACAGTCAAGATCAGTTATGATAAGTTCATGGCAGTCCTATTTACAATCATACAGTCAAAATCAGAAAGTCGTGTTTCACATTCAAGATCAGTCATGATAAGTTCATGACAGTCATATTTTACAGTCATACAGTCAAAATCAGACAGTCGTGTTTCACAGTCAAGATCAGTCATGTTAAGTTCATGACAGTCAAATTTTACAGTCAAACAGTCAAAATCAGACAGTCTTGTTTCACAGTCAAGATCAGTCATGATAAGTTCATGACAGTCATATTTTACAGTCATACAGTCAAAATCAGACAGTCTTGTTTCACAGTCAAGATCAGTTATGATAAGTTCATGGCATTTATATTTTACAGTCATACAGTCAAAATCAGACAGTTTTGTTTCACAGTCAAGATCAGTTATGATAAGTTCATGACAGTCATATTTTACAGTCATACAGTCAAAATCAGACAGTTTTGTTTCACAGTCAAGATCAGTTATGATAAGTTCATGACAGTCCTATTTTACAGTCATACAGTCAAAATCAGACAGTCGTGTTTCACAGTCAAGATCAGTTATGATAAGTTCATGACAGTCCTATTTTACAGTCATACAGTCAAAATCAGTCATTATACATGTTTTGTTATATATTTGGGAAGACAACAAACAAGAGTTGTTTCACACTAATAACTACTTTAATATACAAGGTAAGTTATCAATACGGAAGCTGGAATAAGAGTGATTCATGTGGCAAAGGCGTCTGAGTAAAACTAGCTAGGTAGACTAGCAGTAGATACTGAAACATCTCCCTTCTTTTAAAATTAATTGTAATTAATTGTACTGATTAATGCACAATCAAGCTGTCAAATGTTTCTAGTCACTAGCTGTAGCATCAGGATAACTATGGTAATTTACCTAAGTAAATACTGCTTGTGAATTGTCTGATTGATATCGCTTGTAAGAAATGTAAACATACTGAAATCCGATACAACCAGCGGTGTCTATTAAATGTCTGATAAGTATCATAATTACTGTGGTATAAATGATCCAGATAAGCAGAATTGCATCAAAATTTGTTCTTAACCACAACTGTTTCTGTTCAATCAGTACTGCTCCAAAACTCTCGGTTTCACCTGTCTTCCGTAACGAGTTATGTAAACAGGCTTATCAACCTTTGGAATCTCTGACTTTGTTTTTGGAGAAATGGGAGGCTGGGGTGTTTCCGATATTGCAGGCTGTTCTGGTTCCGAAAGTGAAGTTTCCTCCGGAATATGCATTTCAACATCTGGTGTTACTGGCATGCATTCGTTTGTTTTAATAAGATGTCGTCTGTTGCGTCTGTAAGTTGCTCCATTTTGAGTGCGTACTGAATATGATCTGTCATTGTGTTTATCAGTGATGACTGCTGGCTGCCATGTTTTGTTTTGCATGTTTTGTACTCGTGCAGAACCTCCAAGGTCAAGAGGTTCAAGCGGCTTTGTTCTCCTATCAAAATAGGATTTTTCCTTTTGCCGGTACGATTGTAACCTTGAGCGAACTATTTCTGGGGAAATAGCACGTGGTTTCAACTTTTCTTTTGAGGTCGGTAGGATTGACCTCAGTTCGCGGGACATGAGAAGCGCGGCAGGAGAAAAGTTTGTGCTGCTTAACTTCGTGTTCCTATATTCCAATAGACCAATAAAAGGGTCTGTATTTGCAGATTTTGCTTTTGTGAATATGCGCTTGCATATCTTTACATATGCTTCCGCGAACCCGTTTCCTTGACTATGATGCGGTGACGACGTCACATGCTCAAAATCCCAATCTTTCGCGAACTGCGCAAACTCTTCTGACGAGAAGCATGTTTGATTATCAGATATGACTCTTTCCGGGATACCTAAACGAGAAAAGATGCCTTTCATTCGTTTGATGATAGTCGAACTTCTCATGTTAGGTAACTCCTTAACTTCCAAGTAATGGCTATAGGGGTCTGCTATCACAATAAAATCTTTTTGATTCCATGTGAAGAGATCGGTACCTACAATCTGCCAAGGGTATTCAGGGATAAAGTGAGGCATCAACGGTTCCTTGGGATTGGAGCTTCGATGCTCTAAGCATACGGCACAGTTTAGCACAAGTTGAGTGATATCATTCGAGATTCTAGGCCAAAAGATCAAGTCACGTGCTCGATTGAGGGTTTTTTCCACTCCCATATGACCTGCATGAACTAGTTCTAGCAAGCTAGAGCGCATCGACCTAGGAATAACAATCCTCTCACCTTTCATTATCAGCCCATCAAAAACAGCTAATTCTTCACGAAAACACCAGTAATCGATAACCTCAGGCCGACAGTGCTTCCTATAGACTGGCCACCCATCCAATATAACCTGTTTTAATACGACTAGCTGCTCATCCTGCTCAGTTTGGCTTTTAATTTCCTGCAGTTTTCTGTCACTAACAGGCAAATTTGACATGACCATATTGACCTGTACATCCAAAGTTTCAGATAAATTCGGACATGTGTCACTAACAGATTTCCGAGACAAGGTGTCCGGGACAGGGATGTCTTTACCTGCCCGAAATCGAACTTCAATGTCATAACGTTGCATCTGAATCATCATTCGTTGCAAGCGGGCGGGGCACAGGTAAAGGGGCTTCTTGAAAATCGGTATCAAACTGAGATGATCAGTTTCAACTATGACCTTTCTGCCATAAACCCAATGGTGATACCTCTTTAACCCAAACAATATGCCCAAACACTCAAGTTCAATCTGCGCATAGTTCTTCTCGCTTGATGTCAGCGATTTGGAAGCATAAGCTATAGGTTTTCCCTCTTGTAGAAGTGTGGCCCCCAGACCTGACCTACTACTGTCAGTTTGCAAAACAAGCATTTTTGCAGGGTCATAGTAAGCTAACACCTGACCTGGTTCCTGAGTGATTATTTCCTTAACCTTGGAGAAGGCTGCTTCTTGCGGTTTGCCCCAGTAAAATTCCACTGAATTACCAAGCAACTCACGCAAAGGACACGTGGCTTCCGCCAAATTGGGAGCGAACCGTGAGAGATAGTTTACCATCCCAAACCAAGTTTCAAGCTCTTGCCGATTGACTGGCGGCGGCATGTCTCTAATGGCTGCGATTTTGGCTGGATCAGGGCGCAATCCCCCATCAGACAAAACGTGGCCGAAGTACTTAACTTCACTGAGACCGACTTCAAGTTTGTCCTGATTAAGCCGAATACCCTTTTCTAATGCCCTGTCCAAAGCTGCTTTCAAATTATAGTCATGCTCCTCCCTAGTTTTGCCGTAGCACAAGATATCGTCTACAATAGCGACCACCCCGGGTAAGCCCTCAAAACATTCATCCATTTTTGATTGGAAGATGTCCATGCTCGATTTTATGCCCATGGGAAGTCGGAGGTACATATACCTGCCAAAACAGGTGTTAAAGGTAGTTAAAAGTGAAGAGTCCCTATTTAACATGACGCTCCAATAAGCTGACGTCGTATCCATTTTCGTGAAAAATTTTGCGCCATTGAGTTGCGGCAAGACGTCATCAATGGTTTTAATTGGGTAATGCGGGCGTTGCACATTTTTGTTAAGGTCATGCGGATCCAAACATATCCTCAGTTTGCCTGACTTTTTCTCTACAATGACCATAGAATTGACCCACTGACTGGGCTCTTGGACTCTCTGAATTACCCCTAATGACTCCATTCGGTCAAGCTCGGCTTTGCATCGGTCCTTGAGCGCGACAGGTATTTTACGCGGCGGATGGACGACAGGTATAGCATCCGGTTTGAGGTGTATTGAACATTTGCCAGGAATGGAACCTAAACCGTTAAATAGTTGCGGGTAATCTTTCAAGACTGAAGACTTGGTCATATGACCATGCACGACCGGCTGTTTGCTATCGACGGCATAAGTGATCTTTACGAGATCGAACTCAATGCATGATTTCAAACCAAACAATGGTGTCGATTGAGTATCAACAACATGAAACTCGACCTGTCCGGTGTGGTTTGTGCCTGCATGTATGCATGTCAAATTAATAGTACCCTGTGAGTGCAGCGGGTTGCCGTTGTATGCTGAAAGCTTAGTGCTTGAAGGTCTGAGTGCAGCCTTAACACCAAGTTGTTGAAAAGCATAATAAGGTAATATGTTTACCTGACTTCCGGTGTCAACTTTGAAGGTAAGCCTCTTTTTTGACGGACCTACTTCCATTTCAGCAAAAATTTGGTCAGTGTTAATCCGTGACTCCACACTATCAATAAACAAGTCATCAAATGACACATCCTCCGAAATGTCCACATTGTTCACATTTTTAGATCTACACTGTTCTTTGAAATGGTTCCATTTCTTACAGGAAAAGCACTGTTTACCCTTCGCAGGGCACATCCCTTTTGTGTGTTTTTTGCCACAGTTCCCGCACTGCCTCTGATCCGTATCCACCGGTTTCGTCTGTTTACCCTTTGTTGGATTCCAGTTGGAGCCCCTGTGTGGTCCCTTCGGTTTGGCACCCCTGAACTTAGCGCCCTGGCCCGAACCATGTCCTTTGTCTACGTAATTTACTGCAGCAGTTGCTGCACCCATGCTGGTCCCCGTGGTTAACGTTGACGTCATTGTTTTTAGCTGCTCCTGAGCGTACTCATACGCTTGACATATTTGCACTGCCTTTGCTAACGTAAGGTCAGCACCAACCGTTAGGAGTTTCTTACGTATGTCCTGTGAACGTACTCCAAATACCAAACGGTCTCTTATCATATCATTTATGTACGTGTCTTCAAACGAACAGTCCTTGGAAAGCACTTTCAGTCGTGTAACAAACTGTTCCAACGAGCTGTCCCCTTGGACCTCATTATTAAATTTATAACGAGCAAAAACTGGATTTGACTTTGGTTGCACATGATTCTGAAATGCCGTGCAAATGGCATCAACACTTTGTCTCTCCTCGGCTGTTAGGGTGAGTGTGTTGTAGATCTCACGGCCCTTTTCGCCCACCCAGAGAAGCAAATATGTCACATGTACTTCTTCTGTCTTTTCTGCTAAAGCACCTTGGAAAATTAATTCCGCATGTTGCCTAAATTTCTTGAAAGCTTCAAGAAGATTGACACTATTCCAGTCCATGCTGGGTATTGGCACGCCTGATAACTCCATACTGTGTCCGATAATGTACAATAATTAGTATCAAGAAAGCTATTTATGAGTTCTCCAATTATCTGTAATTATCACTTTTACTGTCTGACACCATGTTTTGTTATATATTTGGGAAGACAACAAACAAGAGTTGTTTCACACTAATAACTACTTTAATATACAAGGTAAGTTATCAATACGGAAGCTGGAATAAGAGTGATTCATGTGGCAAAGGCGTCTGAGTAAAACTAGCTAGGTAGACTAGCAGTAGATACTGAAACAATACAGTTCATGACAGTACTGTTTCACAGTTAAAATCAGTCAAGATACAGTTCATGACAGTCTTGGTCCACAGTCAAAATCAGTCATGATAACAGTTCATGACAGTCCTATTTACAGTCAAAATCAGATGTGATACCTATTTTACAGTCAAAATTAGTCACGATAGATTTTTAGCTGACATTCGTCAAGATACTGTTTATGACAATTACAGTTTAATATTAAATACATCACTTAAATTCATCATTCCATTTCATTCCATTTACCTCAAAAGATTATTCCACTTATATCGAGCCAATTGTTAATCAGAGGTGGGCAAAAACCAGAGTCCTTGGAGAAAAAAAAACCTGACCATGCTTGCAGAACATGGCAACTCACATATGAACCAACCAGGCTCAAACCCACAGCTGTAAGAGACCTAATGAATAAGAGGCAGTGCTCTCATCCACTCGGCCATGGAGGCCCTTTGAGGTGGGGAATCTTTTTTTTTTTTTTTTGAAAAGATTGTAAAAATCCTCAGAACAAATATAATACATACATTAAGAACATTACTATATTGTATTATTTTTACCCAAATAAATGGCAAACTCTTGTGAAAACTGTTGCTAGGTGCAAAGCAAATCTGTGTTAGCAATATCAAGTTAGAAAGTCAGGCTAATGATTCTAACTTCAGGTCAAAAAAGTAGTTTGTAGTGAATATTCTCTCCACAGTAACTGATAACATGATCACCAGCTGAATGTACATCAGGGTCAAGTAGCTCAAACTATTGTTAGCTAAACATGAGAATGTAAGTTTCCTACTATGTGCAATTCCAATACAGTGGTATTTTTGCTGAAGAAATGTGAGTAGCTTTTACATTTGCAATACAAAAGCTACTCACTTTTTTTCAGCAAAAATAGTAGCACATTTGCCATAGTAAGTGATCCAAGTTTTAACAAAATGTTTAAGACGTAAGTTTTGAACAGCCAGGCCAACACAGTCAGGGTAGAATGAGAAAACAGGAAGAGAGTAATATGGACAGTGGGCCTTGCCCAACTGAAAACCAATGTAAATTTGTTGGCCTGATACCAAACCAGAGGACCAGTGGTCCTGAACCGCTCACCTGTCTGGTGACAATTTTCCTACTTAGATCAGCAGAAAATGTCATTTACCCTGCTCATAAATTTTAAAATGCCATCTCAATATTTGTTGGCATTTTAAAACTTATGAGCAGGGTAAATTTCATGCTGAAGTGAGTTGAGTGTGAAAAAAGTTTTATAACCTCAGTGCCTGGCTCACAGAAAGGGAAAATATGAGGAACTGTCCATTGGACATAAATGGTATACTGTATACAGAAGCAAATGAAACAAAAAGAAAACTTGTTCCAATTTATTTTCATATCTCAAGAGCAGTAACAGAACAAAACTAGAATTTGTTTTTCTATAAAAACACATATGTCTCCCCCCTTTTTTTATCATTGAGGTACCTACCTGATTCTTGGGGGCAACACATTGTCTCATGACCCCCGGCCCACGCCCATCGGGCTTGAAGAAATAGATTGGGCTGCATGATACTTCCATGCAGAGCTGAAACCAACTGCAAATGAGTACTGGTAAACAGCATAGAGGTTCTAAGCCTGTCCAGGAAAAGTGATGCAAGTCGGACCACCCATGCACAAAAACCCTATTGAGATGCCATTTCATCTCAATGCCAGGTAAAAGTCCCACAAAATTGGAAGCAACGTCTCCAAAATGACCTATACAGTGTTGGCGGAGATGAAAACCTCAATTCAAACAAATGTCTCATGATGGTTAACATTTCCACCAGGTAATTTTAAAATTCATCCAGGAAAAAGTGAGTTATTGACCAAACATGAAAAAAGGCCACTTTTTTATGTCTGACCTCTAAGTATGACCTTGACATTGGAAGTACTGACCTGGGTCCTGCACGCAACACATTGTCTCATGATGGCTATAGATCATTCCATTATTTTCACTTTTTCCCATGCAAAAGCCTAAGTCGGCAAATTTGACATTGCTGTAAAATAGGTCAAGGTCAACTCAGGGTCACCATTTGTACAAACTATGATGGGCCTGAGTACCATATGCTACATGCCAAGTTTCAAGGCCATTGGCCTTACGGTTCTGGAGGAGAAGAATTTTTAAGGCTTTTTACCATATATGGGCGTGACGGCCATTTTGGTCATGTGATCTAGACCGTATTGGCATTTTTTCATTTGTTCAACTCACAAAGGCTCCATATTAAATTTTACTTAAATTAGCTCAGCAGTTTTGGAGAAAAAAATGTTTGAAATATGGATCCTGAATGACCTTTCTGACCCATAGATCTTCATGTATTCAATTACTTTACCTGATCTACAAATTTTGTTGACACTGTCTTCAATGGTTTCCTATAAATCCATTATTTTCACTTTGCCCCATGCAAAAGCCTAAGTTGGAAAATTTGACATTGCTGTAAAATAGGTCAAGGTCAACCCAGGGTCACCATTTGTACAAACCATAATGGGCCCGAGTACCATATGCTACATGCCAAGTTTCAAAGCCACTGGCCTTATGGTTCTGGAGAAGAAGATTTTTGAAGGCTTTTTACCATATATGGGCATGGCGGCCATCTTGGTCATGTGATCCAGACCCGCGAACAAGGCCAATGAATGACCTTGACCTTTCTGATCCATATACATTCATGTATTCAGTTACTTTACCTGATCTACAAATTTTGGTGACACTGTCTTCAATGGTTTCCTATAAATCCATTATTTTCACTTTGCCCCATGCAAAAGCCTAAGCCGACCAATTTGACATTGCTGTAAAATAGGTCAAGGTCAACCCAGGGTCACCATTTGTACAAACCATGATGGGCCCGAGTACCATATGCTACATGCCAAGTTTCAAGGCCACTGGCCTTATGGTTCTGGAGAAGAAGATTTTTGAAGGCTTTTTACCATATATGGGTATGGCGGCCATCTTGGTCATGTGATCCAGACCCCGCGAACAAACTTTCGTTCCCCCATCCCACT
Organism: Lucinisca nassula; assembly: GCA_963580285.1. Lineage (NCBI taxonomy): Eukaryota > Metazoa > Mollusca > Bivalvia > Lucinida > Lucinidae > Lucinisca > Lucinisca nassula. The sequence continues at coordinate 166,465,012 of OY757013.1, read as the reverse complement.
GAGGCTCCATATGAAATTTGGCTTTGATTGGCCCTGCAGTATAGGAGAAGAAGATCTTTGAAAATGGTGGACGGATGACGGACGGACGGATGACGGACCATGGCTATACTATAAGCTCACCTATGAGTCTAAAGGCTCAGGTGAGCTAAAAACACACAACATCTGCTATTCGCCCAACTGATCACATTAACAAGAATCCGGAAAACACCCCTTTACATACAGACAAGTGGGGTTTACAGGGGTGTGCATTGTTTTCCTTATTGTTACTCAAAAACATAGACTGTGGATACATATTAGACTGGTTCTAATGAGCACCCACAATCTATGTTTGAAGCAGCAATAAGAACCAGAGGACCATTGGTCCTGAATCGCTCACCTGACTTTTCTGAGGAAGTCCTCAAAGACTTTAATATGTGATCTTTGGCCAAGAGGGACCGAAGGTCTGTGTAACTGGGTGGGGATCTCAACTGTTTCCGAGATATTAAGCATTCAATGCAATAAAGGGAGTTGGCCCCCAGCCCCCCCCCACTGGAACCGTAGGTCCAACGGTCCATTACACTGAATGCGACAAGAATATATATGGTTTATGGGTGGGGATCTTAACCGTTTCCGAGATATTAAGCATTTTGTGGAAAAAGGGGGTTAGGCATGCCCCCCTCCCTCACCCAGGGACCCATGTCACTGAATGCGCCTTATCATAAGGAACAAGAATATATATGGTTTGTGGGTGGGGATCTTAACCTTTTCCGAGATATTAAGCATTTTGAGCAAAAAAGGGGGAGGGGCATGCCCCCCCCCCCTGGTACCCCAGGGTCCAAAGGTCCATGTCACTGAATGCGCCTCATCATAAAGAACAAGAGTATATATGGTTTATGGGTGGGGATCTTAACCGTTTCCGAGATATTAAGCATTTAATGCAAAAAAGGGGGTGGGGCATGCCCCCCTGGGACCCCCGGGTCCAAAGGTTCATGTCACTTAATGCCCCTTATGATCAGGAACAAGAATATATATGGTTCATGGATAGAGATCTTAACCGTTTCCGAGATATTAAGCATTTTGTGCAAAAAAAAAGGGGTGGGGCATGCCCCCCCCCCCCCACCGGACCCCTGGTACCCCATGGTCCAAAAGTCCATGTCACTGAATGGGCCTCATCATAAGGAACAAGAGTATATATGGTTTATGGGTCGGGATCTTAACCGTTTCCGAGATATTAAGCATTTTGTGCAAAATAGGGGTGGGGCATGCCCCCCTGGGACCCCCGGGTCCAAAGGTTCATGTCACTTAATGCCCCTTATGATCAGGAACAAGAATATATATGGTTCATGGATAGAGATCTTAACCGTTTCCGAGATATTAAGCATTTTGTGCAAAAAAAAGGGGTGGGGCATGCCCCGCCCCCCCCCCCGGACCCCTGGTACCCCATGGTCCAAAAGTCCATGTCACTGAATGGGCCTCATCATAAGGAACAAGAGTATATATGGTTTATGGGTCGGGATCTTAACCGTTTCCGAGATATTAAGCATTTTGTGCAAAATAGGGGTGGGGCATGCCCCCCCCCCCCCCCCCCCCCCCCCCCCCCCCCCCCCCCCCCCGGGGAACCTCGGTACCCAAAGGTCCATGTCACTGAATGCGCCTTATCATAAGGAACAAGAATATATATGGTTTATGGGTCGGGATCTTAGCTGTTTTGGAGATATTAAGCATTTTGTGCCAAAAAGGGGGCCCGGGGGGCCCAGGGTTCCAAAATCCACGTCACTAAATGCGCCTCATCATAAGGAATAAGAATATATATGGTTTAGTGGCATTATTTGTAACAGTTTGCAAGATATCAGACATTTCTACTTTTTCCCATACAAATGCCCATGTTACCAAATTTAACCTTGGCGTAAAATAGGTCAAGGTCATCCCAGGGACACCATTTATGCAATTTATGATGGGCCCATGTCCCAGGTGCTACATGCCAAGTTTCATGCAAATCGGCCCAGTGGTTCCGGAGGAGAAGATTTTCGAAGGGTTTTTACCATATATGGGCATGGCGGCCATCTTGGTCATGTGACCTAGACCAAAAATGCAAACTTTCGTTCCCCCACCCCATGGAGCCTCCACATGAAATTTGACTACAATCGGCCCAGCGGTTCCGGAGGAGAAGACGTTTGAAAATGTGAACACACACACACACACACACAGAATTTTTGCCTGGCCATACTATCAGCTCACCAATGAGCCTTCGGCTCAGGTGAGCTAAAAATATGACAATTTTTCATAAGAAAAATGCCATCTTCACAACACTGAAAGAAAGCATTACAACATGTGGGAATGTTACCATAATGATCCTAAGTATTGGGACAAACAGGCCTAAGCAAACAGTGGAGACCAGGGCTCGAGAAACTGAAGAATCCAAATCGGTCCAGCCAGATTTCGCCAAAAAATTACGGAAATTGCCGATCGGTTTCGGTAATTTCCGTAAACTCAGTTGGCGATTTTCAATTTCAAAATGTGTTATTAGCGTAACGAATGACATACCGATGTTGCTCTTACACTTATCAACGGATATGAGCACCAGTATCTCGATTATAAACAACCATTATTGCTCACATCATTCAGATTTCATCTACTTTCATTTTCTACGCCAGATTTCATCTACCTTCATTTTCCCAATATCCGGGTCACTCAGAACCTGAAGACCGCTAAAGGGAAACAACCGACTTGGGGCAGTAAAAGACCAGTTCGATGGTCACTATATTTTTCCCCCTTTTTAAAACCTTTAAAATATTTCTCTTATTTCACGCATTTTATTTTGCCCAAATTGCTTTGTTTACAAATGGCGACAACGTGCAGCAACGTGGTCGGAAAATAACGTCATACGGTTTCCGTTTACACAATACACATTAATGCAGTCAAGGACGTCAGCCACACACCTGTTTTAAGTGATTGATTTTAATAGGGCGTATTTCTAAAAAAATCGTTTTGAACGGGTTAAAAAATCGAAAAACATTTCTTTACTCTCGAAACAAAACATGGCCGAACGAGAGTCATTGAAAATCTTACATGGCCGAACCGTGTTTAAAAGAATATAAATACATATTTCACGATTACACAAGCCTGAAACAAATAGCTTTGTCTACAAATGACGTGGTTTATGTTATTGGTTTCAGTGGAGCGTATTCTTAAATAAAAATATCGTTTAGAATGGGTGAAATAAAGCATTTTCCCTTGAAGGCATAACACACAATGTTCAGACATGACAGGTGTGTATTGAAAATTGCGCCCTGTGAAAAAAAAAATATATATATTCAAATACCAGTTCTATAGTAAGCCATAAATTAATGACTTGTCTAAACAAACTAGCGTATGTCCTGCATTTATTGACCTTATTTTCTCACCTTGCCAGCTTGCCGATAACGCCTCAGGCCAGTTTTCACGGATTAATAATTTTGACACACAGGTCAAATTGCGCTCACCCAAGTGGACAGATCAGATTACATGATTTTGACACGCGGATCAAATTTCGCTGGGATAAGATCAAAGACCCCGACGTGGACTTGTCCGATTTTCACCTAGTTAGATAATGAACCAGTCTAACACCTTGCGCTTCAGGCATTTTTGTGTACTTGCTTGGATTGTCAATGGAAAAATGTCAGTTTGTTTTTACAAAATAACGGCTTGGCGAAAATTTTCGAACCGATTTTTTTGAAAATTTTAATAAATTATGGACCGATTTTTTAGTCTTCTTTTCCAGTTAAAATCGGTTCAGTAAGCCCAAAATCGGTCCAGGACCGGGAAACCGGCATTTTCTCGAGCCCTGGTGGAGATCCAGATCAGACTGCTCCTGGAGTAGAAGTCGTCTGATCAGGGTCTCCACTGTTTGCCATTCCATCTGCACTTTTAAAAACTCTTGCTGGATTGTGAAACAAATTTGTTAAAATTTCAGGAGAATTATAGAAAGTCCTTAAGCTGTTGTAATTACAGTAAAACCTGTCTTAGTGGCCACCTCTATTAAGCAAGCAACCTATCTTAAGCAAGCAGGCATTCAGTTCCATAAAAAGGCAAATGTGATAAATTTCACCTGTATTAAGCAAGCACCTGTCTTAAGCAAGCACATTTTGGTTATCCCGTAGGCGCTTGCTAAATACAGGTTGGACTGTATTAGGATTTTTATTGTATCCTAATGGCCCTCACATATCATATCATTGTTATATTGAATGTCTTACTTGTCTCGGGCAGGATGGTTCTTTACAACTAGAATGATTCTACCAGGAGGAAACATAGGTTTATGAGCTGTCAGTCCTATCTCTTGGTCTGAGGGATGAGCTGTTACATCTCTCTCAACATCAGCTTTTACCTCATCATATGTTATTTGTGAGGCTGACTCTGAACCACAACATAATGCTTTGATGATAATTTTCCACTGAAATATACAAGAATTAATGTATAATTCACAAACCGTAATGTCTGTCTATCACAAATCCATCAACATTAATTAGGTCAGTTTGGAAATGTTACTTCCGATTTTGTGGGATTTTTTTTTGTGGGCACTGAAATGAAATGACATCTCAAGCCCTAACGCCAAAAAAAAACAAAAACAACAAAAAAAAAAAAACCGCTAGGGTTTAAGCAACAGTCTTACCCATACCAGTTTGCCTGAGTAGGCTTAGACCTAAGCAGTCTACCAGTACTTGAATGTCCATTCAGTTTCATCTCTGTGTGGAAGCAACTTGCAGCCCAGGTGGTGCACAAATTTGTACTAGAATTTGTTTTTCTACAAAAACACAGATGTCTCCCCCGTTTTTGACTGCTAAGTATAACCTTGACATTGGAGGTATTGAGCTGGGTCTTGTGTGCAACACATCATCTAATGAAGATGAACATTTCTGCATAGTAACTTTAAAAATGTTCACAGAAAAATAAAAAAGTTGTTGGCCGTAAACAAAAAAAGCACTTTTTTACCTTTGACCTCTAAGTATGGCCTTGACCTTTGCGGTACAACACATCGTCTCATGATGGTTAACATTTCTGCCAAGTAATTTCATAATCCATCAAAGAATAAGGAAGTTATTGACTGTCCTTTTTTTTAACCTTTGACCTCTAGCTATGACCTTGACATTGGAGGTATGGACCTTGGTCTTGCACATGACTCATGGTCCAACTTTCAAGCCTCTAGCTCCAACAGTTTTTGAGATATCTTGCTGACAAGATTTTATTAAAAAAAAATTCAAAGGGCAATAACTCTTGAAAGGGGCATAATCCTGACGAGAAAAAAAAATACGCGTCAGCTTATTTTCCATCAGAAATGCATATATGAAATTTCAAAATTATAGCATACACAGTTCTAAAGTTATGCTATGCATCACTTTTAGCATACATTACAATGGGCACAAATTACCAAAATGACAAAGGGCCATAACTCACAAAGTATTTTTCGGAATTTTGTCATAAGTTAATCAGTTCATCTACTCATCACCAACAATCTATTCACCAACTTTCAAGGCTCTAGCTCCAATAGTTTTTGAGATATCTTGCTGACAAGATTTTATTAAAAAAAAAATCAAAGGGCAATAACTCTTGAAAGGGGCATAATCCTGACGAGAAAAAAAATACGCGTCAGCTTATTTTTCATGAGGAACCCATATATGAAATTTCAAAACCCTAGCATACACGGTTCTAAAGTTATGCTATGCATCACTTTTAGCATACATTACAATGGGCACAAATTACCAAAATGACAAAGGGCCATAACTCACAAAGTATTTTTTGGAATTTTGTCAAAAGTTAATCAGTTCATCTACTCATCACCACCAATATATTCACCAACTTTCAAGCCTCTAGCTCCAATAGTTTTTGAGATATCTTGCTGACAAGATTTTATTTAAAAAAAATTCAAAGGGCAATAACTCTTGAAAGGGGTATAATCCTGACGAGAAAAAAAATACGCATCAGCTTATTTTCCATCAGAAATGCATATATGAAATTTCAAAATTATAGCATACACCGTTCTAAAGTTATGCTATGCATCATTTTTAGCATATTCCGGACGAGAAAAAAATATGCGTCAGCTAATTTTCCATGAGGAATCCAAATGCATCACTTTTAGCATACATTACAATGGGCACAAATTACCAAAATGACAAAGGGCCATAACTCACAAAGTATTTTTCGGAATTTTGTCAAAAGTTAATCAGTTCATCTACTCATCACCATCAATATAATCACCAACTTTCAAGGCTCTAGCTCCAATAGTTTTTGAGATATCTTGCTGACAAGATTTTATTAAAAAAAAAAAATTCAAAGGGCAATAAGTCTTGAAGGGGGCATAATCCGGACGAGAAAAAAAATACGCGTCAGCTAATTTTCCATGAGGAATCCATATATGAAATTTCAAAACCCTAGCATACACGGTTCTTTAGTTATGCTATGCATCAAAAGCGTAATGGACGGAAGAACGGACGAACGAACCAGAACCAATATGCCCCTCAAACTTTTTCAAAGTTGGGGGCATAATAAGAAAGTTATTGACAGAACACAAAAAAGGCCCTTTTTTACCTTTAACCTCTATGTATGACCTTGACCTTTCAGGTATTAAACTGGGTCATGCGTGCAACACATCATCTCATGGTGGTTAACATTTCTGCCTAGCAATTTCAAAATCCATCTAAAAATAAGAAAGTTATTGACCAAACACGAAAAAAGGCCCCTTTTTTACCTTTGACCTCTATGTTTGACCTTGACATTTTAGGTACCAAACTGAATCATGCATGCAACACATCGTCCCATGATAGTTAACATGTTTGCCAAGTAACTTCAAATTCTATTTAAAAATAGGCAAGTTAATGAAAAACCCGAAAAAAGGCCCCTTTTTTTACCTTTGACCTCTAAGTATGACCTTGACCTTTGAGGTACCAACCTGGGTCATGCGCGCAACACATCGCCTTATATTGGTTCACATTTCTGCCATGTGATTTCAAAATCCATCTCAAAATAAGAAAGTTATTGACCAAATACGAAAAAAAGGCCCACTTTTTGACCTTTGACCTCTAAATATGACCTTGACCTTTGAGGTACCGACCTGCCTCATGTGCATCACACATCGTCTCATGATTGTTAATAATTATGCCAAGTAATTTTAAAATCCATCTCAAAATTAGAAAGTTATTGACCAAATACGAAAAAAAGGCCCCTTTTTTGACCTTTGACCTCTAAGTATGACCTTGACCTTTGAGGAACTGACCTGCCTCATGCGCACCACACATCGTCTTATGGTTGTTAATAATTATGCCAAGTAATTTTAAAATCCATCTCAAAATAAGAAAGTTATTGACCAAATACGAAAAAAAGGCCCCTTTTTTGACCTTTGACCTCTAAGTATGACCTTGACCTTTGAGGTACCGACCTGATTCATGCGCACCACACATCGTCTTATGGTTGTTAATAATTATGCCAAGTAATTTTAAAATCCATCTCAAAATAAGAAAGTTATTGACCAAATACGAAAAAAAGGCCCCTTTTTTGACCTTTGACCTCTAAGTATGACCTTGACCTTTGAGGTACCGACCTGCCTCATGCGCACCACACATCGTCTTATGGTTGTTAATATTTCTGCCGAGTAATTTTAAAATCCATCAAAAAATAAGAAAGTTATTGACCGGACACGATTTGCCCATACATATATACATACCAACAAACTTCCAAGGGAGATAATTCAAAAAGTATAAATGCGAGAGTTATGGTTCTTGCGCACTGCACGTCGTCTAATGCTGATTAATATTTATACGAAGTTTCGTGACGATAGCTCTAACGGTTTTCAAGTTACAGAGCGGACACGAAAGTGTGACAGACGGACAGACGGACAGACAGACAGACAGACAGACGGACAGACAGACAGACGGACAGACAGACGCCCGGGGGAAAAACAATATGTCTCTCCGAAAAAAATTTTTTCGGGGGAGACATAAATACTTCTATAACTAAACCAACTCCTGAGTTTGTTTGTTTGTTTAATTTTATGTCCCACCATTCAACAAAGGGCATACACACACCAAACCTAAGTTTAAGCTCATCCAATAATCTGGAGAAGCCCAGAATCAAAATCAAGACACTTGGTGTATGAGGCGAGTAGCTTAGCCACTAAATCACAAAGGCTTCTCCAGCTTATAAGAAAAGTGAAATAGCACTGTGAGAAATGGGGTCTGTCAAATGTATATACTGACCAAAACTTCTGACCGTTTACCCCAAAAGAATGTAATTTCTTTCTTCCAAAACAATATTTTGGAATAAGGTGTATCAAAAGTTATGCTCTGTAGCTAGTTTTGGTGCTACTACATGCATGAAATGGGTGCAGAATAAAGTTGCACACACTCCTCTGGAAATTTAATAACTGAAGCACCTAACCCATTGTTGATGACCAGTGGCCTGTTGTTTAAAACTAATGACATTGATAGTTAACAAATTGTTAAAACTTTGATCATTAAATATGACAAATATACTCATATTTTTTGTGGAAAAAAATGTGAGCAGCTTTTGCATCTGCAAAAATTGCTCACATTTTCAGCAAAAATATCTATATTAGATATTGTACTTGCTAGAACAGTAACAAGATGATCACTAACGATCTCGTTAAGCTAAAGATCCTTTGAACAACTGGCCCCCACTCATCATGTTAACTAGCACCCACAGTGTATGAGTAGAGCAAATATCAAACATTATCTAACGAAAAATGCAGTTTTCAATGTCATGTAGCAATAAAATATTGGTGTATTTGGTACTATATTAAAGTGAGCATCACCTAACGCCAGATTATGTGGCATCGGATCTGAGACTCCACTGTTTGTCAATGTCCCAGTTTTGTGGGGTTTCCCATCTTCAATGGATTTATGAGTTAACTTACCTTAGGATTAGTACTTTTCTTTATTATATTAATGAGATCAGTTCTGAGCAATTCCATCTGGGGTAACCCAATCCTACAACATAAAATCAGGGGAATATGTAGTCTTGTGAGAGAGAAAGTTCCTTTGATAATATTTTGTGTCCCCTGTCAATAGCCGTCAACATGTGCACCTATGCACCACACATACATACTATAAATATTCTAAATATAAAATCATACAATATGTTTATTTGTGTCTGTAAGGTAGGGGACAAAAAAAAAGGAGTCAACATGTAGCAGAATTGTAGCAAATTCTTATCCTTTAAGAGTACACCTCTTTTCCTAAGCAGCTCAGTTTGCAGAAAAGCAATGAGAAATCATGAAATCATTAGAGATATTCGAAATGAATTGCTTATTTCTATCTGGAGACTTCAAAATTCAAGTTAGCCCAAAAGTGCTAATTTCGTGCCCTCGAAGTACTCCCCGTGGCTAGAAATGCAAAGTTTCAGCCGATGTATCCACTTCTTGAAGGCGTCAAGGTACACTGATTTGGGCACAGTAATAAGGTACTGATGAATGGCAGATCCAAGTGCTTGGTGGGACTGGTATTTCCGTCCAACAAGGAATTATTTCAATTTTGGAAACAAAAAGAAATCACATGGGGCAAGGTTTAGGGAACACGGGGGTTGAGGCAAAACAGTTACTTTTTCTTTCTTCAAAAAACGCCGTAACTATTGCGAAGCTATGAGCGGGACCATTATCATGTAGAAGACGCACATGTTTAAAACCAGTGGCAGGGCGTCGTTTCTGATAATACTTTTTCAGTTTCTTCAGTCCTAAGTCTTTCCATTGTCATGTAGAAGATGCACATGTCTAAAACCAGTGGCAGGGTGTCGTTTCTGATAATACATTTTCAGTCTCTTCAGTACTACATCTTTGTAGTACTTTTCGGTGATGCTTTTGCCCTTTTTCACAGGCACTTTTATTGCGACTTCTTCACCAGAGAAGAAGATTGCATACAAAACCTTCTTTGTACTCAAAGAACGTTTGGCAATTATTGCGCGTTGGCTGTGTTTAGTGGCCCAGATCTTATTGCTAACCTTTCTGATGGGCTCAAAATAATGAACCCAGGTTTCATCACCTCTGACGACATTGGCAAACTGCTTTTTGACATATTTTAGAAACATCTGAAGCAGCTTTTTGGCCACTTTTGCTCATCAGTCAACAGATGTGGCACCCATCCAGCAGAAATCTTTCTGACTTTCAAATGCTTCTTCAAAATAAGGTGAACCAGTGATAGTGATATGCCTACCTTTCCTGCAATATCATGAACTGTAAATCTGGAATCTCCTTGAATTATTTCCTTTATTTTGGAAATGATTTCTTTACGAGATGCAGATTTTGGCCTACCTGATTTCGGTGCATTTTTGATGGACTCTACACCAAACTCAAATTTCTTTTTCCACCGCCGAACTGTGCCATAAGATTAGACACACAGGAAGGTTCATGAGCAGTAGAAATTTCAGTCATCAGCTGCTTCAAAGAACAACCAAGTTTTGAGCGAGCTTTGATGTAAGCCCGTACTTCATCATTCACCAACCATTATTACTGTAGTGGTCAATGATTGCGTGCATTCAAAAGGCAAATTTTGTTTTACCCTCAGTCTAACATGTACATTTATACACCGTTGTGTGGGTATTGAATAACCCTATATAGTATGTCTTGGTTTTTATCTTGACCCACATGGATATCGAGCTAGAGGACAATAAGCAATTCATTTCAAACATCCCTCGTATGTATGTTGTAACATGATTTCTGCCAAAAGACCATGTCATGCCTGGTTTGGGTGGTCACAAATGTTGACTGTCTGATGAACGAACAAACGAATGCAAAACCAGACTCGAACAGCATGTCACACTAAAAGCAGTGGCAACAAAAATGTAGCAAATATTAACGGTTATATCCATTTCCTTTAAGCATTAATGTAATGAGTGAATACACCAACACCAGAAGCCATCTGATCTAGATCTACACTGTTTGTAAGATATGGAGTTATCATGTTCAGTGGTTTAAGGGTTAAAAACTATAACCCTGTAATATATTAGGATCAGTAGTGTAACCCGACTTAGGTTTTGTCTGTTCAAGAACACACACCTATACTGAGTCAAGAGGTACCCAAAGAAAAAAATACCCTTATTTGCTTCACTTGTGACAAGAGTGAGGCTCAACCCTACATAGTGAGAGTTAGAGAAAAAGTGTTAATGCTAGGCCTGGACTTGGTGTAAAAGGAGAATACATAAACCTTCAGGGTTCCAAAATATTTTGGTAAGCAACCAGAAAGTCCCAACAGTTGTCTCCCTTGTAAAACTGGCTGAAAATACATCAGTGTATCTTTTTACCTTGGAACTACATCTTTTCCTATAACTACTGAGGTGATGAAAGACTTGGTTTCTTCTACACATTCATAACTGAAATATAGAAATTCATTCCTTTTTATTTGGGCTTTATTTGAGTTTACAGTTCTTTCAAGATTATTTCACTTATATGGAACTGATTTTAACAAAGTGGACATAATTATATTTGACTACTTACAACCACTGACTGCATACCAGGCTTATATGGGCTCAGTAAAACTATTTTATCGATGCTGCCAGCAGTGGTCGCCATTTTAATTAATCTGATTTACTTCCCTATTCACCAAATGTAAAAATTCCCAATTATTTCCCCACCTTTACTGGACTTTCGAGATTTCTCTGCCACTTCATGACCCCATTTTCCTGACTTTTTCCCGGTAGTGTGGGAACCCTGGGTAACAAACAGTAATGAACACCTTTTCCTGTGAACAAGATAATATTTTCAGTAGAGGTGAATGAGTACTGCTGCAAGGGAGATTTCTCTTTACCTCAGTGTTTATTTGGACTTAGGCTTATCTGTCCCAATACTTCGGATCATTACGGTACATTTTAATACTTATTCCCAAACTATTCTCAGAACTCCTCATCATATCAGGAGAGTGTTAAGCAAAGACTGTTCAAACTGCACAGCTACCCTGAATCAGAATCTTTTGCTTGGCACACATGGCCTCTGACACATTTTCATTTTTCCCAATGGAAGCCATGTTATTCATATTGTTTTGGAGATTAAAGTACAGTCAACACTGATATGGTCAGCCTGAGCTGGTCAATTTCCTAATCAAACTTCTCCTCAGCTCTGGGGGGCAAATGTCCGGGTAGCATTTTCAACTGGGGGGCAAATGTCCATTTTTGGATTAAGTCATTGGGGGGCAAACGTCCTGGGGGGCTAACGTCCGGAGACCCCTCAGCAGACACAGATCATATACTTAACCAAATTAAGAACTACCTTTCTTGAATCAGAAAAAGGGATTGAACGACCAAAATAATATTTTCTCAAAAGAATAACACTTCTGGACCCAGGGGTCAATCTCCTGATGTCAGTGGGGAGTGCAGCCGTCTGAGTTATCATGCCTAGCTTTATTTGACAAAATTCACAGTCAAAACTGGGACTAAATAAAATAGACATTTTGTTTGTTTGAATTGTGGGTTAAACAGACATTTTGAGCATACTAACATGGCTATCGAATGGAACTGTTTTAAAAAGCATGGAAAATGAACTATGCACTGGCCTAAAATAAAAAAATATTTGAAGGAATGGTAAAGATTACCTGAAATCAGTTTTCGAAAGAAATTCCTCCTGTTGTAAGATTTTCAATAAAACAGCAATATGGTAAAATCAGTTACATCAAATGTTAGGTTATCTACAGAAATTCAACAGATGTCTTTATATTTAAGAGGGAGGCCGTACTCAAATTTACAATAAGGTCATGCTCAAATTCATAGTAAAGCCCTGCTTAAATTCAAATCAAGGCTGTGTTCAAATTCATAGCAACGCGGTGTTCAAATTCATAGAAAATAGGATTGAAGGAAATGATCAGGAATCGATACAATTAACTCACACCTCCCATCAGAGACACCAAAGGGAAAGAAACACAAGCGTGAAATAACTGGACGCTAATGGAATCATCAATAGCGGAAAGCCATGTTCCACTCCATAGCAAGGTCATGTTCAAATTCATGCAGGATATGCGAAATATATGACACTTCTGAATTCAACTCAGATGTCCATGTGTAAATATGGTCAAATTCATTTTTTCCAGCTTCTTATCTGACTGAACAGAAATATACTGAACAACCTGTCCATGCAATCAATCTTTGTCAAGTTTTACACTGTCAACTTTGACAAAGATTGATTGTGTGGACAGAAGTGTTCAATTTGATTTGACACTGTCGAATTTGACAAAGTTTTATTGTATAGACTGAAGTGTCAAACGACAGAGATCGATAGTTGATCTGAGCCTAATTACATTACCTGAGCAAACCACCTGGAGGGCTGTAAGAGTAACAGTGTAGATCAGTATAATCTTGCTGTAACATGATAGCAAGAAGTGCCGCTGTTCCTGCTCCCAGAGAATGGCCTACTAGCACCAGATCATACTTCTCCGAACTTTTTTCCTACAAAAATATCCACATTACTTAAAATACTAGGCAAGCAGTGCCTGACTTCAAACAGGTTAATTACATTAGAGCCAAAAACAGCAACAAGAATTCTGCCGAAGGCTATGTCATGCCTTTGTGGGGGTGATGGGGGAGGTTCCATCCCTAGAGGCATATTTGTACCAAGTATCATTAATCAAACTCTTGCAGTTCTTTAGAAATGCGCTTGAGCATTAGGGTAAAAGCTACAGTTATTGCCTAGTTCACCAAGTCAGTGAACAATTAAATGTAGGTCAAGGTTAAATACAGATGCTTGCATTAAAGTTGTCATCCCTAAATACAAGTTTGTAATAAACAACTTTATTTATAGAGGGTAACACATTTAGTAAACTACAGAAAGCGACCAGTGGGTCACGTATACCCCCGGCCAGTGCCAACCTCTGATATATCTTTTGAGCTTCTATGTAATATGAATGAAGTCAAGAAGCTATAAGAATCTTTAAATGTACTTGTAAAAGCTAAACCAAACAAAATTTTTAAATGGACCAAGGGAGTGAGGGCATCAAAGATAATGAAGCAGCAGGGTGGGGTATGCATCAATGAAATCTTTGGACTGGTATGCAACATTGATGCAAGTATCAATTGAATTTTTCTTAGAGTTTAGAATATATAGGCACCTATAAACTTTGTCATAAAACTTTAACCAAAAGTAAAATTTCTAAGTCCACGACCTTGAGGTCAAGGTCACCATGGGTGGGGGGCAGGGACATTCATCACAATATCATTTATCAAACATGAAGAGAATCTAACATGTGGATACAGAGATATCAGCCATGTATAAGGTTTAACACAAAACTTTGACGTAAAAGTAGATGACCAGACAGACAGACAGCCCACCCAGGGGCTTGACCCAGGGGCTTATATATTCCATATGAAAGGCAATGCTAATATCTTTTATCAAACATGAACAGAATCTAACGTGTGGTTACAGAGATATCAACAATGAAAAAGGTTTCACACAAAACTTTGACGTAAAAATAGATGAACAGACAGATGGACAGCCCACCCAGGGGCTTAGATACTCCACATGAAAGATAATGCTATAGATAGGGATGTAACGATAGTCAGAAAATGACTATTGCGATAGTATTGACATTGCAGGAAGAACCATTGCGATACTATTACTATTGCTGACTACTATTGCAATACTATTGCGATACTATTGCCTGAAACATATTTTCTTGTCTGAGAAGGAAATAAAAACTAATCAATCCTTCAAACTGTTTTCTGTATGCTTTATCTGCATACAAGAAATAAACAAGATAATTTATACAAGAGAGACACCTGTTGTAAACTCCTGTTTGCTTTTCTGTTTGCCCTACATGAAGAGGAAACAGCTCCCCAGGAGCATCTTTTTTCCTTTAAGTGTAAATCCTTCTGGAAGAGCCGGGAGACTCATTTTAATAGAAGTAGCTAAGTAAAATGCATCAATGCACAGTGAGAATGTGAAATCAGTTTCTTAATCAAAATAAATGTAAGCTCTTCACGAAGACAGTGAAATCTTTGCTTGTCTTCAAAAACACTTCAGACATGACAAAGTGACTAAATACACCTCTACCTCGTTCTAACACTGAACTTTGGGTTCAACCAAACCGACCATGTTAGTTAACCGAATCGTGTAATAAACGCCGGATATGCAGTTTATTCTATACTTACACTGTAAGCACAAGCCTCCGGCGCTACCGATAAGCCTATAATGTTCCGCGTGACAAGGTGTGAAAATAAGATCAAATTATGTCTCTAATTTGCATTTATCCCTCAACTATAAAATTTAATCCACAATCAAATCGCTCCTAAGACGATTTGCTTCATCTATCGGTAGATGTATGCATATTAATAAAACAAACTATTCTACTGCCTCATGCATGACTATATTTTGGCGCCAAAATAGCAGACGCTTGGCAGGAAAAGTCGAACGCTTTAACTTATGTAAACACATCTCTATGGTGTTGTTGGTGACACAGATCGAGCTTCCGGGTATAAATCAAGAAGTGTGCAGTGCGCTGTTTTCTATCCACCTCTATCAACAACCGTTTAGCTATTTAGAAAATATGTTTTACCGGTTGCGAAAGAAATACGCTTCATTAAAATAAATAGTAGATAGCATACGATTCAGAATTAGAATTGTTACCGATGACACGTCAAACGAATTTATACACCAGAACCTGTGTTTTGGGAAGTTAGATTTGAATCTTAAGGCCGAAAATCTGAGGAAATTTTAATATAAGTCTCAGTGTTTCGGTACACAATCGATCGCATGCGTTTGTTAAACGGAACACTTTTGAGATCAGGGCTAACGAATTTTATATTTAAATCAGCCCGGTCGACCGATGACGTCATCAGTAAAGTGCCAAACATGCCTTACAATGTCATCCCGACATTCTTGCATCTGCCAACTTATCTAATTTTCCATCATTTTCATTGTGTAATGTTTTTTTTTTCCCCAAACATCATTTGTATTTTCCTTTTGTTGTTTGGTAAAATCTTTTAAAATATTTCAGCAATACCAATAAACAGAAAATCGTACCACATTTTTATTTTCTTTAATTGTTTTCTAGTGCGGTATTTCCCTTACACGGTGTCCAAGATTCAAAATTAATTCCTCTGCTGTATAAACATGTCTGGATGCCCAAATAATAAACGTTCTTTGCAGGACGACACGTATTTCATTTCCTTTGATGTCTGTTATTGACAAAATAAGAATCCTCTAAAACATCAACCAGACCATTTTTTGGCATCTTTTGAAGCAGTGGTGACACGTGCGGACTTTCCATGCTTCATGTGCTAATTAATGCGGGCGGCACCCTTTGATAATAAATACCACTGTGTAAACACGCATTAATTATCGCTTTTCTTCCCACTGGCCTACAGACAGCTTGCAGATAAGCGTAATCAAAATATGCGTGGTCGTCCGTGTCAATTATTCCGAAATCAATTAATATCAAAGTGCTGTTGAAATATGTTTCAGAAAGTTGTAAATTTACCAGTTCAATGCAGGAATATTCAGCGTTCTGACCTTATACCGACATCGGGTGTTAAGTGGATAATGTGTAACAAAATAGGATGCATAAACACAGTGTACCTGCAGGCTACCGCCAAATCACAACTGGCAAATCTCGATTCGGCTGTTATTTTATTGCCTTTATCTGGTGACAAGCAGCCATTGTCTCCCACTAACACAGGAGATTATTGGATTATAACTAGGACAATGTACAGTTTGACGCTTGACCGGATACAAGACGTAGGTGGTAATAAAGAATATAAATTATATTAGAATGAAAACAACTTCAGGAATTATCTGAAAAACGTGATATAGAAAACTATCGAAACTATCGATAGTTCAAAACACTATCAAAGATAGTCATCGTTGTTTAACTTTACCATCGATGCAGTACTATCGGCCCAGTGCCTATTGCAATGCATCGATGGTCCGATGCATCGTTATACTCCTAGCTATAGAGATATCCTTTACCAAGTATGAAGAGAATCTAACATGTGGCTACAGAGATATGAGCAATCAAAAAGGTTTAACGCAAAACTTTGATGTAAAGGTTAACGAACGGCGGGACGGACGGAAGTACGAATGAACTAACGAACCAACCAACGAACGGACAAAAAGACAAAAACTATATACCCCCTGACATACTTCGTATGCCGGGGTATAACTAGTACTAATCTTCCATGTGGCCCTCTTTTCTTCCTGTTCCTGGGTAGAAACCAGTACTAACGTCTCTTGCTCAAGGAAACAACATGTGGCGCTCAAGGGGATCGAACTGGCAACCTCTCGATCTCAAATCTTATGATTTGCCACTGCACCATAGTGCACCATGATCCAAGTATCATAAAGTATCATAAATGAAGCTCTTACAGTTCTTAAGAAATGGGCTTGAACATAAGGGCAAAAGCTATGCTGTTGCAATTTGAACCATAAAATGTAGGTCAAGGTCAGATATGGATGCTTGCATTACAGTTGCCATCCCGATGTAAGCTTGTATATAATATCCTTAATGAAGCTCTTATAATTGTTGAGAAATGGGCTGTTACATTAAGGTGGAAGTTAAGGTCATCACGAAAGTTGACGGCCTTACAAACAGATGAAAAACAAGAGGCCCATGGGCCACTATGCTCACCAGAGCTCAGGGGGCACTGCCCACTGGCAGCAATATATTTTAATTAACCATGGAAGCCCTGCGCCCAAGGATACTACAGATAGAATTTGAACCCAATCAGCCTAGTGGCTTCAGACGTCTGATGTCGCATGAATATGTTGTTGCAGGACAACAGATGACAATTGACAATTTCCCATCTGTGGCAACTAATAGGCCTAAAAGAACATTATTAAAGGAACATTTCTATGTAAGTTTGACAAAATATCTTGAAAAACATCAATGTCATTTTTCAATTTTCCCATTTATAAGTCAATGGAAATTCTTAACTTGCCATAGCAAACAAACCAAAGAGCCAAATTTCATAAACCAGAGCTCAGGTGGGCACTGCCCATGACATTGTATTTTAACAGGATATGATTTTAATCTACCAATTATAAAGTCTTCCAAACAAACCCCATACCCAAATGAGCACTCATGTGGACTGTATCTGAAATATTAGGTGTTTTATAAAGTAGAGAGGGTGGGGCATGAACCCAATGGAGCCCTGGTTGGTGTCACTAAATGCATCTTATCAAAAGGAACAGAGACATTATGGTTTAGCAGTGGGGATATGTATGGCTCCTGAGATGTAAGGCTTTTTAAGCAGTGGAGGGATTCGGGCATGGTGGATCCCAGAAAAGCCCAAGATTGCTGTCACTGAATGCTGAACGGTTTCTGAGATATGAGGCCTTTTTATGAAGAGGATGGGAGAGAAATGGCCCCTGCGGAACCCCCAAGATGGGGGTGACTGAATGTGTCTAATAACAATGAACAAGAATATATGTGATTATGGGGTGGGGATTTGAATGGTTTCTGAGATATATGGCCTATTATGAAGTGGGGACTTATCATAAGGAAGAATAATATATATGGTTAAGGGGTGGGGATCTGAACAGTTTCTGAGATATATGGTTTTTAATGAAGTAAAGGGGTGGGACATGGCCGGTGGCACCCCGGGAGTCCCCCATGCTGGTGTCACTGATTGCATCTTATCATAAGGAACAAGAATATATTATGGTTTAGGAGTAGGGCTCTGAACAGTTTCTCAAATACATGTATATGGTCTTTTGTGAAGTTGAGGGGTGGAGCATGGCCCGGGCATGCCCTGGGTGACTCCTAGGTTGGTGTCACTGAATGTGTCTCATCATAAGGAACAAGAATATATATGATTTAGGGGTGGGGATCTGAAATGTTTCTGGAATATTTGGCCTTTTATGAAGTGGAGGGGATGGGGCATGGCCCAGGCACATCCCGGGGGACCCCCATGTTGGTGTCACTGAGTGCGTCTTATCATAAGGGACAAGAATATATATGGTTAAGGGGTGGGGATCTGAATGGTTTCTGTGATAAATGGCATTTTATGAAGTGGAGGGGACGGGGCATGTCCCCGGCACATCTGGTGGAACCCCCAAGTTGGTTTCACTTAATGCATCTTATCATAAAGAACAAGAATATATATGGTTTAGGGGTGGGGATTTGTAAGGTTTCTGGAATATTTGGCCTTTTATGAAGTGGAGGGGGTTGGGCATGGCCCCGGCACATCCTGGGTGTCCCCCAGGTTTGTGTAACTGAATGTGAATTATCATAAGGAACAAGAATATATATGGTTTAGGGGTGGGGATCTGTAGGGTTTCTGGGATATTGGGCCATTTCTGAAATGGAGGGGGTGGGGCATGGCCCAGGCACATCCCGAGGGACCCCCAGGTTGCTGTCATTGAGTGCGTCTTATCATAAGAAACAAGAATATATACGGTTTAGGGGTGGGGATCTGAATGGTCTCTGCGATAAATGGCATTTAATGAAGTTGAGGGGGTGGGGCAGGTCCCCGGCACATCCGGGGGAACCCCCAGGTTGGTGTCACTTAATATGTCTTATCATAAGGAACAAGAATGTATATGGTTTAGGGGTGGGGATCTGTAGGGTTTCTGGGATATTGGGCCGTTTCTGAAATGGAGGGGGTGGAGCATGGCCCAGGCACATCCCGAGGGACCCCCAGGTTGCTGTCATGGAGTGCGTCTTATCATAAGAAACAAGAATATATACGGTTTAGGGGTGGGATCTGAATGGTTTCTGCGATAAATGGCAGTTAATGAAGTTGAGGGGGTGGGGCATGTCCCAGGCACATCCGGGGAAACCCTCAGGTTGGTGTCACTTAATGTGTCTTATCATAAGGAACAAGAATATATATGGTTTAGGGGTGGGGATCTGTAGGGTTTCTGGGATATTTGGCCGTTTCTGAAATGGAGGGGGGTGGGGCATGGCCCAGGCACATCCCGAGGGACCCCCAGGTTGCTATCATTGAGTGCGTCTTATCATAAGAAACAACAATATATACGGTTTAGGGGTGGGGATCTGAATGGTTTCTGCGATAAATGGCATTTAATAAAGTTGAGGGGGTGGGGCATGTCCCAGGCACATCCCGGGGAACCCTCAGGTTGGTGTCACTTAATGTGTCTTATCATAAGGAACAAGAATATATATGGTTTAGGGGTGGGGATCTGTAAGGTTTCTGAGATATAAGGCATTTTATGAAGTGGAGGGGGCGGGGCATGGCCCTGGCACAACCTACGGGACCCACAGGTTGACATAAAAGCATATGGCTGAGAGAAGTTTACTCAAGGAACGTTTCTATGAAAAGTTTGTCAAAATATCTGCAAAGGCTTGGTAGTTAATGCCATTTTCCAATTTTCCCATTATAAGTCTTTGGAAAATCTAAGTTGCCATAGCAACCAAACTAAAGAGCCAAATTTCATAAAAAACACAAAACCTGTAAAGGCAAATATGGTGAATATTTCCATAAACTCTCAGCCTCATAGAGAGTACGGTTTCTGAGGAGATGATTTTTTAAGTATTTTTTTTTTTCTATTTTTTTCATTTTGGTTTCCATGGCAACCAATACAAATGAGCAGTAGGCCTAAAATCATATGGCAGATAGAAGATTGCCTAAGGAATATTTCTATGAAAGTTTTGTCAAAATATCTGCAGAGGCTTGGCAGTAAATGCCATTTTTCTATTTTCCCCATTATAAGTCTATGGGCACTCTAAGTTGCCATAGCAACCAAACTAATGAGCCGATTTTCATTAAAAACACAAACTTTCAATCCCCCTGCCTAAGGATGCTACAGATGAAATTTGGGCTGAATCGGCCCAGTGGCTTCAGAGGAGATGTCGTTTGAAAATGTTGACGAAGACGCAGACGCAGACGACCCAGACGCAGACGAGGACGGACAACTGCCTATCCTATAAGCTCCCCCGGAGCCTTCGGCTCTGGTGAGCTAAAAAACAGCCTCCTATTCTGTGCTTTGCCTGAAGCATGAGGGACAAAAATATGACTAAGCAGGAGTACACATGGAAGACATGGATTAGCCTGTCAGAATGCAATCTTCCCCGTTTGCATGATGAAGACTTGTATCAACAGGCATTCATTGAGCAAACAGTGCAAACTTTCATCAGAGACCAGGGGCCAGTTGTTCAAAGCTTCATTAGCTTAACAAATTTGTTAGTGGTCAAACTGTTAACTGTTCTAGCAAGTACAATATCTAAAATTCTGGTATTTTTGCTGAATAAATGTGAGTAGCTTTTGCATATGCAAAAGCTACTCACATTTTTTCCAGCAAAAATTTTAGTATACTTGCCATATTAAATGATCAAAGTTTTAATGATTCATTAACTGACAACATGTTTAATTTGAGCTCCAGTTGTTCAAAACTAATGACTTCAATAGTTAATGTACCATTAAAACTTTTTTATCATCTAATATGGGAAATATAAAAATATTTTTTGGCAGAAAAAAAAGTGAGCAGCTTTTGCAATGTAAAAGCTGATTACATTTTTTTCAGCAAAAATACCACTGTATTAGGTATTTTACTTATAAACACTACATTTACTTTAACTAACCAGTGCTTCAGCTGAAGTGCATGACCCACCAGATGCTTTTAGCTTTATGAGTGTTACCATATATGGGTATGGTGGCCATTTTGGTCATGTGACCTGGACCTAAAATGGTTCCCCCAATAAATGCGCCTTATCGTAAGGAGCAAAAATAAATCTTATACTTTAGTATTGTATTCTGAATCGTTTGCAGGATAAAATGCATTCTCACTTTTCCAATACAAAAGCATATGTGTCAAAGTTTGACCTAGACACAAAGAAGGTCAAGGTCAACCCAGGGTCACCATTTTAGCAATTTATGATGGGCCTACATCCCAGATGCTTTAATCAAGTTTCGTGGAAATCTGCCAAGTATGCGAGACCTTTTTAATAGATGCTGCAGTGCCTGAGAATATAATTTTTTTTTTTTTTGCCATAGTGCTGTATTCTGAATCATTTGCAGGATATAATGCATTCTCACTTTTCCAATACAAAAGCATATATGTCAAAGTTTGACCTTGGCACAAAGAAGGTCAAAGTCAACCCAGGGTCACCATTTTAGCAAATTATGATGGCCTACGTCCCAAATGCTATTTATTAAGTTTCGTGGAAATCGGCCCAGTAGTTCTGGATAGTCTTCTGAATCATTTGCAGGATAAAAAGGATTCTCACTTTTCCAAAACAAAAGCATATGTCAAAGTTTGACCTTGGCCAAAGAAGGTCAAGGTCAACCCAGGGTCACCATTTTAGCAAATTATGATGGGCCTATGTCCCAAATGCTATTTATTAAGTTTCGTGGAAATCGGCCCAGTAGTTCTGGAGAAGACTATTTTTGAAGGGTTTTTACCATATATGGTATGGCGGCCATTTTGGTCATGTGACCTGGACCCCATGAGCAAATTTTGGTTTCTCCCATCCCATAGAGGCTCCATATGAAATTTAACTTCAATCGACTCAACGGTTTCTGAGGAGAAGCAGTTCGAAAAGTTTCACATTTTTCGCCTCAGCGAGGCTAAACTAAATGGAATGCAATATTAGACAAGTTCATTGGTTAGATCTCATTGACATCTATCAGTATGCCAAAAATCGTTTAAATAATCCAAGTGGTTAAGTTGCTATCACCAATTTTCACAAAGGACGGATGGACAGACAGAAGGAGATATTAAGCATTTTACCATATATGGGTATGGCGGCCATTTTGGTCATGTGACCTGGACCTAAAACAGTTCCCCCAATAAATGCGCCTTATCGTAAGGAGCAAAAATATATCTTATACTTTAGTACTGTATTCTGAATCGTTTGCAGGATAAAATGCATTCTCACTTTTCCAATACAAAAACATATGTGTCAAAGTTTGACCTAGGCACAAAGAATGTCAAGGTCAACCCAGGGTCACCATTTTAGCACTTTATGATGGGCCTACGTCCCAGATGCTATTTATCAAATTTCGTGGAAATCTGCCCAGTGGTTCTGGAGAAGACTATTTTTGAAGGGTTTTTAACATATATAGCTTGGCGGCCATTTTGGTCATATGACCTGGACCCCATGAGCAAATTTTGGTTTTACCCATCCCATAGAGGCTCCATATGAAATTTGACTTCAATCGGCCCAACGGTTTCCGAGAAGAAGCAGTTTGAAAATTTTCACATTTTTCGCCTGGGCGAGGCTATACTAAATGGAATGTAATATTTTGCAAGTTCATTGGTTAGATCTCATTGATATCTTTCAGTATGCCAAAAATTGTTTAAATATTCCAAGCAGTTAAGTCACTATCACCAATTTTCACAAACGGGTTACGGACGGACAGACAGACTGACAGAATGACACGGTGATTTTAGGGCACTCTTAGAAAATCAACCGACTTCAGTTGGTCGCTTTTTCACACCTGATTAGGGTGTTCACTGTTTGCTTACAATAATTTTTGTAAAACTTTCAACAAATGAAACCAAACTGTGCAAAGCTGTTAACAGGAATAAATTGTGTTTCATGTTAAAATTTGTGCAATGAACACAACCATAAACCTCACTTTATATATATATAAAAAAACGGATTTACATTATTTTTTTTTTATTATTTCTGCTCCAAGACAAAGGTTTTAAGTACTCGTTAGAACCACCTCAATGAGGTTGACCTTTGAGGTACAACACATCGTCTCATGATGGTTAACATTTCTGCCCAGTAATTTCATAATCCATCAAAGAATAAGGAAGTTATTGACTGTCCCTTTTTTTACCTTTGACCTCTAGGTATGACCTTGACATTGGAGGTATGGACCTTGGTCTTGCACATGACTCATGGTCTAATGACGGTGAACATTTCTGCATGGTTACTTTATATATAAAGTCCATGCAGAAATAAAAAAGTTATTGACTGGACACAAAAAAAAAACAAAACTTTTTTTACCTCTGACCTCTTAGTATGACCTTGATCTTGGAGGTACCGACCTGGGTCTAGCGTGCACCACATCGTCTCATGATGGTTAACATTTCTGCCAAGTATTTCACAATCTATCCAGGAATAAGAAAGTTATTGACTGAACACTAAAAAAGGCCCCTTTTTGTCCTTTGACCTCTTAGTAGGACCTTGACATTTGAGGTACCAACTTGGGTCATGCATGCAACACATTGTCTCATGGTGGTTAACATTTCTGCACAGTAATTTCAAAGTCCATCTAAAAATAAGAAAGTTATTGACAGAACACAAAAAGGCCCCCTTTTTTTACCTTTAACCTCTATGTATGACCTTGACCTTTCAGATTCCAAACTTGGTCATGCGTGCAACACATCATCTCATGGTGGTTAACATTTCTGCCATCTCAAAATAAGAAAGTTATTGACCCAACACCAAAAAAAGGCCCCTTTTTGGACCTTTGACCTCTAAGTTTGACCTTGACCTATGAGGTATCAACCTGCCTCATGGGCACCACACATTGTCTCATGGTTGTTAATATTTCTGCCAAGTAATTTTAAAATCCATCTAAACATAAGAAAGTTATTGACCAAACACGAAAAAAAGGCCCTTTTTTGACCTTTGACCTCTAAGTATGACCTTGACCTTTGAGGTACTGGCCTGCCTCATGTGCAACACACATCGTCTTATGGTTGTAAATATTTCTGCCAAGTAATTTTAAAATCCATCTGAAAATAAGAAATTTATTGACCAAACACGATTTGCCCATACATATATACATACCGACAAACTTCCAAGGGAGATAATTCAAAAAGTATAAATGTGAGAGTTATAGTTCATGCGCACTGCATGTCGTCTAATGCTGATTAATATTTATATGAAGTTTCATGAAGATAGCACGAACGGTTTTCAAGTTATAGAGTGGACACAAATGTGTGACAGACGGACAGACGCACAGACAGACGCCCGGGGAAAAACAATATGTCTCTCCGAAAAAAAATTTTCGGGGGAGACATAACTATCAACCAGTCAATAACATGATATAAACTTAAGTTCAATTCACAAACAGCATGACAAAGTCATCTGATCTGGATTAACACTGTTTGCAAAGGTATGGGTTGTCGTGTTCAGCAGGATAAGGTTTTTGCCCATAAAAAATTCCAAGCCACACATCACTGGTATAAATGCATATGAAAAATTAAAAAAAAAAAAAATCAAGAGCACCAAATGGCCCTATATCGCTGACCTGT
The DNA here is from genome assembly GCA_963580285.1 of Lucinisca nassula. Lineage (NCBI taxonomy): Eukaryota > Metazoa > Mollusca > Bivalvia > Lucinida > Lucinidae > Lucinisca > Lucinisca nassula. The sequence continues at coordinate 166,439,904 of OY757013.1, read as the reverse complement.
GTGCCAGAAAATCATTAATGATGTTTAAAGAATGCCCATCGGGGCTTGAAGAAATAGACTGGGCTACATGGTGCTTCTATGCAGAGCTGGAACCGACCACACATGAGTACTGATAAACAGGTTCTAAGCCTGCCCAGGAAAAGTGGTGCCAGTTGGACCATCCATGCATAATGACTCTATTGGTTTCATTGGGTGGAAAGGGCTTAAGATATAATTTCATCTCGATGTCGGGCAAAAGTCCCACAAAACTAGAAGCAATGTCTCTAAAATGACCTACACTGTGCTAACAGGGATGTTTCACCTCAAATCAATAAACAAGAGCAGGTAACTCCAAAGTTGTTCGTCTCATGCAGCCAAAATTCGAACTCTACGTAGACTGTATGTCCTAACTGGGTTTCTGCAAGTTTGATGAAGATCAGATCAGAAATGGCGGAGAAAAAGTGGAGATGTCGTTTTCCCAATTATAAGTCTATGGAACCTTTTTGTTTCCATGGCAACCACAGTTCTGATCAAAACTGGTCCAAAACCTAATGCAGTCAATCCCCCAACCCAGTGATGATGCACATAAAATTTGATTGGGATTGGCCAGCTAGTCACTTAGATATTCAAGTTCAAAGGTGTTTCATGCTTGTTCTCGTTTACTCAAAGTTTCAAAAAGATCAGATTAGAAACAGCTGAGAAAAGGTGGAGACACTATTTTTTACTAGTATTTATGCTCAAGGGCAGGTAATTTGAAAGCCTTTTGTCTCATGCAGCACAAATTCGAACTAAACATAGACTGTAAGCTCCTTCTGGTTATCTGGAAGTTTGATGAAGGTCAGGTTAGAAATAGCCAAGCAAAGTTGGAGACATCGTTTTCCCATTGAAAGTCTATGGGAAAATTTTTCACCCTCAAGGGGATGTAACTGGAAATCTGGTGGTCATATTCAAGCCAAAATCGAACTCATTTGAGATTTTATGCTTATCCTCGTTTACCAAAAGTAACAAAAAGATCAGACCAAAAACAGTTGAGGAAGCTGGATACACCATTTTTCACTTATATTTATGCTCAATGGCAGGTAACTCAGAAGTCATTTAACCTGCGTGACCCAAATTCAAACTCAACATAGACTGTATGCCCCTCCTGTTTATCTGCAAGTTTGATGAAGATCTGATTTGAAATGGTCAAGAAAAGCTGGAGACGTTGTTTTCCCATTGAAAGTCTATGGGAAAATCTTTCACACTCAAGGAGATGTAACTGGAAAACCACTGGTCAGATTCAAGTCAACTTCGAACTTGCTCAAGATTTTATGCTTGTCTTCTTTACCAAAAGTTACAAAATCATCCAATCAAAAACGGCTGAGAAAAGCTGGAGACACCATTTTTCACTTACATTTATGCTCAAGGGCAGGTAACTCAGAAGCTATTTGTCCCCTGCAGCCCAAATTTGAACTCAACGTAGACTGTAAGTCCCTCCTGGTTATCTGCAAGTTTGATGAAGATCGGATCAGAAATGACTGAGAAAAAGTGGAGACGTCGTTTTCCCAAATGTAAGTCTATGGGAAAATTTTTCACGCTCAAGGGGATGTAACTGGAAAACCGCTGGTCAGATTCAAACCAAATTCGAACTTGTCCGAGATTTTATGCTTGTCCTCGTTTATGAAAAGTTACAAAAAGATCAGATCATAAACTGCTGAGAAAAGCTGGGGACACCATTTTTCACATATATTTATGCTCAAGGGCAGGTAACACCAAACATGTTTGTCCCGTGCAGCCCAAATAAGAACTTGACGTAGACTGTAAGCCCCTCCTGGTTATCTGCAAGTTTGATGAAGATCGGATCAGAAATGGCCGAGAAAAAGTGGAGACGTCATTTTCCCCATTATAAGTCTATGGAAACTTTTTGTTTCCATGGCAACCAGAATCCCAATCTGATCAGCCCAAAAACCTTATGCAGCCTTTCCCCCTACCAGATGATGCTTCTCATGAAATCTGATCAAGATTGGCATGGGGTATTAGAGATATACTTATTTGAAATTGTTTACGACGAAAGGATGCACGCACGCACGACGGACGACGGACAAAATGTGATCACAAAAGCTCACCTTGTCACTACGTGACAGATGAGCTAAAAAAACACACAAAAAAACTAGAAATGTGTCGGTATGACACAGATGTCCCCACCCAGGGACCTACCTCACACTCCCCCTCCTCCCCACAAAAAAAACTCATATTACAATAACACATATCATTGGACAGCATAACTTGCATGGAAAAGTGTCCTTGAGGTCATTGGCATAGATTGGTGTATTGCTGGTTAAATCTTTGAAAAATAATTATCATCATACTAAATAGGAACTCAATCCATCAAATGGTTTGGAAAATATGAGCTCTAAAAACGTTAACATTAAACATTTCTAAGTCTGCAACCTTGACCATAAGGTCATGGGGGGGTTATGGCGTGAAACTTTTGACCTGTTTCTATCATCATTCCAAATATGAAGCAAACCCATCAAATGGTTCAGGCAATATGAGCTCTCAAAAGACATAACATAAAAAATTTCTATGTCTGTGACCTTCACCTTGAGTTCAGGGGGTGGGGGGAGGGGGATGGGGGGTATGGCTGAATGAAACTTTGGACCGGCAACTACTGTCATACCAAATATGAAACAAATCCATTATAAAGTTTGGAAAATATAAGCTATAAACATACTTAAATTTGAAAATTTCTATATCTGTGACCTTGACCTTGAGGCCATGTTCATTGGTGGGGGTGCTACTGAATATCACTTTTGACCTTTATCATAGCATCAAATATAAACATAATCCATCATACGGTTTGGAAAATATGAACTCTTGAAAAATCAACATTAAAAATTTCTAAGTGGCTGACCTTGACCTTGAAGTCTTCGCATGTGTGGGGGTATTATCAAATAAAACACTGGACCTGTATCTATCATCATAGCAAACACAAACCAAATCCTCGTATGGTTTGTAAAATTATTAAATACTAACTCTTTGAAAACTAACATTAAACATTTCTAATAAAAATAAAAAAATGGGTTCCTTTAAGAGCAATGAAAACATTCATAAGAAAGAAGATGGGTCATACTACGTAGTTTCAGCTAATAAAGCCTCATCCGTGACCCTGTTATGATCCGGCAAAGAAAGCCAGAGGAAACATACTGCAATTTTGCGAATTTCGAATAGGCAGTCGATTCAAAGACTGAAATAAATCAAAATTGGGTCCAAATAATTAAAAACCTGTCTAGAATATGAGTCTAAACCAATAATTTATTTCCGATTTCTCAGAATATTCACGCTGACCTCAAAGGACCAAAAGTAAAATATAAACTGCACTATGGTTGTCTTTGACACTAAGTCTGTGACCTATACCTTGAGGTCATGGGCATGGGCGGGGGTATTGCTGAATGAATCTTTGAAGCTACATCAATCATCGTACAAAATATGAACCAAATCAATTGTAAAAGTTCAGGTTCTACCAGGTACAAATATCTTAACCTGAGTCTTAAACATTAACAATTTCTAAGTCTGTGACCTTGACCTGAGGTCAAAGGCATGAGTGGGGGTATTGCTGAATAAAAGTTTGTACCTTTATCTATCATCATACCAAATATGAATCAAATCCATTGTATACTTTGGAAGATATAAGCTCTTAAATAATAAGGTTTTACCTGGGACAAATATCTTAACCTGAATCTTGAGGACATAGGCAGGAGTGGGGGTATTGCTGAATAAAACTTTGCACCTACATATACCATCATACCAAATACAAACCAAACCCGCCTTAAACTTTGAAAGATAGGAGCTCTTAAATAATAAGATTCTACCTGGTACAAATACCTTAACCTGAGTCTTCAACATTAAAAATTTCTAAGTCCATGACCTTGACCTTGAGGTTACAGGCATGGGTGGGGGTACTGCTGAATAAAACTTTGGACCTATATCTATTATCATCCCAAATATGAACCAAATACATTGCATGGTTTGGAAAATATAATCTCATAAAAGTTCAGGCTCTACCTGGTAAAAAAAACCTTAACCTGGGTCTAACAGGATTATCCAATTACGTACGTACGTACATACATTCGTACAGATGGACGTACATTCAGACACCATTACGCACATACCCACAGACGCATGTACGGAAAACTGAAAAACTATATGCCCCCCGGCATCATGCGATTCGGGGGCATAAATACTCGCAAGTTATCGATCGAAAACTAGGCAGACGGATGGAGGGTATAAAAATGCAATTAAACACACATTTAGTCTGATGTGGTGGAAAAGCCTTGGAATCACAGTTGCTGTCAACATATAATGCTCATCAGCACTGTCATTCTATAAAATATGCATTCTATGCCTTGGGCATTTACTTGTTACAATCAACCTCAGTAACCTCTTAAAGGCATTTATTCTTGATTATTGAGGACTATCATTTCATTACATAATATTATGTAGCCCTCAGAGCTGACTGAGGAGAAGTCCTCTGTCTTCAACAGGTAAGGGGCCTCCTTGGGGAAAATCAATAAATTACTTACTGTTGACTGGTGTACATTATTGATTTTCCTCTTAAGTGCCTCAGTCAGGGGATTCAACAAGAGCTACTAATCACCCTATTAAGGGCCGCCTTTGATCTGCTATAGTCAGTATATCACAGGGGGCAATAAAACAATTATGAACACACCGTGTGTTTTACTGTTACAGAATAAATGCCTTTAAGACAAGTCTTCCTTTGCAATGTTCTGATTCAGTCTTTAAATTTCCTCATTAGATGAAATTGATGAGAAGCTTACTATTGTGTTTATCTTACATATTCAGACAGATAGTGGAGACCCAGATGAGAGGCTGCGAAATGTGGTGTCTCATTATGGTTTACATTATTTAACACTCGCCAAGCTATTTTTAGACACTACATTAGGTAGTTAATTGTACTTCTTATATCCAAATGTGATTACACATGTAACAAACAGTGTTATAAAGATGTTGTGGTGCATTTTTTTATAGCTTCAAGAGTTACCTACCTTGCATTTTTCAAAAGCTTTTGTAAGAATATTGTCCTCTTTTAGTTTCTTCTTGATATAAATGGCTGCCTGGACCATACCCTACAATACAGAAGGCTGAATCAATGTTGTGCCGAGGTCAGGTACCTTGGGGGACATCACACTGGTCCTTATGAGATTTTTCAAGCAAAGCCCCCGATAAGGCGCTACAAGAATTCTTGTATCTCCACGAAAACAGTAATGTTGGGGATAATTGTTAGAATTGATCTAGGATTATGATAACACACCCATGCGACACAGTGCATTTTTTACATCTCCAAAATGGCTACTCTTCTGTTGAAAGTCCATGATACTTTTCTTATTTATACTGCAATTATAGGTTGTGGGTGCTCGTTAGAACCGCATGAGTGCAACATCTCCGAGAACATAAAATCAAACAATTAAAGTTGAAACAACCGATAGGACTCGACAGCATGAAATAAGTGAAATGCTGGAGCAAAAGAAAACCAACAGTTAGATGGGTCTGCTCAAGGAAACAACACTTTGTGCTCGCTGGGATCGAACCAGCTACCTCGCCATCTCAAATCCAATGCTTTACCACTGCACCAGAGCACTCCATGAGTGAAAGCTAGCATTGACACAATAGTTCACAAATTCATTGAACCATGAATCGGGTGAAAGTTCGGGTTGTTGCAAAAGTTAACCCTTGTCATGCTAATCCCGGATATGCTTTATCTTTGAAACAATGTAGATCCAGATCAGATGGCTTCTGACGAAGCCATCTGATCAGGATCTACATTGTTTGCCATTCAGATTGTGAATGTGTTGCAATAATTTGCATCAAGCAATCTGATTGGTTGATAATCGGTAGTGGGTGTGGCATATATGAATATTCAGCAGAACAAGGGTTAAGAGCTTGACAAATAAACAGACAGAAAACTGGACTCCTGTATCACACCATGTGTAAAGCAGACCCAACAAATAAGATGAAAATATTCTGTGTGCATCACCAGAAAGCAGTTTTATGATATTTATCCTGCAACACTGGCAGTCTGATCAGATTCCTCAGTGGCTGAAGTTGAGGGAATTTTCACTGAAAGATACTGCAGACCCACTTTTCAAGGACAGCATTCAGATGTTAAAGGGTGCTTTTACAAAGTATGGATTCTTAATACAAACTACATGTAAATGGAAGATTAATCGATTATTTCAATTGATGCCATTTTAACACTTATAAAGCTGACAGAGGCTGTTGTTGTTGTTTTTTCTCAGTTTGCCCAAAGAATTTTCCATCAAAAATAGAATAAGAATGAAAATAGGCCTACAACGCTTATATGACAAATGGACTTCTCTTACATTTAGCAATGAAAGAGTCCACCAGTATAGAATGGGTTATTAAAATTACACATTAAACACGTTCAAAATGCTTGCATATAATGCAAGCTGCCCTGCTTAGCCAACATTTGTTGGAAAGGGGATGGGGTCAAATATCCACTAGGGACTGTCTAACTGAGATAGGACTCAAAATTTCACACACCTTATGTCCAACCCAGTCCTCTTTTACAGGGTCTAGTGGTATAGTCTCTGCATCAGCCTTCAAGTCTGTGAGCACATCTTGTAATGACAGGGTCCCTCGTACACATATCACAACCTTCTTATACTTGTTGTCAAGGGCAACATAAAACGGAGTCTCTCCAATCTGTTGAAAAATAGAATACAGTGAAATTCCATTATTAAGAATAATTTTTGTTTGTTTTGGATTTTTACAGCATGGTCAACACTATTTAGGTCATATCAGGCCAGTCAGTTTAACTTACCATACTTCCGTGGCAGGCTTATACATAAGCGTTTGATTTTGGTTTCACGGCCCTTTCAAGATTATTTCACTCATATCGAGCAGACCGTTAATCAGAGGTGGGCGAAAACCGGAGTACCCGGAGAAAAACCACCTGACCTTCCGTTGCAGAACTTGGCGTCTCACATGTGACCAGAGCGAGGCTCGAACCACAGCAGTGAGAGACCTAATGATCAAGAGTCAGCGCTCTATACATAAGCGTTAAAATTCTTTGGTAAGAAACTGCCAACTGCCTTTCTTGAACCAACGAAGGGAGAGAATGACTGCAAAAAAGATTTCGTGATTATAATGTCAATGAAAGAATTTTGCGCACCAGTGTATGTAACGAAACCCACACCTTCAAGATAATCAGTCAGACCAACATCATACTGGGCTACTGAGGGTGGCCTTTTCTTTAAGAACAGCTAAAATTAAGGACCACTTTTGAACAGGACCATAGTTGGACCTAATGTAGGAATTTTATAGCATAACAAAGGTTAATGACTCTATTCACAGTGTAAATAAAGCTTCCTTGTAGTAGTATATAAGTGTTTACTTATGATATGTACATACCCTTGTCTGGCGAAACTATGTCTTCACATGTAAGATTATAAGAATCTTATATGGGTGTGAGGGGTGGATAGAAAAATCCGTCCAAAGGGTCACTGTCCGGCATCACGAGGCTTGCCGAGTGACAGATTTTTATATCCACCCCTCACATCCATGTTGGATTCTTTTACTTGCATACCTTCAATTTCTTAGCGCGGAATTTGAATGCTGCAGTCACTTCAGTTACCAACGTCCGCCATATTGTGTTGACACTGCAGGAATGTAAAGTTACGTCACGGATCGTGCATGACGTCAACCTTAACAACGGCGCATACGAAGTCGTATTCAACCAGTACATTTATCAAACACGCGGGAATATTCGATGTTGGGTCGGAACACCAGGGTCAGAACATAAATTTCTATCCCAGGGTAAAACCACGGATTTCCTTGTCTGGTGTGCAAGAACATCTTTGTGCATCCATGCAGTCTGATCGGTCTTTGCTGTGGAGTATAATGATGTCCATCAAGTGCTTATATGCCATAGCATAATCTAAGTACTGAAAGTACTGCGGAAAGTTGAGCTATAAGGTATACTTCAGTTACAGTGTCAGCTAGAAGGCTTATGTGATACAATTAACCTTTACCAAACTCTAGGCTAATTCAGAAGATGTCAAATTGTTGGTATTTTTTTCTCAGAAACAGCACTTGATATCTCATGCAAATTGTCTCCATAGGAGACAATTTGCACGAGATGTTAAATCCTGTTTTCTGGGAAAATTAGAACATTTTTCTCAGAAACAGGACTTGATATCATGCAAATTGTCTCCATAGGAGACAATTTGCACGAGATGTCAAGTCCTGTTTTCTGGGAAAATTAGAACAATATTTCAAAATGTTGTCTGTTGCGAAAAAAAAAATACCCCGCATGCAGAGCGTTAATGTTGGTTGACTCAAAGCTTCTTCATACAGATAGGGATGACTCTATTCTGTCCGAGTTCATTACAGTAACACACCAGTGACAAATAGTCCATTTTTTCACATCTCCAAAATGTCTACTTTTCTGGTGAAAATCTGTGATATTTTTCTTATTTATACTGCAAACATAGGTTGTGGGTGCTCGTTAGAACCGTCTCATTCAGGTGGTTCAAACGAGTACCCACAACTTATGTCATTGAGCAGAAATAAGAAAAATAATATATACTCCCATAAACCCCAGTTTTCTCTATATAAGGTGGGGTTTAAAGGAGTGCTCATTTCACGAACTTGTTCACATGATGTGGTATGCTGGATGATTGGAGTTTTTGCTGAGGGAAGATAAAATATGTTTGAAAGCGCCACTGCAATGAAAATTGTCGGGGTCAGTTGTTCAAAACTGTCTAGGTTGGCAAGTTGTTCAAAACTAACAATGTTATGGTACCTTATCGTTAAAACTTAGATATTTTTTTTTTCAATATGGCAACTGAGGTATTGGAACTGAGGTAATGGCCAAATATGACCAACTCAGTATATGTATACTTATCTTTGCAGAAAAAAATGCAAATGCTGCTCAAATTTTTTCAGCAAAAATACCACTGCCTTTGTTATTGTACTTGCTGGAATAGTTATTCTGACAACTAACAAGCTTGTTAAGCTAAAGATGCTTAGAACAAATGTGCTCAAAAAGACATGATTCTGCCTGACATTGCTCAAATAATGGTGATGTGAAAAACAAACAAGACAATGACAAAGCAAAAACACTTAAACCCACTTCAAACAATTTCAACATAGACTCATTAAAATGAAATCAGCAAAAAACTATTAAGCACTTCTTAAGTTGCCAACTTTTTTTCTTAAATTTTTATCATAATATCACTTATGAAATCAGTGGTTTATGCTGTGGAGTGAATGCCTATCTGGAATAGAAGGTCTACATGTTCCAGACTTAACCCTTGTCCTGCTGAATATTTTAATCTGCCACACCCACTACTGATTATCAAACAATCAGATTGCTTGATGCAAATTATTGCAACAACTTCTCAATCTGAATGACAAACAATGTAGATCCTGATCAGATGGCTTCATCTGGATCTGCATTATTTGAAAGATAAGACATATCCAGGCTCAGCGGGACAAGAATTAAAGATCAGTAATACAGTCTACTCTCGTTATCTCGAACCTCACGGGACCGAATAAAAAAGTTCGAGTTATCCGTAGTACGAGATAACCAAAGTGTGACATCACATGTATGTCAGAATACATTGTTTGCCGTGATATGCTTGGTATTCTTGGTAATTCTTACATGAACGGTTTACTGAGTTTTTGAAACATGTTTATGAAAGTACTGGAGCTTGTCAGAGTATAGCGTTTATGAACAAATTAACAAATAAATAAATATATTTCTCACGTATTTTGTTGTCTTTTAAATTCCTACAAATCAGGGTTTCCAAATACGCTAAATATAGTTAGATACTAAACAAACTGGTTCCCGCTTGTGAATGCAATGCTTCTATTACTTCGGAGAGCATGCTACATGTATATATTTGACTCATCTCCCCTCTAACTGATTAACCGTCACTATGGTAAACAGTTTAGGTCCTGCCGCGAAAGCTCGTTGTGAGCCATCCCTTTTGGATCTACACTGTTTGCACATGCATTTGCATCGGTTAAGAAACGGACGGGTTAACAATGATACACGTGAATTGTTCCGAACAACTGCGTTTTTAACACGCCGAGATTATCACAACTTTTGTCACTTTCTTTGACATTTCTGCAAAAAAGACAACGCCGCCTTTTATCATGGAAATCTTACAAATCATTGACACGAGACGGTGTAAGATTAAAAGTTGAGCACCGTGTGTCAGTCTTTATTACACGCACATGATTTTCTTAGTAGCAGTAAAGGTATTGTGTGTGCTAATTTTAATTGCAAACGCACCTGGACAAATTGGATAATTAACAACATTTATGAGTATTGATGAATTGTTTTCTGAAGGCCTATTACAAAATTGAAGGACTGGACGCATGTTTTTTTTTTTTTTCGTTACGTCATGAATCCCGGTTCGAGATACGCAGTAGTAAAAACGAAAAATACATTCAGGGACTAAAAATGATGGGCGAGATAGCCGAAGTGTCGACTTAAAAGTAGTTTGACACATGCGAAGTTGAAATACAATAAATATATAGGGGAAATGTACGGGACTTAGAAATCGGTTCGACATAAGCGATAGGGTCGAGATAAGCGGGGTCGAGATAACAAGAGTCAACTGTATAAGTGAAATAATCTTGAAAGGGCTGAAAAACCTAAATATAGAAAAAGAATTGTTATTAAATGAATTTCTGCTTGTCTGTGCATAACAACATATGGTAACAAGGAGACAGAGAGTAAAATTACACGGAGGAACATAACCCTAATCCTGCTGAATAAATTTTGTCACAACCATTCTAGACTATCAACCAATCAAAATACTTGATATAATATATTTCTTCAAAGCTGCAATCTAGCATGACAAACAGTGTAGCTGCAATACTTGATATAATATATTCCTTTAAAGCTGCAATCTAGAATGACAAACAGTGTAGATCCAGAACAGATGGCTTCTCTAGAAGCCATCTGATCCGGATCTACACTGCAAGGGTAGGGATAATCAAGCCTTAGGGTTAACAGGGGTTCAATCATGTCCAGCAGGACAAGCCTTAGGGTTAATATGGGTGTAATCATGTCCAGCAGTACAAGCCTTAGGGTTAACAGGGGTGTAATCATGTCCAGCAGGACAAGCCTTAGGGTTAACAGGGGTGCAATCATGTCCAGCAGGACAAACCTTATGGTTAACAGGGGTGAAATCATGTCCTGCAGGATAAGCCTTATGGTTAACAGGGGTGAAATCATGTCCTGCAGGATAAGCCTTAGGGTTAACAGGGATAATCATGTCCAGCAGGACAAGCCTTAGGGTTAACACGGGTGTAATCATGTCCAGCAGGACAAGCTTTAGGGTTAACAGGAGTGTAATCATGTCCAGCAGGACAAGCCTTAGGGTTAACAGGGGTGTAATCATGTCCAGCAGGACAAGCCTTAGGGTTAACAGGGGTGTAATCATGTCAAGCAGGGCAAGCTTTAGGGTTAACAAGGGTGTAATCATGTCCAGCAGGACAAGCTTTAGGGTTAACAGGGGTGTAATCATGTCCAGCAGGACAAGCCTTAGGGTTAACAGGGGTGTAATCATGTCCAGCAGGACAAGCTTTAGGGTTAACAGGGGTGTAATCATGTCAAGCAGGACAAGCCTTAGGGTTAACAGGGGTGTAATCATGTCCAGCAGGACAAGCCTTAGGGTTAACAGGCATGTAATCATGCCCAGCAGGGCAGGACAAGCCTTAGGGTTAACAGGGGTGTAATCATGTCCATCAGGACAAGCCTTAGGGTTAACAGGCATGTAATCATGTCCAGCAGGGCAGGACAAGCCTTAGGGTTAACAGGGGTGTAATCATGTCCTGCAGGACAAGCCTTAGGGTTAACAGGGATGTAATCAAGTCCAGCAGGACAAGCCTTAGGGTTAACAGGGGTGTAATCATGTCCAGCAGGACAAGCCTTAGGGTTAACTAAACCAGGGCTAAGTAGTCATCAGTTAGTGATGATATAACTATTGGAAGATTTTTTGTGTATTACTGCAACATGCATTATAAAATAAAATCTTTGTCATCCATTTTTATTTCAACATATTAACCCATTTTATACCAATCACTCCAAGCTGGGTAATTGGCAAACAGTGCAAGCCCAGATCAGATGCCGCAGAATGCGATGTCTGATCAGGGCCTACAATGTTTGCAAAAACTACGCCCATTTTCCAAATAAATTTTCAAGACTAGAGTGTTTACAAGGTTTTTCTAAGATTTGACCTACTTTTTGACCCAACATGACCCATATTCTTGACCAAGATATTGTCATAATTATCATTCTGACCCAGTTTGATGATGATTGGACCAAGACTGTGGCCTCTAGAGTGTTCACAAGAAAGTTTATGCATGGACAACACATGACGACCACGCATGAAAAACGCCGACGCAGACATCTCACAGTCACAAACGCTCACCATGACCTTTGATCAGGTGAGTTAAAAACACAAAATGACATCCCTAAATTTTGAAAAGGACTCATGCTATATGTAAGGTAAGATTTCATTCAATACAAAATGGGTTAAATAATCTTTGTCAAGACAAAAAGTTTCTTCTGACACGTGTGATCTGCAGATTCCAATTTCATATCCACCCAGTCAGAGTACAACATCATTACAATAACATCCACTAAAATGGCATCTTTGATGCTATTGATGTTTTCATTAGGGTCTAGTTGTTTCATGTTTGTGCTTCTTTCCCTCTGGTGTCTCTGATGGGAGCTTTGGGTTAATTGTATTGATTCCTGATCATTGCCTTCACTTCTATTTTGCTATCTCTTAAACTAGCATTTTCCAGAAGATTTTTATTTCTCATTTCTAGTCCAAACACATACTGTGGGTGCTTGTTCTTACAAGTAACCATAATCTATGTTTATGAGAAGCATAAATATATACCCCTGTAAACCCCACTTTCCTCAATAAAAAGTCACTTTTACAGAGCTCTCCATTACAAGGAGTTATTAGCTTGTTGTGAAGAAGGTTTGGGTCAATGGGCATTGTCTAACAAACAGTGAAGACATCATATTGCACAGATCCAAAGGCTAATTAGAGACTTCACTGGACCAATCTTCCAAAGACATATTCTCACTTCATGTACTCAATGACTGTGGTAAGTACAGTAAAATTCCTATATTAAGACCACCTTTGGGACTGTTCAAAAGTGGTCTTAAAGACCACCAAAGGTGGTCCCTGAACAGAGGACATTGTAGGCAGAAAACACAAAGAAAAATTCAGTGTACCATTCAAAATAAGCTTTTTATAGCAAAAGTAGTCCTAATTTTAGGTGGTCTTAATAGCAGAATTTCACCGTATATGGTTAACAAGACAACTTACATCTACATGATAATTAACGTACACCAAGTCTGTATATTTCAGACCACTGATCTGTCGTAAAGCGGCCATATTACACTCGCAGCAGTTGTCAGATACCACAGGATCAGACGTTTCTTCTTTCTTCGAGCAGCAGTTCTTACAACAACAGCAGCTATGAAAATGTTAAAAAAGGTGAAGTTAAAGATAGAGTAGCTTTGATTAGCCATCAGGGCCCAGTTTTTCAAAGCACCATTAGCTTAACGAGCTCATTAGTGGTCATATTGTTGACTGTTCTAGCAAGTACAATATCTAAAATTTTGGAATTTTTGGTGAAAAAATGTGCGCAGCTTTTGCATTTGCATTTGGGACTTTTACCCGACATTGAGATGAAATGACATCTCAATCCCTGCCGCTCAATGAAACCAATAGGGTTTATAAGCATGGACAGGCTGGCTCACAGCAGTTTTCCTGGGCAGGCTTAGACCTTCTAAGCAGATTACCAGTACTAATGTGCGGTGGGTATCAGCTCTGCGTGGAAGCATCGTGCAGCCCAATCTATTTCTCCAAGCCCCGATGGGTGGGGGCGGAGTATATTTGTCATATTTAATGATCAAAGTTTTAACGATTCATTACCTAACGACGTCGTTAGTTTTGAACAACCCGCCCCAAATCTGGATATACACTGTTTGCAAAGGTAGGAATTGTCGTGTTCAGCCAGATAAGGGCCAAAGGGCAGCATTATATTGTGTGCAGAAATGTTTTTATAATGTGTCTGTCAGAGCCCAGTTGTTCCAAGCTAATGATGGCATTAAAATAGTTAATGTATTGTTTCAACTTTGATCATTTAATACATCTAAACCCGATTATAACACTGTTCGTTCTATAGTTTTGGATATACCACAGATTAAAGATGGCTATCAAAAAGGTACAGATATAAAATGGTAATTTTTCTGTATAATTCATACAGTGTTTGGATATAGTATAACATACATGTTGAACTAACATGGTTTTGTCTTTTGTAGAGTGCTGCATTTTCACTACTACTTTGGTTGAAGAAATGTATCTTTTGTATTTGAAAAATCTACTCACATTCTTTTCACAAAAATACCCAAAGAACTACATCAAGTTAACAAGTGCATGAAATGAACACCCCTATGAACCCACTTATTACAGAAAAAATGGAGTTTGCTTTTCTTATTTCTGCTTCAATACATAGGTTGTGGGTACTCATTAGAATTACCTCAATGAGGAAGTTCTAACGAGAACCCACAACCTATGTCTGACGTATAAATCTGAAAATTATGATAAATTTTCACCAGAAATTTAACCCTTATCTTGCTGTTCACGACAACCACTATCTTTGCAAACAGTGTAGATCCAGATCAGATGGCTTCTGAAGAAGCCATCTGATCAGGATCTACACTGTTTGGCATTCAGTTTATGAATTTGTAGCAATAAATTACATCAAGTAATTTGATTGGTTGATAGACAGAAATGGGTGTGGCTTAAATGAATATTCAGCAAGATAAGGGTTAACTGTTTTGGAGGTATGAAAGAATGCACTATGTTCCTCAGATATTCCAGTTAATAATTTGACCACTGACAAACATGTTAACCCTTTTTTTACCAAATGGAATCTTCCTCCTTATATATAACAGGAGTCCATTTCGAAATTTAGGGGTGACAGGTTGTGTTTTGTTCAAAATTTATACGGAAAATGGCTGAACTTTTTCAAATAGTGGAGGCCCTGATCAGATGCCATGTTCTGCGGTGTCTGATCTGGGCCTGCACTGTTTGCCAGGGTACCCGTTTTGGGGTTTCTGGTACGAAATGGGTTAAGGCAATGGAGCTTTGAACAACTGGGCCCTGGTCACAGATTGATTTTCTGGCAAATTTTTCATCAGACAACAGCTGGTCTCTTGACACTTGTCAAGTCGTCATACCATCATAATCTGGGCTGCAACAAACAAAAAGGTGTTTTTGAGCAGCCTGCATATCCAGTCAGAATGTAGCCTTCCTGTTCCTATGAAGAAGTTTTGTTTAACCCATTTTGTACCAGAAACCCCAAAACGGGTACCCTGGCAAACAGTGCAGACCCAGATTAGACACCCCAAAATGTGCAGTCTGATCAGGGCCTATACTGTTTGCAAAAAATTCAGCCATTTTCCAAATAAATTTTGCAGAAATCATAACCTGAAACCCCTAAATTTTGAAATGGACTCCTGCCATATATAAGGAGTAAGATTCCATTTGGTACAAAAAAGGGTTAACCAAACATCCATATAGTGAACAGGGAAGACACTGATCAGACCATGGATGTTCAGACTGATTTCATTCTTTGTTTTTTCAAATAATCAAAACAGCTTGAAAAAACTTGATAGCAAAGGTAAATTTTCTGCACAACAAATTATACTAAAATTGGTTTCTATGTGGTTTTTGAGAAGCAGATTTTTAATTTTAGTTTTCTTTTTAGATATGTAGGGAAAAAAAGCTACATTTAGACATGTAGGAAAATAAGCCTCACCCCCTAGTGGTCATGTTTTTGACAAAATCAAGACAACTTGGAAAATTTAAGCAGTGGATCACCAAGGGAACATTTCTGCCAGATTATACTAAATTCAGTCTAAAGGTTTCTGACAAAATGTTATTGCCACACAGTCAGGCCAAAAGCAATAAGCCCTTGAATCTTTGATTCCTGGGACATAAAAAAACCTCCTTCAAAATGATTATGATAATTCTCCCAAGCAAAACAACTGTTACAGTGACCAAACGTTTTTTTATTCCAAAATGCCAGTTTTACTACCTATACTAGAAGTCTTTTAAATGTCATGCCAAGCTCTCATTAACGGTAAAAGCAACAAGTACTTGTAGCTGATGTATTGAACTGTCTTGGTATATCACTCTTCAGACAACTATAACCGTTCCCTTGTCACCCGATCAAGAAAATAACCTACCATTATTCTATAACACAATGGCTCAATCTTGGAATTCTTTTTTTAGATAGCAACTGGGAATTTGCTTTTGTCAACCGACAGTAGACCTGCATTTCCATTACAGTGATAATTACATCACAATGTCATGCATACAGATGGCAGATTGCTTAATTATAAGTACTGCTACTGCTATTAAGTCAAGCTAAAGTTAAGGCTAATTCTGCTTTTAAAAGCATATTTAGAAGGTGTCAGATATTTAAAGTTTTAACCCTTTTGTACCAAATGGAATCTTCCTCCTTATATATAACAGGAGTCCATTTCAATATTCAGGGGTGTCAGGTTGTGGTTTCTTCAAAATTCATTTGGAAAATGGCTGAACATTTTGCAAACAGTGGAGGCCCTGATCAGACGCCGCATTCTGCGGTGTCTGATCTGGGCCTGCACTGTTTGCCCTGGTACCAGTTTAGGGGGTTTCCGGTACTAAATGGGTTAAACAGTTCCAACAGTTGTAATATACTGGCATGAATTATACTTTATCATATGACGTCGCGTATGCGAGTGTAATATCGCCGTGTAATAAATTCTGTAATCCAATAGTGGTTTAAATATGCAAATTAGTTAGATACGCCCTGTAACATTATATGTACGACGTCCTTAACTACGTCGCGTTTACTAATAAAATTTTTCACAGACATCTATACACAACAGAATTTTTTTTGAAACTGACGCTTCGATTTGAGCATGACCCAGGGAGGGTGACGCTGAAACCTCATTGGCTGTCAGCAAAGTAAACAAGTTTTGATTGGCTAGATTTTGTTTTCCGTTAAAAAAAAACAAAGGCAAGTGACCGCGTCACTATGTGATTGGATGACTCGGTCATGTGATCTCCAACCACATTTTTTTTTTTGAAAGAAAAAATAATAATTAAATATTAAAAAGATCCAACCAAGAGAAAAAAAAAAATGCTGGGCTTTCAGATGATTTCATTACCCCACAAAATTTAAAGAGTATTCCATGAAATTTTCCTATACCAACATAAGCTAACAAACTAGTGTACCAGTCAGAAAACTTGTACTTCCGGTACACTAACCTAAGCGGGTGGGGTAATGTAAACAGAAACGGATTGCTTTGGAAATTTAAAAACAGATTAACAAATAATCTCTTTAATTAAACTCGTTGAGAAAAAGGGATAAAATGCGAACCTCACATTTTATCCCTTTTCCTTAACTTGTTAAATAAATTAATGACTTTTATTTTTCTGCTGTTCATGAAAGTATGAACACAGTGGGTGGCGTGCAAAGTACATGCAGCCTGAAGGGGCTCATGTAAACTTTGCTAGCGACCCGCTGTTGTTCATGCTTTCATGAAAAGCAAAAAAATTAAGTTTATTTTTTATATTTACAATATTTGCCCCCCATCAATGGGTGAAAAAATGCTTATAGGGCAAACTTTTAAAATGGAAAACATTTACACACTGTTTTTCTACAAAGAGCGGAACAGCATTGATGTCACCAATACCCGCAGAGAACCATGGTTTAGACTGATGTCACGGAAAATCACATGCCTCGATGGGTTCATGGAAGTATGAACTACATTGTTTTCTAAAGGTTTACATTAGACTTTACACTGGAAATGTAAACATTAATACATGAACACTCGTGGAAGATTCTCTATGTATATTTTTCTATCATGTCAAAGGAGTCACCTTTAAAGGAAAGAGGAACAGATTCTTTCCCATAAAAGTGTCTCCAATTGTGGAAGCAATAGGAAGGCTTTTTAAAGGTATAGTTGTGTTCTGGCTGTTCCTCCATATAGTAAAGGAAATTTATAACTTCTCTAGGCAACGTTAGAGCAATGGTTACTTTTGTTGCAGTCTAAAAGGGTCCTGATCTTCATTTAAACACTGTTCAGTTAAAAAAACAAGAGGGCCCAGAGGGCCCTGAATCGCTCACCTGAAAATTAGTGTCTCCAGTACCGTAAAAATTCGGCTATAAGGCGATTCGGCTATAAGACGGGACCCCCTTTTCAGCTTTTCTTAGGTGGGATTTTGCTCATACTCTTTTATAAGACGGGTCAAATTTTTGCTATATCTGTCGGGGCCTATCTGCTACCGCCAGATGCCATTTAGATGTGAGAAATCTGCCTTTTTTCGTTAGAAAACCCAACACCTAGCTATTCAGTTTCAGAACCAACGCCCCAGCTAGCACATAATAGCGGCAAACGTCGGGTCGATACGTCGTATCGCTGTCGGCCCGGTACATGCTTTGCTGGCTTAGGCTACACAGACTCCTATTTAAAAGACGACAGGGGCTGACAAATCCATTTCCCGGCCGCCCGGGACAAGACCGAAATCACGCCGGGCAGGTGCACTTTGACCTTATGACGCTCGGTCGGGACAAGTGCAAAAAAAAAAAAAAATCGTCTACAACCGCCAGTCTTTTTGAATCCTTGAATACGGTAAAGCTAGACCAGTAAGTAAATCGCTGTCAATACAAACCATCTGTGTATTTATTACGGTTCAAGTATGACACTTTTGTTAATCCCTGTCGTATAATTGCCACCCTGCGGTGCGTGTCGATAAGGTGTGAAAATATGGTCAAGTTATGTCTCTAATTTGCGTTTATCCTCCAGTCATAAAATTTAATCCACAATCAATGTGAAAATGATTTAATTGCTCCTCAGACTATTAGCTACATCTAACGGTAAATGTTTGCATTATAAAATCGGACTATTGTACGATCTCATGAATGGTTATGTTTTGGCGCCAAATAGCAGACGTTGGCGGGAAAAGTTGAACACTGTTGTTGGTTATTGACACGGAGCTTCTGGGGATAATTCGGGAGCTGTGCAAAGCACGGATTTTCTATCCACCTCCGCTTAGCTATCGGGAAAATATTTTTTACCGGTTCCAAACATTTTTTTTATGAAAGAGATACATGCAATGCCATTAAACACGTGTGGGGGTAATGGCGTGGGATTACGTCATTTACCGATCGCGTGTAGAAAAATCGTAGCGGTGGTTTGTGGGCGGCGATTTACCGGTATATCAATTCAAAAATCACCAATCGGCTTTTTCCGTATGTCTGGTCTTCGCCGGACATTGCCGGAAAAAAGCCTGCAGTCCATGACCTCGGCTATAAGACGGGGTCGTTTTTTGGGGCTCATTTTGGAGGGAAAAATCCTCGTCTTATAGCCGAATTTTTACGGTACATTCTAGGCCCAAGGGCTATAATTTGAACAAACTTGGTAATGGTCCACTAGATGAAGCTTCATACCAAATATCAAAGACCTGGGCCTTCTGGTTTCAGACAAGAAGATTTTTAAAGGTTTTCCCTATATAAGCCTATGAAAAACCAAAGGGTCCCGGGGTTGGGGCATTTTTGGCCCAAGGGCTATAATTTGAACAATCTTGAAAGAGGTCCACTAGATGAAGCTTCATACCAAATATCAAAGACCTGGGCCTTCTGGTTTCAGACATGAAGATCTTTAAAGGTTTTCCCTATATAAGCCTATGAAAAACCAAAGGGTCCCGGGGTGGGGGCATTTTAGGCCCAAGGGCTATAATTTGAACAATCTTGAAAGAGGTCCACTAGATGAAGCTTCACACCAAATACCAAAGATCTGGGCCTTGCGGTTTCAGAGAAAAGGATTTTTAAAGATTTTCCCTGTACAAACCTATGTAAAACCAAAGGCCCCCAGGGCGGGGGCATTTTTGGCCCCAAGGCTATAATTTGAACAATCTTAGTAAAGGTCCACCAGGTAAAGCTTCACACCAAATATTAAAGACCTGGGCCTTGTGATTTCAGAGAAGAAGATTTTTTAATGATTTTCCCAATATAAGCCTATGTAAAACCATAGGCCCCCACGGCGGGGGCATTTTGGCCCCCAATGCTATAATTTGAACAATCTTGAAAGAGGTCCATTAGATGAAGCTTCACGCCAAATATCAAAGATCTGGGCCTTGCGGTTTCAGAGAAGAAGATTTTTAAAGATTTTCCCTGTATAAACCTATGTAAAACCAAAGGCCGGCCCCTGGGCGGGGGCATTTTTGGCCCCAAGGCTATAATTTGAACAATCTTGGTAGAGGTCCACCAGGTAAAGCTTCACACCAAATATTAAAGACCTGGGACTTGTGTTTTCAGAGAAGAAGTTTTTTTAATGACTTTCCCTATATAAGCCTATGTAAAACCATAGGCCCCCGCCCCGGTGGCAGTTTTGGCCCCAAGGGCTATAATTTGAACAATTTTGAAAGTGGTCCAATAGATAAAGCTTCATACCAAATATCAAAGAGATGGGCCTTGCCGTTTGAGAGAAGAAGATTTTTAAAGATTTTCCCTGTATAAGCCTATGTAAAACCAAAGGCCCTTGGGGCGGGGGCATTTTTGGCCCCAAGGCTATAATTTGAACAATCTTGAAAGAGGTCCACTAGATGAAGCTTCATACCAAATATCAAAGATCTGGGCCTTGCGGTTTGAGAGAAGAAGATTTTTAAAGATTTTCCCTGTATAAGCCTATGTAAAACCAAAGGCCCCCGGGGCGGGGGCATTTTTGGCCCCAAGGCTATAATTTGAACAATCTTAGTAGAGGTCCACCAGGTAAAGCTTCACACCAAATATTAAAGACCTGGGCCTTGTGGTTTCAGAGAAGAAGATTTTTTAATGATTTTCCCTGTATAAGCCCATGCAAAACCAAAGGCCCCTGGGGCGGGGGCATTTTGGCCCCCAGGGCTATAATTTGAACAATCTTGGTAGATGTCCACTAGATGAAGCTTCATACCAAATATTGAAGACCTGGGCCTTGCGGTTTCAGAGAAGAAGATTTTTAAAGATTTTCCCTGTATAAGTCTATGTAAAACCAAAGGTCCCCCGGGGCGGGGGCATTTTTGGCCCAAAGGCTATAATTTGAACAATCTTAGTAGAGGTCCACCAGGTAAAGCTTCACACCAAATATTAAAGACCTGGGCCTTGTGGTTTCAGAGAAGAAGATTTTTTAATGATTTTCCCTATATAAGCCTATGTAAAACCAAAGGCCCACGGGGCGGGGGCATTTTGGCCCCCAGGGCTATAATTTGAACAATCTTGGTAGAGGTCCACTAGATGAAGCTTCATACCAAATATCGATGACCTGGGCCTTGCGGTTTCAGAGAAGAAGATTTTTAAAATTTTATTTTAAAAAATCTATTTTTAGCTCCTGTGACCCAGATGTGCAATGGACCAGAACCATTTGAACAATTTTGAAAGGGGACCACCTAAGGATCATTGCTGTGAAGTTTGGTCAAAATCCGATCAGCGGTTTAGGAGGAGATGTCATTTGAAGAAAAAGTTTACGCACGCACACACGCACGCACTGACGACGGACGACGGACGAAAAGTGATCCCAAAAGCTCACCTTGTCACTACGTGACAGGTGAGCTAACAACCAAAAAAAAAACATTAACCTTCTTTGTACCAAATGGAATCTGCCACCTTATATATAGCAGGAGTCCATTTCAAAATTTAAGGGTGTCAGGTTGTGTTCTCTTCAAAATTTATTTGGAATATAGCTGAAATTTTGCAAACAGCATAGTCAGACACCGCATTCTGCAGAGTCGGATCTGGGCCTGCACTGTTTGCCAATTACCCGTTTAGCAGACAACATTTTCAGATGCAGTTTTGGTGGCAATTAAGGGTTAAAGGAAAGAATATGCTATTGAGAAGCAAATTCTTTGCTTTAAAATAGCACATCCCTTTTTTGGAAATAAGATAGCAGAAAAGCATACTAGATGTCACAGAAGTCATCTTGGAAGAAATTAAATCTAAGTTTCTTTTTCTGTCATAAAAGTCTAATTAGCTAATCTATTGATTATGAGTCATTAATTCCTGGAAGCATAAAGGTGCGATTAAAAAAAGCAGAAGTTGAGGGATTGATTTTTCCTGGGTTTGGTCATCTCATATTCTATATTGCCTGTTATTTGATATTTCAAGATTACATGCTTCCTCTTGCACTACATTTTCCAGACAAATTAGTGACAAGAATTTCCCAAGTAAATATCTAGAAATGGAAGATTAGAATTTAATGAAGTATTGGGATGTTAGTGTCTGAACAAACAGTGTAAATCCCGATCAGGCTGGTTTTCCTTTTACTATCACCGTATTATTTCTGGGGATTGAATGCACCTTCAAGAATGGGAGCTGTTTCAAAAATATCTCTCTCTCCCTTATCAATAGGGGCCTTTTCTTAACCCATGGCATTCGGGAAACACTTAATGGGGTACCTTACCAAACAGTGTAGACCCAGATCAGACATTTGATCAGGGCCTGCAATATTTCCTAACAGAATCTTCCATCAAAAAAAGAATAAAATAAAACAAGAGGGCCCAGAGGGCCCTGAATCGCTCACCTGAGAATAAGTGTCTCCAGTACATTCTAGGCCCAAGGGCTATAATTTGAAAAACTTGGTAATGGTCCACTAGATGAAGCTTCATACCAAATATCAAAGACCTGGGCTTTCTGGTTTCAGACAAGAAGATTTTTAAAGGTTTTCCCTATATAAGCCTATGAAAAACCAAAGGGTCCCAGAGTGAGGGCATTTTTCGCCCCAGGGCTATAATTTGAACAATCTTGAAAGAGGTCCACTAGATGAAGCTTCACACCAAATACCAAAGATCTGGGCCTTGTGGATTCAGAGAAGAAGATTTTTAAAGATTTTCTATGTATAAGCCTGCGTAAAACCAAAGGCCACAGGGGTGGGGGCATTTTTGGCCCCGGGGCTATAATTTTAACAATCTTGGTAGAAGTCTACTAGTTGAAGCTTCATATCAAATAGCATCGAGCAGGGCCTTGTGGTATCAGAGAAGAAGAATTTTAAATATTTTCCCTAATTAAGCCTATGAAAAACCAAAGGGTCCCAGGGTGGGGGCATTTTTGGTCCTAGGGCTATAATTTGAACAATCTTGATAGAGGTCCAATAGATGAAGTTCACACCAAATATCTAAGACCTTGGCCTTGCAGTTTCTGAGAAGAAGTTTCTTTAAAGATTTTCCCTATATAAGCCTATGTTAAACCAAAGGCGGGGCGGGGACATTTTTGGCCCCAGGGCTATAATTTGAACAATCTTGGCAAAGGTCCACTAGGTAAATCTTCACACAAAATATTAAAGACTTGGGCCTTGCAGTTTCAGAGAAGAAAAGTTTTAAAGATTTCCCTATATAAGGCTATGAAAACCAAAGGGCCCAAGGGTGGTGCCATTTTCGGCCCCAGGGCTATAATTTGCACAATCTTGAAAGAGGCCCACTAGATGAAGCTTCACACCAAATATCAAAGATCTGGGCATTGCAGTTTCAGAGAAGAAAGTTTTAAAGATTTTCCCTGTATAAGCCTATGTAAAACCAAAGGCCCCCGGGGCGGGGGCATTTTTGGCCCCAAGGCTATAATTTGAACAATCTTAGTAAAGGTCCACCAGGTAAAGCTTCACAGCAAATATTAAAGACCTGGGCCTTGTGGTTTCAGAGAAGAAGATTTTTTAATAATTTTCCCTATATAAGCCTATGTAAAACCATAGGCCCCCGGGGCGGGGGCATTTTTGCCCCCGGGGCGGGGGCATTTTTGCCCCCAGGGCTATAATTTGAACAATCTTGGTAGAGGTCCAATAGATGTAGCTTCACACCAAATATCAAAGATCTGGGCCTTGTGGTTTCAGAGAAGAAGATTTTTAAAGATTTTCCCTGTATAAGCCTATGTAAAAACTAAGGCCCCGGGGCGGGGGCAGTTTTGGCCCCAAGGCTATAATTTGAACAATTTTGGCAAACGTCCACTAGGTAAAGCTTCACACAAAATATTAAAGACTTGGGCCTTGTGGTTTCGGAGAAGAAGATTTTTTAATGATTTTCCCTATATAAGCCTATGTAAAACCATAGGCCCCTGGGGTGGGCCAGGGCTATAATTTGAACAATCTTGGTAGAGGACAACTAGATGAAGCTTCACACCAAATATCAAAGATCTGGGCCTAGCGGTTTCAGAGAAGAAGATTTTTAAAGATTTTCCCTGTATAAGCCTATGTAAAACCAAAGGCCCACAGGGCGGGGGCATTTTTGGCCCCAAGGCTATAATTTGAACAATCTTAGTAGAGGTCCACCAGGTAAAGCTTCACACCAAATATTAAAGACCTGGGCCTTGTGGTTTCAGAGAAGAAGATTTTTTAATGATTTCCCCTATTTTAGCCTATGTAAAACCAAAGGCCCTGGGGTGGGGCCATTTTGGCCACAAGGGCTATAATTTGAACAATCTTCGAAGAGGTCCACTAGATGAAGCTTCATACCAAATATCGAAGACCTGGGCCTTGCGGTTTCAGAGAAGAAGATTTTTAAAGTTTTCGTTTAAAAAATCTATTTTTAGCTCCTGTGACCCAGATGTGCAATGGACCGGAACCATTTGAACAATTTTGAAAGGGGACCACCTAAGGATCATTGCTGTGAAGTTTGGTCAAAATCCAATCAGTGGTTTAGGAGGAGATGTCATTTGAAGAAAAAGTTTACGCACACACACACGCACGCACACACGCACGCACTGACGACGGACGAAAAGTGATCACAAAAGCTCACCTTGTCACTACGTGACAGGTGAGCTAAAAATAGGCCTGACACCCCTTATATGACAAATGGACTTGTCCAACATAAAGCAATGGAAGAGTCCACTAGCAAATAATGGGTTAAGAGTAGACCCCTTTTCCTATGATTTCAGTTTATAAAAAGCCAACGTCAATATTATTGGGGCACTGAAAATATGTTTCAGCTTAGGATCGTTCAAAGTAATGAGGGTTTAATATCACAGGGCCAGATCAGGAACCATAATAGGGATTTTTCAATCTACACTTTATGATCTTCTACAAAATAAAAGCATGTTGTGTGTAAAAATTATCATCACACACAATATGTATACCTTTTCAAATTAAAATCAGAAAAATCTCTCTAAATTATCTGAAGTTTATGGAAATCTGGAGCTATGGGAAGAAAGGTAAATGAATCATCAGTGTTTGAGTTTTTGTTTTGTTTGTTCGATTTGAGGTTTAACTTCTCTGTCAACACTGTAAAGGTCATGTTGGAGACATTGCTTCCAATTTTGCGAGACTTTTGACCAACATTAAGATGAAATAACATCTCAAGCCCTGTCGCCCAATGAAACCAATAGGGTTTATTAGCATGGACGGTCCGCCTCGCACCGCGGTTCCTGGACAGGCTTAGATCCTCTAAGCGGTTTACCAGTACTACAGTGCGGGCCGGATTCAGCTCTGCGTGGAATCATCATGCAGCCCATATATTTCTTCAAGCCCCTATTGGCGGGGGCCGTAAGTGTTTGATTTACTGAAGTTTCGCTACATATATATAGCAGTAGTGTATTTCGAAATTTATGAGCATCAGAGTTTGTTCATTTTTAAAATTTACTCAGACAAGAGGTTCAAGATGGCCCTATATCGCTCGCCTGTGGACAAGGCTATAATTTGAAAATTTTAGCAGAGGTCTACTAGATGAAGCATTATACCTTAGACCTGGGCCTTCTGGTTTCAGTAAAGACGATTTCTATGTATAACATGTGGGCCCCAGAGCGGGGCCATTTTTGGCCACAAGCCTATAGTTTTAACAATCTTGGTAGAGATGCACCAGATGAACCTTCAGTTCAAAGATCTGGGCCTTCTGGTTTCAGACAAGAAGATTCTTAAAAGTTTTCCCAACATAAGTCCATGTAAAACATGTGGGCCCCGAGGTGGGGGCCACTTTTTGACCCCAACACTAATCTGGGTAGGGTTCCACTAGATGAAGCTTCATACCAACTATCGAAGACATGGCCTTCTGGTTTCAGACAAGAAAATTTTTTAAGAACTTCCCTATATAAGTCTATGTAAAACATGGGCCCCGGGGCGCCCCAAGGCAAAAACTTGAACATTCTTAGAAGCGGTCCACTAGATGAAGTTTCATACCAAATATCAAAGACCTGGGCCTTCTGGTTTCAAGAAGATTTTTAAGGCTTTCCCTATGTACGAATATGTAAAACATATGGGCCCTGGGGCC
This sequence comes from Lucinisca nassula, assembly GCA_963580285.1. Lineage (NCBI taxonomy): Eukaryota > Metazoa > Mollusca > Bivalvia > Lucinida > Lucinidae > Lucinisca > Lucinisca nassula. The sequence goes on along the minus strand of OY757013.1, from coordinate 166,413,586 downwards.
CAGTCATTTTTGGCCCGAAGACTACAATTGAACAATCTTGGTAGAGGTCCATTAGATGAAGCTTTATACTTTATACTTAATTGACCCTCTACAAAAATTGCTAAAATGGTTCTGCTCTGCTGAACAAAATGGCAGCTAGTGCTAAGAATAGAAAAACCTTTAAACCACATCTCCTTCTAGGCTAATGGTCTGATAATAAGCCTTTGTAAAACATGTGGGCCAGGAGCGGGGCCATTTTTGGCCCCAAGGCTATAATTTGAACAATCTGGATACAGGACCACTAGATGAAGCTTCATACCAAATATCAAAGACCTATGCCTTGCAGTTTCAGAGAAGATTTCTTAAGTTTTCAATTAACAATCTATTTTTAGCTCCTGTGACCTAGCTGTGCAATGGACTGGAACCATTTGGCCAAAATCTGATCAGTGGTTTATGAGATGTCGTTTGAGGAAATTGTTTACGGATGCACACTGACAATGGACAAAATGTGATCACAAAAGCTCACATTGTCACTCAGTGACAGGTGAGCTAAAAATGGTTGAACTTTTTGCAAACACTGAAGGGCTGTCTCAGAAGTCGCAAAGGGTCACACTAATCAGGGCCTGCACTGTTTGCCAATGTCATGTTTGCAGGTTTTCCGTCTAAAATGGATTAAAACACAAACCAACCAGCATATGGAATTCACAGTAATGGAGTATGTCATAAACTGTTTGTTTCTGTGACAGGAAATTTTCTTCTTGTCTGCTCATTAGTGTCTGAGACATCTTATAACTGACAGAAACTGTGCAAAATTATTCGGATTTATTTTTCACCCTTTCTAATGTGTGGACTGTTTACCATCTTTGAACCCTTGAAACAAGAGTTGTCAGAAGACAACATAGCTTGCCTAGGATTTTTTTTTTCTATAGAAGAATGTGGATCCAAAATTTTGACCATATTAATTAATCCAAAAAACTTCAACCAAAAACTTCAACATAAAATTTCAAAGTCTGTGCCCTTGACCACAAGGTCACTTAGGGGTAGCGCTGGTACAGTGCAAAACATTAGATCAGTATGTAACATCAGTCCAAGAAGTAACTAAATCCATCAAGTGGTCTTAGAGATTTTGAGCAATAGAAAACTTTAACCAAAATCTTTAACATAAAATTTCTAAGTCTGGGACCTTGACCTCAAGGTCACTGAGGGGGGTGGGGGTGGTACTGTGCGAAACTTTAGACCAATATGTAACATCAGTCCAAGCAGTAACTAAATCCATCAAGAGGTTTTAGAGATTTTGAGCAATAGAAAACTTTAACCAAAACTTTTAACTTTGAGTGACGTACACAAATATGTATACGGTCACGCCGACGCCAGTGTGACTGATATAGCCCTTCTATATTTTCGTACATGCAAGCTAAAAAGGGGGTATAGCCAGGACTATTTAAACAATGGCAAACAGTTTTTGATTTGTGATTTGAGGTTTAACGTCCCCGTCAACACTGTAAAGGTTATTTTGGAGACATTGCTTCCAATTTTGTGGGACTTTTACCCGACATTGAGATGAAATGACATCTCAAGCCCTGTCGCCCAATGAAACCAATAGGGTTTATTAGCATGGACGGTCTGCCTCGCACCGCTGTTCCTGGCCAGGCTTAGATCCTCTAAGCGGTTTACCAGTACTAGTGTGCTGGCCGGATTCAGCTCTGCGTGGAAGCATCATGCAGCCCATATATTTCTTCAAGCCAAGACTCTTTATGAGCCATTTTATCTGGTTTATATCTGTACCAGTCTCCACTGTATGTGTAGGTATCTGCACCTGCCTACAGATGAGATCATTGCCTTCACTTCTATTTTGAAGGGGTTAAATCTGCCATTTGGAAGTCTGGAACCAAAATTTAGACTTAGAATCAAATTATCCACAAATTAAAGAAGATAACTTGATTCCAAAAGGCTATCTAGACTGAGATACAACTTTTCCCAATCAATATGTACTTCAGAATTCTACGGGCCTCCGTGGCCTAGTGGATAAGAGCGCTGACTCTTAGTCATTAGGTCTCTCACCGCCGTAGGTTCGAGCCTCGCTCGGGCCACGTGTGAGACGCCAAGTTCTGCAACGGAAGGTCAGGTGGTTTTTCTCCGGGTACTCCGGTTTTCGCCCACCTCTGATTAACGATCGGCTCGATATGAGTGAAATAATCTTGAAAGGGCCGTAAAACACAAACCAAAAAAAAAAAAAAAAAAAACTTCAGAATTCTAAATTTGAATACTTTATTCCAAACCTTTTTGATTGATTTGTTTTCTCCATCTATTTGTTAATAGACAAAATACTTGTTGTAGAGGCAATCCTGTCTTCAGGAGCAGTCTGCACAGATAAGACGGCTCCAGCTAATATGGTTATGCATTGCTTACCTTTAGGATCAAGGTCTACACTATCTGCCTGTGTCATCTGTAAGCCTGTATTTATTATCATTGCATTCTATTGAATCAAGACATATTAGCCCCATTTGACTGGTCAGCTTCGTGAAATTTCTGTGAAATTTGGCAATGGAGAGTGAAAGCTTTTTCAAACAGCCGGTTACACGGATCAATTAAATTTGAGTTATATTTTAACCCTTGTCCTGCTGAATATTTAAATATGCCACACCCCCTACTGATTATCAACCAATCAAATCACTTGATGCAAATTATTGCAACAAATTCATTAACTGAATGACAAACAATGAAGATCCTGATCAGATGGCTTCTTCAGAAGCCATCCGATCTGGATCTACATTGTTTTAAAGATAAGACATATCCGGGCTCAGCAGGACAAGGGTTAAGTTCATAAGAGATTGCGAAGCAGGACTGAATTCAATGAAAACATCGAACCTTGCAGGCATTACTTAAAAGCTTGAAACAAATAAATATATTTGATTGGACCATGTCACCGGCTGTTTAAAGAAGATATCACACTCCTACACTAAATTTCACAGACATTTCACAAGCTTACCGGTCATTCTGAAAGCCCCAAGACACAACATGACACCCAAAGACACCACAAGACACCCAAAAACACCAAAATTTATTATTTATGTATTTCCACAAGAGTGTTAGAAGGCTTTTCAATGCCTAAAAGTATTTAATAAACACAATTAAGACGCTGTTTACGTCCTAAACTGTTACACAATGCACTGTATATACTATTGTAGCTATTATCAAAGGAAATTCGGCAATGTAACAAACACCCCAAGACACTTTATTGTCAATTTCCATACCCTCTAAGACATTTATAGCATGGAAAGTTAAAACCAGCACAATACTAAGAAGTTATAGAATTAAAATTGGTATTCTCTGTTCTATATTCTGGAGTTTGAGATTTATCAAATAATAGTTTTGCTTCAAATGTCAAAACCAAAGCCTTGTATCTTAGGATACATTTTATCATACACTATTTTCCCTTTTATGTTCGTAATTGTTAAAAAAATAATGTCAAATAACCATCCATCCATTTGTTCCGATTCTAGGATGAAAGGTACCGAATATATAATTTAATTATCTCATTTATGCCCCTCAATTACTAATAGCTGTTTTCTATGCATGCAAACGGCCACTTGTTTACTGATTACGTAATTGTTCGCTTAATCCTTTTAGATTATACTTTTCACACCTAATGAATAGTCACAAGTGTGTCTCTGCAAAGATGACAAGTGTGTCTCTGCAAAGATGACACGGCAAAGTGAATATTAAATCTTTAATGTTATTTCTAATGGTTTTTTTTTTTACTTTATTTTTACAGTATTGAAAATTTTACCTAATAAATAAATAGGTAAATAAAATTAAAATAAAAATTTTCTGATGAAAAAAAGTGATATTTTTGCATATTTCTGCTCCAAACATAGATTGTGGGCACTCATTAGGACGCCAAGGTGGTTCTAATGAGTAACCACAACTTATGTCTTAGAGGGAGGCCTTCATGCAGACTGAACATATTGTCTAAATCCCGACGGAAATGGGGGCGGATGTTGTGACCACGGTGGAGTTCGTTTTGCTGACCTTCCGGGGCGGTTCTTGTGTCGTTGTTTATTTTTGTTATGACTTGTCTTTGAGTGTCATACCTGCCAACTTTCACCCATTAGGAGTGAGTTTCATGATTTTTCCATGCATTTTGACATCACGATCGTGTTGCCAAAATAAGGCAAAAATCACGATTTTTCCACCTCCTTGCGCTTGGTATTTTTATCAGCCAGATAGTCATTTGGAATATCTTGGATTTCTTCATTATCTATTTTTGAGATGGAAAAACCCTGAGTGTATTTTTAGCTGTATTGACTATTTTTAACCCAATGATAGATTACCCAGTACCCACAAACAAATGCAAGTTGCCAACAGTTTTCTATCTGTATGAGCATGAACAGGGATGCCCTTTGGTGATCTTTTCATGTAAGTATGTTTGAACAATTTTTTAATCTCTCCCAGATGTAATGAATGTAAATATTTACCTATGAATGAGCAATGTCACGTTTTTTCGTGACTACGAAAATGTAGTTTTTATCTCTCAAACTAAGAATTGTATTGTTATTTGGTAATGAGTGTTCTAACACTTCAGAAACCATTGTTTTGCAAAATAAAGGCTGTTATTATTTGCTAATACTGTTGATTATTGAAGCTTAAGTATTATGCCAGTGATTTAATGGATAATACATAAAATGTAAACATGCAATTTTTCTGATTGTACTAGTGGACTGGAGTGTGTCTACTAGTTTGAAAAAAAATCTCCCCCATGGAAATTTTGGGGAAACTATTCACCGCGCTTTATTCCATCGAAAAATGCTGTGACACGCAGAATCCCCCCCATGAAAAATTTGAAAAGTTGGCAGGTATGGAGTGTGTATCCCTTATATTATTTTGTTTTGGATAGCCAAATAGCCATTTTGTGGGAAAGTAATTAGCCTTTTGGCTTTCCAAAAGTAATGTTTCAATTAGGGCCCAATTGTTTCATGTTTGTGCTTCTTTCCCTTGGTATCTCTGATGGGAGCTGTGGGTTAATTTTATTGATTCCTGATCATTGCCTTCACTTCTATTAGAGCAGGAATAAGGAAAATAGTGTATAACCCTGTAGAACAGAAGTAAAGGCTATGATCAGGAATCTGTACAATTACCCAACATTGTAAACACCAGTTTCATTTTATGAAAGTGGAGGATTAAACTGCAGATCAGTCCTAAGTTTGGTATTTTGCCAACAATATTTGCGAAAAAAACAAATATGTTTCTATACAAAGTTTTTGTGTAATTTGCAACCAGGGGCTTCTTCTACTGAATCACGATGACCTTGACTGACGTAATGGAAAATTACTGGGCTGAGTTACTGAATGGCGCAATATTTGAGTGTTGGTCGCGCATGATTTGCATGATTTAGGTAAAGACAATTAGCGCTGTATAATCAGTTAGATTCAAGGGATTTATGGTCCAAGACAATTAGTTAATTGGGGATTATGATACCCTAGGAATGTTTATACAGCGGATGCCACCCGGAGCGTGCCAAGCTTTGAGCCGCAAAAAATTACGTAACAGTACCCAAAAGTGTACCCAGGTGATCATCGGAAGGGCAATAAAACCCACAGATGGGTAGAAGGCCTTTCATTGGTCAATAGTTTCAGCCCCTTTAATGAATATTAATTTAAAAAAAAAAATATGCGACGTCTGATCAGGGTCTCACCGCCGTCACTTTAACAGACAAACAGATGCAATTATTAAGCGGCACCTGATCAGGGTCTTCAGGTTTTTGGACCTTATAATTCTACGGCACCCGGATCAGACGCTCCACAATTATTGCCGGGACGTCTGATTCAGCTCCAACCGCCGACGGTTCATTTTATTTTATTTTTCGCGACCGAATATGTTTGGAGGATATAGCGACCGTCCAAATGTCCGTCTGTCCGTAGACACAACAGACAGATGCAAACAATGCAGATCCGGATCAGACACCGTACTATTATTGAACAGCGTCTGATGAAGGTCAGCATGTTTGTAGAAGGCATCTGAGACGGCGCAGACCTGGACAAGACACTGTGCAACGGTTATGCGCAGTTTGATCAGGGTCTTATCGGCGACGGTGGTGTTTTTTATCCCTAGTCTGAACAGGTTCGGAGCCTGGCGTCCGTTCATTCACCCGTTCGTAGACACAAAATTATGAGTGACATCTGTTCAAATGTCCGTCCGTAGACGCAATAGACATATGAAAACAATGCAGATCCGGATCAGATGTACAATTATTAAACGGCGTCTGATGATGGTCTACATGTATGTTGACGGTATCTGAGACGGTGCAGACCCGGACAAGACGTAGCGCAACAATGCGGCGTCTGATCAGGGTCTTATCGCCGACGGTGGTGTTTTTTTAACCATAGTCTGAACAGGTTCGGGGGATATAGCGATCAGCGTGGCGTCATCCATCCAACCGTCTGTATAACAAAAGACAGAACACAAAGGTGCAAACAGTGCAGATTTGAATCAGACGCCATACAAATGTTACACGGCTTCTGGATAGGGTCTACAGGTTTGTAGACGGAATATGCGACATCACAGACCCAGACCAGACGCTGTACAATGATCATGCGACGTCTGCTCATGGTCTGACCGCCGCCGGGGCCTTTTATTTTTATCCCCTGACCAAAAAGGTTCGGGGATATAACAATCAGCCTGGAGTCCGTCCGCAAACAAAATTATGAGTCTGGCGTCCGTTCACATGTCCGTCCGTCCGTAGACACAACAGACAGATGCAAGCAATGCAGATTCGAATCAGACCTGTACAATTATTAAACTGCGTCTGATGAGGTTCTACAGGTTTGTAGACGGCATATGGGTCAGCGCAGACCCGGACAAGACACTGCACAACGATAATGCGGCGTCTGATCAGGGACTTATCGCCAATGGTGGTGTTTTTTATCCCTAGTCTGAACATGTTCGGGGGATATAGCAATCAGCCTGGCGTCAGCCAACCAACCGTCTGTATAACAATAGACAGAACACAAAGGTGCAAACAGTGCAGATTTGAATCAGACGCCATACAATGATTTTACGGCGTCTGGATAAGGTTTACAGGTTTGTAGATGGCATATACGACAACACAGACCATGCGACGTCTGATCATGGTCTGACCGCCGCCGGTGCATTTTATTTTTTATCCCCTGACCAAATAGGTTCGGGGATATAACAATCAGCCTGGCGTCCGTCCCTCCGTCCGTCCGCAAACAAACAAAATTGAGTCTGGCATCCGTTCACATGTCTGTCCGTCCGTAGACACAACAGACAGATGCAAGCAATGCAGATTGGAATCAGACCTGTACAATTATTAAACGGCATCTGATGAGGGTCTACAGGTTTGTAGACGGCATATGGGTCGGCTGCAAGCAATGCAGATTCAAATCAGACCTGTACAATTATTGAACGGCCTCTAATGAAGGTCTACAGGTTTGTAGACGGCATATGGGTCGTCGCAGACCCGGAAAAGACGCTGCACAATGATAATGCGGTGTCTGATCAGGGACTTATCGCCAATGGTGGTGTTTTTATCCCTAGTCTGAACATGTTCGGGGGATATACGGATCAGCCTGGCATCATCCACCCATCTGTCTGTATGACTATAGACAGAACACAAAGGTGCAAACAGCGCAGATTGGTATCAGAGCCCAGAAAATTATTATAAGGCATCTGATCAGGGTCTACAGGGTTGTAGACGGTACAGACCCAGACCAGTAGCTATCAGCCTGGCGTCATCCACCCGTCTGTCTGTATGACAATGGACAGAACACAAAGATGCAAACAGTGCAGATCGGGATCACAGCCCAGACAATTATTATAAGGCGTCTGATCAGGGTCTACAGGGTTGTACACAGCATATGCGACGGCACAGACCCAGACCAGACGCTGTACAATTATCATGCGCATCAGATGTCATTTCACCTTAGTGTTGGGTAAAAGTCCCACCAAATTGGAAGCAATATCTCCAAAATGTCCTAAATAGTGTTGACGGGGATGTTATACCTCTAATCAAACAAACGAATCTTATTTCTAAAAGAGACGGCTCTTTGGGGTGAGCTGGCTATGGGGTGGTTGATACACTGATTTAAAAAAAAGGGTAAAGTTGGGGATGGGGGTGCAAAAAAGGATAGATAGGCTGTAATAGTTATTTTAATCTTATGCAAAAGTACTGATTTTTTCATAAACAAAACACACCCATGTGTCATAACACATTCTTTAATTTCTCCAAAATGGCTACTTTTCCATTGAAAACTTTGATATTTTTCTTATTTATACTCAGAACATAGGTTGTGGGTGCCGAATGAGGCAGTTCTAACGAGTACCCACAACCTTGGTCTTGGTGCAGAAATAAGGAAAATAATGTATACCGGGTTCAGATAGATGTTCATTTCACAGACATATGAACATGATCTTATTTCTGCATAAAAAAGTATGTTATGGAAACTTGTTGGAAGAGCCTCAGTGACATGCCCTAATGATTACCTACAAAATACGTTTTTGTGCGGAAATAAGAAAATAATACGTGGATACCCCCTCTTTTCTGGGGCTATGGTGGTTAAAAATACTTAACCAACCCAAAACAGAAATTTTTGCTAAGGAAAATATTTTGCTTACTATGACACTTCATATTTTAAAAACGCAAAGAGAAACTATAATAAATTTAGTACCATTGGAAAGAAAATTTAATTTCCTAGAAACTTTACATTTACATAAATATTGTCAAATGTACAGAAAATACTAAAAAAATCATTTTTGTAACATAAGGGTGTAAATCACACAAAAATGCCAATATCTCTGTTCAGATAAGACTGCCAGGCCTATCAGCCATATATGGAATATTGATTATTGATTTACCTATATCAGTGTTCTGTTAAGATGCTGTATTTGCTAATTTTCTGAGTGGTAAAGGGTTAAGCAAGAAAAATGTGAGGTAAAATGAGTTTAAAAAATTGTATTAAAGATGTATGTAGGGAAATTCTGAGTAACAAGGCAAACTTTAGTATAATAAGGGGAATTTGAGTTTTGATTATGTATTCATTTGTCAGAAACAAGTAGTGATAAACCACCAAGCGAAATGATTACTGAAAGGGGGATTAGATTTTTTTCAGAAGCTACCTCCCATGAAGGAAAGCAGGCGCGGCCATTCCCATTGAAGCTCTATGTGTTACTCTATTTATTAACACTTGACCTGCTGAATATATTAATTCTGTTTCTATCAACCAATCAAGTAACTTAATGTAGTTCAACTTCAATCCTACAAATTCACACCTCCACGAGTCGCAAACTGTTTAACAAGCATGAACAGATCATCAGTTACATTTGCGTGGTACCAGCTGGAAACTAAGGATAAATTTTTATCCTTGTGCTAACGTGACGGGGCGATAATGAGCAATTAAAAACATTGTTGAAAACAGGGGATTCTATTTCCAATGTTGAAAATTGGGGATAGTATTTAGGTGTTATTCATTCTAAGCCAAAACCTTATCGAATCGACTGACTGTTTAAACCAATGTGTATATCTGTGTATATATTGATATCAGGTATTCTAAACGTGGCCAAATGTAAATCTTTTCGCGCAAATAGCGTCAATTATATCATAATATATATAAAATAATAATAAATGTGTAATCCTGCGGTGTCTTAGGGTATCTTGGGGTGACTTGTGGTGTCTTGTGTTGTCTTGGGGCTTTCAGACCGACCCCAAGCTTACCAGTCGAATATGGCTATTGGATGAGAGACTTTTCTGTTTTTAGCTCTTGCAGCTATCTTATTATAATGCAGCAGAACCATTTAAGCATTTATGGTTGTAATCAGGCTGTTTCTATGAAATTATTTTGAAATTGGGTCAGAGATCTAGTTTAAAGATTAATTAGATATAATGTTTAAGATTAAATTTGAAGATTAAAAGGCTGGATTTTTTTTTAGCTCTTCACATCATTTTGTTCAGTGGTGCAGGACCATTACAGCAATATTGGTAGTGAGTTTCAATGAAATTATTTTGAAATCCACCCATAGGCTTGAAAAGTGGTGTTGTTAAAAGATTTTTCTAATTTCAGCAGAACCAGTTTAACAATTTTGGTACAGGGCATGAAAGAATCATTTCTATGATTGATTGATTGATTGGAGGTTTAACATCCCCCTCAACACTGTAGAGGTTATTTTGGAGACGTTGCTTCCAATTTTGTGTGACTTGTACCTGACAAGGAGATGAAATGACATAAGCCCTGTCCCCCAATGAAACCAATAGGGTTTATAAGCATGGATGGTCCAACTCGCACCGCTTTGCCTGGGCAGGCTTAGATCCTCTAAGTGGTTTACAAGTACTCTTGTGCAGTAGGTTTCAGCTCTGCGTGGAAGCATCATGCAGCCCATCTATTTCTTCAAGCCCTGATGGGCGGGGGCCGATCATTTCTATGATATACTGAAATATAGTCATTGGCTTTAGAGCTAGGATACCATTTAAGGTTTTTTCTGTATTTTTAGTTCTAACAGCCATCTTGTTCAGTGGAGCAGAACAATTTCAGCAATTTTGGTACAAGGCTATAATAGGAATTATTCTGAAACTGGTTTAGATGTCACTTGAAGAAAATGTTGAGTTCCCATGATGATGATCATCATCAACAGATTTTTTATTAATGTGCAGGTACAGGGGCAACATCCACATAAGTGGGCCCCCTTCCAGGTAGCTGGCTTGCTGCACGCATGGCAGATCTTACACCAGATCTCCAGGCTTGACTATCATGAGGATCGATAGCAGAGAGCTTCCATTCTCTGCAATCTCTTTCTGTCAGCTGCTTCCAGGTCATCTTGGGCTTTCCAGGCCCCCACTTTCCACCTACCTGTATGTCACAGGCAGTCTTGACTGCACCATTGGAATGTTCCACCTGTCCTAACCAGCGATACCAGCGGAGCCTTCTGTCTTTCAGGATGAGGTCCAGGTCCTCAATGCCAAGACGCTCAAGTAGCTCACTGGACCTGATGGTAACAGTGTCCTGTGGCTTGATATTGCAGATCTGTCTGATCATTGCCCTGTCATTCCGCTGAAGATGTTGGAGGTTTGGCTTTGTCAATGGCCATGTCTCACTGGCATAGAGCATTGCGCTCCGTACACAAGAGCTGTACACATGGCCACGTGACTAGAACGAGAGGTGGCGGGAAATGAGATCTGGTAGCAACTCCTTGAATTTCTTCCAGGCTGTTTTCACACATGATGAGGTTGAAAGGTCGCAACCACCTGCTGCTGAGAGCATATTACCTAGGCAGCAAAAGGATGCTACAACCTCCAGCTTGTAGGATCCTACTTGGACTTCCCTCTGTGGTTTGCCATCTAAGGGGCGTGCAGTTCCTTGGCTCCGTGTACACCTGTAATCAGGGTCCTCTATCAAGGGCTTGAGCCCACTGCATTTCTTGTGCACCCAGAACTTGCAGCCATTACAAAAGATATTGTTGCTGCCCACTCCAGTGAGACATACAGCAAATGGGAACTGGCCTGTACACTGCAGGAGGTCCAGACCTGTACCACAGATCATGATCCTTGTATTTCCTACCTTTACTCTCAGCCCTTTTGCCTCCATTGCATCTTTCCAAGTTAAGAACCTCCTGACATTCGTCAAGGCGCCCCCCCCCCCCCCCCCCCCCGGGCTTGAAGAAATAGATGGTCTGCATGATGCTTCCACGCAGAGCTGAAACCAACCCGCACACGAGTACTGGTAAACCGCTTAGAGGATCTAAACCTACCAAGGCAATGCAGTGCAAGTCAGCCCATCCATGCTTAGATGAAACCCTATTGGTTTCATTGGGCGGCAGGGCTATAGATGTCATGTCATCTCAATGTCGGGTAAAAGTCCCACAAAATTGGAAGCAATGTCTCCAAAATGACCTTTAAAGTGATGATGGGATGTTAAACTTCATATCAAACAAACAAACAAACATTCCTCAAGGGATTCAGATATGATGACAAGGTCATCAGCATATTAGTCCTCACAGGGGACTCCAGAGCGGAACTCGCATGACAAGGCTTCAAGCACAATGATGAAAAGCAGTGGGCTGACAGCAGAGCCTTGATGAACACCCACCTTCACTTGTCAGTGAATTCTTCACTGTAACCATCAACAACACGGACATGGCTCCGAGCATTCGCATACATCCCCTTGACCAGTCGCACAATCCACTCCAAGTTTTCTTAGTGCCCACCAGATGACTTTCCGAGGCACTCCTTCAAATGCCTTCTCCAGGTCTAAAAAAGCCATGTAGTCTCAAGTTGGCCGCCAGATACTTCTCTTGCAGCTGCCATACAACAAAAATTGTGTCTGTTGTGCCTCTTCCTGGGACAAAGCCAAACTGGGAATCTTTGATGGACACCAACTGCCTAATGAGGCCATCCACAATCCTCTCCAGGATTTTCATGGCCTGTTCTCACAGCTTGAGTTGCGCCATTCCAATGCATCGCCCTTGCCCTTGTAGAGACAGACGATGAAACTCTGTTCCCTGTCAGAGGGCAGCTGCAAGGTCGTGAATCATTGAGGCACCCGCATCAACTGCAAATCTTATCATCTCCACCACTAGTCCAGAGAAGGGCCCGGTGCTTTGCCAGTCTTCATCTGAGAGATAGCCTTCTTAACCATATCAATAGTGATCGGCATGGGCAGCCCTTCCACTGGGGGTTTCATCAGACAGGTGGTCTTGGTCCCAGTCAAACTCAACATTGAGTAGCCTTTGGTAGTGTTCTAACCAGGCCCTCTGCTTTGAGTCTTCACCCATTGACATCTCCCCTGCATCAATCTTTACTGGTTTGTCACCTACAACATCAGCATTCTTTCTTCTCAAGGTTAGCAAGGTGGTATACTTCTGAGGTCTTAGGGTCAATATTTCTCAGCTTCTTGGCGAGCATGGTGCACTGAACATCTGGCTATGCCTTTGGCCAGAAGATATGATGCACGAGTGCCCTTACCAGTTTTCCATGCCTTAAAGGCTTGCCGCTTGGCTGCAATGATGGACAACACATGGATGATGGACAGGCTGGGGGTCACCATAGTAGTTTACCTATAGAACCTTGAGCTAAAAATACAAAGGACCTTCTTTTCAATGTCAGTATTCATTCCCTAACTAGAATTGTTTTCTAAGAAAACAGATGTCCCCCCACCACACTCAATATTTTTTTTAACCAAATCCATCCACTGGTTCAGGAGATAGAGTGCAGACAAGGCAATTTTCAACAGTCTAAGTCCCGTGGTGACCTTGAAAATTAGGTCAAGGTCACCAACATCTAATCAGTTCTTAAGACAAGCCCACTGATATAATGTACCAAGTTTGATCAAAATTCATCCACTGGTTCAAGAGAAAGAGTGCAGACAAGCCAATTTTTAAAAGTCTAACTCCCATTGTGACCTTGAAAATTAGGTCAAGGTCACCAAAAGCTAATCAGTTCTTAAGACCATCCCACTGATATAATGTATCAAGTATGAACCAAATCCTTCCATTGGTTCAGGAGAAAGAGTGCAGACAAGCCAATTTTTAAAAGTCTAACTCCCATTGTGACCTTGAAAATTAGGTCAAGGTCACCAAAAGCTAATCAGTTCTTAAGACCATCCCACTGATATAATGTATCAAGTATGAACCAAATCCTTCCATTGGTTCAGGAGTTAGAGTGCAGACAAGCTTTTTTGGTCTAAAATTTGACAATGGTTTCAGCCCTGTGACCTTGAAAATTAGGTCAAGGTCACCAAAATCTAATCAGTACTTTTCCCCCTCCCAATGGTGTATCTGTGTAAGTTTAATCAAAATCCATTCAGGAGATAGGGTGCAGACAAGAGGCAACGCCGACGCCGACAGGATCCGCACCAAAACCAATATGTCCCCCTCCCTTTCGGGTGGGGGGACATACATAAATATTGGTCGTTAGAAGGAGTATGCCTTAATAAAGTAAATAAAAATTAAAAAAAAATGTATCATCAGAATCAATATAAAATGTCTTTTTCTCCTATTGCCCTATGAAACAAATGTTGTGGACATTAATTTTGTTAGAATCGCCTTACGATTCTAAAAACCATACACAACATTTGTTTGTTTGATATTGAATATAATGTTCTTGTTTATATCTTTTTTTTCTTCCAATACTTCTTAATCTCATAAGAGGACAACAGAAGGGTATCCGGTATACCAAGTGCTAAAGGGGGTTAGCTGAAATAAAAGGTAAGCAAAGTAGGTGAAATGAGTTTGTACAGTGCGAAAAGAAAGTTAGTACATGTATAGTTAAAATATAAAACAGAATCTGGTGGCTTAGGGGGACACAGGCACCACCCGGCAGACAGCATGACAGAACTGTGCCAAGGTTGGTAGCAAGACAATATAGGCTGGGAGAGCATTCCAGTGTATAACTGATCTTGGGAAGAAGCTATACTTGTGATAGTTGGTCTGGGTGGGGATTCGCTTGTATGCCAAAGTTTGGATAAATTTCGACTCTCTGCGATTTGGTGTGAGGTAATCTGAGACAGGGATTCCAACAAGGTCATGTGTGACCTTGTATAGCATGATAAGGTGATTATCAATGCATCTCTGATCTAGTGGATGCCATTGCAGTTTGCCAAGCATAGCTGTAACACTTGATGTGTACCTATAGTCTCGTGTGGCCCACCTGGCAGCTCTGCGTTGGACAGATTCGAGTTTGTAGATATCTGTAGCTGTATGGGGTGACCAGACACTGGCAGCATATTCCAATTGCGGTCAGACAAGAGTTTTGTATGCTGTGGACTTAAGGTCTTGGTTGTGTACTTTGATATTTCTTTTGATGAAGTCGAGGGTTTGATTTGCCTTTTTTTGTGATATTGTCTATGTGCGTTCCCCAGCTGAGGTCGTCAGATATGGTGACCCCAAGGTACTTTGCAGCAGACACACTTTCAAGTTTAGTATTATGGAGAAAGTATTTGGAGGGAATGGGTGTCTTCAGCCTGGTGACATGTAAAACCTGACATTTTGTCGGGTTGAAGTTCATGTCCCAGGCCTTTTCCCATAGCTCCAATTTGCAGAGATCTTCTTGAAGGAGGTTTGCTTCAGACAAGGAGCTAATGCATAAGTACATTGCTGTGTCGTCAGCAAAGAGTCGGAGTTTTGACCTAACCTGCTCTGGGAGGTCATTTATGTATGCAAGAAAAAGTATAGGTCCAAGAACAGAGCCCTGCGGGACACCAGAGGAGACCGGGATAATGCTGGAGTTGGTACCATTAGTGACAACAGACTGTGACCTGTTATCTAAGAAATTTTTTATCCAGTTTAGAGTGCCGCCCCTGATGCCATAGTAGTGAAGTTTTTGTAAAAGTTTTTCGTGGACGACTTTGTCAAAAGCTTTGCTAAAATCCAGTACCGTATTCAACCTATTTACCGCACATGCTCCTATAAGCGCACACCCAAGCTTTTTTTTGGAAAAATACACAAGCGCACACTTTACAGTAACCTCCCAACAAATTCATATTGAGTTTTGCTGCATCTTTGACCCAGACAATCATATGTATATGTGGTGAATCCCTATGCTGAAATTCAACTCTATAGAATAATCATATCGGAAGCTTTTTTTTTCGTATTTTTTCATATTGAGTGTGCGCTTGTTAGGTAGATTTTTCACCACAATATTTTCATACAATTTTGAAAAAACTAAGCGCACGGTGCGGCAAATAGGTCGAATACGTAATATTAAATCAGTCTGTTTTCTTAGTTGCATGTTTCTAGATAATTCATCTATCAACATGATCAGTTGGGTCTCGCAGGAATGCCTTTTGTCGGAACCCATGCTGTAATTCATAAAGAATGTTCTGGCTGTTGAAGTGCTTGGACATACTGGAGGCGACAATGTGTTCTAGCACTTTGCATAGAACACATGTTAGGGAGATAGTTGGCAGGATCAGTTTTATCCCCCTTTTTGAATATGGGGATACATTGGCCTCTTTCCATATGGTGGGCAATTTTCCCTGTTTATTGCCATTAATCCATTTAATCTTGACTTAAGGATTCGTTCCATTAATATTGTTGTAATAATGGTTCGTCATTATATACATGTAGAAAGTTGGTATTAAAAGAGTTGACTGTGCATACAATTTTTTGCAATAATTACCACATTTTTCCTGAAGCCTCAAGTAGTGTTTAGAGAATTAAATAAACAGGGTCAAGTAGAAGAAATAAAGAACAGATGAAGTTCTTGTAAAACTAATAGTTATTTATAACATTCTCAGAAACAGAATTAGTTATACCAAGAACTCACAGAATTACCATTTTTATCCTAAATACATGTTCAACTTACCAAATGCCTGTAATTTTTACAACACATCATATCACGAAAACATGCCTATATATTTTTGACCCCCTTGAACCCCACTTTTATATAGTAAAACTGGGGTTTACAGGGGTAGACCTTATTTTTCTTGTTTCTGCTCTAAAACATAGATTGTGGGTACTCCTGAGAACCGCCTCAGCGAGGCGGTTCTAACATGTATTTTTGAGCAGAAATAAGAAAACTATCAAAATTTTTCATCTTAAAATGTTCGTTTTTTCGACGATAAAGTTTACAATGTATTTGTATAGGCGTGTTTTCGTAATGATCTAATCGATCTGATCGAGTACAGCTGTTCAAAGCTAACCCCCACTGACCCAAGATGCATTATCGTTATGATTCCAGCTATTGGGACAGACAGGCCTAAGAAAACAGAGCAGACCCAGATCAGACTCCTCCTTGAGCAGTCTGATCAATGTCTGCACTGTTTGCCAATACACTGGACAGCAGCATGTTACATGCCATAACTAGGTTATGATGAGGCCTAATTGACCAAAACTAGCTATTCTTGCCCAGAAAATCATGTTTACTCCATACTTTTCAATTATGCAGTGCATTCCTTGCTTCAAAATGATAACCATTTTACATACCATATTTAACGTCACTACTACGGCTAAGGGAATGTGTGGCAGCCATAAAAAGTCTCCCTGCCCTACATCATAGGGTAGTTCATATTTTCTTGTCCTTTAAGATCATTGCTTCCATTGTGGGGTTTTAAAAACATTTGAGGGTCATTGGTGAGGCCTAATTGGCCGAAACTAGCTAGTCTGGCACAGAGAGTCATACTTGTAACTTCTGCACAGCATTCCTTGCTTTTTAATACAACGTATTTATTATGCTGGTTTTGTGTATTGGCAAACTCTCAGATGTAACATCATAATTACAATAAAGAGATTCAAAAGAATTTAATTTAACTGTAATACCATGATCTGCTCAGAAATCATTCTCAGAAAATATGTTTGAAACTGAAATATGGGAAAGGATCATGTGCTTCAACACTAATTGCACTGTCTCTATTAGCCCACTGCATGCGGGAAACCCCTAAAGGGGCTTCCATCTATACCAGTGCATTAGCAAATAGTGCAGGCCCAGATCAGCCGCGTTCTCATCTGATCATGGCCTGCACTATTTGTAAACAGATACTCTGTCAAAAAAAGAATAAAAAAGAAACAATATGCCTGATATACACCTTATATATGACAAATGGACTTGTCCAACATACAGCAATGGAAGAGTCCACTAGTATACAATGGGTTTGGCAAGAGACTGGAATTAACAGAGCTGACGATTGTCATGATAATCCAGTATAATTTGCTGCAAGAAAATTAAAGCTTTCAAACCCATAGCCCAGGTATATACCTATGCAAACAGTGTAGATCCTAATGAGATGGCTCATAACAAGTCGTTCATCAGGATCAACACAGTTTGCCATCCTGTTCATGATTCTGACTAACCCCACCACTATTTAGAAGGTTGTATATGTCTAAATTCAAAGACGGCTGAGCCCACTCCAGAAACTCAGGGGTGGAAAGTTAAACAGCTTATAACTGATGTTGTGTAAAGTTATTTATAGTTCTCAGCCTTACTCTATTGTGTGGTTGACAATATTGTGTGGTTGACAATGTGTGTGACACAGGGAAACAAAGGGGGCCAAAGTTCAAATCCAGCCATGCCAAATAAATGTCCTAGAATATTTCCTCACAGCGCAGCAAAATAAATATTGTGAAAATTGATTGTGAAATGAGCCACCAAAAGTGACAAGAAATCTGCCAAAGGATATGTTGCGCCTGTGGGGCCCAAAGTCCCCAAACCAGGAAATCTTGGACAAGGCCAAACATGGATGCTTGCATAAAAGTTGCAATTCCTAAGTACATGTACAAGCTTATACAAAGTCATCATCATCATCAACGAATTTTTGATTAACGTGCAGGTACAGGGGCAACGTCCACATAAGTGGGCCCCCTTCCAGGTAGCTGGCTTGCTGCACGCATGGCAGATCTTACACCAGATCTCCAGGCTTGTCTATCATGAGGATCGATAGCAGAGAGCTTCCATTCTCTGCAATCTCTTTCTGTTAGCTGCTTCCAGGTCATCTTGGGCCTTCCTGGCCCCCGCTTTCCACTTACCTGTATGTCACAGGCAGTCTTGATTGCACCGTTGGAGCGTTCCACATGTCCATACCAGCGAAGTCTTCTCTCTTTCAGGATGAGGTCCAGGTCCTCAATGCCAAGACGCTCCAGTAACTCACTGGACCTGATGGTGACAGTGTCCTGTGGCTTGACATTGCAGATCTGTCTGATCATTGCCCTGTCATTTCTTGTAGCTGCCATGATATGTTTTGACGGTTGTAGTTTACAGGACCGCCTGTCCTGGCTGACATCCCTACTCAATTATTTTACGGCACCTGAGCAAGCCGCCGTTCCCAACTCACTAGGGCAGGTGTGCTTTACCGTTGTCCTTGTACAGCAAGGATCATCCGCCAAACCACAGTAGCTAGTACACCAAGCCATCGGTCTGTAGATGGTTGCTGCCTAGCTCTGCCACCCAGGTTGTGGCAGCCTCATAACCCTGAAGGTGGGGAGACAACTGTGATAATGGGCAACCTCATATTCCCACACTCATTTAGAGTGTCACAGCTGGATGCATTTTTACGTCATACCCAGGACCCTGGAGGTCGTTATATATGGCTTAGCACATTAAGAAGCTCTTATAGTTCTTAGAAATAAACCTGTACATTAGGGTGAACGCTAGGACTGACACAATTAGGGCTTGCTAATCGGAGCAGAAAAGGTAATCGATTATGTGATCGATAATCGATTAGTAATCACTAAAGATTTGGTCATAATTTTAGCAGTCTTTCTGTCTAAGCATGACTCCAACCATATGTTGTACTTTACCATATGTATTTGAACAGACAGGCCTGAGTAAACAGTGTAGACCCAGATGAGATGCCACAGAACATGGCATCTCATCAGGGTCTGCACTGTTTGCCACTCATCAAGCTATTCTAGGCACAATTTTGGGTAGTAAATTGTACTTATCAAATAATTGATTACAAGCAAATTAGTAATGATAATCTTTTTTGTGGAATTTATCCATCGAATAATCAATTATGTGATTAATTGTTCCAGCCTTAGAACAGTAGCTCATTGAATCAGTGAAATGTAGTTCAAGGTTAAATACAGATGCTTGCATTTTAGTTGTTATTCCTAGATGCAAGTTCTTACCATTATCATTAACTCTTTAAAGGGCAAGAATATTATAGTGGAAGGTGGGTTTGACGCAATTATAATTCTCTAAGTCAGGGAACTGTGAAATGTAGGTCAATGTAAAAAATGGTTGCTTGCATTAAAGTTGCAAATCCCTATATAAAATGGAATATTGGTAAACAGTGCATGCCCGGATCAGAGACCACTTTATGCAGTGTATGATTAAGGTCTTCACTGCCAAAATATCAACTATTTCCTGAATCAGTTTCTATAAATAACTCATCCTAACACCACTAAATTTTAATATGAACTCCTACTATGTTCAGTCTAAGACTGAGATTCTAGTCAGCCTAAAATGGGTTAAATTATAGTCTGTAAAAGTATCATCTGTCTGTCTTTCATGTTTGAGTCTTTCATAATCAATCCACCTACACTAGTCAAGAATGATACAACAATGTTTTCATTATGGGATTTGCTCAAATGACAGACTGTGTAGGATGGTGATGTATCGCTTCATAATGATGAACACTGATGCGTGTTTGTTTGTTTGATTTGAGGCTTAACATCCCCATCAACACTGTAAAGGTCATTTTGGAGACCCTGCTTTTTTACCCGACATTGAGATGAAATGACATCTCAAGCCTGTCTGTCCCCCAATGGAACCAATAGGGTTTATAAGCATGGACGGTCTGACTCGCAACCACTTTGCCTGGGCAGGTTTAGATCTTGTTTATTTTGTTTTCATTTTTATGACACATCCATATGTTAAAATGGTGCCTTTCTTAGCATTTTTCAAACTAGAGCTGCCGCCTAACGGGCGCCAATTATACCCCCGCATGTGTATATCAATCTTAAGTACTAGTGGCAAGGTGTGTGGTGTGTGAATATTAAAGAAATCTGTCAAAGAATAAGGAAGTTATGAGCAATGTTAAAGTTTTTTGTAACGGACCGACAACACGACAAGCTGACTCCTATATACCCCCTTCAAACTTCGTTTGCGGGGGTATAATAAGGATTTTTTTATTCATGTATTTTGTTATTTCTGGTCTAAACACAGATTGTGGGTGCTTGTTAGAATCATCTCTATGTGGTTCTAACAAGTACCCACAATCTATGTTTTTTAGCAAAAATAAGGAAAATAATATATACCACTTCAAACCCATTTTCTATAGAGTGGGGTTTTACAGGGCTGTTCATTAAACAGACTAGTACAGCTTTTTCTGTAAAGAACTGCCTGTATTGCTGTTAATTCTAAACAGAATGATAAAATATGGGAATCCATTTTCTTAATTAGATCATTTTCTTAATTTGATCAAATTTTGAGATGAAAATCAAATTGCTTTTCCCACATTTTCTCTTAAAGTTCCAATAACTTCTAGAAGTAACTATATGATCCTACTGCATTTGTGCAAAGGTAGCCTCAATAGCTGCAAAATACCCTCACTGTGTCACGAACTGTTGGTGACAGAGGTACAGTATTCCATAAAGAACTGTATATGGGCCACATCCACAGAAAAACATTCTTCATGCATCCATGGTAGTTAATCCAATCACGGTTCACAACTTTGCTTCCCTCTTTAATGGAACATTGGTGGGCCAGGCCTCAGATTCTATGAGGGTTCTAGCATAAAGGCTTACTGAGAATCAGAGTTTTTAATTTTATGTAATGTTGGTTGGTGCCTGTACTCGTCTCTGGTTGGGCCCATGGGAGTCTTACTGTTGCTCTTCTTTTGCTCCAGCATTTCAGTGGTTCCTTCCTGTAGAGTCCTCACCGTTGTTTCATCTTTGTGTTTTTTTTTATTTTTGTGTTCACCGAGATGTTGCACTTATGAGTTAGGAGGCCTTCATACAGACTGTACAAATTATTTGTCTAAATCACGATGGTAGTAAGGGCGAGGATTGTGGCCATGTAAAATTGATTTAAGCCCCCCAGTGGAATTTGTTTCACTGACTGTTCCAAGGCGGTTCATCTGTCGCGTATTATTTATGTTATGGTTTGTCTTTGAGTGTCTGTATCTCTTATATTATTATGTTTTGGATGGCCAAATGGCCATTTTGTGGCAAAGTAACTGTCCTTTTGGCTTTCCCCTATTGATGTTTCCATTAGGGTCTAGTTGTTTCATGTTTGTGCTTCTTTCCCTTTGGTGTAGGTTAATTGTATTGATTCCTGATCATTGCCTTCTCTTCTATTTTCAGAGAGTTTGACCACATAAGACCAAAACCAGTCTACTTAATCTTAGAAAACCCTCAGAAGTCGCAAAAGTGCTGCAGAGTCTTCGGCCTATGTATACAGGAGCCTTGTAATTACACTATCCAATCAGTGAAAAACAAACATTTTTATCAGACAGTGTGGATGAGCAGTCTGATCTGCACCTTTTTTGTTGGCATACATCTAATCTTATGGATCATATTCTTTTATTTATCTACACTGCAACCTCTTTATAACAATGTTCAATATAACATGGTTCAATGAAAGCTCCCAAAAAATGTACAGGTATATAGAAAAATGACCATAAATGGTCCTTTTTCTATATAATCTATACATTTTGGTTGGATATAATATGGTTGTTAACCAACAACAAGGTTTCAGCTTTGGACCGCAACATCAGCGCTGCAAAGCGGTTTGGGGTGTCTGAACTAAAATCCTTACTTTTTTGCATTTTTTTTTTTAAAACCCAAATTAGACTGCAATAAACTATACTGAGGGAATGGATACATCTGACATTCTTGGAAGGCAGACAATTTGTTTGGACTGTAAAAGGGAGACTACTCTTAAAGGAAAGAATTTACTCTTCAAGACTACACTTAAAGGTGCATTATTGAGCTATGTGGAAAAATGCTTCCAAAAATAAAATACATATAGCCATTATTTTTCTTTAAAACAATACAAATGAATGCATTTTATGCAAAAATGTGAACAATTATGATGACAGGTAAACGAGTTTGAGAAGGATTCCCTAACTAGGTTTCGCACACTAGTTAGATCTATTTTTAATTCATGACAAAAATAGAATCGCCATATATGACGCTATGCGACATTCATTTTTGGCCTGGTTTGCTTAGGCCATGCCTGAATCTGAAGAAATATGACGTTTAATACCATGCCATAAGTAACGACACTCAGAGACGATACTGTCGCCATGTATGTGTAAAGTGACAGATTTATTTTTAGAACAGAAATTCCGAACACATGTTCAGAGCTAAGGGTAAACATAAATGAAAACGACCATTTTCACAAAGTTCTGAAGCTGTATTTGGCTCCAAAAGTGTACACATGACAAAGGAGTATGCATTGAAGATAAAAACCAGAAAAAAATTTTGAGACCCGGTAGCTCAATAATGCACCTTTAAAGGATAGAGTTTGCTAAGAGTAGACTCATATTGACAAGGCAGACAAAAAACATTTTTGAAAGAGTTGCCTTCCCTGATGGTGTATCCAATCCCTTGAAACTCTTTCTCTCTTGATTTCTCCCAGATTGATAGCTTTTACATTAAGAAATGAAAGGCTTTGTTTGGAATTGACAAAAACCTATGCTGAGTATAGCTTCTGTGTAAGAACCGTTTTTAAACAAAATGATTTAGTTTAAACATATTTTATTTCCATATTGATACATGTACAAAATACACAATGACATTAGAATGGAAGCTATATGCTTATTTTTTAAGCTGATTTGTTTGATGAGTTTTTGTTCCGTTTTTCATAAAGATAAATTCAACCAGAATAACTCAAGAATTCTCAAGGCAGTTTTATCACTGAATGTGTCTAACAATCCATCTTCTTAACTTCGATTTGGTTACATGAAAATTCCAACAGATATTCCCAAAGGCGACACAACTAATCTTGTATCAAATTTAACAGAAACCAAGGAAAAATTAACCAGCATTTACAAGTGAAATGAGAGTGGGGTACTCTATTTGCTAGAAAATTACTATTAGACATGCTCGATTGTCCGAATATATCAGGTAAATAAGGGTCACGCACAAACAGAAAGCCAGAAAGGTGTCTTCAGTAATTACTAATCGATTATTGAACACAATGACATGACTGCTAATCAATTATTTTTTTCAGCACTGATTAGCCAGCCCTATTGCTCACTACATACATAAGGAGTCTGATGTCAGGTCCAGATATTAATAAGTATTATTTAGAAAAAAGCTGAACTTTTCGCAAACATCGAAGGCCCGGATCAGATGCCACATTTTGTGGTGAATGATCTAGGTTTTGGTGTCTTGGATGGGAGGAGTGAGGTAACTGTATTGATTCTTCACTTCTATTTTGCACTGTTTGCGAATGTCCAATTTTGGGGTTTCCCACATAACTTTGGTTTAACCCTTTGTTACCAAATGGAATCTTCCACCTTATATATGGCAGGAGTCCATTTCAAAATTTAGGGGTGTCAGGTTGTGTTTTCTCCAAAAATTTTTATTCAGGATATGGCTTAAATTTGCAAACAGTGTAGGCCTTGATCAGATGACGCGTTCTGCGGCGTCTGATCTGGGCCTGCACTGTTTGCCAAATACCTGTTTTGAGGTTTCTGGTACTAAATGGGATAACATATGACTTGTTCTAAACGGGCACTTGTTATAACCTATTTGCTGATGTCAAAAGGATTGTTGCATGTCAGTACAAACTGCACAACATTATCTATGTCACTGTATACTTGTCAATGTAATATCAAATTAATGACAACCTCTTCTGTATTCATGTAATAGACCTATAATGTCACGTGATCTTATGCTCTCATCAAAAATACATTGAGCTGTAATGTGAATATAGCTGTATATGCATGCCTTGATTGGGTTGTACACATAAATCAAAGGCTGCAAGATAAAGTAGGTATGAAAGACAATTCTGAGAAATTGTTTCTTTTTACAACTGCCTTGGTATGAACATAACAAAATAATTTCAGAATGAATCTGGAGTGCATCACAACATATTGACCTCTCTGCTGTTGTGGGGTCCAGAGCAGAATCCATGTTAGTAACACGATATAGTAGATTGAACAAAAAAAGAATAGTTTATATAGAGATAAGACCATTTATGGTCATTTTTCTGTAAAATACAGTAGAACTTTGATGGCTCAAATCCCTTTGAGACCATGAAAATTTGTTCGAGACAGTGGTAGTTCGAGCCAGGGAAGGTTACTATTAGTGAGTGCCATAACAGGAGACATAATGGAGATAATTGTGGGATATATCTTTTCCGTGTTTTATATTATAAATCTATGTTGTGTGTACTCATCAGAATCGCCTCATCGGGGCAATTCTAATAAGTATATGCAGTATACATTTGCAAGCTAAAAGAAGAAAATCTCCCTAAATTATCCCAATATTAGTATTTGGAAGAATTCCCTGCAGACTCAATAACAGGTTTGACTCATCCATAGTAATCGAGCAATTGCGGTTTGGGCCATTATAGTTCTAATGTATAGCCATTTTGGGGTCCATAATTAAACCATATTTTATCCAAAATCATGTTTTTAAAGGAACAGTGTCATAAGGATTCAAAACAATAAGCCTAATCTCAGAATTGCCTTCCAATATATACTGTGATTTTCCTCAGTTCACCTTAGATAAGGCATCAATTTACACAGACCGGTTCCTGTATTCATCATCATAAAGATGGGCCAACCATAGGCAGCCATGGCAAATCTCATGTAGTGTAGAACCAGCTGGTACTGTTGTAGAACTTCAGGCTGACTAAGCTGGAGAAACTGGGTCCTAGGTGTTACTGGGATTCCTGACAGATAGCGGTATGTGTCATTGTTGTCCTGAAGAAAATAATGATAATGATGAATGGGGCCCAGTTGTTCAAAGCATCATTAGCTTAACAAGCTCGTTAGTGGTCAATGTAGAATGTTCTAGTAAGTACATTATCTAATAAGTAGGTGGTATTTTTGCTGAAAAATGTGAGCAGCTTTTGCATTTGCAAAATGCAAAAGCTGCTCACATTTTTTTTAACAAAAAATATCAGTATATTTACCACAGTACATGATCAAAGATTCAATGAATGCTAACTGACGACATTAGTTCCTGGTGGGTAGTACAGTTCCATCTCAGCCTCTTGTTTCAAACAAATACCAGCACACAATTTGATTATATTGCTGACATTTCAAATTGTTTTCTATGGTGTCTTTCAATAATGCACCAGTTCTGTCTTGTGGTAATGAAGTTATTGAAGGCATAGAAAGATATTATTTCGAGAGAATTGGCAGCTAACTCTTAAGTTGACCCATTTTGTACCAGAAACCCCCAAACAGGATACTGGCAAACAGTGCAGGCCCAGATCAGACACTGCAGAATGTGGCATATGATCAGGGTCTGTACTGTTTGCAAAACATTCAGCCGTTTTCCAAAACCTTTTGAAGGAAATTCAAACTGACCCCGTTAATTCTGAAATGGATAAGGAGGAAGACTCCTGCAATATATAAGGAGGAAGATTTCATTTGGTATAAAAGTGGTTAAGGAGAAAGGATACATTGGGCTTTTTTTCTGTTATTTTACAAGGGAGAAATTTTGGAACTTCTGCTTGTTTTGCTTTAAGATTAACCCTTTTTGTACCAAATGGAATCTTCCTCCTTATATATACCAGGAGTCCATTTCAAAATTTAGGGGCGTCAGGCTGTGTTTTCTTCAAAAACTATTTGGAAATTGGCTGAACTTTTTGCAAACAGTGTAGGCCTTGATCAGATGCCACGTTCTGTGGCGTCTGATCTGGGCCTGCACTGTTCGCCTACTACCCGTTTTTGGATTTCCAGTACTAAATGGGTTAAACCCATATGTTATATATAAACACCACATCCAATGCATGACACCCCACCGTTGCAGACCAATAAGATTCCTGTTTTCAGGCATATGTACTTCTAGGGTGGATAATCTTAAAAATGGGGGTACCAGAATTGATACAATCTATGACAATAACCTTCTTGCTTTGTTTCCTGGTATTCAAATTAGTTTATTCCAGTTGGTACAGAAACTACAGGCAAAAATGCTGTTCTTTTTTTTTCCTTTTTTTTCCTTTATTTGTTATTGTTGTTGTTTTAATTTCAGATACACCACGGGCAGATAATGCTGAATAAAACTTTGGACCAAAATCTATTAGGTACTGTGCAAAATCTCAAACAATCCTGGCTTGCAGTTGCTAAGACATGAGTGTTTGAAAAACTTTGATATAAAAATAAAAAAGGTGAGAGTAACATGAATGCCACGGCCGACACCTAGGTTACAACAATAGTAAACTGTACTTTCCTAAGCCAAGCTAATAAACATGATACCTTACCAGTTGGCAATAATGCTGCATACGTAGTTTCTGGTAGCGCCTTAACAGAACCAGCCCAGCAATAACGTCAGATGGGACAACATCAAGGTCTCGGAAGAATTCTGTGAACAACTGAGCAATCTCTGACATAGAATTCTGAAAAGAAATGTTTATACCACAGTTACCTTAACACTTTGGACACATTTTAATGAGCCTTATAGAATAATACATTATTCATTATTTGATTTGGTCAAAGAATTTTGCTCCTTGGAAAACAGTGTAAATGCTAATCAGACTTCCTTCGACACTGTTTAGCTATAGGTCATTTTGGAGATGTTGCTTTCATTTTTGTGAGACTTTTACTCAACACCTGACAGAATGACATCTTAGGCCACTACTGTCCAAACAAACCAATAGTGTTTACATGCAGGGATGGTCCAACTCGCACCACTTTGCCTGGGCAGGCTTTGACCATCTAAGCGGTTTACCAGTCATGTGCCATCCGTTTCAGCTCTACAGGGAAGCACCATGCAGCCCTATCTGTTTCTCCAAGCTCCTTTGGGCAGGGACCCCCAGGCCAAGACAAGTACAATTATAAAGGGCTTTCAGCGCTGAAACCAGTTACACCACAACCTCTTTCTAACACTACCACTGGGGTTCAAGGCAGAAACTGTGCTACGTTTTAGTACCACATGGAATCTTCCTCCTTATATATAGCAGGAATCCATTCCGAAATTTAGGGTGTCAGGTTGTGTTTTCATCAAAATTTATTTGGAAAATGACTAAACTTTTAGCAAACAGTGGAGGCCCTGATTCTGTGGCGTCTGATCTGGGTCTGCACTGTTTTTTTCTTGGGTACCCACTTTGGGGTTTCTGGTACTAAATGGGTTAAAACAGCAAGTTACATCCAAACAGAAATGCAGAGATTATATAGAAAAATGACCATAAATGGTCATTATTCTATATAATCCATAATGTTTTTGGTATCCATCTTCGCACCCTGCTATAAACAGTATAATAAAGATGTATATGCATACCTATTGGTTTCATTGGGCGACAGGGCTTGAGATGTCATTTCATCTCAATGTCGGGTAAAAGTCCCACAAAATTGGAAGCAACGTCTCCAAAATGACCTTTACAGTGTTGACGGGGACGTTAAACCTCAAATCAAACAAACAAATTTTAATAAATGGATCATTCCTACTGAAGCATTTTTTCTTGGCTTGACATCAGAAAATGATAGTGATATGCCACTGACCTCTCCACTAGATTGTCCTAAATTGGTAAAGGCCAGTTTCTTTGCCATGATGTATTGATCTAATAATGAAACTACCATAAAAATTATAAAAAAAAAATTGGGAGACCATTAGGACTTGCTGTAATTCTCCTAAAATTATAACAAATTTGTTTGACAATCCAGCAAGGAGTTCAAAAAGTGCAGACAGAAAGGCAAACAGTGTAGATCCTGATCAGACTGCTCCGATCTGGGTCTGCACTGTTCACTTAGGCCTGTCTGTCCCAATACTTAGGGTCATTATGGAAAGTCCAAGCGTCCACAGCTAATGTACCAATTGTTGACAAGGATTTCCGCAAATATACAAACCGTACCTCAATCTCATTTCATTACCATTATGTCTTTAACCCATTTCAGACTGGAAACCCCTAAACGGGTACCATGGCAAACAGTGCAGGCCCAGATCAGACACCGCAGAATGTGGCGTCTGATCAGGGCCTACACTGTTTGCAAAAAGTTTAGCCATTTTCTGAATCAATTTTGAAGAAAACACACTGACACCCCTAAATTCTGAAATGGACTCCTGGTATATATAAGGAGGAAGATTCCATTTGGTATAAAAAGGGTTAACACGCAAAACTCCTCTTTCTGACAGACTGATGAATGTCTGAATGAGCTGACACAATCTTGGTAAAATTTTCATCCCACAACTTTTTAACCCACACCTCTTGATGATTTTGTTTGTTTGGTTTGGAGTTTGAACAGCCCAGTCAATACTATAGGTCATTTCAAGCCAGTCATTTCCAGAGAAAGGCTCAAGGTAAGCAGTTAACCAGTGCAGTAGTGCACATTTGCCAGAAACTGACAACTGCTCTTCTGGAATCAGCTGAACAAAGAAAATCTTTCATGTTCAATCTCCACGAAAGAATGTTGCCAACCTGACAGGGATTGAACTCGTGACCTGATCACCTGTCAGTCTTGCATCTGACTGAGCCATCAAGGCAAGCCTAGACCCCTTGAGTTTCAATCTACTTAAGCTTAGTTAAAACACCTTAAGCTTGCTTTTTTCATCCAATTGCCGAGTAGGCATTATTTTTTGTGAAGATTGATGATAAAACTTTTTCTTTGGCCATTCTCTCCTTTCTGCTGATTCAAGAAGGGCAGTTGGTCAGTTTCTAACAAAGGAATGTGCACTGTACTGTTTAACCTCCTTTGTTTAAACCTGCTCAGGAAAAAGTGTGGTTAGGTAAACTGGTTTGATATGAGCTTAATAGTACTGAGTGGGCTGTTAAGCTTGGAACAAACAATCAAGCAAACAAAATCTTCCTAGAAACCAAACCCCTTTCCCTGTTTACCAAACCCAAACCCTCATATACCAAAAACTCTTTGCTTTTTCTGATCTATATATTCACTTCAACCCCCTTGCCTTTTCCACATCTACACAAATTCCTTCACATTCCATCGACTGAACCCTTATCCCTTTGCAATCTACAGTCAAATTTCTGTATTAAGACCACCTTTGGAACTGTTCAAAAAATGTCTTAAAGACCACTTTTGAACAGTTCCAAACGTGGTCTCTCACCAGAGGACACTGGGTGTAAGAGACAGGAAATAGATAAAGTGAAGCCTTCTAAGCATAATTGTAGCTGAATTTACAGTATTTACTCCAAACCCATCTATCTAACCCAAATTAATACTCAGCCTTTTTGATCTACCTCACCAAAACTCCTTGCCCCCTTTGCAATCTATTTACTAATACCCCTTGACTAACCCACCCTTCATGCCCTTCTATCTACCTAACCACCCCTGGCACTAAAAAGTTCCATGAATGCCTTCCACTTTATACAGAAAGCGAGGTTAACAATTTAACCATTTTGTACCAGAAACCCCAAAACGGGTACCCTGGCAAACAGTGCATGTCCAGATCAGACGCCGCAGAACGCGGCGTCTGATCAGGGCCTCCACCGTTTGCTAAAAGTTCAGTCATTTTACAAATAAATTTTGATGAAAACACAACCTGACACCCCTAAATTTCGAAATGGACTCCTGTTGTATATAAAAAGGAAGATTCCATTTAGTACAAAAAGGGTTAAGGTTACACATTATTTTCTAAATTTCACTACTGTAACAAAAGAAAGATCTCGCATTCCATGTTTTGGGCATAAAAGACTTGTACCTATCTCAAGCCAATGTTGCCCAATGAAACCTATAGGGTTTCCATGCATGGATGGTCCGACTCGCACCGCTTTGCCTGGGCAGGCTTAGATCCTCTAAGCGGTTTACCAGTACTCATGTGCGGACGGTTTCAGCTCTGCATGGAAGCATCATGCAGCCCATCTTTTTCTTCAAGCCCTGATGGCCAGGTGCCGAAAAAAAACAACAAAAAAACTGTAGTGTTTTTCTTATTTCTGCTTCACACATAGATTGTAAGTTCTCGCTAGAACCGCCTTATTGAAGGGGTAGCCTCAATGTGCTTCTAGCACCCGGTTACCTTAAAAACCAAATCAATCAATCAATCAATCAGCCTCACTGAAGTGGTTCTAACAAATACCCATAATCTATGTTTTTCAGCAAAATTAAGAATAATAATGTACACTCATAGCAACAGATTAGGTTGCTGTTTTGTGATAACTGAAGGATAGCTTTTGTCAGTTCTCCATAAAAACCTATGTTGTGGGTATTCATTAGAACCGCCTCGACGAGGCGGTTCTAATGAATACCCACAACATAGGTTTATATGCAGAAATAAGGAAAACTATCTTTAATTATCACAAAATACGCACCTTATCATTCTGTTGCTATGACACTGTAATTCCCACTTTAACCCCATATAAAATGGGGTTTATAACGTCATAAGTTTCAGTAACCCATTTTGTACCGAAAACCTCAAAACGGGTATTTGGCAAACAGTGCAGGCTTGGATCAGACACCAAAGAACGCTAGGTTAAGGTGATTTAGAGTCATGAAAACTAACATTATCTGACAAGGATGTGGTATCCTAAAGAAAAATCTTAGCTTGATATTTACTTTTACCCATTTTGTACTGAATGGAATCTTCCCCCTCATATAAAGCAGGTGTCCATTTCTTAATTTAGGCATGTCAGGTTCAGTAATTTAGAAATTTATTTGGAAAATGGATGAACTTTCTGCATTTTGCTTGTCTGATCTTCTGGGCCTGTAATCTATACCAAGGTTTCCCCTATATGTAAAATGGTTTAACCCTTAAGATGCCAATCACAACAAGTGTTGTCTGCTTTTTAGTCTCCTGATTACTTTAAAAATCATTGCAACAAACAGTGTGGATCCAGATCAGACTGCTCCTAAGGGAGGAGCAGTCTGATCAGGATCCACATCATTTGACTACATCCAAAAATATATTTGAAATCTTTTTCAGAAATAGCAGCAGATGACATAAAAAGACAACATTTTCAGATGCATTTGTTTTCATGGCATCTTAAGGGTTAAAGTGGTAGGCCAAAAGACTTCAATTTTTAAACCTTTAACTTTTAAATTCAATTTTTAAAATTTTAACTAGAGCTGTCAGTGAAAATGACTAGGGCCCCGGCAGCGCTATCAGAGGAGTAGGAAAATTTGTGGACGGACAGATGGACAGACAGACGGACGGACAGAGTGATTACTATAGGGCACCCACACTTTCAGTGCGGGGCCCCAACTAGTGTTCTGGAATGAGCAAGTGCATGACAAAGCCAACAAGAAGACAATGACACCACTCAGTATGCGCAACATGCCAGACTGACCAGTCTTTGTTTCTCACTTTTTAGCTATAAAAGGCTCCTGCAAACACCAAGGATGCACAAATTCCACAGCTATTCAAATACATGCATATTGAAAATTTTAACAACAAAAATTTTTAAATTTCAGATAAAAAGTCCTGATACTTTTCATATTTCTGCTCAAAACATATATTGTGGGTACTCATTAGAACCGCCTTGGCAAGGCAGTTCTAACGAGAACCCACAATCTATGTTTTGAAAAGAAATAATAAAATAGTTTTATATATAAAAGTAGGGTTCAACACTCGTAATAAATGGTTAACCGCTAAACTTCTTAATCAGGGTTATCGGTACCATAAACTACGCAACCTTTTCAAAATTTTATAGACGTCATTCTGATTTAATTTTTGGCCCCCGCCCATAGGGGTTTGAAGAAATATATGGGCTGCATGATGCTTCCACGCAGAGCTGAATCCGGCTCGCACACTAGTACTGGTAAACCACTTAGAGGATCTAAGCCTGTCCAGGAACCGCGGTGCGAGGTGGATCGTCCATGCTAATAAACCCTATTGGTGTCATTGCGCGACAGGGCTTGAGATGTCATTTCATCTCAATGTCGGGTAAAAGTCCCACAAAATTGGAAGCAACGTCTCCAAAATGACCTTTACAGTGTTGACGGAGACGTTAAACCTCAAATCAAACAAACAAACAAACTGATTTAATTTCAAAATTCAATATTGGACTTAAATCTCTTCTACAACAAGGTCTATTAGAACCCGAATTTTATGGTGACAGAATATATAAATTCAGAAAAATATATAACCACAATGACTCCAATTTTGTAAAATCATTCTTCGATATAAAAAGATTGGGTACAACATAAATGTTATACGACAGACTGCATGCATGGTAGTTAACTTAATCACGGTTGACAACTTTGCTTCCCTCTTTAATTGCACGCCGGTGGGTCAGGCCTCAGATTCTATGATGGTTCCAGCATAAAGGCTTATTGAGAATTAGAGAGATCTAATTCAAGGTAATGTTGGTTGGTGCCTGATGCTCTATCTCTGGTCGGGCCCATCGGAGTCTAACTTATGGTTTTCTTTTGCTCCAGCATTTCAGTGGTTTCTTGCTGTCGAGTCCTCACCGTTGTTTCATCTCTGTGGTTGTTTGATTATTTGTGTTCACTGAGATGTTGCACTGATGATTTAGGAGGCCTTCATGCCGACTGAACAAATTATTTGTCTAAATCGCGACTGAAGTAAGGGCGAGGATTTGGGCCACGTAAAATCGATTTAAGCCCCCCAGTGAAATTCGTTTCCGCTGACCGTTCCAAGGCGGTTCTTCTGTCGCGGTTTATTTTTGTTATGGTTTGTCTTTGGGTGTTTGTGTCGCTTATATTATTTTATTTTGGATAGCCTATTGGCCATTTTGTGGGACAGTAATTGTCCTTTTGGCTTTCCACTATTGATGTTTCCATTAGGTCTGTTGTTTCACGTTTGTGTTTGTCTCTGATGGGAGCTTTGGGTTAATTGTATCGATTCCTGATCATTGCTTCCACTTCTATTTTTCAAGGGTGTCAAAATTATATGTTTTCATGGACTGTGAGGATAATTTTGAGATAATGGTTTGTAATTTCTCCATTTAACCCTTATCCTGCTGAATAATTAAATATAGCCACACCCATTTATGACTATCAAGCAATCAAATTACTTGATATAGTACATTGTTGTAAGTTGTGTCTCCTCAGTGAATCATCTTAGTAGAAAACTACAGTAACGATACTTAACCCTTATCTTACTGTTTACGACAACCGCTATCTTTGCAAACAGTGTAGATCCAGATCAGATGGCTTCTGAAGAAGCCATCTGAACAGGATCTACACTGTTTGGCATTTAGTTTAGGAATTTGTAGCAATAAATTACATCAAGTAATTTGATTGGTTGATAGACAGAAATGGGTGTGGCTTAAATGAATATTCAGCAAGAGAAGGGTTAAAGTACTGGAAAAGATGGAACTAAGCAAACAGTGCAGACCCTGATCAGAGTGCTCCTAAAGAACAGCCTGACCAGGGGTCTACACTGTCTGCCATTCCTACTGCACCTTTTGGGCTCCTTGCAGGATTGTGTAATAAAATTTTTTTAAAATTTCAGGGGAAGTACAGCAAGTCTTCAAGCTGTCCAAATTTTTATGATTTTTACAGTACTCTTAACCCTTATCTTGCTGAATATTCATCTAAGCCACACCCATTTCATTATATCAACCAATCAAATTACTTGATGCAATTTATTGCTACAAATTCGTAAACTGAATGCCAAACAGTGTAGATCCTGATCAGATGGCTTCTGAAAGATGGCTTCGATCTGGATCTACACTGTTTGCAAAGATATGGGTTGTCATGAACAGCAAGATAAGGGTTAAAGCTACTGGCTGAATAGCCTAATACGAGTCTCACATGTCACCTTGTAGATTTTCAAAAATTTTAACATGTGTTGGCTCAAATATAAGTCTTGAATTTTCTTGGCTAATGAGGACTTTTGTGTGCAGACCAACAAGTCAAGTAATGCTCAAGACTGAAATCAGGATGCCAATTTGATCCAGAATATTACCAGTTGGCAAGAAAAGAAAATAATTTGGAAGGGAAATGGTGAATCGATAAATGAAAGAATAAAAACAATCCTGCCTAAAACAAACCATTTTAAAAATGCTTTCTGTCTTTAATATTAAGCTGTGTTGATCTACTGAAAATGAGTTCTACAAAAAGACATTTTTCCTTAAACTAGCCCATGTTGTACTGAATGGAACCTCCCCCACTTATGTTATACACCACAAGTCCGATTCCAATTTAGGGGTGTCACATTCAGTTATTTTTAGAAACTTATAAACATTCTGCAAACAGTGAAGGCCCTGAGCTGATGCCCTGATCTGGGGCTCCACTGTTTAAAAGAGTTTCTCCTATACAATGGTTAATATGCCTATGTAAAACTGTTCTGCTTTTGTACATTAGCTATTCTACTGCATGTGTTGATGAAATGTAACATCCTTTTTATATTGTGACAAAATGAATGAATGCATAGCCACAAAACTATATGAGCCCCGCCAAGCGAATTTGTGTCTTTGAGCATTCCGTCGTGACAAATTTTAACTGCACATGCCCAGCCATTCAGATGGGCCAGGGGTATGGCTTTCTGTCTGAAGGCTCCTCTTGATTCACTGCTTGTATGAGCGAGCAGCGAAGGTTCTGGCGAGACTGCGCGGATGCGCAGGCTCGCCTGAACCTTCACTGCTCGCATAGGCGATAAGTACCAAAATCGCTTGACGGGGCCCATATATACTGCCACTTGGGAAATGCTCCATTTTGTCCTGAATAGAACCTACCCACTTACAGATTACAGGAATTCATTTCAAAATTTATGGGTGTCAGGTCAGGTTGAATTATTCCTAGAAATTCACTTAAGAAAATGGCTGAACATTTTACAAACTATGAAGATGTCACATATTGCAGTGTATGATCTGGGCTGGCATGATTATTATTTGTCTGTTTGATTTTTTCTCATATTTAATATATAAACCCATTTCATACAGGAACCCCCAAAACAGGTCATTGGCAAACAGCACAGATCCAGATCAGCTGCTGCATTCTGCATCACCCCCGGCCTTCACTTTTTGCAGAAACCTTAATTTCGAAATTATGAGATGACCAATTCCAATCAGTTCAAAATGGGTTAAACCATGTTTTGCATTTTGTTGTCAGAAAAGATCATAATCAGTCAACCTTCTTCATACAGAAATTTGTTATAACAACAGAACTCGTTATAATGACAATTTCAATGGAATGAACCCTTAGGTCAAGGCTAGACTCTGCTCCAATCGGCAGAGTGGGCTTCTGCTGGGTTGGAAATGCCCATATTGAATCCATAGATTCTTGCAGTCTTATACTCAAAGAAACAGAAGTTATAGATATTTGTTAGAATCGCCTGTGAGGCGATTCTAACAAATGTCTATAACATTTGTTTCTTTGAGTTGTAAAGGTTTGTTTGATTTGAGGTTTTACGTCCCCGTCAACACTGTATAGGTCATTTTGGAGACATTGCTTCCAATTTTGTGGGACTTTTACCCGACATTGAGATGAAATGACATCTCAAGCCCTGTCCACAATGAAACCAATAGGGTTTATAAGCATGGACAGTTCGACTATAATCGGTTAACCAGTACACCTGTGCACTGTCGAATTTCTTTAAGCCCGATGGGCGGGGGCCGAGAGAGAGAGTAAAGGGTAAAGGCTCTAAATTAACTATCATACTCCTAACTGTGATTCTATATAACAGCAAATTCTTTATAATGGCACAATATTAGGGAACAAATATAGTTGTTAGGGTCCTCTGTACTATACAAAGTCTGGTTTAGTCAGTAAAATGCAGGTTGTGCTGCACTTACCATTACCCTTCTACTAATAAGGGGTCTGTCACAAGAAAACCTGTCTACGGGGGTTTGTGACTGGGGAAGATAAACCAGGCTGCCCAGATTCACAGCCAAACTGACACAACACAAAATGACCCTCAGTAGTTGATGTGTCATTAAAACCCCAACGTAATCAATGCCAAGGTCTTGAGAGTTCAGATACACAAACTAGAAGAATTGTACTACCGTATTTATCGTATGTTTTTGGACAGACAGGCCTTAGAAAACAGTGTAGACCCAGATGAGATGCTGAAGAATGCGGTGTTTACACTGTTTGCCACACATCCAGCTATTCTTATACACAACATCGGGTAGTAAATTGTACTTGTTAAATTTTAGAACAAGTATGGCAAGGAGTTGAGGTGTCTGAATATATAGGGTAAATTTGTTTGTTTGATTTGAGGTTTAACGTCCCCGTCAGCACTGTATAGGTCATTTTGGAGATGTTGCTTCCAATTTTGTGGGACTTTTACCAGACACTGATGTGAAATGAAATCTCAAGCCCTGCTGCCCAATGAAACCAATAGGGTTTATAAGCATGGACGGTCCGACTCGCACCGCTTTGCCT
This sequence comes from Lucinisca nassula, assembly GCA_963580285.1. Classification (NCBI taxonomy): domain Eukaryota; kingdom Metazoa; phylum Mollusca; class Bivalvia; order Lucinida; family Lucinidae; genus Lucinisca; species Lucinisca nassula. The sequence goes on along the minus strand of OY757013.1, from coordinate 166,376,804 downwards.
GGGCAGGCTTAAGCGATTTACCAGTACTCATGTGCGGTTGCTTTCAGCTTTGCATGGAAGCATCATGCAGCCCATCTAGTTCTTCAAGCCCCGATGGGCGGGGGATGTATATAGGGTAAATGTTGTATCCAAGCTTACATCACAAACATGTTGTTGTTTGCAAATGGCAAAAACTGGTTTTCTCACGACATGGCTCAATTACAGACATACATTTTTAGTGACATTATATATAACTGCAATGGCACCGAGTCCCCGAAGAATTATGCTAATGGAAATTCAATTTCTATGAGTTTCTGCAAGTATTGCACTTCTTCAATCTACAAATAAACAGAAACATTAATATTTTATTCTCTTCTAAATTTGCAAAAGCAATTACATCTAAGAGGACATGACAATCTTAAGAGTCCTTATGTCTTTTCTTTTCTAATAATTTGTCTGACCTTAAGAAATAAAATGACAAATTACTTCATTGCTCTGATACAGGGACTTTTCAGTGCAAATATGTCATTTTTGGGGGTCAGTCCAAAGCTATATATACGAGTTTATTGTGGGTCCAGTGGCAAAATGTCTTAACTGCATTTTACAGATTTTACACCAGATTTAATAAAATGTGATTATGTAAATAATAGAATTTTCTATTATTATGCAGCATCTAGCAGGAGTTTTGGTAAACGACCACCCTAGGCTGTCATTTAAAAATTTGTCCAACCCTCCTCCAAAGCAAGAGTTATTATGTTATCAACCACACGAGGCTGTCATCCAACCCTCCCTCAAATTTAACAATTTTCTCAGAAACAAGACTACTGATTAAATATTGATTTCTATCAATGACACCTTCAAAGCAAGGATGCTATATTTCTGTCAAATACTAAAGCAATCTGCAGTCTCTTCTGAGCATCAGTTTTTTTTTTTGTTTTGCAAAATGCAATGATGCCATAATGATCACAAGTATTGGGACAGATAGGCCTAAGAAAACAGTGCAGACCCTGAAGGAGCAGTCTGATCAGGGTCTACACTGTTTGCCGTTCCGTATGCACCTTTAAGACTCCATGCTGGATCTTGAAACAAAATTGTTAAAAATTTTAGGAGAATTACAACAAGTCCCCAAGATGTCCGATTTTTTAGGATTTTTACAGTAATCTGGCTTCCATTTTATACATGTAGCTCCAGATTTAGGAGTTATTAGGATAAGTTTTTCTTTTGCTTAACCCTTGTCCTGCTGAATATTTATATATGCCACACCCACTACTGATTATCAACCAATCAGATTACTTCATGCAAATTATTGCAACAAATTCATGACAAACAATGAAGATCCTAATCAGATGGCTTCTTCAGATACCATCTGATCTGGATCTTCATTGTTTGAAAGATAAGGCATATCCGGGCTCAGCAGGACAAGGGTTAAAATGTACATTTAACCCTCTTTTATATACCAACATTCAATATAACAACAAAACTTGCTATAACGACCGAGTCAATCAAAGGAAATCTTTGCTCCAGATGATGATTGACGCAGACAGATGTAAAATGGAGATATGCAGGAATACAGTAAAATTCCTATATTAAGACCACCTTTTGGACTGTTCAAAAGTGGTCTTAAAGACCATTTTGAACAGTCCCAAGGGCGGTCCATGACCAGAGGACACTGTGGGCAGTAAAACACAAGGAAAGATTAAGTGCACCCTTCAAAATAAGCTTTTTAAAGCAGAATTAGTCTTAATTTTAGGTGACGAATTTCACTGTACTTTAATACTCCAAGAAGCAAATGTTGTGGATACATGTACTTTTTAGAATCACCTCTGCAAGGCGATTCTAACAATGTCCACAACATTTGTTTCTTGGAGTAAGTAAGGGAAAAAGATCCATTATTACAGGTAACCTGTCATATAACTCCACATTGGGGTTCTTTATAGCTGCAAATTCTTTAACAGCAGAATGTTAGGGAACAAATACTGGGACCAGTTGTTCAAAACTAACGATGCCGTTAGTTAACATATCGTTAAAACTTTGATCATTAAATATGGCAAATATGCTGAAATTTTTGCTGAAAAAAATGTGAGCAGCTTTTGCGGACGCAAAAGCTGCTCACATTTTTTTTCAGCAAAAATACCAAAATTTTCAATATTGTACTTGCTAGAAGAGTTAACAATATGACCACTAACGAGCTCGTTAAGCTAACGATGCTTTGAACAACTTGGCCCTGGTTTATAACAAGGGCCCTCTATATGTTGTGGGAGCCTTATTAGAAATGCCTCTTTGAGATGATTCCAACAAGTACCAAAAATATATTTCTAACAAGAAGGAAAACAATTCCTTAATTACCCTTGGCCTACTTGTCCGAAGCCATGGCCTGGACTAAGTCCTGTTGTTTCCACGATATTTCATTGGTTCTACATCACGACAGCATGATCCTACATGTACATCTGAATCATCTCAAGTGAACCAGAAAAAATCTATTCATTCTAAAAAAATCTATTCTCTCTAATTAAATAGCTGTTTTTATGCAGAAAATCTGGAAACAGCCCCACAAAATCAATAGACATCCACTAAAACAGGGCATAAAAATTCTGATATAATAGAAAGATCAGTGAATTAAATCATTCCTTAAACAAGCTTAGTGTTAGCGACAATCAGGCGTATTGATGTCCTCTAAAGAGCTAGGAGAATTAAGGCTATAATGGCATATTATATCATATATTATATATTCCTACCACTGAGGATATATGGAACAGCATCAAGACCGGTCTGCTCAAGACAACTGAAGAGGTGTGTGGCACAACACGGCCCCACCGCTGGCGTCGCGAAACCTGGTGGTGGAATGAGGATGTTAATAAGGTCATAGCAGCCAAGCGGCAAGCCTTTAAAGCTTGGAAGACTGGTAAGGGCACCCGTGCATCATATCTTGCGGCCAAACGCATAGCCAGACGTGTGGTGCACCATGCTCGCCAAGAAGCTGAGAAGGAGATCTACAAGAATATTGACCCTAAGTCCTCAGAAGTATACCGCCTTGCTAACCAGATGAGAAGAGAGAATGCCGATGTTGTAGGTGACAAACCAGTAAAGAATGATGCAGGGGAGATGTCAATGAGTGATGACTCAAAGCAGAGGGCCTGGTTAGAACACTACCAAAGGCTACTCAATGTTGAGTTCGACTGGGACCCAGACCACCTGTCTGATGAACCACCAGTGGAAGGGCCACCCATCCCAATCACTATTGATATGGTTAAGAAGGCTATCTCTCAGATGAAGACTGGCAAAGCACCTGGTCCCTCTGGCATAGTGGTGGAGATGCTAAGAGCTGCAGGTGATGCGGGTGCCACCATGATCCGTGACCTTGCAGCTGCAATCATCCGTGATGGGAAGGTACCCTCTGACTGGGAACAGAGTTTCATTGTCTGTCTCTACAAGGGCAAGGGCGATGCATTGGAACGGGGCAACTACCGTGGTCTCAAGCTGACAGAACAGGTCATGAAAGTCCTGGAGAGGATTGTGGATGGCCTCATTAGGCAGTTGGTGTCCATCGACGATTCCCAGTTTGGCTTCGTCCCAGGAAGAGGCACAACAGATGCAATTTTTGTTGTCCGACAGCTGCAAGAGAAGTATCTGGCGGCCAACAAGAGACTCTACATGGCTTTTGTAGACCTGGAGAAGGCATTTGATCGAGTGCCTCGGAAAGTCATCTGGTGGGCACTAAGAAAACTTGGAGTGGACGAGTGGATTGTGAAACTGGTCCAAGGGATGTACGCAAATGCTCGGAGCCGTGTCCGGGTCGGTGATGGTTACAGTGAAGAATTCGAGGTGAAGGTGGGTGTTCATCAAGGCTCTGTTCTCAGCCCACTGCTTTTCATCATTGTGCTTGAAGCCTTGTCATGCGAGTTCCGCTCTGGAGTCCCCTGGGAGGACCTGTATGCTGATGACCTTGTCATCATAGCTGAATCCCTTGAGGAATGTGTCAGGAGGCTCTTAACTTGGAAAGAGGCAATGGAGGCGAAAGGGCTGAGAGTGAATGCAGGAAAGACAAAGATCATGATCTGTGGTACAGGTCTGGACCTCTTGCAGAGTACAGGCCAGTTCCCATGCGCTGTATGTCGCACTGGAGTTGGCAGCAACAGTATCTTTTGTAATGGCTGCAAGTTCTGGGTGCACAAGAAATGCAGTGGGCTCAAACGCTTGATAGAGGACCCTGAGTACAGGTGTACACGGTGCCAAGGAACTGCACGCCCCTTAGATGGCAGACCACAGAGGGAAGTTCAAGTCGGATCAGACAAGCTGGAGGTTGTAGCTTCCTTCTGCTACCTAGGTGATATGCTCTCTGCAGGGGGTGGTTGCGACCTTTCAACTACATCACGTGTGAAAACAGCCTGGAAGAAATTCAAGGAGTTGCTACCAGTTCTCTCTTCCCGCCACCTCTCGTTCAAGACACGTGGCCGTGTGTATAGCTCTTGTGTGCGGAGCGCAATGCTCCATGCCAGTGAGACATGGCCATTGACAAAGCCAAACCTCCAACGTCTACAGCGAAATGACAGGGCAATGATCAGACAGATCTGCAATGTCAAGCCACAGGACACTGTCACCATCAGGTCCAGTGAGTTACTGGAGCGTCTTGGCATTGAGGACCTGGACCTCATCCTGAAAGAGAGAAGACTTCGCTGGTATGGACATGTGGAACGCTCCAACGGTGCAATCAAGACTGCCTGTGACATACAGGTAAGTGGAAAGCGGGGGCCAGGAAGGCCCAAGATGACCTGGAAGCAGCTAACAGAAAGAGATTGCAGAGAATGGAAGCTCTCTGCTATCGATCCTCATGATAGACAAGCCTGGAGATCTGGTGTAAGATCTGCCATGCGTGCAGCAAGCCAGCTACCTGGAAGGGGGCCCACTTATGTGGACGTTGCCCCTGTACCTGCACGTTAATCAAAAATTCGTTGATGATGATGATGATGATGATGTTCTGAAAATAATGGCATATTGTACCAAGATATTCACGGAAATTGGGGGCTTAACCTAATTTGTCCAGAATTTTCTGCCTTATAAAATTTGAAGGAGTCCATTTCAAAATTTAGGCTGTTTCAAATTGAGAAATTTTTGGAAATTTATTTACAAAAATGGCTAAACTTTTGGCAAGCAGAGGAGGCTCTGATCAGATGCCACATGATCTGGGCAAGGAACTTGTTTCAAAGTTTGCCATATAAAATGGGTTAAAGGAGATTACAAAAAGCACAAAGCCCACAGACTTATCCCGCTGCATAAATTAATCCAGCCACACCCATCTACATTTCAACAAATCAAATTACTTGATGTAATTTGCAAACTGAATGATAGTGTAGATCCTGATCAGATAGCTTAGAAGCCATCTGATCCAGAACTATACTGTTTGCAAGGGTAGGGGTTGCAGGATAAGGTTTTAACATTTATTACTAATAATATACCTTTGCAGTACAATGCTATCTGTTATGGGTCTTCAAATGGCATTCATCAGATACAATTTATGCCAACCATCAGGGCTTGGAGGAGTAGATTCGGCTGCTTGGTGACTCAGCCTAGACCTCAAACCCATCAAACATTTGAGTACTGAAATGTTGCAAGTCGGACCATCCCTAGAGGTTTCTTTGGGCGGTAGGGCTTGAGAAGTCATTTCATCTCAATGTTGGGTAAAAGTCTCACAAAATTGGAAGCAATATCTCCAAAATGACCTGAATAGTGTTGAGTGAAACGTAAAACCCCAACAAAAACAAACAAACAAATACAAATCTGTGACTCCCACTCTTTTATTTGTAATGTTTCTCTACTTTCTTGTCAGTTTCATTTGTTTTTCTGTATTCTTATCTATTTCTCTTCTCTACTATTCTATCCTTCTTTGCAATTTCTCTCTATCTAAAAGGCTGACATGGTATCAATTCATAGGAACACTTTTTATTCAGCCCACTATATGCATATAGAATGAAGGCTTTATAGTACAACACAAGACCATACACCAATGTTAATGTGTCCATTACTAATAACAATAAACTCAAATTGGACAAAAGGGAAATATATGATACTGCCAACATTATCCCACAATATTAAATCATAGATCATTTCCCTGACCATTTAAGAGAAAATTTCCTGTAGAACTGTGAAGGCTTTGTTACCAACAGGGAAAAGATTAATATCTAAGAGGAGAATTTGGCATCTAATCTGAATAATATTGACAAAAAACGCCACATGGTAAGCAAAAATTATTAAGCAAAAATGTAACAGTTTTGCACAATGCAGACTCAGATCAGCCTGCATATCCTATATCAAAGTAATTAATACTGTTATTAAATGGCATCATGTCAACAAGTCTGTGACATTAATATATATATACCTCTGTAAACCCTACTTTATATAGTAAAAACATGGGTTTACAGGGGTATACATTATTTTTCTTATTTCTGCTCCAAGACAAAGGTTAGATCTGCCTCATTGAGGCAGTTCTAAAGAGCATAATAATTGGAGCATTAGCAAGTAAAAGAACACCACAACCTATACTTGGAGTATTAGTAAGTAAAAAATACAAGAAAATTGTCCATTGAGATTTAAAAAATGCACTATCATGCCATATGGGTATGTTTTAATAATGGATAACTGTTGTGCCAAAGCATCATCAGGCACTTGGGAATAAAAGAATCTTTCATGAGTTTGATTTGGTACTTAAGTTTTGAACCCAAGGGATGCCCAGGTTGATGGCACCAAGAATGGATACACCCAGACCATTTCTGCAATTTTTTTACAAGGAGACATTTTTTTTTTTTTTTTTTTTCTGTTCCCTTTCCTATAAATTGAACACCTCTGGAAAAGGGTCTGCTCTTCAGGAGCAAATTCTTGGTATTAACAGGGAAAGCCTCGCTCGGGTCACGTGAGACGCCAAGTTCTGCAACGGAAGGTCAGGAGGTTTTTCTCCGGGTACTCCAGTTATCGCCCACCTCTGATTAACATTCGGCTCGATATGAGTGAAATAATCTTGAAAGGGCCGTAAAAGCAAACCCCACCCCCCCAAAAAAATTCACAGGGAGGACAACAATGTTTAAGAAAGGTTGCCTGCCCTGAAGGTGTATCGACATTGGCTAATACAGCATCAACATGAGCCAATATCCTGATAATGTCTCAGTTCTGCCAGCCATGCCAGAAAATTAACCAATTTCAATAGAAAAGTAAACTGGAATCATGATAGACATTTCTTAATTGTCTGTATCCGTCAGAAGGATTGGGAAATTCTTTTTTCAGATCTACTTGCCCTAGTTGGCATCGAATCCTTAATTGTCTTCTGTAATGTCAGTGAGTTTTTTGTCTTATTTGCAGAAAAATAGTTCTGATCTGAACTATACCAAATTGTTCTTCTCTGGACTTTATGTTTGACGCAAGCCTCTTCATATCTGTTATTATTATTACTACCATTATTATTATTACTGCATGAATGTAACTGAATGTTTCATGAACAAGTCATGCTTTCAGTCCCAGCCATCACGAAAACACACCTATATAATTTTGACCCCCTTAAACCCCTCATTTAAATAGTAAAACTGGAGTTTACAGGGCTATATATTATTTTTCTAGTTTCTTCACAAAAACTAATTATGGGTACTTGTTAGAACTGCCTCATACAGGCAGTATGTAGGCAGTTCTAACGAGTACCAACAATCCATGTTTTGAGCAGAAATTGGAAAACTTTGAGAATTTTTTTCATTTTTGGTGGTAAAATTTTCAATATGTTTGTATAGGTGTGTTTTTGCAATAAATAGAACTTTACTATATGAATCTGAGTCAAGTTGTTAATGTCCACATGACTATCACTGACCTGGCAAATAGCGAATTCCCAGCCCTTTTATGTCAGAGTGCTGTGTTAAAGTTGTTGTAACCTGCAGAGACCTTAGTACCTATATAAAAGATTGTGAATTGCTTATTACTTCATGAAGAAACATGGCCACTATATGTGGCTCTTGAATACTGAGGCCCAGTGAAGATTTTGGTTTATTAAACTTAGAAACCAGTCAAACCATTCGAACAATAAAAGGCCCAGGCCAAGTGTCCCCCTATCCTTTGGAATGTCAGTATGTGGTGAATATGTCTATAACATATAAGCCATAAACCATGTTTTGGGAGCTGCGGAAACAAGAATTTTTGTTGATAAAAAGGCTAAAACTGACAAAGGGGTATAATTCTGGCAAAACTCAGTCAACCATGACCTCGATGAGATATTATCATCTTCAGGTCATGGGAACAATAACTAGAAATTTTCATCAAAATCACTTAAAAACTGTAGGAGGAGTTGCAGAGACAAGAACTTCTGTTGATAAAATTACTAAAACTGACAAAAGGCCATAACTCTGGTAAAAATCTTGATGACATAATTTTATGACCATCTTCAAGTCATGGGAACAATAATTGAAAGTTTCATCAGAACCCCTTGAAAGCTGTAGGAGGAGTTGCGGAGACAAGAATTTCTACTAATAAAATGGCTAAAACTGACAAAGGGCCATAACTCTGGCAAAAAAAAACAGTCAAGCACGCCCTCGATAATATGTTTAATATGATCATCTTCAGGCCATGGGTACAATAACTGGAAAGTTCCATCAAAATCCCTTGAAAATTGTAGGAGGATTGCGGAGACAAGACTGTGTCTACGGACGGACTAATGGAAGGACAGACAAAACCATTACTATAGTCCCCTTCTACTAACGTCAGGGGACAAAAAATGAGGAATCTATATTGCAACAGCTCCACACTTTATGTTCAGCAAAAGCTACTCACATTTCTTTTTCAGCAAAATACCACTATATCAGACATTGCAGTTCCTAGAACAGTCAACATTTTGACCACCAAATAGTTCATTCAGCTAACGATGCTTTAAACAAGAAAAACCCAAAATGGCATTATGGACGGGTTTTTCAGGGTTAACCAAAAGGTAAACCGGGACGCAGACGCCCAGCAGGCCACCCGCACAGACATCCCTATTCTAAAGGACGGAATTTTTCCTTGTTTTTCAGGGTTAACCAAAAGGTAAACCGGGACGCAGACGCCCAGCAGGCCACCCGCACAGACATCCCTATTCTAAAGGACGGAATTTTTCCTTGAAAAACCCGTCCAAATGGCATTATGGACGGGTTTTTCAGGGTTAAATAAAAGGTAAACTGTGACGCGGACGCCTGCCTGCACAGACATCGCTATTCTAAAGGACGGAATTTTTCATTGAAAAACCCGTCCAAAAACTGTGTCCTGAGCTGTTTTTCATCTTAGGATTCCCAAAAGACTCAATAAAACAGAGGCTTGTAATGGAATAATGACATAAAAATAGATGTCACTATCTATCTCAGAACAGATTAACCCTGACAACTCTATAGAAGGTGAAAATCAGATCTGACACAAAGTCAGAAATAATCAGAAAAAGCTGTCATCTGAACAACATCGAAAGCTCAAAGAGTAGCAAAATTTAAGGTTCAAGTGACTGAGTCTTCAGTAGCCCAGGTTTGGTTTTGGTTTGATTTGAGGTTTAACGCCCCCATCAACACTATATAGGTCATTTTGATGCATTATAGTATATGTGTGGATGAAATTTCAGTAGCCCAGGTTTGGTTTTGGTTTGATTTGATGTTTAACGTCCCCATCAACACTTTAAGGTCATTTTGGCAACGATGCTTCCAACTTTTACTCGACATTGAGATGAAATGACATCTCAAGCCCTGTCACTGTCATCCAATGAAACCAATAGGGTTTATAAGCATGGACGGTCCGACTCGCACTGCTTTGCCTGGGCAGCCTTAGATCCTCTAAGTGGGAGCCATCAGTAGCCCAGGGGGCTGCAGTGTTTGAGAATTGGAGCTACAGGAACAAACTTAAACTTGATGGAAAACATTTAAATATCAATCTCTGTGAAAAGATGTTGCACCCTGATTACATGTCAGACTTGCATGTGACTGTGCCACCAAGACCTGAACCACTGCTTCACAATCTCCAAGAACAATTATAGGACTGAACAGAAAATCTAACCCTTCTTTTGCTGAATATTCATTTAAGCCACACCCATTTCTATCTATCAACCAATCAAATTACTTGATGTAATTTATTCCTACAAAATCATAAATTGAATGTCAAACAGTATAGATCCTGATCAGATGGCTTCTTCAGAAGCCATCTGATCTGGATCTACACTGTTTGCAAAGAAAAGGGTTGTCATGAGCAGGATAAGAGTTAAACAAGTTGACTAGCTGAACCACTTAAAGTCTTATATGCCAGGGTACATATTACTCCCGGTGATGTTGCAGAAAAATCAGTCTTGTCAAAAATGATTTTGTCTGGTGCTCTGCTGATTCGAATTTATGTGCTTTTCATGCAGACTGTGGAAAATGCTGATTGATTTTTGTTGCAATGTTCGAAATTATTCATATTCTTGCCAAGACTCTAATATCCACTCACTTTTGCTTTACTGATACTGAAATATCAAAAGAGTGCATCACATCACAAATCTATTGAGATTTCCTGAAGTGTCTGTTGTACAGAAATTTGGCTTACTAAATGATCTCTTTAGAACCAGAGGCTTTTATTGCAATGTTTCCTGTAATGTTCCACTAAAGCCAGACTTTACTGCCCAAACCTGAAGTCCAAAGAACAGACTCCCAATGGAAATGTATTATACAGCTGAATCTCTTTTGAAAATATTACTTTCTTTGCAGCATGATTTCTATGAACCCCACCATGAGAAAATCTGTCTTTTGGGTTAGCGACCTGGGGCCAGTTGTTCAAAGCATCATTAGCTTAACCCTTATCACGCTGCATAAATTAATTTAGCAACACCCATTTACATTTAGCTTAAACCTTATCCCGCTGCATAAATTAATTTAGCCACACCCATTTACATTTAGCTTAAACCTTATCCCGCTGCATAAATTAATTTAGCAACACCCATTTACATTTAGCTTAAACCTTATCCCACTGCATAAATTAATTTAGCAACATCCATTTACATTTAGCTTAATTAACCCTTATCCCATTGCATAAATTAATTTAGCCACACCCATTTACATTTAGCTTAAACCTTATCCCACTGCATAAATTAATTTAGCAACACCCATTTACATTTAGCTTAATTAACCCTTATCCCATTGCATAAATTAATTTAGCCACACCCATTTACATTTAGCTTAACCTTTATCCCACTGCATAAATTATTTTAGCCACATCCATTTACATTTCAACCAATCAAATTACTTGATGTAATTTATTCATTCAAATTTGCAAACTGAATGGCAAGCAGTGTAGATCCTGATCAGATGGCCTCCTCAGAGGCCATCAGATCTGGGTCTTGACTGTTTTCAAAGGTAGGGGCTGTTGTGACCAATGGATTAGGGTTAACAAGCTCTAGATGGTCAAATTGTTAACTGTTGTAGCAACTCAATATCAAAGATTCTAGTATTTTTGCAAAAATATAGCTAATATTTTTGCTGAATAAAATGTGAGCAGGTTTTTCAAAAGCCAATCACACATTTTCAGCAAAAACTAGAACTGTCAGAGGATCTGACTATAGCCCCGCTATAGCGCTATCAGAAAAGAAAAATACAAGAAAAAAATGTTTTCAGCTTTAAGCCTCTAACTAAAGGTGGTAAAAAGGCAATCCAGAGTTATAATTCATGTGCTCTGCACATCGTCTCATGGTGCTTTACATTTGTGTGAAGTTTCATGAAAATACCTCAAACGGTTTTTGCGTTATGGAGCGGACAAGGTTAAAATTGCCATTTTTCAATGTTCAAAGGGCAATAACTCCAAAAGTAGGCAATCCAGAGTTATGGTTCATGCGCTCTGCACATCATCTTATAGTGCTTTACATTCATGTGAAGTTTCATGAAAATACCACAAACGGTTTTTGAGTTATGGAGCGAACAAGGTTAAAATTGCCATTTTTCAATGTTCAAAGGGCAATAACTCCAAAAGTAGGCAATCCAGAGTTATGATTCATGCGCTCTTCACATCGTCTCATAGTGCTTTACATTTGTGCCAAGTTTCATGAAAATACCTAAAACCTTTTTTTAGTTGTCATGAAGACTGGAATTACAGTTGCCATTTTTCAATGTTCAAAGGTATTAACTCCAAAAGTAGGCAATCCAGGGTTATGGTTCATGCGCTCTGCAGATCATCTCATAGTGCTTTACATTTGTGTGAAGTTTCATGAAAATACCTCAAACAGTTTTCCAGTTTTCATGAATAACAGCCATTTTTCAATGTTCAAAAGGCAATAACTCCAAAAGTAGGCAATCCAGAGTTATGGTTCATGCGCTCTGCACATTGTCTCATAGTGCTTTACATTTGTGTGATTTGTGTGCAGTTTCATGATAATACCTCGAACAGTTTTTGAGTTATGATGAATAACGGAATTACGGAATCACAGAAGGACAAGGCAAACCAAATGGTTCATGCGCTCTGCAAATTGTCTCATAGTGCTTTGAAGTTTCATGAAAATACCTCAAACAGTTTTTGAGTTATCATGAATAACTTAATTATGGTTGCCATTTTTCAATGTTCAAAGGGCAATAATTCCAAAAGTAACAATTAAAAATTTGACCATTAATGAGCTCATTAAGCTAACAATGCTTTGAACAACTGCAATGGCTGGACATCCTTAACAACTGTGCTACAGAGGCATCCCAAAAAGAAGGATGCTCATGCAGTGCATAAAAGCCTATCTGGCCCTACATTACACTCTGTATACCTCATCATAGTAGATGTGCATCATAGAAGATGTGTGCATGAAGTTTCATTAGCCTAGATGCTACACAGTGCATCATAGTAGATGTGTGTATGAAGTTTCATTAGCCAAGAGGCCATAGTGCACCATAGTAGATGTGTGTATGAAGTTTCATTAGCCTAGTGGCCACAAAGTGCATCATAGTAGATGTGTGTATGAAATTTCATTAGCCTAGAGGCCACAGAGTGCATCATAGTAGATGTGTGTATGAAGTTTCATCAGCCTAGAGGCCACAGAATTCATCACAGTAGATGTGTGTATGAAAAGTAGAAGTAAAACAAAGATCAGGAATTGATACAATTAACTTACTCCACCCATACAAGACACCAAAGGGAAAGAAATACAAATATTAAGCGACCAGACCATAATGGAAACCTAAACAAAGGAAGGCCATAAGGACAGTTACTTTCCCACTAAAATGGCCATATGGCCATCCAAAATTAAAAGACACAAGTGATACACACAGTAAGTGACAAACAACAACATAAATAAATCGCCACAGAAGAGCCGCCTTGGAACGGTCAGTGGAAGATTTCCGCTGGGGGGCTTAAATCGATTTTACGTGGTCACAATCCTCGCCCTTACTTCCGTCGCGATTTAGACAAATAATTTGTTCAGTCCGCATGAAGGCCTCCTAACTCATCAATGCAACATCTCCGTGAACACAAAAATCAAAGAACCACAGAGGTGAGACAACGGTGAGGACTCGACAGCAAGAAACCACTGAAATGCTGGAGCAAAAGAAAACCAACAGTTAGACTCCGATGAGCCCGACCAGAGACAGAGCATCAATAGTTAAAGTTTCAATAGCCTAGAGGCCACAGTGCATCACAGTAGATATGTGTATGAAGTTTCATTAGCCTAGAGGCCACAGAGTGCATAATAGTAGATGTGTGTATAAAGTTTCATTAGCCTAGAGGCCACAGAGTGCATCATAGTAGAAGTGTGTATGAAGTTTTATTTGCAAAGAGTCCACAGAGTGCATCATAGAAGATGTGTATATGAAGTTTCATTAGCCTAGAGGCCACAGAGTGCATCATAGTAGATGTGTGTATGAAGTTTAATTAGCCTAGAGGCAACAGAGTGTCACAGTAGTTGTGTGTATGAAGTTTCATTAGCCTAGCATCACAGCAGAAGTGTATATGAAGTTTCAATAGAATGAGGCCACATTGCATCACAGTAGTTCTGTGTATGAAGTTTCATTAGCCTAGAGGCCACATATGGCATCATAGAAGATGTGTGTAGCCTAGAAGCCACAGAGTTAAATGCACAGAATAATCATTGGTCAGCCAAGGGTGAAAAGTAGGTCAAGGTTTGCAAAAATTAATGGCAGTGGGCAGGGTGTGTCATGGCAAATGTGTCTATGAAATTTCAATAGCCTAGAGATCTTGGTGTTTAAGAAATGGAGCCAAAAACACAGAATAAACACCGTTTAGCCAGGTAAACCCACTGGTCTGGAACAGTCAATGGCAGTGAGCAGCATGTCATGGAGCCTTGAGGTTTCAGTGTTTGAGAAACAGGGCTAAATGTACAGCCTTAACAACATTTATGCTGACAACAACAGCGATGACAATTCCAACAGCAAATTTTTAAATTAATCCTTGTCACTACCATTAGCTTAAGCTGTCTCCACAAAAATGATATGAACAATTCGGAGTAGGGCAGAAAATGAGACCTTAAAAAAAATGAGGTCAGCTCATAAAGAGTGAATATTGACAATGGAGGTATTATGTTTGTTTGATCTGTGGTTTAACGTTCCCGTCAACACTGTAAAGGTAATTTTTGAGACGTTGCTTCCAATTTTGTGGGACTTTTACCAGACAATGAGATGAAATGACATCTCAAGCCCTGTCGCCAAATGAAACCAATAGGGTTTATAAGCATGGACGGGCTGACTCGCACTGCTTTGCCTGGGCAGGCTTAGATCCTCTAAGCGGTTTACCAGTACTCGTGTGCGGGTCGGTTCCAGATCTGCGTGGAAGCATCATGCAGCCCATATATTTCTTCAAGCCCTGATGGGCTAGGGCCGGACAATGAAGGCAAATATTTTTTTTTAAAAGAATTGCTTCCCCTGAAGGTGTATCTACTCCTCTTTAATTTTCTTTTGGGTGAAGTACCGGGATCTAAAAAAGAGTCTGCACATCATCTATAAACAGAAATAAGCAAGGATCCCATTTTGTAGACTGATACAAGATAAAATACACTTTTCTTGAAGATAAGGAATTGGGGCCATTCCAAAGAAAATGTCTTGTTGGGCCTTCCAAACAGTAGTATAAGAATAAACCTGAACCTGTGTATAACACTGTTCGTTATCCCATTGTATACTAGTGGACTCTTCCATTGCTATATGTTTGACAAATCAATTTGTCATATAAGGGATGTCAGGCCTATTTTTTTCATTTTTATTCTATTTTTGACAGAAAATTCTGTAAGCAAATAGTGCAGGTCGTGATCAGACGCCGCACTCTGGGCTTGCACTGTTTGCCAAAGTACCCCGTTAGGGGTTTCCCACATACAATGGGTTATAGAATTGCTTTTGATTTTATAACACAATTTACAGATGGATCTCAAAACTGTATAGATTATATAGAAAAAACGACCATTTATGTTCAGGTCATTTTTCTGTATATTCCATACATATTTGTTAGGATATATAACATGGTTGGTCAACTAACATGTTACCTGTACAAAAGCTGCATGATGCTTCCACGCAGAGCTAGTACTGGTAAACCGCTTAGAGGATCTAAGCCTGTCCAGGAACCACGGTGTGAGGCGGACCGTCCATGCTAATAAACCCTATTGGTTTCATTGGGCGACAGGGCTTGAGATGTCATTTCATCTCAATGTCGGGTAAAAGTCCCACAAAATTGGAAGCAACGTCTCCAAAATGATCTTGACAGTGTTGACGGGGACGTTAAACATCAAACCAAACAAACAAAATCTGTACAAAAAGTTTCTTATAGTTAACCCATTGTATGGCCTCTTCCTATATGTCAGACAAGTCCATTTGTCATATAAGGGGTGTCAGGTCTATTTTTTTTTTTTTTTTTATTCTATTTTTGACAGAAAATTCTGTTACCAAATAGTGCAGGCCCTGATCAGACCCTGCATTCTGCACTGTTTGCCAAGGTACCCCTTTAAGGGTTTCCTGCATACAATGGGTTAACCCATATAAGCCTAGCGTCACATTTTTGGGACATTGGCAAACAGAGTATATGGCTGTGTCTGATCTGGGTATACACTCTTTGTTAAAAGTACATAATTTTTGTAAAACTTACCACAAACTAAACAAATCTGATTGATTGATTGATTGTTTGTGTTTGGGTTTAACGACGTCAACCCTTCTGGGTCACTTTCTGTCATCTCCCAGAGAAAGGGAGAAAAGAGATAGTAGAGATGAAAGTGAAAGACAGGGGAGAAAGAAGAAAATAAATGGAAGGGAAGAAACAGAGAAATAACAACATTCCCCCTCCACTTTACCTGCTGCTAGGACAGCAGGCCTTGCCAAACCGTAAGCCAATATCAGTTGGATGTCCAAGTGACGCAAGATACACAACACCTTGTCATATGGGCCCCGTTAAGCGATTTTGGTACTTATCGCCTATGCGAGCAGCGAAGGTTCAGGCGAGCCTGTGCATCCACGCAGTCTCGCCAGAACCTTCGCTGCTCGCTTATACAAGCAGTGAATCAAGAGGAACCTTCAGACAAAAAGCCATATCCCAGGCCCCTCTGAATGGCTGGGCATGCGCAGTTAAAACTTGTCATGACGGAATGCTCAAAGACCCAAATTCGCTTGGCGGGGCTCATATATGGGTTAAGGCTCTGATCAAACTGAGCAGATGTGCAGGCTTATCTGAGAAGCTACTGGCTGTCTGTGTTATAAAGAAGTTTCATTTCCTCACAAAAGAGGTCCTATATTGAACTGTTATGGTAAAAGTGAAATTCCATATATAGAATCCCATAAAGCATTCAACTAATGAGGTTCAAATGGCTTTTTTACATCAGATAATGCGACCAAACTAAAATATATGAGGGAATCTAAATGTACAACATAAGCACCACAAGCAGGCCAATATACATCTGTTCACAATGTCTCTATGATAGATTTTTGAAGAGTGAATAAAAGCGCTGCAAGCACTGCATGATGCCCCATCACTACATATACATCAAGCAAGTGATGTATCTCTGTCAAAATGATATCAAAGGGAAGCTATATTAGTCCTTGCCTAAATATTATCAATACATAAATCAGTTTTGATACAAATGTTCAAGGTTTCATCTGTCTTGTTTCTTCTGCACTTCCGGTTATGATGCTTTACATTTTTGTGAGGTTTCATCAAAATATCTGATACAGTTTCCAAGCATGAGAACAATTGATAGAAATGGCTATTTTCAACAGGCAAGTAGGTTACCCAGAGTTACAGTTCTTGAGTTCTGCTTGTTGTCTTGTGGTGCTGTACATTTGTGAGAAATAACATGAAAATATCTTTTCAACTTCCAGAGTGGACACTAGTACATGGGGGAAATAGCCATGTTCAATGTTCACAGGGCAATAACTTCAAAAGAAGGCAAACCAGAGTTATGGTTCATATGTTCTGCATGTCTTCTCATAGTGCTTTGCATTTCTATGAAATTTCATGAAAATAGAGTGGAAACTCCGTAATTCGAATGCCAATTTTTCAAAACTACGGGATTTTTCAAAAACAACTGACGGCCCCAACATTTTTCTCTATTATTTATTGCAAAAATATCACCGATTTTTCGAATTTCAATTTTTCCAAAAAATCAATTTTTCGAACAGATTTGTCGGTCCTGGTCAAAAAAATTCCTATTAAAATCCCCTGTTAAATTTGAAATACCGCTTGGCTAATCAGGTCATGCATGATGACCACTTTTTTGTGCAGCAAGTTTGATTGTTACAACACACCCAAATGATTTGTTTGTTTGTATTTGGATTTAAAGGCCCAGTCAACACTATTTAGGCCATTTTTGAGCTGGTCAGTTTACTTATCCACACTTTTCCTGGGCAGGCTTATACGTAAGCAGTTAACCAGTACAATGCACATTCTTTCGCCAGAAACTGACAACTGCCCTTCTTGAATCAGCGGAAGGGAGAGAATGACCATATAAAAGTTTTCATGATCAATCTCCATGAAAGAATGCTGCCGGCCCGGCAGGTATCGAACCCGCGTCCTCCTGATCACCAGTTTCACGCACATCCAACTGAGCTACCGAGGCGGTCAAACACCCAAATGAATTCAGTTATCCACTACAGGTAACTGACACCTGATTAACAGTGATGATCCTTAAATATCTGAGTAATATGTGTCCTTAATTGAGTTCATCTGCACTGACCATTTTATTTAATGCTTTCAAGTGTTTAATTATGGGGTTAAATCTGAACATTTCTCTGCCTTTGACTGGGGTGTTAAGGGGTTGTTTGGCATGTTTCAAGGGACCGGCGGTTATGGCTTAAATAACAATTTTGATAAAACTGAAAGTAGATGAATTTCCTGAACATTTCAGTAGGGCGGCATCTAAGGCCGTTGCTATGATTCTATTCGCAATCTGCTTCCGCCGGTTGGAACTATATTTTGTCCAAAAAAATAAGGAAGAAAATCACAAGAACTTCCGGTCATTTATAGGCCATTATATTTTGTTACGAGACGTAGATTGGAGAAAAATGAAGGACAGTTAATGAGAATCATCTTTTCTGAGGTAAATAGAAACGGGTAGAGAGTGTGAAGGCTTAAACCGACTTAGCAGACGCCGCGAAACAATGGCCCCTCAATTTAGTGACGTCCAAGTACCTTGATACACATGTTGGGAAAAAATGGCACAAAAAAATGCTCCCCTCCAGATTAAGATTATTTTTCACACATTTGTCAAGGACATATCAGTCCGTCTTAAGGACTGAGTGGGAGTTGTCTCGAGCGTGTTACATTTAGAAAATCCTTGTTCAACTGAGAGCCAATTCTGCTTGGGGTTACGAAGAATACGCATGCGCGTTTCGATATCTTATCAAGTCATTTTTTTCTCGCATGCTTCAGGATTACAGGGGGACATTTTTTAATATGATTCGAGTCTGATGAGTTGAATTATTTTGGTAATCTAACCATGCTTGAGAGAGAGAGAGAGAGAGAGAGAGAGAGAGAGAGAGAGAGAGAGAGAGAGAGAGAGAGAGAGAGAGAGAGGGGGAGAGAGAGACCCCGCCAGCAGAGCATGTCGGACCAACGTCGAGCTGACAGCGATACGACGTGTCTGTCCGGGCCCGACGTTGGCCCACTATTTTGTGCTAGCAAGAGAGAGAGAGAGAGAGACAGAGAGAGAGAGAGAGAGAGAGAGAGAGAGAGAGAGAGAGAGAGAGAGAGAGAGAGAGAGAGAGAGAGAGAGAGAGAGAGAGAGAGAGAGAGAGAGAGAAATCAAAATGAAAGTTTACAGATACGCGTAAGGAATGCACCATGAACCGAAAGAAATGACGAGAGAGAGAGAGAGAGAGAGAGAGAGAGAGAGAGAGAGAGAGAGAGAGAGAGAGAGAGAGAGAGAGAGAGAGAGAGAGAGAGAGAGAGAGAGGGAGAGACCAATCTGTCAGTTAAAAAAATCAGTAGTATGCGAACTTTGATTTAATCGATCAGATTTACTGACGTCATTAAATATGACGTAATTAAATATGATTTCGTCACACCAAACTGTCTACACAGCTGTGTCATGCATGTGTAAATATACTGTACATTCAGTGTTTTGACATATATTGTTGACAAACATGGTTGAAAGGTGGATTGTTCAGTGAAAAAGATGAGTATGATACCACAAGACTTGTATTCCACTCGCTTTTCATTCGTTGTTATCGAATACAGGGGAATTCTGTGAGTTTCACTTAAAACTTTTAGCCAAACATGCCATTTTAGAGAGAAAAAATGGTTTTGTACACACTTTTCGACCGGAAGTGGGTAGAAAAAAATGGCACAAAAAAATGCTCCCTCGCCGATTTTGGCACAAATTTCAAGGTGGCCAGATTAATGTATGCCGGAATTGATGATATAGGTGAGCATTGTCGCGAGGAATATTATAATAGTCTATTTTTGGTTTTCCCGATGGGACCAACATAGTTGAAAATTCGCCATTTTCAAACCCTTGGTCTGCCCACACAAAAATGCTAATTCAGGTTTTTGTCTTTATATTGAATACAGCAATATTTTCTTTGTCAAAGCTAATAAATAAACGACAATCACGTAATTTGATGCGAAGATAGTTGGTCGAATGGGAGCATCAAAATCGGAAGTAGTCCCATCGAATCGACGCACGAGAATTTTGTTTTTAAATCTACCTACGCTGGCCACTCTGATGCCCTACTGTTTATTAAAGTTTTTGAAAGTGAATGACGGGCCAATAAGCGAAACTAAATTGGATAGAAACGTGTAGTTAGTCCTTTCCCATCAGTATCAGCCAGTTTATTGCAGTCCAATATAAATCTTTGCTAACTAGCTGTCAATGATTGGCAATTCTGCTATCCTTTCTGCTGGGTTAAAAATTTTGTCAGTAAAAAGGTTCGGTACTTTACATTTAACCTTTATTTTCGTTATTGCTGATGAATTTAAATTCAAAT
Source organism: Lucinisca nassula (assembly GCA_963580285.1). NCBI lineage: Eukaryota > Metazoa > Mollusca > Bivalvia > Lucinida > Lucinidae > Lucinisca > Lucinisca nassula. The sequence goes on along the minus strand of OY757013.1, from coordinate 166,356,438 downwards.
GTCAGTTCATCTTTTCTGTTTTTTGTCGCTTGTCAAGCGTTAAAGACGATGCAATCAACCTTCTGGCAGCTCATTTTCTTTCATGCTTTGGCAGACGTTCTCATTACTTCACCAAAGAGCAGAGATGAAGTTGCAATAATGGTCATACAATGACACTGATTAAAAATATCCAAACATATCTGAAAACTGCCGATTTTGAAAATTCGCACTACCATTAATTCAAAGGATTTCCTGTGGTCACTGGCACCTCGAATTATCGAGATTTGACTGTATGTCTTACAGTGTCAGAATTATGGAGTGGACACAAGTACATGGGAGAAATAGCTATGATAAATGTTCAAAGGGCAATAACTCCAAAAGTAGGAAAATCAGAGTTATGGTTCATATGTTCTGCTCGTCGGCTTATGGTGCTCTACATATCTGGAGTTTTGCGAAAATATCCCAAATGGTATCAGAGTTATGGAGCGGACACAAATCTGATAATAACTGCTGTGATCAATGTTCAAAGGGCAATTTAATCAGAGTTACAGTTCATATGTTATGCATGTCGTCTCATGGTGCTCTAGATATCTGTGAAGTTTCATGAAAATATCTGAAAAGGTATTGGAGTTATGGAGCAGACATGAAACTATAATAGAGATGGCTATGTTCAATGTTCAAAGGGCAATAACTCCAAAAGTAGGAAAATCAGAGTTACGGTTTATATGTTCTGCACGTTGTCTCATGAGGCTCAACTTATCTGTGAAGTTTCGTGAAAATATCTGAAATGGTATCAGAGTAATGGAGCAGACACGAAACTACGATAGAAATGGCTATGTTCAATGTTCAAAGGGCAATAGCTCCAAAAGTAGGAAAATCAGAGTTACGATTTATATGTACTGCATGTCGTCTCAAGGTGCTCTACATATCGGTGAAGCTTCGTGAAAATATCTCAAATGGTATCAGAGTTATGGAGTGGACACGAAACTATGAGATGCTGATGGACACTAAAAATTTCGGAGGCTATAAAATAATACCCCACCACTTTTTTAGTGGCAGGGCATAAAAATGGGTAAGAAGGGGGTAGGGATAAGGTTTGTTGATAGTCAAAAGTATATAATGGTTTACATCAATATATCATATATTATCAGGTTAAAACTAGAGCAAGTCTATGGAGCTCAATCGCAGCTATCTCTGCACTATGAAAATCATATCACAATAAAAGGACCAAAAATACTTCTTTTTGACTTCTGGTGACCCCAAGACATGACCCCCCGGGGCAAAGGTAAACCTAGAGTCATCAATGGAACAAATTTGATCACCTAAAGCTACTACATACTAAGGCAATTGGTCAAGATGTTATGGAAATGAAGATTTTTAAAGTATATTCATATTTGTCATGTCACCTGAATCAATACAATAAACTTTCATTCTGCCATTGCCAGGAAGCTGCATATAAAAATGAAATTTCTGAGAAAATGTCACTTGAAATGTCAATGCACCTGCAATCCAAGTGACCTGAGGGCAAAAGCCATTGAATGACCTTGACCTTTGAGACATTCACATTGCAGCTACTCTCATGTTATAAAGCACAATAGTGTTTGAGAAATGCATTGCTTTAGCATTTTCCCATTCAAATGCCTAAGAGACCAAATTTGACCTTGCTGTAAAAATGATCAAGGTCAACTAGAACTGTCAGAGGATCTGACTATAGCCCCACTATAGCGCTATCAGAAAAGAAAAATACGAGAAAAAACAAGAGCATTGGTGAAACCAAAGGATGCTCCCCGAAGATGCGCAGTAGTAGGAGGGTTATTTTAGTGAAATGATCCTATACACTTTGAAGTTTGATAAGATTTGTTTGAAGACAAAGGTTATGGGTACTCGTTAGATCCGTCTGAATGAGGAGGTTCTAATGAGTACCCTCAGCTGATGTTTGGAGTACGAATAAAGAAACTAGGTAGTGATTTTCAACAAAGAATGCAAAAAATGAGAAATGTAAGGCCCCTTCCCTGCAAGGAACTGTAAATCTTAAACCATAAGGCTAAGAAACACAATTTTGTGTTCCCTAGTAAGTGATTTTCAATGGAAAATGTCACAAGGAATACACATGTGAAACATGAAAGCCCTATCACCCATGGTTATGAAATAACAGGAGATATTTTTTTGAAAAAGGGGAGATGATTAGTGAAAATAAGCAATATAGTAATGGCCCTTTGTCAGAATGTAGGTTTTTGTAATGTAAGTATGTGTATGAAGTTTCATGAGAGTAGGACAAATACTTTTAAAATTTTGACCGGAGTTTAAGTTGTTTGGGTATGGCCTGACAAACACACACCCAAATGCAATTTGTCAGGATGTAGGTCTTGTGATGGTAATTATGTATGTGATGTTTCATGAGAGTAGACGAAATACTTTTGAAAGAATCACCTAGGTTAAGGTTTTTGGTTTAGGTGTGACAAACACACAAGTTATTCTCCTTTGTCAGAATGTAGGTCTTGTGATGGTAAGTATGTGTGTGAAGTTTCATAAGAGTAGGGCCAGGTTAAGGCGTGACAAACACGAGTTTCGTGGCATCTGATCTGGGCCTGCACTGTTTGCCACTTACCCCTTTTGGGGTTTCCGTAACCAAATGGGTTTAACCTAAAGTCTAAGAATTCCCTAGTTAGTGATTTTCAACAAAGACTGCAAAAATAAGGAGAAATGTAAGGCCCCTTCTGTGCAAGGGCATGTAAATCTTAAACCATAAGACAAAGAAACTCAGTTTTGTGTTCCCTAGTAAGTGATTTTCAATGAAGAATGTCACAAGGAATACATACATATGTGAAATATGAAAGCCCTATTACCCATGGTTATGAAACAACAGGAGATATTTTTTTTAAAAAGGGGACATAATTCAGTGAAAATAAGCAACATAATTATGGCCCTTTGTCAGAATGTAGGTTTTGTGATGGTAAGTATGTGTGTGAAGTTTCATGAGAGTAGGATAAATACTTTTAAAATTTTGACCGAGTTTATGTTGTTTGGTTATGGCCTGACAAACACACACCGAAAAGCAATATAGTTATGGCCCTTTGTCAGAATGTAGGTCTTGTAATAGTAAGTAAGTGTATGCAGTTTCTGATAGTAGGGCAAATACTTTTGAAGTTATGACCGAGGTTAAGTTTTTTTGGTTAAGTCGTGACAAACACACGGACAAAAGCAATATGGTTTGTCAGAATGTAGATCTTGTGATTGTTAGTATGAGTGTGAAGTTTCATGGGAGTAGGGATAATACTTTTGAAGTTACAACAGGTTAAATGTTTTGGTTTAGATTTGAAACTGACTGACAAGGAGATTACTATAGGGCACCCAAAATACTGTGTGGGGCCCTAATTAAGAAGGGAAGTAACTCCGTAAATACTGTTGGTACGGTTATGCTTCTTGCATTCTGCGATTTCTCTCATAGCCCCATATCAGTGTATCAAGTTTCACTAAATTACCTTTAAAACTTTTAGAGATATGCTCCGGACAAGCTTAATATAGCAAAAACTAAAAAGGGAAATAACTGTGTAATTACTTTTGATAGAGTTACAGTTCTTGTACTCTGCACTTCCTCTGATGGCCATCTATCAATGTAGTAAGTTTCACTTAAATCCCTTTTATACTTTCAGAGATATGCTCCGGACAATCTTTTCATTGAAATAGTTAAGAAGGGAAGTAACTCCATAAATACTGGTGACAGGGTTATGGTTCTTGTATTTTACGATTCGCCTCATCGCCCTCTATCAGTATATCAAGTTTCACTTAAATACCTTTGCTACTTTTAGAGATATAGAGCGTGACAGACGGATGGATGGACGGTCAAAGCGGCGACTATATGGCTCCCCCTTCGGGGAGCATAAAAATGTTTTCAGCTTTCAGCCTCGTTATGGTTCATGTGCTCTGCACATGGTCTCATGTTGATGTGCTTTACATTTGTGTAAAGTTTCATGAAAATATCTCAAACGGTTTTTGCGTCATGGCGTGGACAAGGTTAAAATTGCAATTTTTCAATGTTCAAAGGGCAATAACTCCAAAAGTAGGCAATCCAGAGTTATGGTTCATGCACTCTGCACATTGTAAGTTAAAGTACTTTACATTTGTGTGAACTTTCATGAAAATACCTCAAACGTTTTTTGAGTTATGGAGCGGACAAGGTTAAAATTGCCATTTTTCAATATTCAAAGGGCAATAACTCCAAAAACAGACAATTCAGAGTTATGGCTCATGTGCTCTACACATCGTCTCATAGTGCTTTACATTTGTGTGAAGTTTCATGCATGGTTTTTGAGTTGTCATGAATAACGGAATTTTTTCAATGTTCAAAGGGCAATAACTCCATAAGTAGGCAATGCAGATTTATGGTTCATGCGCTCTGCACATCGTCTCATAGTGCTTTACATTTGTGTGAAGTTTCATGAAAATACCTCCAACAGTTTTTGAGTTACGATGAATAACCGAATTACGGAAGTACGGAATCACAGAAGGACAAGGCAAATCCAATATAGCCCCCACTTTTTCAAAGCGGGGCTATAACTAGAAATCTGGTGGTACTCAGTCACCCAATGCTACATAAAAAGTTTCAAGAATATTGGCCCATGCAGCACTTCCGGAGAAGAGGATCTTTTACAGGTTTTTACCATATTTGGGCATAGGGGCCATCTTGGTTCTGCGACCTGGACCATTCAAACAAACTTTTGTTCCCCCTGTCAGAACGCTGCATATAAAATCTAAATGAAATTGGCCCAGTGGTTTCTGAGAAAATATTTTGAAATATCAATGCACCTGCAATCCAAGAAACCTTGGACCAAGGTCACTGAATGACCCTGACCTTTAGCATTCATATACATTCATTTTGTACCTATTCAACTGTCATAGACCACAATATAAACTTTAGCTGCACTTGAAACTGAAATATTAATAATATTAAATATTACTAGTGCATAATTATGCAAAATTACACATTTTGACATATTTCTTGTACATTTCTTTTGTAGTCTTCCAATTTTGGTCAGTTTTAATACTTCTATACTTGATTTTGTAAACGAACATGTTTTGAGATGAAGTATTTCTTTTGAAAACTTGAAACATCTCATGGCACTTCATAATTCTACGAGTGTATAGACATCTGCAAACATTTCATATTAAATTAAAAGCTACAGAACTGCTTTTCTAAATTTTGAAACCTTTTTAAAAATGCTTTATGTAAGTAAAGATTTTCATGATTCATAGAATCTGTCCATTCAGTGCTTTCAGTGCTTTGGTTCTTTTAGCTTTGGTTCAATCATTCAAAGTCCAGCACTGATTGTACCAGCATTAGAAACCAAGGTGAAATTTGATAGATCTGTTAAATGGATTGTCTGAGAAACAGCTCAGCTTTAATGGAACATTTCCCTCCTGTTATGGAAAACTTCTTTGATTAGTGAAAATCACCACTTCTCTTGATGAAAATATGAATATTTCATCCTGTGACCATATTCCTATTACCGGAAGATGAAGAATTACATATAAGTTGTGATTTCAGTATTCAAGTGTCAGAAATGGCAACTCATTTGAAACTATGTCTCCCCTATAATGAATCCCTCTGAGGAGCAAGTTCTTTCTCTATTTAAGAAATCACGAAAATACACCTATATAAGTCTGACCCCTTGAACCTCACTTTTGTATAGTAGATCTGGGGTTTACAGGGGTAAACCTTATTTTTCTTATTTCTGCTCTGAAATATAGATTGTGGGAACTAGTTAGAACTAGTTAGAACCACCTCGATGAGGTGGTTCTATCGTGTAAACAGAATCTATATTTTAGATGAGGTGGTTCTATCGTGTACCCACAATCTATATTTTAGATGAGGTGGTTCTATTGTGTACCCACAATCTATATTTTAGAGCAGAAATAAGAAAAACATCACAATTTTTCATGTTAAAATATTTGTTTTTACAATATATTTGTATTGTATCGTAATGTAGAGCCAGGTCATGAGAAACAGAGTACTTATCACATAGGCAAACAGTAAATGCTTGTGGGGAGCCTACACATAAGCACAGCCTCGCCAGTGCCTTTGTTGTTTGTAGACACGTAGGGGAGACCGTGAGAAGACGCCTCACACGGGAAGTCATGCTACTAGCTACCGTAAAAATCATAAAAATTGGGACACCTTCAGGACTGTAACTCTCCTAAAATCTTACTTAATTTGTTTGATCACTATCCACCTACAAGTCCAAAAAGTGCAGTAGAATAGCAAACAGAGTAAACCCTGCGCAGACGGCTCCTTCTGGAGCACTCTGATCTGGGTCTGCACTGTGAGTGTTTGATTAGGCTTGTCTTTCTGACTGAATACTTAGGATCATTATGGAGCGTTGTGATGCAATGGTAAAGCATCAGATTTGAGGTCCAGAGGTAGCCGGTTCGATCCACACAAGTGCCAAGTGTTGTTTCCTTGAGCAAGACACTTTACATCACGTGAACAAGTCCGTGAAATAAAGACCCCCCTAAACCCCAGTTTATATAGAGAAAACTGGGGTTTACGTGGGTAAACATTATTTTCCTTATTTCTGCTCCAAGACATAGGTTGTGGGTACTCGTTAGAACCGCCTCAATGAGGTGGGTCAAAGAGCACCCAAAACCTATGTTTGGAGCAGAAATAAGGAAAATATCACAAATTTTCATCAGAAAAAAATACCTTTTTGGGGATTTGAAAAATGCACTATATCACACGGATTTGTTATCGTAATGATCCACATTGCTAAGTACTGGTTTATTCCCAAGAAGAGGAAGAAACAAGATGTGTTTGTGAAACACTGATGCCCCCGGACAGGGCATGTGAAATATCGAAAGTTATGACCAATGTTAAAATTTTTAAAAAGTAGGTCAAACATCACGGTCAAGGTCACGAGGTAAAAAATTATGGTACCACTGGAAAGGTCTTGTGACAAGGAAGGCACATGAGAAATATGGAAGCCCTATTAGTTACCATTCAAAAGTTATGCCCAATGTTAAGGTTTTTGCGGACAGACAAACTGTTGGACAGACAGACAGACAGACCAAATACTTTATGCCCCCCGAATCTTTGATTCCAGGGGCATAAAAAGATGGCAACATGGAAGATAAGTACAAGTATTAAAAGTGCTACCCTCTATAAATAAAGTTGATTATTATTATTATGGTATATTAGGTTCCTTCACAGACTCAGCTGAGCTTTTTCTGGTAATTTATGTGATAAGTGACCAGTTCATCAGCTAGAACATTTTTTTCCCTAAGAACTAACACTCAGTTAACAGGTAAACAAACAGTAAGTCTTGAAAACTGCACCCCCGCCCATTGAGGCTTGGAGAACTAGTCTGGACAGCATGGTGCTTCTGCACAGAGCTGAAAACAATTGAACTTGAGTACTGGTTAACCATTTAGAAGGTCTTAGCCAGCCCAGGAAAAGTGGTGTGAGTTGGACCACTCCTTAAACCCTAGAGGTTTCTTTGGGTAGTAGGACTTGAGATGTCATTCAACTCAATGTCGGGTAAAAGTTCCACAAAATCGGAAGCAAGATCTTCAAAATGACCTAAATAGTGTTGACAAGATGTAAAAACCTCAAAACAAACAAGGCTTGAAAGCATCATATTTTTAACCCTTTTTGTACCAAATGGAATCTTCCTCCTTATATAAAACAGGAGTCCATTTCAAACTGTAGGTTGGCTGGATGTGTCATCTTTAAAATTTATCTGGAAAATGGTTGAACTTTTTGCAAATAGTGTAGGCCCTGATCAGATGCTGCATTCTGTAGTGTCTGATCTGAGCATGCAATGTTTGTCAGGGTACCCATTTTGGGGTTTCTGGTACAAAATGGGTTAAGATGTTACTATTCTCCTAATGTTGCTCTTACACTATGGCGAATATCCTTACGAATATGAAAGAATATGAAAAAATATGAGAAATTTGAAATTCCCGAAGAAAAACTAAGAAAAAGTGTAACCTTATGAATGTTTGCGAAAATGTTATGAATCCTTACCAATCCTTAAGAATTTCTTATGAATCTTATGAATCTGTAATGACAATTTTTCAGAATTCTTACAAATTGTTTCCGAATGTACAAAAACGCTGTTGCAAATCTTGCCAATGCTTACGAATGTCTTATGAATAAAACGATATTGTCTTTTCGGCAGTTATTCGTCAGGATCCAGCATGACCTTTGCCGTCTTTGTCTGTGTCTCTTTTTGTGCTGGAGTTGCCACTGTTGTTGCCTTTGTTGTTCTTGCTGCAGAGCAACAACTGCATTGTGTGTCATGTTGGGTAACAAGCCCGGCTAGTGTTGCCAGTTGCCTCCTCACAGCATTGGCCATTGTCAAACTAGAAATGTATATCGGACAAGGGAATGACATCTTTTATACCGTTGTGGTGACCCCGCCTTTTGCAAATGAGTCATATTCGCATTTTAACTGCTAGGACAAGCAAATCATTTGTAAGACAATCTTAATATTTGTAAGCCATTCTGAAGCATTTGCAAGTACTTGCAATCGTTGGAAAGCGGTTCGCATACATTCACAATTTATTCTCATAAAACTACAAAAAACACTTATTCCATTCACTTCATTCGCAATGGATTTGCAAGTATTCATAATGTACAGTTCGTTAACATTTTGTAAGGTATTCGTAAGGGAAATCCTCTGCGAATTCTTGCAAATGTCTTACGATCAATGCAAATGCCTTGCCATCAATAAGAATGGCTTGCTTTTGCTTATGAATATTTTGCGAAAACAATGAGAATACGCTTTTCTTGCAAATATATGGAGCATGTTTCTAATATTTGAAACACCCCAAAAACGTCATCGAAAGCCTACGAAGTTTTACCCATATTTGGCGCTTACCTTACGATCATTACGAATTGGTGAAGAATGGCATTCGTAGGCTCATTCGCAAGTGCATTCGCCATAGTGTAAGAGCACTATTAAGGAAAATGGATTTTCTCAATACTGATGTAATGGACTGTCTACAAAACCACATGAAGCAAGCTCAATAATTCTTGTGATTTGCTTGCTTCCCCAAGTGAAATAGCAAGCTAATTCTGTTTAGTGAACATGGTTTGCCAATTTATCTTATTTAACCAAATTCAAACTTCTCAGAATCAAATTGAAACTAAGTTTATAACTTCGTTTGAAAACATGAATCTGCATAATTTGCAAGAAAGTTCATGGCTGCTTCCACAATCTCTACCGTGGTCAACGACTTTTCAACTTTTTCAATCCTCATGATACATTTCTTAGGAATTGGTTAACACATAAAATGCCAATCACAACAAATGTTGTCTGCTTTGCCATCTGCCGGTTACCTTAAATGTAATTTTTTGCCAACAGTGTGGACCCAGATCAGACCATAGGAGCAGCCTGAGCAGTCTGATCTGGGCTAACACTGTTTGCCTATATGTAAAATTATTTTTAACAAGATGTGTTTGTGAAATATGAACATGTCCCCGGGGATGGTCTTTTTTTTCAAAGATGGTAAAAGTTCAAGGTCAAGGACACAGCTCAAGATTTTTTGTTTGAGTGGGAAGCCCTTGACACAAGGAACTTACATGCCAAATATGAAGGCTCTATCTTAAACGGTTCAAAAGTTATGAACAATAATATATTTTTCTTTAAAGTAGGACATAGGTCAAGGTCACGGGTCAAACAATTTTGCATGAATGTAAACCTCTTGTCACAAGGAACCTACATGCCAAATATGAAGGCTCTATCTTAAATGGTTCAAAAGTTAAGAACAATTTTATTTTTTCTTTTAAGTAGGTCACAGGTCAAGGTCATGGTCAAAATATTTTGCATGAATGTAAAGCTCTTATCACAGAGAGCCTACATGCAAAATATGAAGACTCTATCCCAAACGGTTGGAAAGTTATGACCAAAATGTTAATTTTTTCTTTTAAGCAGGTCAAAGGTCAAGGTCACAGGTCAAAATTTTTGCATGAATGTAAAGCTCTTGTCACAAGGAACCTACATGCCAAATACGTAGGCTGTATCTCAAACAGTTCAAAAGTTATGACCAATGTTAACTTTTTCTTTTATGTAGGTCAAAGGTCAAGGTCAGAGTCAAAATGTTTTGTGTGAATGTAAAGCTCTTGTCACAAGGAACCTACATGCAAACTATGAAGGCTCTATCTCAAACCGTTCAAAAGTTATGACCAAAATGTTATTTTTTATTTCAAGTAGGTCAAAGGTCAAGGCTACAGGTCAAATTTTTTGCATGAATGTAAGGCTCTTGTCACAAGGAACACACATGCCAAGTATGAAGGCTGTACCTCAAGCAGTTCAAAAGTTATGACCAATGTTGTTTTTTTTCTTTTAAGTAGGTCAAGGTCACAGGTCAATTTTTTTGCATGAATGTGAAGCGCTTGTCAAAAGGAACCTTCATGCCAAATATGAATGCTCTATCTCAAATGGTTCAAAAGTTATGACCAACATTAAAGTTGTCCACATACAAACAAACAAACCAACAAACAGACAGGGCAAAAACAATATGTCCCCGCTATCGCTACCGGGGACATAAAAAGTTTGAAAAAAAAAAATACAATCTGTGACAAGAGATTATTCCTAGTATTCATACTACAGGCAAATCAAAGCACTGACAGTACTGGTGGGTAGATTGTGTAGACTGGAAAAATGATGATCCTGAACGGTAACTTAGACTGTTACATTTTCTTTAACTCTTTCTTCCCTGCACTTTCAGTAAATGTAGATCCTGATCACCCTTTAATTCCTGTACTTTAAGTAAACAGTGTAGACCTTGATCTGGGCCTAAATTGTACCCATGATTCCAGTCCAGATTCTATATATAACCACCCTATTATGCAACACGTTGACCTCACGGCGATAAAATTAATGTGGCTATTTTCTATATTTTCACAACCTTTAGTCCAAGTAAGAAAATACCAGGTCAAAACTATTTGTGGCTCAAACCTACCGTATTCGCCCTAATTACCGCACCGTGCCCTTAGTTTTTCCAAAATCATGTCAAAAAATCAGGGTGAAAAATTTACCTAATTAGCGCACACTTGATACGAAAACAAAAGCTTCCGAGATGATGCATACTGATATTTAATGGGACAGAAAAGGATACTTAAGCATTGCCTTCACTTCTGAAGAAATAACGGTTAGTTTTTATAGATTTACTGTGAGAGCTTCAAGGGGAGGTTACTGTAAAGTGTGCGCTTATGCATTTCCTTTTCAAAAATAGCTTTGATGTGCGCTTATAGGAGCATGTGCGGTAATTAGGGCGAATGCGGTATTTCAGAAAGTAATAAAGTGGTGCAAAATGCAAAAAGTTTGTCCCTGAGAGTCACCAGAGGTCAACAAGTTGGATGTTGGGTCCATTTTTCTTATTATTGCTTCCTAGGCTTTTTTGAGCTACAATCTTAACCCTTATCTTGCTGAATATTCATATAAGCCACACCCATTTCTGTCTATCAACCAATCAAATTACTTGATGTAATTTATTGCTACAAATTCATAAACTGAATGCCAAACAGGGTAGATCCTGATCAGATGGCTTCTTCAGAAGCCATCTGATCTGGATCTACACTGTTTGCCAAGATAGAGGTTGTCGTGAACAGCAAGATAAGGGTTAAAACTGTCACAGGTAATTGCCAAATGGATGAAGACTGGAGGAAGATATTCAGAATATTGATGTGAGCTCTGGTGGTCCCCAAGGGGTCAAAATCCATTTTGTACAAATATAGACATGTTGTATATCAAATCAAAGGAAATGAGTGGTGCAAAGTAGAGTACAGTAGTGCAAAATATTTTTCCCAGGGGTATGACTGGGATTCACCAAGCAGTGGTCCAAAAATAAGATTTTGGGTCTTTCTTGTGTGACATGATTTTCAAAGCACAGGGACATGTGATGACAGACCATCCACTTGCTGTAGTTTAGAATATTTTACATGATTTGGTTTTATTTGCAGACTATAGACCCGGAACAGATACCACAGAATGTGAAATCTGATTGGAGTCTCTAATGTTTTCCTTGGTTCCAAAGCTTTATTTATTCCATTGATGATCACCAGAATAACACCTACAAAATCCATTAGAAGCTAAGAATGTGTGTTTGTTTGCAAACTTTTATCACAGTTATTTCCTTATGGCATGAGTAGAATGGAATCTTCTCGTTTATATGCTCTCAGAAAACATTAAACACCTTTCTGATGGAAGGAAAATGGAATAAAAATCACTTTTATGGTAAAAATGGTTGAAAAAAATCCTTGAGTTGGAACAAGTCCATTCTGTGTTGCATGCTTTTGCCAATTGTATTTAAACCCTTTACTCTTATCCTGCTGTTCACGACAAACCCTATCTTTGGAAACAATGTAGATCCAGATCAGATGGCTTCTGAAGAAGCCATCTGATCAGGATCTACATTGTTTGCCATTCAGTTTATGGATTTATAAGAATATATTACATCAAGTAATCTGATTGGTTCAAGTCAGAAATGGGTGTGGCTAAACTGAATATTCAGCAAGAGAAGGGTTAGAGCACCATAGAAGTTTTTAGAGTAGGTGGCAGAATTATTTCTTATTTATTTTTCAGAGCAAATAAGGTTTGACATTTCATGTGGACCATCTTACTAGCAGATGATCAGAATTGTTCAAATGTAATGACAAGCCTTATTTTCTCTAAGACAGAAATATTTGATAATACTGTGATTGGCAATGTAAGGGTTAACCCTTTGTATGCTGGTGGACTCTTCCATTGCTATATGCTGGAAAAGTCCATTTGTCATATAAGCGGTGTCAGGCGTATTTTTACATTTTTATTCTATTTTTGACGGAAAATTCTGTTAGCAAATAGTGCAGGCCCTGATCAGACGCCACATGTGCACATGTGCTAATCTGGGCCTTAGGTACCCTTTTAAGCATTTCCCCGCATGCAATGGGTCAAATCTAATGTATTTAAAAGATCATAGATAAGAGCCTGGTAAAAATCGGTATCCACTCCTTTTACCCATATATTACTTACTTGTAGAGACGGATTTTGTACACTAACAATCCTTGTTCTGTGTACAAATTGATTTTGCTGCACTCATTTTTGATTATCAAACAAACAAATTATTTGATGTGATTTATTCTTATAAATTGACCAACTGAATGCCAAACAGTGAAGATCAAGGGCCCAGTTGTTCAAAGCATCGTTAGCTTAACAAGCTCTTTAGTGGTCATATAGTTAACTGTTCTAGCAAGTTTAATATATTAATTTTTGGTATTTTTGCTGAAAAATGTGAGCAGCTTTTGCTTCTGCAAAAGCTCCTCACATTTTTTCAGCAAAAATATTAGCATATTTCCCATAATAAATGATCAAAGTTTTAAAGGTGCATTATTGAGCTATCTGGAAAAAATGCTTCCAAAAATAAAATACATATAGCCGGTATTTTTCTTTAAAACAATACAAATGAATGCATTTTATGCAAAAATGCGAAAAATTATGATGACAGGTAAACGAGTTTGAGAGGGATTCCCTAACTAGGTTTCGAACACTAGTTAGATCTATTTTTAGTTCGTGACAAAAATAGAATCCCCATATATGACGTTATGCGACGTTCATTTTCGGCCTTGTTTCCTTAGGCCATGCGTGAATCGGAAAAAAATATGACGCTGAATACCATGCCATAAGCAACGACACTCAGAGACGATACTGTCGCCATGTATGTGTAAAGTGACAGATTTATTTTTAGAACAGAAATTCCAAACACATGTTCAGAGCGAAGGGTAAAACGAATGAAAACGACCATTTTCACAAAGTTCTGAAGCTGTATTTGACTCCAAAAGTGTACACATGACAAAGGAGTATGCATTGAAGATAAAAACCAGAAAAAAAAATTTGAGACCCGGCAGCTCAATAATGCACCTTTAATGATACGTTAACTAACAACATTGTTAGTTTTGAAAAACCAGCCCGTGATCTCCAGAAGACATTTGATCTGGATTTACATGGTAATATGCAAAGCTAGATCATATCCTGGTTCAGCAGGATACAGGTAAATAGGCTTGGACAAGTCTATTTCCAATTTTAGGGTTATCTAGTTTGTTTTATTGGCCATAAGTTCAACAAAATATCCTGTTATTTTATCTTGATCAGATGCCGCATTCTCCAATGTCCTTCTATTGGACCCTAGCATACCGTATTCGCCCTAATTATTGCACATGCTCCTATAAGCGCAAACCAAAGCTATTTTTGAAAAGGAAATGCATAAGCTCAAACTTTAGAGTAACCTCCCCCTGGAAGCTCTCACAGTAAATTGATAAAAATCTTACTGTTATTTCTTCAACAGTGAAGGCAATGCTTTAGTATCCTTTTCCGTCCCATTAAATATCAGTATGCATCATCTCGGAAGGTATTGTTTTCGCATTGAGTGTGCGCTAATTAGGTAGATTTTTCACTGTGATTTTTTGACATGATTTTGAAAAAACTAAGCGCACGTTGGGGTAATTAGGGCGAATACGGTATATGGATTAAATAATTATACCAAAGCTTAAAAACATTCAGCTTTCCATCAGGAAGTAAAATTCTTGGAGGCAGTCTCAGACTAAGTGAATTGCACTTTTAACCCTTATCTTGCTGTTCACGACAACCCCTATCTTTGCAAACAGTGTAGATCCAGATCAGATGGCTTCTGAAGAAGCCATCTGATCAGGATCTACACTGTTTTACATTCAGTTTATGAATTTGTAGCAATAAATTACATCAAGTAATTTGATTGGTTGATAGACAGAAATGGGTGTGGCTTAAATGAATATTCAGCAAGAGAAGGGCTAATTGTCTGCCAGAATCAATCAATCCAACCTGAAGGGAAATCTACTTTTATATACTGCAATGTCCTTTGAGTATCTGCTCTCAAATTGCTTTGCAGACAGGCCCAATGATGCACAAAGTGTAGACAGAAAATATCAGACCTGTTAGTGTAAAATATGATACCCATAACATAAATATTTTATGTTTCTTTGATGTATGCCAGGACAAATTTCAGACAGCTTCACTTTTTATGACTCTATGCCATTCAAAAATATATACAATAAATACTTGATGTTCAGATAAAACATGTCCCTCCCCCACACCAACACTACAGAAGGTAATCTGAACAATTCTATAGTTTAATAAGTGACCTTAAAAACTATGTTACAAATAGATGTGAAATTAATAATACAATTTTGAAATCCATGGTTCAAAGATATAATAAAACAATGAAAAGGACAGCTTTTTTTTTAGCAATCCAATTTTTGACAGCATCCTTTAAAACTGAAACAGGCCCCCGCCCATCGGGGCTTGAAGAAATATATGGGCTGCATGATGCTTCCACTCAGAGCTGAATCCGACCCACACACGAGTACTGGTAAACCACTTAAGAGGATCTAAGCCTGCCCAGGCAAAGCGGTGTGAGTGTCAGACTGTCCATGCTTATAAACCCTATTGGTTTCATTGGGCGACAGGGCTTGAGATATCATTTCATCTCAATGTCGGGTAAAAGTCCCACAAAATTGAAAGCAACGTCTCCAAAATGACCTTTACAGTGTTGACGGGGACGCTAAACCTCTAATCAAACAAACAGATGAAGCTACACACCAAATTTCAAAGAACTGGGCCATCCGGAGAAGAAGCTTTTTAAAGATTTTCCCTGTATAAACCAATGTAAAACCAAAGGGCCTGCAGGTGGGGACATTTTTCGCCCTAGGCCTATAATTTGAACAATCTTGATAGAGGTCCACTAGATGAAGCTTCACACCAAATATCAAAGAACTGGGCCTTGCAGTTTCAGAGAAGAAGATTTTTAAAGATTTTCCCTATATAAGCCTATGTAAAACCAAAGGCCCCAGGGGTGGGGGCATTTTTGGCCCCAGGGCTATAATTTGAACAATCTTGATAGAGGTCCACTAGATGAAGCTTCATACCAAATATTAAAGACCTGGGCCTTGAGGTTTCAGAGAAGAAGATTTTTTAAATATTTTCCCTATATAAGCCTATGTAAAACCAAAGGGCCCCGGGGTGGGGGCATTTTTGGCCCCAGGGCTATAATTTGAACAATCTTGGTAGAGGTCCACTAGATAAAGCTTTATACCAACTATCAAAGACATGGGCCCAGCGGTTTCAGAGAAGAAGATTTTTAAAATTTTCAGTAAAACAAGAGGCCCATGGGCCACTATGCTCACCAGAGGTCATGTGGTTCATACCATATACAGGCAAGGTGCCCATCTTGGTCATGTGACAACAATACCACAGATAATGCTTAATTGCCTCACCCACATAGAGGCTTTTCATGTAATTTGGTTTCAATCAGCACAACTCTTTCACTGGAGAAGAAGATAAAAATACTGAATCTGAGCCATCCAAGACAAAGGTCAGTAATGACCTTGACCTTTGAAATTGATAAACTTCCATTCAGCTAACTGCAAATATCATTTTTAATGTCACAGCATACCAGGCAATCAGAAATATCCACTACTTTGCCATTTTTCCATACAAATGTCTAAGTGACCAAATTTGACCTTGACATAAAACAGGTCAAGGCCAACCAAAGGTCATCATTTGAACAAACTTGGAAGGGCCAGAGTCCCTGATGCTGCATACCAAGTTTCAAGATCATCGGCCATTCGGTTCTTGAGAAGAAGATTTTTAAAGGTTTTTACCACATATGGGCATGGCGGCCCATATTGGTCATGTGACCCAGTCCTCACAAACAAACTTTTGTTCCCTCATTCCATAGAAGCTTCACATGTAATTTGGTTTCAACTGGCCAAGTAGTTTAAGTGAAGAAGAAGATATAAATACTGAATCTGAGCCGTCCTGGTCAAAGGTCGGAAAATGACCTTGACCTTTGGAACTGATAAACTTTCATTCAGCTGAAGGTAAATACCATTTCTGATGCCACTAGCCAATATACAATCAGAAAAATTCACTGTTTTGCCATTTTCCATGCAAATATCTAAGTGACCAAATTTGACCTTGACAGAAAACAGGTCAAGGTCAACCTATGGTCATCATTTGAACAAACTTGGTACGGCCAGAGTCCCTGATGCTGCATACCAAGTTTCAAGATCATCTGCCATTCGGTTCTTTAGAAGAAGATTTTTAAAGGTTTTTACCATATATGGGCATGGCAGTCATATCAGTCATGTAACCCAGTCCTCACGAATAAACTTTTGTTCCCTCATTCCACAGAGGCTCCACATGTAATATGGTTTCAATTGGCTGCGTAGTTTAAGTGAAGAAGAAGATAAAAATACTGAATCTGAGGAGTCCTGGACAAAGGTCTGAAAATGACCTTGACCTTTGGAACTGATAAACTTCCATTCAGCGGATTGTATACCATTTCTGATGCCACAAGCTAAAATACAATCAGAAAAATCCACTGTTTTGCCATTTTTCCATACAAGTGTCTAAGTGACCAAATTTGACCTTGATGTAAAACATTCGGTTCTTGAGAAGAAGATTTTTAAAGGTTTTTACCATATTTGGGCATGGCGGCCATATTGTTCATGTGACCCAGTCCTCCCGAACAAACTTTCGTCCCCCCTTCCCATAGAGGCTCCAATTGGCAGAGTAGTTTCAGAGGAGGTGTAGTTTAAGTGAAGAAGAAGATAAAAATACTGAATCTGAGGCGTCCTGGACAAAGGTCTGAAAATGACCTTGACCTTTGGAACTGATAAACTTCCATTCAGCGGATTGTAATACCATTTCTGATGCCACAAGCTAAAATACAATCAGAAAAATCCACTGTTTTGCCATTTTTCCATACAAATGTCTAAGTGACCAAATTTGACCTTGACGTAAAACAGGTCAAGGTCAACCTAAGGTCATCATTTGAACAAACTTGGTAGGACATGAGTCCCTGATGCTGCATACCAAGTTTCAAGATCATCTGCCATTCGGTTCTTGAGAAGAAGATTTTTAAAAGTTTTTACCATATATGGGCATGGCGGCCATATTGGTCATGTGACCCAGTCCTCACGAACAAACTTTTGTTCCCTCATTCCACAGAGGCTCCACATGTAATTTGGTTTCAAATGGCTGAGTAGTTTAAGTGAAGAAGAAGAAGATAAAAATACTGAATCTGAGGCGTCCTGGACAAAGGTCTGAAAATGACCTTGACCTTTGGAACTGATAAACTTCCATTCAGCGGATTGTTATACCATTTCTGATGCCACAAGGTAAAATACAATCAGAAAAACCCACTGTTTTGCCATTTTTCCATACAAATGTCTAAGTGACCAAATTTGACCTTGAAGTAAAACAGGTCAAGGTCAACCTAAGGTCATCATTTGAACAAACTTGGTAGGACCAGAGTCCCTGATGCTGTATACCAAGTTTCAAGATCATCGGCCATTGGGTTCTTGAGAAGAAGATTTTTAAAGGTTTTTACCATATTTGGGCATGGCAGCCATATTGGTCATGTGACCCAATCCTCCCGAACAAACTTTCGTTCCCCCTTCCCATAGAGGCTCCACATGTAATTTGGTTTCAATTGGCCGAGTAGTTTCAGAGGAGATGTTGTTTGAAAATGTTGACGACGCAGACGACGACGGACCAATGCCTATACTATAAGCTCCCCCGGAGCCTTCGGCTCTGGTGAGCTAAAAATCTATTTTTAGCTCCTATGACCTAGATGTGCAACAGACCGGAACCATTTGAACAACTTTGAAAGGGGACCACCTAAGGGTCATTCCTGTGAAGTTTGGTCAAAATCAGATCAGTCGTTTAGGAGGAGATGTTGTTTGAAGAAAAAGTTTACTTCCTGGTTTCAGATAAGAAGATTTTTAAAGGGTTTTCCCTATATTGGTCTATGTAAAACTTGTTTTGGTCCCAGGGTTTTAATTTAAACATCTTAGTAGAAGTCCACCAGATGAAGCTAGATACCAAATACAGTCGAACTTCGATGGCTCGAACCCCTTTGGGACCACGAAAATTTGTTCGAGACAGGGGTAGTTCGAGCCACTGGGGATTACTGCCAGGAGGCAAAACGGGGTTAATTTTAGAACATCTTTTGTATGTTTCCTTAATAAAAATGTATGTTGTATGTATTCATTAGAATTGCCTCATTGACATACAGCATACATTTGCAAGATAAACGTCGAAAATCTCATCAGTTAACCCGCACTACTTCGTATGTAGCGGAATGTCCTAGGGACTCAAGAGCAGGTTCGACTCAGCCAAAGTAAACGAGCCATCGGTGTTCGAGCCATCGAAGTTCTACTGTATTAAAGACCCAAAATTTTTAAAGGTTTTCCTTTTATAAGTTTATAGCTGTAAAGCATGTGGGCCCTGGGGCGGGGACTGTTTTGGCCCTAGGGCTATGATATGAACAAACTTGTCACTAGATAAAGGTGTTTAGTACTTTGTACCAAATATCAAAGACCTGGGCCTTCTGGTTTCAGATGAGAAGATTGTAAGGCTTTCCCTACATAAGCCTATGGAAAACATGTGGTCCCTTGGTGGGCCACTTTTGGCCAAGGGGCTATAATTTGAACAATCTTGGCAGAGTTCCACTAGATGAAGCTGAGTACCAAATACAAAATACCTCAGCCTTCTGGTTTCTGGCAAGAAGAATTTTAAAGGTTTTCCCATTATAAGTCTATGTAAAACAAGTGGGCCCCTGGACGGGGTCATTTTTACCATCAGGGCTTCAATTTGAATAATCTTGGTTGAGGTCGACTTGATGAAGCTGTGTACCAAATATCAAAGACCAGGGCCTTCCAGTTTCAGACAAGAAAACTTTAAAGGTTTCCCCATATGGATCTATGTAAAACAAGTGGGCCCCGGGGCATGGCCATTTTTAACTGAAGGCTATAATTTGAACAACTTTGGTGGAAGTCCACTGCACAATGCTGTGTACCAAATATCAAAGACCTGGGCCTTCTGGTTTCAGACAAGAAGATTTTTAAAGGTTTAGTCTATTTATAACACGTGGGTCCCTGGGAGAGGCCATTTATGGCCCTTGGGCTATAATTTGAAAAATCTTGGCAAAGGTCCCCTAGATAAAGCTGAGTACCAAATATGAAAGTCCTGGACCTTCAGGTTTCAGACAAGAAGATTTTCAAAGGTTTTCTCTATATAAGTCTTTGTAAAACATGTGGGCCCCTCGGCGGGGCCATTTTTGACTCCAGGGCAATAATTTGAACAATCTTGGCAGAGGTTCAATAGATGAAGCTGTGTACCAAGGTTTTCCCTATATAAAGAAGGTTTCCCTATATAAGTCTATTTATAACATGTGGGTCCCTGGGAGAGGCAATGTTTGGGCTATAATTTGAACAATCTTGGCAAGACAAGAAGATTTTTAAAGGTTTTGCTAATTTCCCCTATTTGTAGCCATGGTAACCAGAGTTCTGAATAGAATGGAATTCTTCAAATAACTTTGAAAGAGGTCCACCAAAAAATCCTTTCTGCCAAGTTTGGTTAAAATCCATCCCGTGGTTTAGGAAAAGATGCTGTTTAAAGGAAAATGTGAATGGACAGACATATGGAGGACGATGACGACACCAACGAGGATGACACTGACGACGATGGATGGTGAGTGATCACAATAACTCCCCCACAGCCTTTGGCTCAGGTGAGCTAAAAATAGAGAATAAGTTGGCTTGATTACAGAGCACTAATCAAAACTGGCCTTAGCATGCAATATTGCCATGCTGTGCAATGTACATTAATACAGTAGCCTACATCAGTCCTGTTTTTTCTTTAAATAAAGCAAGGTTTACTTGGAACTGTTAATGAAATGCACCTCTGTTTCATCTTGAAAACTTTGGGCATGTGTATGAGCAACAACAGAAACAACATAGTAAAACTGACAACCATAGTAAAACTACACACAACATCCACTTGTGAACAGTTGTACTGACCCATTTTGTACAGGAAACACCAAAACGGGATATTGGCAAACAGTACAGGCCCAGTTCAGATGCCACAGAGTGTGATGTCTGATCAGGGCCTTAACACTGTTTGCAAAAAGTTCTGCTATTTTCAAATAAATTTTAAAGATAACAAACTGTCACTCCTAAATTTTGAAATGGGCTCCTGCTATAGAAAGATTCCATTTGGTACAACATGGGTTAAACGGCAACTGCAGTCCAACTTCCAAGACATCAACACAGATAGTTCATGGCTGAATCAAGGTTGTTTTAAAGTTCCTATGGATTTTTTTTCCGAGAACCCCAGATGCAAATATTTAAGGATAACTTAGTGAGATTTTTTATTATATCAAGATAACATCACGAAAACATGGCTATATCATTTTGACCCCCTTCAACCCCACTTTTATATAGTAAAACTGGGGTTTCCGAGGTAAACCTAGTTTTTCTTATTTCTGCTCTAAAATAAAGAATGTGGGTACTCGTTAGAACCGCCTCATCGAGGCGGTTCTAACGAGTGCCCACAATCTATATTTTGAGCAGAAATAAGAAAAATATCACAATTTTTCATCTTAAAATTTTCATTTTTTTGGCGATAAAGGTGGCAATGTATTTGTATAGGCGTGTTTGCGTAATGAGAAGTGTTGTTTGTACACATTAGAATCATGTCAATGAGAGGCTTTTCTAATGAGTACATATACAACATACCTTCATTCAACAGATCAAAAATATATCCCTGGGGTATCCCTATTATGTCTCCATACCCAGTGCTATTAACAACTCTGTGCTGTCAAGCACAAATTTTCATTGTTCCAAAACTGTTTGAGCTAATTATAAGTTCAACTTTACATTTATGAAATAGATCAGCTCTAACTGTGATTTTGTTGTGTAATAAATCACAGTTTGGAGGTCAGTTGTAAAGTAGACAAATCACGAGCGCGTAGCGTGCATGATTTGTCTACGTACAACTGACCGACAAACTGTGATTTATTACCCAACAAATCACTGGCTAGAGCTGATCTATTTCGATTCTAACACGCTGCAAATCGGCAATAATGTTGTTGTTTCCTTCAAAATCTCACAAGTTTTCGCCATTGTTAGAAGAAATCCCGCTAAAATTATCGACTGAAACATAGGCATTTATATCCTCTTCTAACGTTTTCGATGCGAGAAAATGACGTTACACCGTCTAACGTCAAGTAAATCGACAAGTGACGTCATAAATTTGCAGTTTTTAATGACATCACACGTCACGCTCTTCCGAGCTGTGATTTGTTGCAGAATAAAACATAGTTATTTTGCATTGCCTATATAGGCGCGCTGTGTTAGAATGATAGTTTCAGCACACTTACTAGTGAATGCTCAAGAGACAAATAAAAACAGTACCAGAACCATATAACTGTCTCTTTGCTTCTGTACAGGCCAATATCATTTACCTTGTTTCTCCCCTTCCTTTCCACACAACAGCACATCAGTCTGAACCTGCGATCCCAACTCTCTTCATAGGCACGGAATGCTTTCCTGTGAAAACAAAACATGAAAGAGAAATTCTTTCACACATCAGCTTATAACTAACGGGGGAGTGGGGATACACCTTCAGGGGAGGCAATGATTCAAAAATTTATTGGTTTCCTTTAAAATTTGTCAGTAGGGGTCTACCCTTAAAGGAAAGAATTTGCTCCTATGGAGCAAATTCTTTCCTTTATGAGTAGACCCCTTTTCCGGAGGGGGCTCAGTTGGTAGAAAAGCAAACAGGAAGTTCCAAAGTTGTCTCCCTTGTTAAAATGACAGAATATTTGCCAGGCATATCTTTCTCCTCAAACCTGTGATCACAACCTTCTACATATCCTGTAAAAAGAAAAAAAAAAAACAAGAGGACCAAGCTGATCCTGTATCGCTCACCTGAGCTAACATTCAAAGTTTCAGGAAGTGCCAACCTTTACTGAAGGATTTATGGGCGGACATGGTGATGACAGGGTAAGCATTTTCTGCAAATCAAGTAGAATGTAACTCTATGATAAATAGGCTGACCTCACCGGTTTTCAAACTCATTCAAGCTTTTATTCCTGACTTGCTAAGAAGATTCGATATAAACTGAAGGGGATATAGTGATGACAAGTTCAAAGATAAGCAATTAACTGCTGCAATCAAAGGGATGTTACTCTGTGATAAATAGGCAAAGCTCATGAGTTTTCAAACTCCTCTGAGCTTTTCTGCCTGACTTACTTGTTTGTAATTTTCATGAGACCCGATCAAAACTGAAGGGGCAGCAGTGATGACAAGGTCGAAAATAGGCATTTTCAGCAATCAAAGGCATGTAACTCTATGATATATGTGCCGACTCATCTGAGGTTTTATCCCCAGCCACCTTACATATAAGTTTCAGAAAAATCCGATCAAAACTGAAGTGGCTGAGGTGATGACAAGGTCAAAATTTGGCATTTTCAGCAATCAAAGGGATGTTACTCCACGATAAATAGGCTGACTTGGCCAGTTTTCGAACTCATCCGAGGTTTTATCCCCAGCCACCTTACATATAAGTTTCAGAAAAATCTGATTAAACCTGAAGGGGCAACGGTGATGACAAGTTCAAAAATCAACATTTTCAGCCATTAAAGGGACATAACTCTATGATAAATGGGCTGACTTGGCTGGTTTTCGAACTCATCTGAGATTTTAACCCCAGCCACCTTACATATAAGTTTCAAAAAGATCCAATAAAAACTGAAGGGGCTATGGTGATGACAAGGTCAAAAATCGTCATTTTCAGCAATCAAAGGGAGGTAAATCTATGATGAATGGGCCAACTTGGCCGGTATTCAAACTTATCTGAGGTTTTATCCCCAGCCACCTAACTTATAAGTTTCAGAAAGATCCGATCAAAACTGAAGGGCCTACGGTGATGACAATGTCAAAAATCGACATTTTTCAGCCATAAAAGGGACATAACTCTACGATAAATTGGCCGACTTGGCTGGTTTTCGAACTCATCAGAGGTTTTATCCCAAGCCACCTTACATATAAGTTTCAGAAAGATCCGATCAAAACTGAAGGGGCTATGGTGATGGCAAGATCAAAAATTGATATTTTCAGCAATCAAAGGGATGTAACTCTATGATAAATGGGCCACCTTGGCAGGTATTTGAACTCGTATGAGGTTTTATCCCCAGCCACCTTACAAATAAGTTTCAGAAAGATCCGATCAAAACTGAAGGAGCTACGGTGATGACACGGTCAATAATTCGCATTTTCAGCAATCAAAGGGACGTTACTATACGATAAATTGGCCAACTTGGCTGGATTTCGAACTCATCTGAGATTTTATCCCCAGCCACCTTACATGTAAGTTTCAGAAAGATCTGATCAAAACTGTAAGGGCTACAGTGATGACAAGGTCAAAAATCGGCATTTTCAGCAATCAAAGGGACGTTACACTACGATAAATGGGCCGACTTGGCTGGTTTGCGAACTCAACCGAGATTTTATCCCCAGCCACCTTACATATAAGTTTCAGAAAGATCCGATCAAAACTGAAGGGGCTACGGTGATGACAAGGTCAAAAATTGGCATTTTTCAGCAATCAAAGGGACGTAACTCTATCATAAATGGGCCCACTTAGCCGGTTTTCGAACTCATCCGAGATTTTATCTCCAGCCACCTTACATATAAGTTTCAGAAAGATCCGATCAAAACTGAAGGTGCTACTGTGATGACAAGCATTTTCCCATTGTAAGTCAATGGGACCTTGTGGTTGCCATTGCAACCAAAGTTTTCGTGCAATTTTGAAAAAAAGTTTATGTCATCAATGCCCCACCAGAGGCATGCTACAGATGAGAAATGATTGAGATCAGCCTGCAGGCTGCAGAGATATAGCTGCTCAAAAGTGTAGACGGACGACGTATGGACGGACGGACGACCCTCTATACTATAAGCTCCCCTGGAGCCTTCAGCCCAGGTGAGCTAACAAAGGGTAACAAAATAAAACCCAGTCAAAACTTGTGTTCCCAGCTCTT
Organism: Lucinisca nassula; assembly: GCA_963580285.1. NCBI lineage: Eukaryota > Metazoa > Mollusca > Bivalvia > Lucinida > Lucinidae > Lucinisca > Lucinisca nassula. Next base: position 166,331,559 of record OY757013.1, on the reverse strand, counting down.
TTTATTCCTGGGGTGGTATGAAGTAGCGTTTGGTTTGATTTTACGGCCCTTTCAAGATTATTTCACTCATATCGAACCGATCGGTAATCAGAGGTGGGCGAAAACCGGAGTACCCAGAGAAAAACCACCTGACCTTCCGTTGCAGAACTTGGCATCTCACATGTGATCCGAGCGAGGCTCGAACCACATCGGTGAGAGACCTAGTGATCAAGAGTCCGTGCTCTTAACCACTAGGCCACAGAGGCCCTTATATGAAGTAGGGTACATTTGACCTTGTTTACTATGTTAACGAAGGGAAGAGATGTAATGATGGATGTTTTTGCGCCAGGTTAAAATATTACAATAACTAGAGAAAGTGACCAGTGGGTCAGGTATACCCCCTGCCAGCACCACCCTCTGATATATCTTTCAAGCTTGTATGTTATATGAATGAAGAAGTCAAGAAGCTATAAGAATATAAATGTGCTTGGAAAAGCTAAACCTAACGTAAAATTTCTAAATGGACCAAGGTTGTTGTAGCATCAAAGTTACTGAAGGGGTGGGGGCATCAATGTTACTGAAGCAGCAGGGTTGGGTATGCATCAATGAAATCTTTGGACTGGTATGTAACATCAATGCAAATATCAGTTGAATTTGTCTTAGAGTTTAGAACAAACAGGCATCTATAAACTTTGTCATAAAACTTAAACCAAATGTAAAATTTCTAAGTCCATGACTTGAGGTCAAGGTCACAATGGATGTGGAAGGGACACACATCATGAAATCTTTGGACTGGTATGCAACATTGTAAGTATCAACTGAATTTGTCTCAGAGTTTAGAACATACAGACATCTATAAACATTGTTACAAAGTGAACCATGAAATGTAGGTCAATGTAAAATATGGGTGGCTCACGCATTCATTAAAGTCGTCATCTCTAGATGCATGTTTGTATCAAGTATCATTATTGAATCTCTTATAGTTCTTTAGAAATGGGTAAACGCTAGGGTTAACGCAATATTTTACAAAGTCAGTGAACCATAAAATGTAAGTCAAGGTCAAATATGGATGCTTGCATTAGGATCGCCATCCCTTGAATGCAAAATTGTACCAAGTACCATTAATAAAGCTCTTACAGTTCTTGAGAAATAGACTCTTACATCAGGGTGGAAGCTAGTATTGACACAATAGTTTACAAAGTCAGTGAACCATAAAATGTAGGTCAAGGTCAAATATGGGTTGCCATCCCAAGATGCAAGTCAGTACCAAGTATCACTTATGAGGCTCTGATAATCTCTTACATTAGGGAACACAATTGTTGACAGGCAAATGGATGACCAGATGAATGAATGGACAAACAGACGGAAAACCCAACTCCTTTATCGGGCCATCCTTAAGGTATTAAAGTTGCCCTTCCTGGTCTTTGTCCAGGTAGCTAAAAATCAAGAGTTCATCCTCATTGCAATATACAAGCATTAGCATGGTTACTGCCATCAGCTGTTTCTACTAAATCGAATCAACTGATTGAAAGCATTACATTGTGCGAATAAGCAATCTTAAACATAGGCTTAACCGTCATCTGGGTGAAATTTTCTGTTGTGTATGCTATGTGCTATAACTTCTATCACTTTGTAGTTGATTCTGGCCACACAAAAACAGTATGCTAGAGCAGCCCACTTTTCGTCATCTCCTCCAATGCAGGAGGGATTCTGACTCTTCTGCATGACAAGCATGCATGCTGAAAGTTGGTGTTTGATTTTATATCTAAAAACATTACTTAAATAGTGCAGCATGGTAGCTCAGTGGTTAGTGCACTTGCCAGTCATCCTAGAGGCCTGCGGTTGGATTCCTGACCGGGGTAATAAAATCGCCTTGTCCGAATATGCTCCACTTGTATCATTTGCAGGGATGCATCAGACGCGCATCCAACTGAGCTACCGAGGCCGGCAATGATCATGTGACTCCTGTGAGTCAATGCATTCATTGGGGTATGAACAACACTGCATCCAAATAGTTTACTATAACAATTCTATATCTCATATTTTTTCTGCCATATTTTACATGAGTAAAGGTCATTTTGTGGGGTCCCAGAGTAAAGGTCATTTTGCGGGGTCCCAGAGTAAAGGTCATTTTGGGGGGTCCCAGAGTAATGGTTATTCTGTGGGTACCAAAGTAAGGGTCAGTTTGTGGGGTCCCAGAGCAAAGGTCAATTTGTGGGGTCCCAGAGTAAAGGTCATTTTGTGGGATACAAGAGTAAAGGTCATTTTGTGAGGTCATTTTGTGAGGTCCAAGAGAAAAGATTTTGTGGGGTCCCAGGGAAAGAGGGAAAAGGGACATCAGAGAAGAGAAAACACAAACATAAGAAATTAGAATTATGCATCCTGCAAGCACAGCAGGCCTTGTCCAACTGTAAGCCAATAACCCTAGCTGCTTGAAGATGAATACCTATGCCTCACCCTTAACCACATTCCCTAGCAACGGTGCATACCCCACTGTGGTTAGCTACTCCTGGGAGCAAGGAGTGCACAAGTCTCACCTTTAGCCTACTTGCATTCTATCTTATGGCAGTCTTGATTTTATTTCTGAGCCCCTGAGAGCCATCTGTTAATACCAAGTAACAGATGTAATGGTATGAAATAGATTAAATGATTCTATCAATATTGGATCTACCGTAGATACAATATGCATTTGAACAGATAGGCCTGAGCAAACAGTGTAAATCCAGATGAGATGCCACTGAACTTGGTATCTCATCAGGGTCTACACTGTTTGCCATTCATCCAGCTTTTTTAAGACACAACATTGGGTAGTAAATTGTACTTGTTCAAATTTTAGAAAAATTATCATGGTAACAAGCTGAGGTGTCTGAATATTATTTCTGGTAAATATAGTATGTTGACACAACTGTCATTTTCTGGATGAGAAAGTGATTTGATTTGATTTTATCATCCTGCCTAGGGAATATTTACTGATACAGAATTTAAAGAAAACAATAAAAAATGAAATGGGACCAAACAAACAAATGGGAAAACAATGAACAATCATCATCATCATCAACGGATTTTTGATTAACGTGCAGGTACAGGGGCAACGTCCACATAAGTGGGCCCCCTTCCAGGTAGCTGGCTTGCTGCACGCATGGCAGATCTTACACCAGATCTCCAGGCTTGTCTATCATGAGGATCGATAGCAGAGAGCTTCCATTCTCTGCAATCTCTTTCTGTTAGCTGCTTCCAGGTCATCTTGGGCCTTCCTGGCCCCCGCTTTCCACTTACCTGTATGTCACAGGCAGTCTTGATTGCACCGTTGGAGCGTTCCACATGTCCATACCAGCGAAGTCTTCTCTCTTTCAGGATGAGGTCCAGGTCCTCAATGCCAAGACGCTCCAGTAACTCACTGGACCTGATGGTGACAGTGTCCTGTGGCTTGACATTGCAGATCTGTCTGATCATTGCCCTGTCATTTCGCTGTAGACGTTGGAGGTTTGGCTTTGTCAATGGCCATGTCTCACTGGCATGGAGCATTGCGCTCCGCACACAAGAGCTATACACACGGCCACGTGTCTTGAACGAGAGGTGGCGGGAAGAGAGAACTGGTAGCAACTCCTTGAATTTCTTCCAGGCTGTTTTCACACGTGATGTAGTTGAAAGGTCGCAACCACCCCCTGCAGAGAGCATATCACCTAGGTAGCAGAAGGAAGCTACAACCTCCAGCTTGTCTGATCCGACTTGAACTTCCCTCTGTGGTCTGCCATCTAAGGGGCGTGCAGTTCCTTGGCACCGTGTACACCTGTACTCAGGGTCCTCTATCAAGCGTTTGAGCCCACTGCATTTCTTGTGCACCCAGAACTTGCAGCCATTACAAAAGATACTGTTGCTGCCAACTCCAGTGCGACATACAGCGCATGGGAACTGGCCTGTACTCTGCAAGAGGTCCAGACCTGTACCACAGATCATGATCTTTGTCTTTCCTGCATTCACTCTCAGCCCTTTCGCCTCCATTGCCTCTTTCCAAGTTAAGAGCCTCCTGACACATTCCTCAAGGGATTCAGCTATGATGACAAGGTCATCAGCATACAGGTCCTCCCAGGGGACTCCAGAGCGGAACTCGCATGACAAGGCTTCAAGCACAATGATGAAAAGCAGTGGGCTGAGAACAGAGCCTTGATGAACACCCACCTTCACCTCGAATTCTTCACTGTAACCATCACCAACGCGGACACGGCTCCGAGCATTTGCGTACATCCCTTGGACCAGTTTCACAATCCACTCGTCCACTCCAAGTTTTCTTAGTGCCCACCAGATGACTTTCCGAGGCACTCGATCAAATGCCTTCTCCAGGTCTACAAAAGCCATGTAGAGTCGCTTGTTGGCCGCCAAATACTTCTCTTGCAGCTGTCGGACAACAAAAATTGCATCTGTTGTGCCTCTTCCTGGGACGAAGCCAAACTGGGAATCGTCGATGGACACCAACTGCCTAATGAGGCCATCCACAATCCTCTCCAGGACTTTCATGACCTGTTCTGTCAGCTTGAGACCACGGTAGTTGCCCCGTTCCAATGCATCGCCCTTGCCCTTGTAGAGACAGACAATGAAACTCTGTTCCCAGTCAGAGGGTACCTTCCCATCACGGATGATTGCAGCTGCAAGGTCACGGATCATCGAGGCACCCGCATCACCTGCAGCTCTTATCATCTCCACCACTATGCCAGAGGGACCAGGTGCTTTGCCAGTCTTCATCTGAGAGATAGCCTTCTTAACCATATCAATAGTGATTGGGATGGGTGGCCCTTCCACTGGTGGCTCATCAGACAGGTGGTCTGGGTCCCAGTCGAACTCAACATTGAGTAGCCTTTGGTAGTGTTCTAACCAGGCCCTCTGCTTTGAGTCATCACTCATTGACATCTCCCCTGCATCATTCTTTACTGGTTTGTCACCTACAACATCAGCATTCTCTCTTCTCATCTGGTTAGCAAGGCGGTATACTTCTGAGGACTTAGGGTCAATATTCTTGTAGATCTCCTTCTCAGCTTCTTGGCGAGCATGGTGCACCGCACGTCTGGCTATGCGTTTGGCCGCAAGATATGATGCACGGGTGCCCTTACCAGTCTTCCAAGCTTTAAAGGCTTGCCGCTTGGCTGCTATGACCTTATTAACATCCTCATTCCACCACCAGGTTTCGCGACGCCAGCGGTGGGGCCGAGTTGTGCCACACACCTCTTCAGTTGTCTTGAGCAGACCGGTCTTGATGCTGTTCCATATATCCTCAGTGGTAGCATCTGCTACAACTGCCGAAGCACTCACATGCTGGCTGAAAACCTCCTGGAAATGATTTCTTGTCTGAGATTCTTTCAGCTTCCAAACTTTTAGTCTGGGGGTGAACTTGCGCTTGGGTTTTGGTGGCACATCAATCCTCATGTCGCATATGAGTAGCTGATGTTGCAGGGCTACTTCCTCCCCAGGGATCACTTTCACATCTGTGACAAGTTTGCGCATTGTCCTGCGGTAAAGGATGAAATCTATCTGCGTCGCTGCGCTTCCTGACTGAACAAGAACAGAGAAAATGATTATTAGATAAAACAAAATACAAGATATATACATGTATTTTTAACATAGTGCAGAAAGCAAGTGTAACCCTTTAAAGCAACTAATCTGCTACTTTTTCTGAACAAAAACAGATTTCCTCAAGCAAAATGCTGCTATTTGAATACTGCTACAATGATTTTGGGTTGACTGTTTGTTTTGTTTGTTAATTACCCCAAAGTTATTTTTGTTTTTGATGTCCATGTGACTGTCACTGATTTGTAGGATGTATCAAGGTGTGAGTGTTTGAGTTTTATGTCTCACCAACAACTAAGGTCAAACAGAGATGGGACCTCAGTTTAAAGACTCATCCATAAGTTTGGAGAAGCATAACCACTACACCACAGAGGCTTCTTTAGAATCATGCGTTGGGTTTGGCAAACAGCTGATGCCAAAGAACATGGCATGCAGCATCTGATCAGGGTCTACATTGTTTAGTTACCGTACAGGAATTTAAGGGTTAATCAAAACAATCTAAGTCCCAGTTCAGGACCTCAGACCTAGACTCAGAGACAATAGACCCACCAGTGCTATCAGTGCTTTGATTTTTATGCACTGCTCAAATAAGTTTTGATTCCTTTACATAACAAATGTTCTCTTTTTCTAAATTTAGACATATGACTTTTGGTAGCTCTGTTATATTCTATGGTAATATTCTGATCATCTTCCCCTTTTCCTGATGAATAAATCAATTAAGCCACACCCAATTCTGACTTTCTACCAATCAGATTACTTGATGTAATTTATTCATACAAATTCAGGAAATGAATGTCAAACTGTGTAAATACTGATTAACCTTTAGCATGCTGTAGGCGCATTCGTGCGCCCATGAAAATGTAATGGCGCCACGCTGTAGGCGCAATCGTGCGCCGAAATTGACTGGTGTGCTTGGTGCGACTCTTAGAAAAGGAGGAACTCTCGTTTTTCGGTGCGGTTTGGCATTTCAGTATCAAATAACATCCGGGCATCGATGAAAAAAAAAACTTGCCGTTTCGATGTTTTTGGATGGATTTTCTTCGGGTTTTCTGGGTAAGGATGCAATTTTTTTGAGGAAATCACTACTTTTTGACGAACTTGATCTAATCGAGCCCAAAATACGCTCTGAAAGGGTGTTTTAAACGATTTTTCGACTCAGTCAGCTGAGTGACAGTAGGCTACTTTCGTTTTCCATATGCTTTGAATGGTGGAGAAATCAAGAAAAATATGGGTTTTTGCGTGTTAAAAGTTGCTGAAAATGGTAGTATTTGATAAAAACAATTCTGTGGGACGGAGTATCGATAAAAAAATTAATTCAGCAGGGTAAAGGTTAATTCAGAAGCCATCTCATCTGATCTGTATCTACACTATTTGCAATGGGTTCAGCAGGATAAGTTTAAAAAATTTTAGCAGCATATGCTAGATTCTCTAGTATTCCTAAATTTAGATGTTTTTATATTTTTATTTGTTTCTATTATGCATTCACCCTTTCATTCCTCATTCTGTATTGGACTCTTCTTACTTTGATTCTGGGCATTCTTGTAAATAGGGAGTTTTATCAACTAATCATTGACCGCAAGATAAGCTAAGGACCCCTTTTGCAATATATATGTGCTTTAAAGGGTTAACAAATATACACCCAGACAAAAGTTAAGCATCACCATCATTAATAACTGGTGCATTTTCTGTTAAAGTCTGCAATTGTGTGGTCTACAATGCCAAATATATTTAGAGAAACAACTGGAAACGAATTGTTTGCAAACTTTCATCCATTCTGTTATACGAAGAGAGGAAAATAATAAAGAGATAATTTCTTCTGTTTAAGGTGAAGTTCTTGTCAACCTCAAACAAAACCACTTCTCTCCATGTAAGTGTTCTTAACGGAATCATTTTACTTCATTTACATGGTCTTTTCAACAATGTAATCCTGATGTCTGAGTTGCCACCCATTATAAAACAGTTATTTAATGTATCAAACAATAAAGATGAAGTGGACGACCTGATGCACAGGCCTTCAGCCTCGGACCCACAACACCTCGAGGTAATAGTTAACTGTATATATATACAAAATTCAAATTGAAGCAACAGAATGTCTAACTGGCCATTTAACACTTGCTCTTAGTGGGTAGGCATCTAGATATGGCAATTTCTATTAACCTATTCAACCCATAAAAGGGACATGGGCAAACAGTGCAGACCCAGATCAGATGCCATCTGATCATCTGATCAGGGTCTACACTGCTAAATGAAATTTTTGTCAAATATAGAATGAAAATGGGAAAAATTGTGCCAACACTCTTTGGATTTGCTGCCCAACATATAACATTGGCAGGAATGGGTTAATACCTTATGAAAGTGACCCTTAACCCTTATCTTGCTGAATATTCATTTAAACCACACCCATTTCTGTCTATCAACCAATCAAATTACTTGATGTAATTCATTGCTACAAATTCATAAACTAAATGCCAAACAGTGTAGATCCTGATCAGATGGCTTCTTCAGAAGCCATCTGATCTGGATCTACACTGTTTGCAAAGATAGGGATTGTCGTGAACAGCAAGATAAGGGTTAACTTTTGCCAGATTGTATATCTATATATATAAAGCAGTGCAATTAAACAAAATAATTTTTTTACCTCTCCATTTTTTCATAAAAGTACTGATAAAGCAGACTCCTGTTTAAAATAAAAGAAAAACAAAGACATTATACACAACATAACATGCATGTTCCTTTCACCAAATAAAGTAAAACGAATACAACATAAATTTAAAATTTTCATCTTTGGTTTAACATGAAAATGGCATCTATTGTTAAATGTAATATGAAATTAACAAAACACAAAAAATATCAGCTACAGCTAAAATCAAGAGAACAATTTTGAGCAAATGTCTTGTGAGCAATGTCATGGAATTTTTTTTTGTATAGTTAGTCAACATTCGCCCTATCGAGTGGGACAGTTTACAGAATCACACTTTTCCTTAAACGTTAGTGGTTAACCAGTACAGTGCATATTCTTTCACCACCCTTTGTGAATCAAAGGAATGGAGAGAATGATCATAGATCAATCTCAACAACAAAATGTTGCAAATCTGTGGCCTCCTGATCACCAGTCAGACGCACATTTGACTGAGCTACAGAGGCCAGCTTGCACAAGGATGACGTGCATGTACTGCAGAAAATCACACTGCAGTTCAGTTGTGCGGTGGTAATAGCACACAGTCAGGCCTATACCTAAGCAATAGTTGAGGAACTATTCATGAATTACCTTTTAGTATAAGAAACTGATCAAAAGACCCCATGCACTACAGTGCTGTGTTAATTTCAGATTTGTCACATCACAAGCACAATGCACTTGAATACTTTATCATGCATTTTATAAGACAACATAATCGCAGGGCAGTATAATAAATGAATTCATTCTAAATGCTTGTGCATGATAAACCCTTTTTGTACCAAATGGAATCTTCCTCCTTATATATAGCAGGAGTTCATTTCAAAATTTAGGGGTATCAGGTTGTGTTTTCATCAAAATTTATTTGGAAAATGACTGAACTTTTAGCAAACAGTGGAGGCCCTGATCAGACGCCGTGTTCTGCGGCGTCTGATCTACCCCTGCACTGTTTGCGACCTACCCGTTTTGGGGTTTCTGGTACCAAAAGGGTTATTAAATTTGTCCTTCTTCATGTCATATCATACTGATGCTCGCAAAGATTCAAAATGGTAAGACTCCCCTAATACATTGTTTGAGTTTTATAAAAAAAATGATCCTTGCATTCATCTAAGGTGATACATGCATTCATCCTGAATTCAGAGTGATCCATGTATTCAGTCAAAACTATGTAATCATTCAGTTAAGACTGAATTCATTCCAAGTTATGACTGCATTCATTCAAACTTACAATGGCATTCGCTCAAAGTATGCTTGCATTCATTTAAACTTATGATCACATTCATGATTGTATTCATTCAAGAAATAGTAATTGCATTTATTAAAGTTTCAAAGTTATGATTGCATTCATCCAAAACTAGACTATAACCCCGCTATAGCGCTATCAGAAGAGAAAAATACAAGAAAAAAATGTTTTCAGCTTTCAGCCTCAAATTAAAGGTGGTAAAAAGGATTGCAACACAAATTATTACTGTACTGAGTTTATTCCAAGTTCAAAGGGCAATAACTCCAAAAATAAGCAAACCAGAGTAATGGTTCTTCTGCTCTGCACCTCAACTCATCATGCTTTACATTTGTTTTACAGACTTGCATGAAAATATCTGAAATAGTTTCAGAGTTATGGAACGGACACTAATTATTACTGTACTGAGTTTATTCCAAATACAATTTTTTAAAGGGCAATAACTCCAAAAGTAGGCAATCCAGAGTTATGGTTCATGCGCTCTGCACATCGTCTTATAGTGCTTTACATTTGTGTGAAGTTTCATGCAAATACCTCAAACGATTTTTGAGTTATGGAATGAGTGAGTGTTTGAGTTTTAAGTCCCACCAATAGGAGACGGGACCTCGGTTTAAAGACTCATCCGAAAGTCTGGAGAAGCCCGGAATCGATCCTGCGATCCCTGGTCTACAAGGCGAGTAGCGTAACCACTATGCCATGAGTTATGGAGCGAACAAGGTTAAAATTGCCACTTTTCAATGTTCAACAGGCAATAACCACAAAAATAGGCAATCAAGAGTTATGGACATCGTCTCATAGTGCTTTACATTTTTTGTGAAGTTTCATGAAAATACCTCAAATAGTTTTTGAGTTATCATAAATAATGGAATTACGTTTGCCAGTTTTCAATGTTCAAAGGGCAATAACTCCAAAAGTTAGCAATCCAGAGTTATGGTTCATGCACTCTGCACATTGTCTCATAGTGCTTTACATTTGTTTGAAGTTTCATGAAAATACCTCAAATGGTTGTTGAGTTATCATGAATAACAGAATTACAGAATTATGGAATCACAGAAGGGCAAGACAAATCCAATATAGCCCCACTTTTTCAAAGCGGGGCTATTATTATGGTCATCTTCATACATATTGTTCCAATATACATGCATTCATTCAGACTCATGCATGCAATCATTAAAAGCTATATGTTTGTATTCATTCAGCACTATTTAGGTCATTCTGGAGACGTTGCTTCCAATTATGTTGGACTTTTATCCGGCACTGAAATGACATCTCCAGCCCTACTGCCCATATAAACCGCTAGGGTTTAAGGAGTGGTCAGACTCACACAAACCTTCTAAGCAGTTTACCAGTACTAAAATTCTGTAGTGTATAATCTAGTTCAATACTGTTTGCTCAGCCCTGTCTGGAAAAAAACATTTTCATATGGGTCAGCCCATTTGCTTTTTCAACTAAAAGCATGCACACTTGTTAGATGCAGACAATTACTACAGATGGAAGGAAATCATTATCTCTGCAAAAATACAATGCACCACAAATACCATAATCCCTATTCAGAACTGCATCACAAAAACACGTCTATATAATTTTGACCCCCTTGAACCCTACTTTCATATCTGTAAAACTGGGGTTTACAGGGATAATCCTTAGTTTTCTTATATCTGCTCTAAAATATAGATTGTGGGTACTCATTAGAACTGCCTCCTTTAGAATCGCCTTGATGGGGCGGCTCTAACGAGTACGCTCAATCTATATTTTGAGCAGAAATAAGATAAATATCACAATTTTTCATTTTTTTGGCGGTAAAGTTTATAATGTATATGTTTAGGCGTGTTTTCGTAATGGCAACAACTGGACTAGAACAAACAGTGCGGACTAAAGTCATGCTGTCTAGACCTTCAAGTACTATGGAAAATTATAGTGCAGACAACAACCCATTTTTTTGTTTTCCGAGAAGATAAGGCTGGGCATTAAATGTGAATTTTCTAAGCAGAAGATTCACACAAAATGTCTCGCCTTATTTTTACTTAAGGAGAATGGGAACACCTGGCAGATTTTTCTGCCATTTTTCAAAGGGAGACAACTTTCGGGATTTCCTGTTTGCTTTTCTATAAGCCCATTCCCACTGAAAAAGGGGTCTTCTCTTAAAGGAAAGAATTTGCTCCTCAGGAGCAGCTTTTCGCTTTCATTCCTGCCTATAAACAATTTTGCAAACAGTGTAGACTCAGGAGCAGCTTTTCGCTTTCATTCCTGCCTATAAACAATTTTGCAAACAGTGTAGATCCTGAACAAAATGCTTGCATAATCAGCCATTTTATCAGGATCTATACTGGGTGCTTTTTTGAAGAATTAGTGTGGTAAAACAGCCCTTTCTGAAACATTCGACTTGACCAAATTCAATGTAAGGTTGATTCATTTTAGGTCTTCAGGGACAGAAAGTGTTCATATTTATCACAGCACAACTGCCTCTTATAATCAGTGTCTGATCAATAACAGGAATGCGAAAACAAACTTTTCACATGCAAAACAACTTCAGAACAATTCGTCTCATGCACATGCTGGTTGACTAAGCATTTATTCTCCCTGTATAGAAGAATCCAAGCAAACTGAGTTACCAATATGAAAGAGAATGTTCCAGCATCTTTTCAGAGATAAAATTTAACCCATTTAGCAGTGGAAACCCCAAAATGGGATACAGGCAAAAAGTGCAGGCCTATATCAGATGTGGTATCTGATCAGGATCTACATATTTGCTAAAATGTCAGCTATTTACCCAATCAATCTTAAAGATAACAACCTGTCAGCCCCAAATTTATAAAGTGGAATATTCCATTTGGTACAGAATAAATTAAAAAGATTGTTATATGAGAAAAGGGTTCTTAAGAATTCTCCTACTTATATTCTAAGAATTCTCCAACTTATATTCTAAAAATTCTCCAACTTATATTCTTAGAATTCTCCAACTTATATTATTCAAATACATATGCACAACCAACAAATATGACCTAAGACACATAAGGTCTTGGGCTGGCCAATCGGACCTGGTAAGATAATGCCATTGTTAGGAATCAAAGATTTTACCTTTCTGGCTAAAGCAAGACTCTTGCCATATGTTTTACTTTACCGAATGTATTTGGACAGATAGGCCTGAGCAAACGTGTAGACATAGATGAGACGATGCAGAATGTAGGATAAGTTTGGTAAAGAGTTGAGGTATCCAAATACTGAGGGCATCTTGGATATCGGTTAAATATAAAGAATTTAAATAATTGATTATTAGCAAATCAGTAAGGATAATCTTTTTTGTTAACCCTTCTCTTGCTGAATATTCAGTTTAGCCACACCCATTTCTGACTTTGAACCAATCAGATTACTTGATGTAATTTATTCTTACAAAGCCATAAACTTAATGTCAAACAGTGTAGATCCTGATCAGATGGCTTCTGAAGAAGCCATCTGATCTGGATCTACACTGTTTCCAAAGATAGGGGTTGTTGTGAACAGCATGATAAGAGTTAAATGTATTGATCAATTAATGGATTGTCCATTTAATGTCTGTGAGCCACAAAGGCTCTGGCAAGGCTGCACTTATGTGCAGGCTTCCCTGAGCTATTCTTGGTTGTCTTATAATACAATAAGAATCCTTTTCTTGTGAGATGGCTCAGTTGGGTACTACAATGAACTGCAAAATCTATGAAGGTTTAACCTTTAACCTGCTGAATATTCAATTAAGCCACACTCATTTCTGATTTGAACTAATCAGATTACTTGATGCAGCTTATTTCTACATATTCATAAACTGAATGTCAAACTGTGTAGATCCTGATCAGATGGCTTCTTCAGAAGCCATCTGATCTGGATCTACACTGTTTGCAAAGATAGGGCTTGTCGCCTACAGCAGGGTAAAGGTTAACCAGTTATTTTTTAATGCTTTTTGAGCTAAATTGCACCTCATCACAAACAAGATAGTATGAAATTAAAATGAAGCCCCACTGTTTGATATTTTTGAGCCCTGCTGCTGCTGGTGGTGATGATGATGATAATGGTGTTGGCAAAAATGATGGCAATGATGACGATGATGTTTTAAGGTTTTAAGAACATTTGAGGCCAAATCCAGACCACTAATCTTGATCTCATGTTCAAATTAATTTGACTGTTCAGGGGGACAGGTTGTTTCACTTTTTATCCTAACCCTTTCTGTACTGAATAAACTCTTCCACCTTATACAAAGCAGGAATCCAATTTGCAATTTAGGGGTGTCGGGTTCAGATATTTTTAGAAATTTATTTAGAAAATGATTTAATCTCCTGCAAACAGTGAAGGTCCTGATCAGTTGCCGCATTCTGAGACATCTGATCCAGGCCTGCACTGTTTGCCAAGGTTTTCCTGTCAAATAGGTTAGCCTTCAGTGTGCTGTAGGCGACTTTAGTCACCCAAGGGGGTGGTCCAAATTGAGCAACTTATCTCGCTCATAAAAAAGCAAGATGAGGTTCTTCTACACAGGAAGAATCGTTCTTTCTTATAAGGGCACAGGTTTTACCCACATTACCGGCTGTTTGATTTTACACCCAGAAATGATGTTAAAAATCACTGATTTCTTAAGTACCAGTCTTCAACATGTCCCCCTTACCTGTTTATCACAATTTTGTGCATACTAGACCCAATCCATCTATACTACTACTGGGGATAAATAATTTTTATGTAGTCACAATATAAGTAGCTACACATCCTTTCAAGCACATACTGAGCACTATTGTCTTACAGTTCTCTTTTTTTTTTAAAGAAACAGTTCCTGGTCAGATCACGTGACCACCATATTTGGAAGTCATGTGACCCATAATACTTCAAGTAGAAATGATGGAAGATGTCTTGCCTACAATATGTCAAAGTATGAGCCAAATCAGTTCAGGTTTAAGGAAAACAAGCAAATTCGTTGAATTGATATCCCCCGCCGAATGGGTTTTTCGGATGGTTCTAAGAAGCAAACTAGAGACAATGAGGAAGGGCCCCGCTGAACATTTACTCCCTGGATGAGAGGCTGTACCCTGACCTACTGACCTAATTATCAGTAGAGATTAACTTGTCTGTCAAAGTTGAGGTTTATTTACCTGTTATGTGGTTTCAAGGATACCAAAATAAAATTCGCGAATATTAAAAAAAAACGATATAATCACCGAATAGACAAAATTCCTCAATTTCAATCATATAAAAAAGTCAATCCAGGTAAATCCAAAAAAAAAATTGCGCGTGCATCACGGCAGCATAATAATACATATTTATTTCAAGTTTCATTTTATTCCATGCAATAGTTGCTGAGAAGCGGTTCCAGACAAAGTGAGACGACGAAAAATCCAGAATTTTAATCATTTAAGGGGCCATAACTCTGGGTGTAAAAAGTCAATCCGAAAAAAATTTGTGCGTGCATCACCACAGCATAATAATACATATTTATTTCAAGTTTCATATAATTCCATGCAATAGTTGCTGAGAAACAGTTCCCGACAAAAAAGTGAGACGACGAAAAATCCAGGATTACAATCATTTAAGGGGCCATAACTCTGGATGTAAAAAGTAAATCCGGAATAAAAATGCGCGTGCATCACCACAGCATAATAATAGATATTTATTTCAAGTTTCATTTAATTCCATGCAATAGTTGCTGAGAAACGGTTCCGGACAAAGTGAGACGACGAAAAATCCAGAATTTCGATCATTTAAGGGGCCATAACTCTGGATGTAAAAAGTCAATCCAGAAAAAAATTGCGCGTGCATCACCGCAGCATAATAATACATATTTATTTCACGTTTCATTTAATTCCATGCAATAGTTGCTGAGAAACAGTTCCGGACAAAGTGAGATGACGAAAAAATCCAGAATTTCAATCGTTTAAGGGGCCATAACTCTGGATGTAAAAAGTCAATCCGAAAAAAAATTGCGCGTGCATCACTGCAGCATAATAATACATATTTATTTCAATTTTCATTTAATTCCATGCAATAGTTGCTCAGAAACGGTTCCGGACAAAGTGAGACGACGAAAAATCCAGAATTTCAATCATTCAAGGGGCCATAACTCTGGATGTAAAAAGTCAATCCGAAAAAAAATTGCGCGTGCATCACCACAGCATAATAATACATATTTATTTCAAGTTTCATTTAATTCCATGCAATAGTTGCTGAGAAACGGTTCCGGACAAAAAAGTGTGACGGACGGACGGAAGGACGGAGGGACGGATGGACGGAAGGACGGAAGGACGGACGGACGGAAGGACGGACGGACGGACAACGCCAAAACTATATCCCTCCGCCTTCGGCGGGGGATAATAAGGATACCCCATCCAAAGACCGAGTAAAGAATATTGCTCAGCTGCATGTTAAAGGTTAAAACTGATAGATGGGTATAATTATTTGAATTTGACAGTTTAATACATGTGGACATTGGGGTTGAATTTGGCAGCAATGAGTTTAAGAAAGACTGGGTGAAATATTATAAAACATTTAACCAAATTCCAACGATAGTGATATAAAGATGTGGTGGGGAAGCTGATATTGGCGGCAGTGCAACAGATCTTCCTGTACAGGCAAGCAAAAAATGGCAGGAAAATGTCAGTGAGCCATTCGTCTTAAACAATAAGAAAAACACAAAAGTGACACCTATGGAATTAATGCACCTCTGCTGGGAAATACCAAGTAACTGGGATAATTGTTTTTTTTTTACCTAAGCTTCATGCAACAGAGATAATAATTGTTTACAAACAACTTTGGAACTGGATCATTTCCAAAAAGCATTAGAAGATATTGATAGTCTCATTATATTTTGTTTCAATGGCTACCCACATCAACCTATGATAATCCCTACCTTTGCTAACAGTGTAGATCCAGATCAGATGGCATTTTAAGAAGCCATCTGATCAGGATAGATCTACACTGTTGTCATTCAGTTTATGAATTAAAATTAATACATTATAATTATCAAGTACAGTGAAATTCCACTAAAATTAAGACTAATTCTGCTATAAAATAAACTTATTTTGAAGGGTACACTTAATTTTTTTGTGTGTTTTCTGCCTGCAATGTTCTCTGGTCAGGGACCACCTTTGGGACTGTTCAAAAGTGGTCTTAAAGACCACTTTTGAACAGTCCCAAAGGTGGTCTTAATATAGAAATTTTACTGTAATTTCAGTGGGTGAAAGTCAGAAATAGGTGTGACTAAATTTATTCAGGAGGACAAGGGTTTTAGGAATGAAATTTGCTTCCCACTAATGAAAAGGAGCACAACATTTTTGTATTCATTACCCTGCAGAAATTTTACAGAAATTACACAGAATGTTTTGTTGGCAGAAGCAAACTCTTTTCTTAAAACATTAAATAATCTATCAGCTGTCTGACTAGATTATCCGGCCAATAAACAAGAACAAGGGAATTTTTGTTTTCATTTCTTCTGTATCTAGTCTAGGAGAAATCAGTCAGGACAGTGCTGGGTGCTGTTGATTAATTTAACAGTGGTCAGTTTACCTAATCAGGTTGAATGTAGGTCTTGTGATGGTAAGTAGTTGTGTAAATTTTCATGAGAGAAAGGCAAATACTTCTCAAGTTATGACCAAGGTTAAGTTTTTTGGTTAAGGCAAGGCAAACACACGGACAAAAGCAATATAGGTATAGTCCTTTGCCAGAATAAAGGTCTTGTAATGGTAAGTATGTGTGTGAAGTTTCATGAGAGTAGGGCAAATCCTTTTGCAGTTATGACCAACGTTACGTTTTTGGTTAAGGTGCTACAAACACATACAGCAATATAGTTGTAGCCAGTGTGGAGCCCTAACACTATGCACTGCTCCACATCATGGTCTAGCTATATATCAAGTTTCAGCTTGATTGAATGTTAATTGTAGGAGGAGTTATCCGGAAACAAAATATTTACAGAAATACTCAAAGGGGCATATAAATGTAAATATTTGGTGGACTATAACCTCTAAAGAATATGCGCTACATCGGGCTGTGGTCTTACTACTTACTAAGTTTCAGCTTGATCAGATGAAAACTGTAGGAGTTATTCGGAAACAAAGTTTACAAAAATTTTCAAAGGAACATAACTCTGTGAATATTTGGTGGACCGTAACCTCGAAATGATATGCGCTACACCAGGTCATGGTCTTACTATCTACCAAGTTTCAGCTTGACTGGATGAAAACTGTAGGAGTTATCCGGAATTTCCGGGAAAAGAAAAAGTTTACAATAATTTTTAAAGGGGAATAACTCTGTAAATATTTGGTTTGTTTGATTTGAGGTTTAACATCCCCGTCAGCACTGTATAGGTCATTTTGGAACTGTTGCTTCCAATTTAGTGGGACTTTTACCAGACACCAAGATGAAATGACATCCCAAGCCCTGCCACCCAATGAAACCAATAGGGTTTATTTGCAGGGACGGTCCAACTCGCACCACTTTCCCTGGGCATGTTTACCAGTACTAATGTGCGGTTGGTTTCAGCTCTGTGTGGAAGCACCATGCAGCCCATTTATTTCTTCAAGCCCCAATGGGAGGGGGCACCATAACCTCGAAACAATATGCACTACACCAGGTCATGGTCTTACTACCTACCAAGTTTCAGCTTGATCGGATGAAAACTGTAGGAGGAGTTATCCGGAAACCAAAAGTTTACACACGGACGGCGACCCCATACCATAATACGACCGTTTTTACAATTCTGTGCTAACCTTGAACAAGAGCACCGCAAGCGGCGCCATGCTCGTCTGTTTTTCCATGTCACATAATAGGTCAAAGTTCAAAGGTCAAGGTCACAGGTCAAAAAGCGTGGTATGACTGAAAAGGTCTTGTCCCAAGGAACATTCATGTGAAGTTGGAAGGCTCTGTTGTGAATAGTATTGAAATAAGAGACAAAAACAATTTAAAAAAAAACAGAGAGAAAAGGGGAGATAATTCAATCAAATTGCAAGATGGAGTTATAAAACTTGTAGGGAATGTAGCTCTTGTGATGGTGAGTATGTGTATGAAGTTTCATGAAGGTAGGCCAAATACTTTTGGAAATATGGTCAAGGTTAAGGTTTTCGGTTAAATTTTCGAAGAATAGGTCAAAGTTCAAAGGTCAAGGTCACAGATCAAAAAGTGTGGTATCACTGAAAAGGTCTTGTCCAAAGGAACATTCATGTGAAGTTTGAAGGCTCTGTTGTGAATAGTATTAAAATGAGAGCAAAAAATGTGTTTCAGAAAAAAATTGGAAAAGGGGAGATAATTCAGCCAAAATCAACAATGTTGTTATGGTCCTTGGTCAAAATGTAGCTCTTGTGATGATGAGTGTGTGTATGAAGTTTCATGAGGCTAGGTGTAATACTTTTTAAGTTATAGCCAAGGTTAAGTTTTTTTGGAACGACGACGTCAGACGACCACAACGACAACGCAGACGCCGGAGTGATGACAATAGCTCGAAAGTTTTTTTTCAAAAAACAGACGAGCTAAAAATGAGGTCAAGGTAACCTAAATAATTCCTAAGTTCGCCCTAATGATACATCCCGGTATATTTGATAATATTCCATCAACAGGTTCAAAAGATACCATGCAAGCAAAAGATACCCCCCCCCCCCCATGCAAGCAAAAGACTGTCATGCAGATACCAATGCCAAAGGGATTCACATCAAAAACAGTACTTCATGATCCCCTCTCATCTCTCATGGTGGTGCTATAATTCTAATGGGAAGTCACCGGCACATAAATTTTTTTGCTTGTTGTGACCCACTAGATCTTCCAAAGAGTGAACCAAGAATGCTGCAGTCATAATGAACTCATACAGATCAGCTAGTCAGTGCAACAGTAGCAAAACCAGATATGTCTACTTAAGGTTCCTATATGTTTATGAAAAAGAATCATATTTTATACTAGGGTAGCTCAAATGTACTTGTATTTTATAAGCCAATTCTGCCAATTTGATGTGTACATGTCTGTATTTCTTGTGCATGTTCTTGGATCCAGCTTACTGTCAAGAATGAGTTTTGCTGATAAATGCAATGTCTTTAACCCACTGTGTACCAGAAACCCCAAAACGGGTACCCTGGCAAACAGTGTAAGCCCAGATCAGATGCCGCAGAATGTGGCGTCTGATCAGGACCTACACTGTTTGCAAAAAGTTCAGCCATTTTCCAAATAGATATTGAAGAAAACACAACCCGACACCCCTAAACTTTGAAATGGACTCCTGCTTTCTATAAGAAGGAAGATTCCATTTGGTACAAAAAGGGTTAAAACTGAAGCCAAATAAAGGATCATGTTTCTCTAGAATGTAATCAGTAAATCTGAATAAGGCTTCAGTAATTTCTCATAAAAAGGCAATTTTGCAACCTGTGAAGACAATCAGATTCAGAAACAGATTCTGTAAGATTACAGTTTTGTTAGTATGTAACAACAGAGATGGTCATACAAATTTTACAAGTTTTAAACCAGAGCCCAGTAACTGTTGTTCAAAGCATGGTCAGACTAACAAACACAATAGTGATGGAAACATAAGATGTTCAAGCAAGCACTCATAATTTTGCTGATAAAAATGTGCCTGCCTTTTGTAGTGTAGAGCTACTCATGTTTTTTTTTTTTTTTTCAGCAAAAGTCATACTGGATCATAAAAGTTTTACCATTTAACCCATTTTGTACCGTAAAAACCCCAAAACGGGTAGTTGGCAAACAGTGCAGGCCCAGATCAGACGCTGCAGAACACGGCATCTGATCAGGGTCTACACTGTTCACGAAAAGTTAAGCCATTTTCCAAATAGATTTTGAAGAAAACACAACCCGACACCCCTAAAGTCTGAAATGGACTCCTGCTATAAATTAGGAGGAAGATTCCATTTGGTACAAAAAGGGTTAAACTATCAACCAAGCTCTAACAACTGGAACTGGAAGTATTTTGAGCACACAGTCTTGAAGATTGTAAGACAATGTCAAGATTCCACAAGACACAAAATCTTGACAAGTTCTAATGGTGTTCAATTTGCTTTTATTTGGCAGGCATCAAAACAAATACTGTCAAGGTCATTTGTTTGTATTGGAGTTAAACCGCCCAGTCAACACTATTTAGGTCATTTTTGAGCCGGTCAGTTTACATATCCACACTTTTCCTGGACAGGCTTATAGGTAAGCGGTTAACCAGTACAGTGCACATTTTTACGAAACTGCACTTCTTGAATCAGCGGAAGGGAGAGAATGACCGTATAAAAGATTTCATGATCAATCTCCACGAAAGAATGTTGCCGATCCCAGCAGGTATCGAACCCGCATCCTCCTGATTACCAGTCAGATGCGCATCAGACTGAGCTACTGAAGCCGGCACTGTCAAGGTCAACTGACCCAAAGTTACTAAGCAAAAGTAGCTCTTTGGTGTTGATGTCCATGTGACTATCACTGATCTATATGAAATCCAGGTAACGGTTATTTATAGAAAATAACCATATGAGCCCCGCCAAGCGAATTTGTGTCTTCGAGCATTCCATCATGACAAATTTTAACTGCGCATGTCCAGCCATTCAGAGGGGCCAGGAATATGGCTTACTGTCTGAAGGTTCCTCTTGATTCACTGCTCGCATAGGCGATAAGTACCAAAATCACTTGACAGTGCCCATATAATTGTTCTCAATAGAATCTGGACTGGAATCATGCCTTTGCCTCATCCATCACTCAGAAAAAGGCACACCAACTGTGTTACCGTATTCGACCTATTTACCGCACCGTGCACTTAGTTTTTCAAAATTGTATGAAAATATTTTGGTGAAAAATCTACCTAATAAGCGCACACTCAGTACGAAAAAAATAAGAAAAAAAATTCAGATATGATTATTTTATAGAGTTGAATTTCAGCATAGGGGTTCGCCACATATACATATGATTGTCCGGGTCAAAGATGCAGCAAAACTCAATATGAATTTGTTGGGAGGTTACTGTAAAGTGTGCGCTTGTGTATTTTTTCCAGAAAAAGCTTGGGTGTGGGCTTATAGGAGCATGTGCGGTAAATAGGTCGAATACGGTATATAGACTGTATAATAATAATATCAAACCGAGTCAAGACCCTAACAATCTGCACCAAAGTGCTCCAGTGACATATGGAATGAACAATAGCTCACACTAAGGTAACAACTTTGATCAGCCCAAGCATACACAGAAACTCTGGTCAGCCCAAGCATACACATAAAACCTGGTCAGCCAAAGCATAGATGTAAACTCTGGTCAGCCCTCACTGAGCCTTCACTTTAAAACGAGCATTCAAGGCTTCAATAGCTGGTTTCTAACCATAGCTCCAAATAAGGCGTAACTAGGAAAATTAAGGGGAATGGATACATCTGGCAGATTTTTCCGCCATTTTTAAAAGGGAGACAACTTTTGGGACTTCCTGTTTGCTTTTCTATAAACTGTGTCCAACTGACAATGGGTTCTATTCTTAAAGGAAAGAATTTGCTCCTAAGGAGAAAATTCTTTCTTTAAGAGTTGACCCCTATTGAAATGGGAGACAAAAATACGTTTGCAAAAGTTGCCTCCCATGAAAGTGTATCCATAATTTTTCATATTTCTTGTTAGAAGATGAGGTGATTCTAACAAGCTGTCGACTCTGGCAAAGAGGCTTGTGCCTGTGCCGTCTTTTGTGACATTAGCAAGGCCTGGGTCAACACAGTTTGTTACTACGGCTACCAACCTCTGCCTCCAATTTCTTCTGGCACTGCCTGATCTCCGAGATCTGTGGGTCTTCTCTTTCATACTCTCTTGGTATTTCTTCATTTTCACCCACTTCCTGCCCGCAGTGTCAAAGGCACAACATAGTGTAATCATTAATAGTATCATCATACACATCTGAAAAATGTTAATACCTGAAAAAAAAAAAGAATAAAAGGCTGTTAGGTAAGCCCTGAAATATCTTTCCAGGCGAACACTAATGTCCGGGAATCG